>CM060970.1:126894338-128094338 GCA_030765045.1 Tenodera sinensis
GTCAACGTCCATTAGATACACGTTGAAAAAGTGTGAGAGCGTGTGACGTCCTTGTTAAGTTACTTCCTGTATACCATTCCCACGTCAAACTGATTCCATTGTCAAGCAAAGGATGCTGCCATCTCTGGATCACATGATGTAAACACTGATAGCCTCAGCTTCTGGGTACCTGGGTGACCGAGCTTTGCTCGGCGTTTTGTGCCCGCTTTTTGTGAAACCTTGTTTTTTGTGGGAGAAGATACTTATTTAGATAAACCTGTATTTCTATTCCAAACATGTAGCAAATTGTGTGAATTGTATGTTAAAGGTCGAGTGAGAAAGAAGTGTGATTGTGTCTCGTAAAGGAAGAATTACTAGAGGAAATCGTGTGAATGTAATACGTTGCATTTATATTTCAATCCTAGAATATTATATGAATTGTATGTTGAAGGGCAAACAGAGGATACATGAATGCGCGACGTAAAAGAAAAGCGAGTAGAAAACCATTTGAAAGTAATATATTGTGTAGTAAAATTGTTACCATAAAATTTCCCCATGAAAAAATACATATACGTGCCGAATTTCGTGGTGATCGGTTAAGCGGTTTTCGAGATTAACAGTTAGATATATACAAACATTCAAGTTGTACAGATGATATGAATTGTTTGTAGAAGAGTGAGTGGAGAAAGACATGTGAAGGTGTTACCTAAAAGTGGGTAGAGTAAACACTGTGAATGTAACATGCAGCATTTCTATATCAAACATGCACAAAATTGTATGACTTATTTCTAGAAGAGTAAGTAGAGAAACAGTTATGAGTGTGTTACCTAAAAGCAAGTAGAGAAAACAGTATGAATGTAATACGTAGCATTTCTATTTCAAACATGCACGAAATTCTATGACTTATTTGTAGAAGAGTGAGTAGAGAAAGAGTTGTGAACGTGATACCTAATAGTGAAAGGAGAAAACAGTGTGAATGTAATAGCATTTCTATTTAAAATATACAGAACATGGTATGACTAATTTTAAAAGGGAGGATAAAAGTGTTTTTGGTGCAAAATCACGTTTTTTATTGAAAATTATTTATAGAAGGGTGAGTAGAGAAAGAGATGTGAATGTGTTACCTAAAAGTGAGAGGAGAAAACAGTGTGAATGTAATATCACTCCTGTTTCAAACATACAGAACATGCTATGACGTATTTTAAAAGTGGGGATAAAAATGTTTTTCGGTGCAAAATCATGTTTTTTATGGAAAATTGTTTATAGAAGACTGAGTAGAGATAGAGATTTGAATGTGTTACCTAAAAGTGAGTACAGAAAACACTGTGAAGGTAATATGCATGTATACAAAAATTTAATCAAATCTTTAGAATCGTTTCTGAAATACTGAGAATATATATGCAAGAATTGCACTGTAGAAGTGGGAATAAAAAAATGTTATTTTTTAATGTAAAATGGCGTTTTTTCGGGAATTACACCTATATAGATGTACTTAAAAAGCAAAACTCTATCTGAATACAAAATTTGATCAAAATCGTTAGAGTCGTTTCCAAGTTGCGCGGAATAAATATAAATAAATATATATATTTCATAAGCAGCATCATTTCAGCCGTAAAATGTAATACATTGTATTTCTATTTCAAACATATAGACGGGACAAGCTGTAATGTAGCTAGGTCAACTTTCTTACTGTATTCTGATATACCTGGAAGAGAACTTTAAAGAGAACCCGCCCTAGCGCCGCTTTGTCCACCACAAATCCCATATGAGGTTGCTTGGGATCGAACCCGGGCCGCTTTAGTGAGAAGCGAATGGTCTAACCACTCGGCCACGGCGCGGCCATTCACATGTAGGGCGACATAAAAAACCTTCAAACGTCTTTTATCAAACGAACTCGGGAGGTACTTGGCTTCGAAACCAGCGTTGTGTATATTAGAAGTGCGCACGCGACCTTCTATCTTGCCATCTCACCTGAATTGCCGATAACCTGCTGGCTTGCGCGGGTGATATTGCTAAATGCATAGAAGTTTAAACACCTTTTTTTTGTGAAAACTGGGGATAGGGCAAGAAACTCGCATAAAACATTTTAACCGACTCATCGATAAGTAAACATATGCATTTGTGTGTGTATGTGTGTGTGTGTGTGAAAGTTCTAAACATTAACATGTGAAAAGAGGAAAGGGTGGTTTGTTATAGACAGTTATTGGCTTTACCTTTACGGAGATTCCTTGCGTCCCAAATTCCATCTTGGAAGACAACTTTAAAGATCAGTGTCGCAGTTTCGTATTACCACATGAAAGTTAGGTCTTTGTCAGCACAGGAAGCTGCATCCACGTGTACGTCGGGAGGGCATCACCTTGCGGGAAATAACCTTCACGTCTGCTATCAGGAAGCAGCATTGTCTATTAGGTTGTCTCATAAGTAATATTGGTTTTTAATTGGGTTTATATCTCACGTGTATGTGCATTTAGTTCTGTCAATTCCATTTGTAAGTTGCTATGGTCATTGTCAGTATTGTTAGCAGTCAGATGGTCTACCAGGAGTCGAAACTCCCCCTCCAAAACAAGAGAAGGCGGCACCAGAGTGCCCCTCCTTCCGTGGGGCTTTCCATTAAGGCAATACCTTGAGTCTTAAGCCCTGCCCCCGGCTGTTACACAGGGACGGAAGTGGTAATGCCACTTACATGCGTCGACTCATCCGGGAAGACTACCGAAAAACCTCCGTCCGGCTTCTGACAATCTAGCATAGCCGCTACTAGCTCTCCAGGTTAGTGCTGTAGGACAATGAGGCGTCTCTCAATCCCGCGCAAGCGTACCCCGCCTAGACCACCCAGTCTTGTTAGAAGCACCACAAAAGGGCTAGGAATCCCCCGCTCCCTACGGAGAACAGTTGGAGATACAAGATTTTAAGATGGGGCAACTAACAAAGTTTGAGGTTAAAGCCCTTCTGAAGCACTACTGTAAACAAGGTTATAAACCTGCTGCCGCGGTTCAAAGATTATAAAGTTGCAGTGAACGGGTCTTACGTAAACGGCACAAACATGGTCCCAGCGTTTTAATAATTTGAACGAAAACATTACCGATTTAGAAAGTTCGGGACGACCGCAGATGTTTCTAAGAAAATCCACAGACAAGCACAGAGATTCCCAGAGGAGCATACTGCTTCAAAGTATACCAACTTAGCCATATTAACACACTTAAAAGTCGTTGAAAAGCTGTAAATTTGTACTATATGAATTGACGCCTTATCAAGCTCAACGTGGACTGGATGTCTGTTAGCTTATCATTAATCTCTGCGATGATAGATTTATCAGGACATTTGTCACACGTGATGAAATCTGGGTGTATTATTGCAACCCTGACACCTCGAAACAGTCAGTCGATACTCGTCAGCCTTCAACTGTCGTTAAAATAATCAGTTCTGCCCAGAAATAACGCTATATGTGTGGTGAAATTTTGAGGATGTGATTCAGTGGGAATGTGTGCTAAATGGACGTGCAGTTGATGTACATACTTATTGTGTTCTACTCACATGACTTTCTCTACTCTTCTGCTAAGCATTGTTGCAAACTCTTACTCCTGTATCTTCTTCGTCTTATTTGAGATAAACATTTGTACAGATTACTTCCTTGTAGGTACAAGGGGAATATTAGAATACACAAGGCTTTGAGCGATAGTCAAATGTTTGAGATTCTGTTGTCTTTGCTCACTTAACATATAAAAAAATGAACAACGGTGATCCATTTCACGAAAGTTCTAAGTTTTCCGAAACTCACACACATAACAAGGAATATCTCCGAAATGGTTCACCCTACAAGAAAATTTATTGGGACATAAATTGTGTATTTTAGCAAGATCTACATTTTTTGTACAGTATGTTTTGGTCTATCTCTAACGGTTTACCAGTTATGCAAAAGTCGTCCAGAGTAAATACAACTACAGGGGCTATAGCCAGAAAATTCAAGATATACATTTCATTTGTCATAAAAATGTCTCAAACATATGACATTTTAATCAAAATCGTTAGAGCCATTTTCAAGAAATCAAAATTTTAGAAAAAATTTTCATGCAAAGGGTAGTTTAGGGTGGAGCAATTTTCTTCAAAATCTTCGTGTCGCATCCTTGAAAGAAATGAAACTTAAATACTAACTTTAGTTTTAAATGATTTTCGCTTCTGAGTTATGCTGTCCACAGACTGACACACACAAACCTTTTTCTAAAACTATTTTTATTCAGGAGGTCTCAAAACATATATTTTCGGTGAAATCTCAACATCGAATTTTTGGGTGGAATACAATACTTCCTCTACTCACTATACATAGTAGAGAAAGTAATGTCTCTCATTAAATATATGTACCTAATTAATTAATTTCATTTGCATTACACAGTTCTCCCAACATTCTATTCTGTAGAAGTAAAAATGACGGTATCGAGTGTCGAGAAAATCTGGCATCGACCCATCCCTATTCCATAATGATGCTGTAGCGTTAATTTGTTTTGTGTTTAAGTAGTTGGCAACATCTGAATAAAGACAGAAGAATGTAGCTGATTGATGTTCATTTATCTTGGTTCACCTGTTTTTTTCTCTTAGTTGTTTGTAAAAGTTCGTATGCATTGTGAATTAATATTTGTACGAAAATAAATACCCACACAGATGTAATTTCGACTATTTCAGTCTAGTCAACAGATATCATCAGGCTCTGGTGGTTCAATAAACAGCAACCCTAACTCCATTCCCAAAACAGTAACAAAAGCGACTGGATCTTCGACCCTGAACTTGTTTCAGAGTAGAACGCAAGGAAATAAGTTATCTGAGTGAACGTTTCGTAATACCTTCAACAAAGAATGCTGTCCATGCGGTCACAAGCAGCCGAGACGCTTTTGTCAGCAAATTTTCACGTAACTTGTTGCATAACGGAAATCTCTAGATTTACAGTAAGAGGCACCTTACTTGTTCAGATTTCATACAAACCACAACCAATCTTGATTCCTTGTCTACACTCTCTGTCTGTCCCTGAACTGCAAAATATCACAACTACTGTTTGTTAATTCATACAACCTTCACTTGGGCCTTATTTCAAACACTTAACATATAAAAAAATGAACAACGATGATCCATTTCGCTAAAGTTCCAAGTTTTCCGAAACTCACACACATAACAAGGAATATCTCAAAAATGGTTCACTCTACAAGAAAATTTATTCGGATATAAACTGTGTATTTTAGCAGTATCTACATTTTTTGTATAGTAAGATTTGGTCTATGTCTAACGGTTTACCAGTTATGCAAAAGTCGTCCAGAGTAAATACGACTACAGGGGCTATAGCCAGAAAATTCAAGATATACATTTCATTTGTCATCAAAATATCTCCAACATATGACATTTTAATCAAAATGGTTAGAGCCATTTTCAAGAAAATCAAAATTTTCGAAAAATGTTCCATGTAAAGGGTAGTTTAGGGTGGGTCTATTTTCTTCAAAATCTTCGTGTCGCATCCTTGAAAGATATTAAACTTAAATACCAACTTTGGTTTTTAACCTACTTTTCATTTTTGAGTTATGCTGTCCACAGACACACAGACACACACGGAGCTTTTTCTAAAAATGTTTTTTTTTTAATTCAGGGGGTCTCAAAACATATATTTCCGGTGAAATCTCCACATCGAATTTTTGGGTGGAATACAATACTTCCCCTACTTACCAGTAGAGAAAGTAAAAAAGCAGTAAATGTTAACAGAAAAGCTCAGAAAGCAATAAACCTCATGTAAGGTTGTCAGAAAACGAGATAAATGCTTATTACGGGCATAAATAATTAGCAAATTGTGATAACAAAAGCGCTCTTGTCCTTCAAAATGCACTATCATATTGTTAGTAATGGCAAGAGTGATTATATGAATATAACACAGAATGTCCTATGTTTGGAATTAAAGTGGCTTGGAAGAAGCTGTTATTTGTGTAAATCCTGGCGGATCATACGGGAATGTTATGTGTTTTGTTTCTCCCAGCCTTTTCATTATTAACGCATGCGCAGATGGTGTAGTAAGCACTGATTGGTTCATAACAAGGCCGCGCAATGTAAATATTTGCAGGCGTTGTTTTGTCACAGTTTTAAAGGTGCAGTGTACCATTTCTGTACGGCAGCAATGCGTCCATCTTTATGTCGTAAATACTGTGGTCATATCGAACAAAAGAAAAGACTAATGCGTTGCACTCGGATGTCTTTCTCTACAGTATACTGCGCACTGAGAACTGTAGTTTGGGAATACGAGGCCCTCAGAATCGAGTTACAAGCATTCACGACTTCACAAGCAACTTACAGTTCGTGGTTAGGCAATTACTTCTTGGAATACTTAAAAAAACCGTAAAAAGCAATAATAAATCAAAATTGCTTTTCCATATTTTATTATGCATTAATAAAAATAAACTCTCAATGCGAACAAATGAAAATCTGCATCTAAATTGTATGGACAATGTTTTGTTATCCATTCTTTTGTTAATCTTAGTGTTACGTCATTTCCTACTGCCACCATAAGTATTAATGATCAATTTTAGCCTTGTTGCAATGGGATTGATAAATGAATTATACATTTTGTTTACACTACCAAATACGTGTTAAAGGATAGTCAGACCTTTTAAGAGTTGGTCACTATGTGATGGCTTTGAAAAAGTTATCTTTGTATGATCAAAAAATAAAAAATAATTAATCACTTCCCGTTTGAGCAAAATATAATTATTGCTAAATTCAGACAAATAACAAAGAATAACTTGGAAGTGGTTCACTCCCACAAAAACGCGTATTTGACATAAACTGTGTGTTTTAATGAGGTCTACATTTTTATGTGGTAAGATTTTGTCTATTTCTTATGCTGTTACAGCCATTTTTTAGAAATCAGCATTTTGGAAAAATGCTTCATGTAAAGAATAGTTTGGTATGGGTTCTTCTTGAAAATGTTGATGCTTCATCCTTGGAAGATGCTGGACTGGTATTAAGCGACTTTTTGTTTTAGAGTTAATACACACATACACATGCACGCGTTTCTAACAATGCCTTTTATTTTATTTTTTCGATTCAGCTTATACCTGAAAAGATGTATTTTCAGTTTTCGAATTTATGGTTGTCTTCTCTTCTGTAGACGGCAGAGAAAGGTAAAAAAATAAAAAGATCTGCTTTGAATTGGCTGTACCAATTATAAATAGCCATCTTCGCCAAATGCATTTATATTGTTTAGGAGTTTTGGCAATTTAAAATCTTAAAGAATCATAGCTCGGAAATGTTCTCTAATGAATTTCATTTTTTGATGAATATAAAATATTCAAATAATGATAATCAACAAACTGTTAGAGGAAAGAATTACATACATTTCATTTTGACTTTCTCTATTTCGTCTAGTAGGTTGAGAAAGTATTGTACTCCACCCAAAAATTCGATGTCGAGATTTCACCGGAAATATAGAGGCCCCTGAATCCAAAACTAAAGCACTTTTAGAAAAAGGTCTCTCTCTCTCTCTCTCTCTGTGTGTGTGTGTGTGTGTGTGTGTATGTGTGTGTGTGTGTGTGTGTGTGTGTGTGTGTGTGTGTGTGTGTGTGTTACCCTTTGGACATTATAACACAAAAACGAAAAGTCGCTTAAAAACAAAAGTTGTTATTTAAATTTAATGCCTTTCAAGGATGCGACACGAAGATTTTGAAGAAAATTCCTCCACCCTATAGTATCCTTTACATGGAAAATTTTTCGAAAATTTTGATTTCCTTGAAAATGCCTCTAACGATTTTGATTAAAATGCCGCGTTTAAATTACATTTATGACAAATGAAATGTATATTTTAAATTTTCTGGCTATAGCCTATGCGGTCCTGTTTATCCTGGATGTGTTTTGAATAACTGGTAAACCGTAAAATACTGCTAAAACACAATTTATATCTTTTTTTTTGTGTAGATTGAACTATTTCGGACATAATCCTTGTTATTTGTGTTTTAACCTTCGTCAAATTGAGGATTGTTATTCATTTTTTATATGTTACGTGTGCAAAGAGAACGGAATCTGAAATATTTAAAAGATTTGATTATCCCACAAAGCCTACTGTATTCTAATATTCCCCTTGTACCTACAAGGAAATAAGCAATAAGATAATTTGTACAAATGTTTATCTCAACTAACACGAAGAAGATATAGGAATAAGAGTTTGTAAGAATGGTTAGTACAAGAGTAGAGAAAGTCATGTGAGTGCAACACATCAGATTTTTTAAACATGTAATCATTATTTGTGGTATACGCTGCCCTTAAGATAAGGACCAGGTTCAAGAGGTTTATTTCCTATTGTATACAGGATGTTTCAATATTCATATTGTCATTAAACCAGGTGCCTGCGGCGTGTGTGGCATAGATCCTACAACCTGCTGGAGGAAGTTTCTATTCAAGTAGGAAATTGCTTTACCTGAGGCGTTCAAATGTTTTAAAACCAGTTCTATAGATACCATACAACAGCCATGTCCTACGTTTGGGAAGGAGGGGAGGTTGGAGTCACCTCCTTCTACTATACGTATATTTTGCCACTCTTTAACACTGCATTGTGTTATAGTGGTGGTTTGGTTATATCTATATCCGCTACCGCGACGCTCGCCGACGCTTTCAACCCTGAAAGAAACCTAAGGGATAAGGGGTGAAATGAAATGATCAATGTAACGAGACAGGAAATTCGGAAAATATGGAATTTCTTTCCAGCATTCGCTTGGCGACCCGGGGAAACCTCCAAAGAAACCCATGGGTCTGCCACGGGGATCGAACCTGCGACCTCCCGAATGCGGGCCACAGACGTTGCCGAGCTACAAAAACTTACATCTAAACCCAGTTGTCTTATGTAGAGGTTGTTGTTCACTCACTAGCCAATGAGGCGCTCCTTTGTCACGTGGATTTGTTTACAACTCCTTTGAATTAAGTTTTTCTCTGTAGAAGCCCTCGCATACTTGAGAAGAGAGTGTAATAAACGTGTCAGATATAAACTGGCTTGGATTTAACGTATTTGTGAGTCGACTGTAATCGTATACCTTCAAGGTAATCTTGCTGGACGAAATATACAACAATAATGTCAAAGTGCCCACTAGCGTACTCAGCAGGTCCCAAGTTCGATCCCCAGCAACAGCCCGCTCTGACCCATGGGGTTTTCGTGGTTCTCCCGGGTAGGAAGCTTGGGAGATAGGACCAAGCGACGGCGTACGGCAGGTTGCGGCTGAGCGGTGGAGGTGCGCTCTATAATGGTTTCTTCCGTGGCGTCGGTTGGAACTGTCTCCACCAAGTAGGCCCTAACAGTGAGCACCACTCGGAATTAAGGCCTTTTGAGTGGCATGGGATGTGTACGAAGTAGAAATGGTAGGAATACCGCCCATGTTTGCGCCTGTTGACATCCAGATCCGGTCGCCCTTAAGAGTCTCTCCCCTCATCACTCCATCCCAGAGGTCACGGTACAAGTGCAAAACGTTGGTAAGCAAGTTTTGTAGATGTCAAGAAAACCACATGTCCATGTTTATAAAATGTCTGTTTTTAAGGAAGACAGTAAAGTTTATTATTATTGTTATTATTATCATCAATATCATGTCTTTTTAAGCACACTTAAAAAATCATCCGTCTGGGCTGGGTTTGAACCCGCAACCTTGGGATCAGTAAGCCAGAGTCTAACCAACTCAGCCACCCAGACCGACGACGTTAACAAAACAGCCTTCAGATGTTCCACAAAACAAGTTCGGGATTTATTTCAGTCTTTGCCCTATGAGTATTGGCTCCATGAATCCATTAGTAGGTTTGGAGGGGGGACTTTGTGCTGTAGAGAGAGGGAGGGGTGAGGTAAGCTGACAGCAGAGGAGGGGGTCCCTAACAGCTACAGATTTAAACTTCCAGGTCGCGGCGTACACCCGGCTCTCGTACCCTCCCCCTGGAGGGCCCAGCACTCACAGAGTTCCCCTGATCCTGAGGATGAGCATTTACAGAGAGCAAATTCACAGTCATGCTCGCCTAAATCCCTCCGACACTTACAACACTGAAATAACTAACCAAGATCAAGAACTGAAATGAAAAGTGAGACAGAAAATTCGAGGATTATAATTCCTTCCCAGCATTCGCTTAGCAACCCGGAGAAATGCTAAAAAAAGCAGTAGTCCGGTAGATCCAACATGGATTCCAACCCACAAACTCCTGAATGCGGACCGCCTGAGCCATCCCGCTCGCTGCTAGTGTTAGCTAGAAAACATTTGCTGATGTGAAATGTGATCTAGTGGGCGGTGCTTACTGACACTGCCAGGATGATCCTTCGTACTCAAGGCCCTGCTACACATTGTATAATAACCAACATCAGATTTAGACGAGCTAAAAACTGTTTGAAAAACCTATAAAATTCCTGTATTTTTAAAATGATATAATAATTTTAAAAAATCTGAAGTGTTGCATTTCTCTACTCTTGTACTAACCATTCTTACAAACTCTTATTCCTATATCTTCTTCGTGTTAGTTGAGATAAACATTTGTACAAATTATCTTATTGCTTATTTCCTTGTAGGTACAAGGGGAATATTAGAATACAGTAGGCCTTGTGCGATAGTCAAATGTTTTAAAGCTTTGAGATTTCGTTCTCTTTGCACACTTAACATGTAAAAAATGAACAACGATGATCCATTTCACGAAAGTTCCAAGTTTTCCGAAACTCACACACATAACAAGGTATATCTCCAAAATGGTTCACCCTACAAGAAAATTTATTCAGACATAAATTGTGTATTTTAGCAAGATCTACATTATTTGTATAGTATGATTTGGTCTATCTCTAACTGTTTATCAGTTATGCAAAAGTCATCCAGAGTAAATACGACTATAAGGGCTATAGCCAGAAAATTCAAGATATACATTTCATTTGTCATACAAATACCTCAAACATATGACATTTTAATCAAAATTGTTAGAGCCATTTTCAAGAAAATAACAATTTTCGATAAATTTTCCATGTAAAGGGTAGTTTAGCGTGGGGCTATTTTCTTCAAAATCTTCGTGTCGCATTCTTGAAAGACATTAAACTTAAATACTAAATTTGGTTTTTAACCGACTTTTCGTTTTTGAGTTATGCTGTCCACAGACTGACACACACGGACCTTTTCTAAAAGCGCGTTTTTTGGATTCAGGGGGTGTCAAAACATACATTTCCAGTGAAATCTCGACATCAAATTTTTGGGTGGAATACAATACTTCCCCTACTTACAAGTAGAGAAAGTAGTAACGAAATAATAAATAAATATATTAACAAATAAACAATGTAACTTGTTTTTCCTCTAATTCAAATATAATTGGTTATTTTATCTTTACTGGGTATTATCGCTATTGTCATCATTATTAGTATAGTTTTATCACACTAATTGCGAAAACGACGATAATAACAATGATAATAGAGGTACTAATGACGATAATGATACTAGTAACAATAGTAACAGTAATAGTAGTAGTGATAAGAGTAGTAGTAATAATAGTATAAATAATAGTAATAGTACGCTAGTAGGTATAGAGTATGATTGGGTGAGATACAATAAACATATTTTGGTTTCATTAACATCAGAAAAGACAGAAGCATCAACTTCCTCTCTTTTTCCCTGATTGATGTGTTCTGAATAGAGTTGCCAGGTCTCCCGTGTTTCCCGGCTTCTCCCGTATTTCAGCCTTATTTTATTCAGTATCCCAGCTCCCGTATTTTGGACTATGGATATTTTGAATATGCGATATATCGAAGTGGTAGTTCCTTTTTCCCAATGTTGGCAGCAGTATATTAATTTGCCATTGGTAGCAGTGGGCATTCTTTTCTTATTGGGTGGTAGAGTGTAGCCAATCCTTAAGCGTACCGGTGGTCATGTGATGTGTGACGTGAGCATGCGCCTTGTTCACTTGCGTCTTTCAATTGAAGATCGCAACACGTGTTTTGTTTTTCTGTCTGTGGTTGTATAAAGCAAGGAAGGCGGTGGCCGCAATGAACTGAACAAAACTCCACCCAAGAAGAAACCTAAGTACATGTGTGTTAATCTTTCTGTTTGGGAAGATATTTTTGGGCAGGACCATTGGTTTAAATGTTACGAATAAACATGTAAAACCTAGTTCTGTGCTATAAGCATATATCTTCTAAAATCAACACAGAGAAAAATCGACACATCGACAAATGTTGAGGTATTAAGGAAATATTTTTGAAATCTCCCGTATTTTTAGCTTGAAAAGCTGGCAACTCTAGTTCTGAAGCCACTACGCTCAGCGACACCTCAGATGAAGGACACGCCAAAAAGACACCGAGAAACGAAACAAAATCCTGCACAGCAGTCGATTCGTCTCGCTGTTGTCGATTAGCACACTGCCAATCAGCTGATTCATTCAGCAACAAATGAACATCTGAAGTTGCGTTGTCTTACGTGAGAACCGTGGCAATGCGGCGGGCGAATTATTACGCCATGCAACGTTTGGAAGGCACGCGCGTCGGCGTGAACGTGTGTAGAATGTGAATGGAGGCGAAGTGGGCCCAAGGTCACCAAAGTAATCAGTATTGGCTAGACATTCCACCACTTGCTTACCTTTGTGCGCCTACTGCTCCCAATATACACGTTTGCGGAAGACGGGAGGTTGGATTTACCTCCTTCTACTTTATGCGGACTGCCCCACTCTTTAACACTCAGGCGTGCGTTGTGTTGCAGTGGCGATTTGGTGACATACGCTACACTTGATTTACGAAAGCACTTTCAAATCTTATGCGATAAATATCTGCTCATTAGTGACTTGTTTGGTACTGCTTATCTTTAAGAAGTGTATCAATATTTGGCGACAAAGTTGAAGTGCACAGTCTTAGAAGATACACCAAGTGATCGTTGCGATGCAGATATTTAATATAGTTCAATTTGGAGAAACTCTGTTCACAAATATATGTAGAGCTATTCTTGTAAATGTTTATTTCTCTATCTACCACATTTTGATCGACATAAGCATTTGTAGAAATTACCTTATTGCTAATTTTCTTGTAGGTGCAAGGAGAATATGGAAATACAGTAGTCAAATGTTTTAAGAGCTGGTTGCTAGACGATGCAACTGAAATTCAGTTCTCTTTGGAAGGCCAAGAGATAAAAATAGCGAATAACATTCCTGTTTGGGAAAAGTATAAATGCTGGCAACAACCTCTAACAAATAATGAGGAATATCGCTAAAATGGTTCACCCCCCCCCCCTCGTCCAAAAAAGTATTTTACATAACGAGACGCCACAGGCGCTACCTAAAGAATCCTCCGGTTGAAAGAGGAGGTGGGGTTGTAGCTAATAACTATGCAAGCGTCTGCAAAGAGACAAGGTTGGACATTGCTGATTTAAATGATATTATCCTGTTTAAAGGAAAACATACAGATTATTATTATTATTATTATTATTATTATTATTATTATTATTATTATTATTATTATTATTATTATTATTATTATTATTATTATTATTATTATTATTATTATTATTATTAATTATTATTATTATTATTAGAGTAATAATTTTTACTAAGAATAGTTTGTATAAGGGTAGAGAAAGCTATTAGTCCAACAAGGGTTGTTTTTCTCGAGCTCACGTAGGGAACATGGAATTCCAAAGCCATTACGTAGCGATACCATCTTAAAAACCTGACATCGCCTTTCCTACTATCACCTACAATAAAATGTGTAAATGTGAACTTTGATTTTACCTGGATTAACAAGAAGTAGGTGAAATAATTAGCATTTCGAAGCATAGTTTGCAGAGGAACGAATAGTTAAAGTCATATGTATGCAAGACATCAGATTTTTAATATGTAACTCATTTACGTACAGTAAAATAGTTTTAAATGCGGCTGCAATGAGCTTGTCTGAAATGTGCGTGACGTCACGCCGCCCGCCATAATCCCTGAGCGTGTTCAGAAACAACGGAGCGACATAAAACTATCGACTCGTGAACGTCTCGACCTTGCAGGCAGTGGAAGTGGACGGACACCGCCGTCGCTGATAAGCGGATGTTAGGACGCTGCCGGAAGCTTTCAGCGCGTGCACAAGCGATATGGTAAATGTAATACGTCGAGGAACACTGCACTGCATCTCCGCAACAAGCAGATAGCATTAAACAGCCTGCTTTAATGAGGTTTTTAACACGCCTTGTCCACGCTGGGTGCAGGAAAATGATTTCTTGAGCTTGCCAGGTCTAGATAACCAGTCGATTTTTACTTCTCTTTGTCATACGTAGGCCCAGATGTTTATAACATGTCATAGTTTTTGTTTGTGTTTTTTTCCCATGGAAAATATAAGTAGAGCACAATTTTATCAATGTTGATTAAAACTGTGCATTTGTCATTGGTCATATACCAGGTGAGTCAGCCGCGCCTTATTTTTTTGGAAGGTAGGCCACCCATCTAACGGCATGTGCGCCTTAGTCCAGTTTTGCGCTTACTAAAATGTATTGCTTGACGTTCTTAAAGAGAGTAATGCGCAAAATTGAGAGCAACAGTGCTTTAAGGGACAGAACGTACTCCTCGCTAAAGTACACCTCAAAACCATACGACTCGTTTACTGAGAGCGAATTCCGGTTTCCAGCCGATTTTACAAACTTTTTATTAGAGTATACATAGCAACGTAATTCAGTAAACGCCTCGGAAAAAATGGACCTATCATATGGGTACGCTAACAACGTCAGCTAAAAAGAAAATGGTGGATTCTTGTACTTAGAGCAGGGATTGGCTGCCAAAAATTAGGAAAAATTTAGACACGCCTCATCCATCATAGACCCGTACAGTCAAAACGGACATATTATTAAATAACAGTTTATTTGCATTTTTGCGTGAACTACGTCTCGTGCATCTCAATTAATATACATAACAGCTTTTTCCATTTAAGTAATAATATTAAAACGCCCAGTAAGTGATTAAAACTGTCTTAAAAGGCTAAATCAAGCCCGAAAACTCGCGAGGTGGCAATACCAGGCACGCAAGTCCTACTATTGGATGTGGTACGTGCTTTTTAGTTAAGTCTCGAAATAGCTGAATAGGATTGTGACGGGTCCTCTGCGCTTAACCCCCAATGACCCATGTTCGAGTCTCAGCATTGTAAATATTTTTTTTATGTTCATCAAAACTTGGAAACCGAATTCACAATTATCTAATTATGAAGTCCCTGAGGGTTTAGGACACTATAATTTAAATAGTTTTTGGTTGTCTGCATTTTTAATAGTACAATAATTCATTGTGTGCAAAATTGAGTTTAACTTCCATGTTAAACTCTGACAATGTAATTCCCTTGCTTTCTGTGTTCAAATGTGTATGAATGATCCTTATTTCAATTGCACCTACCTATAGGTGTGTTTAAACAACTACATAATTGTAGTTCACCAATAAAGAAACATGAAACAAGCCATAAAACATAAATAAAGCAATAAAATGAATATAACAGTTTTCAGAATAATAGTTTGTAAATTGTGAGGATTGCACGGTATTTAATATTTAATTTAAAAATAATTAGTACATGCAGCAGGTGATTGGAACCACCTTCACAGCAGACAGATTACTTCGGAGTCTTGCGCTCGTTCCAACTGAGCTATCTAGTAACGTGTAAGGTAAACATTCCGTTTAAGATGTAATATTCGCTGGTTTCAGTGAACATTTGCAGAAGTGCAAACGTCAGCTGTCTAATTACGAATATATTAAAAAGCGATGTGATAACATCTATATTAGTACTAATTTCATCGAGTGTTTAACATCCATGTTAAATACGCGGGTAGAACCTAGTAATGGGGTCGATGTTTTCATGTTGGGGTATAAAATGCGGATTGCATTAAACTCGAGAATAAGGGGCAGCTGACTCACCTGATGTATTCATATTTTGGCTTTTCCAACGTTTTTTTTTTTTTTTTTTTTTTTTTTTTTTTTTTTTTTTTGTCATTTTCTGATTATTGTTGTCTAAATAAATCTAAACCAGCGTTATTTCATAATTGTGATTTCAAAACTGTGTTTCTAAATTCACAGTGATTTTACTATATAAAAGTCCACGTGAAAAGATTTGTGAAAATTGAAAAATCATGATTCATTGCTTTGAGATCATAAAACATTTTGTGTTATGACTTGTTTCTAACTTTGCTAACATTGCTAAATAAATATGTAACAAGATTCCTTTGAGTTTTCATGGTTTCGAAAAAGTCATATCACTCAGTGACTACTTGGGAATTAGCATCATATTGCTTTCTCTATGATAGAAGAGTAGAACAAGCGCCTGATGAAACAATTGAACCTGTACTCGAAGGGGACTTAGCAGCAGAATGACGAAATGGTATTACAGTTGTACGAGGCATGGAATGTTCTATTAAATCACCGTAACAATTAAACTAGCATACTAAACGTGAAGAGGAGGTCTGAAGTATGAATTCCTTGCATACACGGTGTTCCCGAACCCCAGTCTACTTGTTGAAGCGATATCTGTTAGCACCGAGCCAGAGGTTCCATTATATATCGTTAACACGTCAACAGGTGGCCATTTATTTGGCAGAAATTGAGAGAGTGACCTGTTGCACTCACATAACATTCTTACAAACGTTTATTCCTATATCTTCTTCGTGTTAGTTGAGATAAACATTTGTACAAATTATCTTATTGCTTATTTCCTTGTAGCTACAAGGGGAATGTTAGAATGCAGTAGGCTTTGTGCGATAGTCAAATCTTCTAAAGCTTTGAGATCCCGTTCCCATTGCACGGTTAACTTATAAAAAATGAATAACGATGTTGCATGTTCACTCTGAAAAAGTGACACTGGCTGTGTCAGGGAAGTGTGAAAGATCAGATTTTTCCATACATCGCTGTCCAGGTCTTATGTTGATCGTTTTCTCTTTGTGCATTATTGTATGAGATTACTGGTTTGGCAATTGTTTCTCTGCCATGTGAAGTTGTGCTAGAAACAGATGCCTATCTGGTTCACTTAACCTGCATTAGTTTTATGCTTTCTTTCTTAGGTTATGTTTGCGACCGCTGACAAGCAGTACTGCTTGGAATCTTTAATAAACTGGCTGTATAGCTAGCTACAGCCTGGCACCAACAGTTTGACTCCTTTTAAAGTCTGAAAGGGCTTTCCTTGTCTTGTTATTCACACCTTCAGCATAACTAAGAGCTAACGCTGCTGGAAAACACTTCTATTGTATTCCTAGTATATGGTAAACAAACAAAATACTGTAGTTCTTACTACAACTTCAGGAGAGGCAACCTTTTCTACAAATATTTTACGGAAATTTACCTCCCTGCTTTTACTGTGTAGGCTTCACACGTTTGTGGTGATATTTGTATTTTGCCATGCTGGAAGTAAAAACAACTATTTTTGCAAAATTTAAAATCACAGTTAGGGAAATGAGTTGTAAATAATCTAAGTATTTGTGGAATGACATTGAATTCTCCCAGTAAACCACAAAGGCGGTCTAACATCTGGCAGGTAGTCACAGTAGCTTAATGATTAGAGCACCCGCCTGGTAAACGGAGGACCAGTGGTTCAAATCTCAGCTGTGGCATTGAATTTTTCAGTTTTGATTCTACCTCTCAAATATTGCCCACACACCAACTGTAAGTTTGTTTGGCATAAATAAATAATAGTTAAATTTTTTGTTGTCAAAGTGGGCGTATGGGAGAGACCCAAGTATTTTTATTTTGGATCTACCTTTTCGCTAAAAAAAATCCGATTCTGATCTGTGACTTTAATGTGACAATTGGCTCTTGTGAGCGAAAATACTACAATAAACATTTTTTTGTTGATAAAATAACATATTGACATATATGAGCAGACTGTATTGTATTATGTAATAGAGAAGGGGAATAATAAGACATTTTATGATGACAAGCGTGTCTTATTGCATTGTACAAGAAGGTGAAGGTTACCTACAAGGTAAAGCTATTGTTACCTGGTTAGCCCTTTTCGTGACACTACTGTCTTAATTGTTTTAACTCGGGAGTTAGTCAAGTTGCTTTGGAAGAGTTCCAATATTACATCAGTAAATCTTGACATTACCTGCATTATAATTAATAGCGATGTGTTCAAAACCTCATTCTCTGCATGCCTTTCTACTTTCTCCACTGATTTATCAATATGAACTAGTAGATTTGGTCTATCTCTTACCGTTTACCAGTTATACAAAAGTCATCAAAAGTAAACAGGGCCACGTGGGCTATATCCGGGTGCAGTGACAAAAACTTTTCTAGTCAATGTGAAAAACAGACTGAAATTGAATTTTCCGTTAACTGGAAAAATAACCAAATAGGACACGGGAAAATAAACAGTTATTATTATGGTTATAAAATAGACAATCCCATGTGTAAAAGCAGAACAATCAATACATAACCTATTATTTGAATGTGCTGAACTAGAAAAAGAAAGACGGATTTTCAGAAACAGTATGATTATCAAACAAGGAAAATGGACATTTAATAAAACGAAACTAATGCATCACCCAGGAATTAATGTCATATATTAACTCAATAGACCTAGATAGACTTGTATAATAATGCATATACTGTTACTATATTTGTAAGGGAATATGAAGTAAATGGAGATTATTGTAAAAAATGGGCTACATCCAGAAAATTTAAAATGTACATTTAATTTTCCATAAAAATATCTTAAATATATGGCATTTTAATCAAAACTCTTAGTGATTTTTCACAAAATCAAAAATTTCGTAGACTTTTCCATGTAAAGGATAGCTTAGAATGGAGTGATTTTCTTCAAAATCTTTGTGTTACATCCTTGAAAGATATTAAACTTAAATACCAACTTTAGTTTTTAGCCACTTTCCGTTTTTGAGTTATGCTGTTCACATACACACAAACACACACATGGACCTTTTTCTAAAAATGAATTTTTGGATTCAGGGGTTCTCAAAACATGTATCTGGTGAAATATTGACATATAATTTGTGGGTCCAGTCCAATACCTCCCTTATTTACTATACGCAGCAGACAACAAAAACAAATATCAGTTAGGTGAACAGCATAACTCAAAAACCAAATACCAAATTCGACATTTATGAAGCATGAGATGAAATATGAAAGTTTCGGAGAGAGAGTTAGCAGTTCGACTGTGACAATGTGCGATTTTCCAACAGCACTATCTTACTAGTGTTTCCAAACACTGGACAATGGTGACAGCAAACATCAGTTTTCCACAGTGAGTGGTTAACTGTGATATTTTTTTTTTTATAACTATGGAACTTGAAGCTAAAGGTATTCACTTTAAATACACAATGTCCTCGCCCATTTATTACGACTATATCATAAATATATGTGTTAAATTGCCATATATGAATAATGTCATTCTCTTGTTTCGTACAAACTATCACTTAATTATTCCTTTCTTTAGTCAGTGTCGCCAATTGTATCCCATAGATCGCTGAAAAACAATTTATTACTCATTACAATCGTTAAACAATCAAAATGACACTGCATTTCTATTTAGCAACAGTGTTTTAATAACTGTTGCTTTAATAATCTATGTATTTTACAGAAGAAAGGCTATTTGCTAATGTTAAAAATAATGTGAGATTTGAGGTTATAAACTGGCTTTCTTTTATAACAAAAGAAGGTCGAAATACATGTAGTTTTGGGTTTCGTTTTCCTCAACTGGCAATGCTGAATAAGTTTAACTGCACTAATCGAACTTAATTTTAGGTTATTTTTTATAGAATTTAACATTTTCTGGTCTAATCTGTGCTATATAGTATTTTGTTTATGAAATAGTGCACATAAATATCATTCGCGATCTGACCTATCCAGATAAATTAGTGTTCTATATATTACTATATGCTTTGGCTTTGATTTTTCAGTATCCTTTATTGAAAGAGAGTTTAGAGAAACTGTTATAAACTGTTATTGCTGGAATTTGTATATATTGTCTCTATATTTCTCAAGAACGTGCACGCAAGAAGTTTCGCTGCTACGCTTTCTCCAATTTGAGTTATTCATTGTTTCATTTGCACGGGGCGTGGTTTCTCTGAGAGAGGTTTTTACCGTCTGGGGTGAATCCAGCAGGAATAAAGGGGGTGCCCTCTCTAATAAGATTCTGAAGAGGTCAAAGACAGTGGATCACGCTTATGGAATACACTATTAGTTGGCATGATCAATAATTAATATTTTGTGATGGCTTATTGGACAGCAGAACCAGTCCCTATTTACTTTCTCTACTGGTAAGTAGGGGAAGTACTGTATTCCACCCAAAAATTCGATGTCGAGATTTCACCGGAAATATATGTTTTGAGACCACCTCAGTTAAAAAAAAAATAGGATAAGTCCATGTGTGCCAGGCTGTGTGTCTGTGGACAGCATAACTCAAAAACGAAAAGTCGGTTACAAACCAAAGTTGGTATTTAAGTTTAATGTCTTCCAAGGATGCGACACAAAGATTTTGAAGAAAGTAGCCCCACCCTAAACTACCCTTTACATCGAAGATTTTAGGAAATTTTGATTTTCTTGAAAATGGCTCTAACGATTTTGATTAAAATGTCATATGTTTGAGATAGTTTTATGACAAATGAAATGTATATCTTGAATTTTCTGGCTATAGCCCATGTAGCCCGGTTTACGCTGGATGTGTTTTGAATAACTCGTAAACCGTTAGAGATAGACAAAATCTTCCTATACAAAAAATGTAGATCTTGCTAAAATAAACAATTTATGCCTCAATAAATTTTCTTGTAGCTTGAACAATTTCGGAGATATTCCTTGTTATGTGTGTGAGTTTCGCAAAACAACTTTGGTGAAATGGAGCATCGTTGTTCATTTTTTATATGTTAAGTGTGCAAAGAGAACGGAATCTCAAAGCGTTAAAACATTTGACTATCGCACAAAGCCTACTGTATTCTAATATTCCCCTTGTACCTACAAGGAAATAAGCAATAAGATAATTTGTACAAATGTTTATCTCAACTAACACGAAGAAGATATAGGAATAAGTGTTTGTAAGAATGGTTAGTACAAGAGTAGAGAAAGTCATGTGAGTGCAACACATCAGATTTTCATGTCTCTTATCGCCCGGTTCCCTAAAACTTAATTGAATTCTTTCACCTCCGATTGCAATTCGCCAAGCTCTGGTATCTTTCCTGACCTTCACTTCAGTATAGACTTAGCAGAAATTTGTTTGGGCACGATGCAGAATTGTGCCACCTTAACTCATTTGATAAAACATGCAAGTATGGCGGTGAAGGTTTCTCTCAAGGTGAGCATACTTACTCAATTTAACTTTCTCTGTCTATAACATTCCCTGTGATCAAGGAATCCATAAGCATCTGTGTACCATCCATCAGCGCTGACGTCATAGGAGGAAATGTAGTCACACGTGTCTTTTCTTTCCCTATTCTTGTACGAAGTATTCTTACAAACGTTTATTCCTGCGTCTGCTTCATGTTAGTCAAGATATAATTTGTTGAAATGGTTTTATTATATATTTTTTTAATTTTATTTTTATTATGGAAAACATTTGCCCGGTGCCGGTACAGAGGGGCCCGGCTTACAGGCTAAAATTAACATTAATTATAGTTTACAGTATTTACATGTTCATGTTTGCTTTTATATGTTCAAAAACCCATACAGTGGGCAGCTTTAGCCCACCGAGAACAGTTTTTGGGCGTATACTCGGTCTTACGTTTGTCCGTTTTTGATAGTTTTTTTTTAATTTACATACACGGATACATACACACACTCACTCCTGGGCATACCACACATATGTCCCATCACACGCACGCACACACACACACACACACACACACACACACACACACACACGCTCGTATATACATATTTACACTGCACTATATACACTTCACTATTTACAGTTTTTCCGCAGTTTTCCTGTGCGGCCAGGTTGCAGCTCCTGAGGCGTTTCCGAGGCACAGACCTCTTCCGTAGTGCGTGGCCTAGGGCCTGGGTTGTATGGGCGCGCGTCAGACGGCGAGCCATGCAATGTTTAAAACATTTTAATTCTAGCATGTTTACGATGCTTCGGCTCGCCCTTGCCAATATTGGCAATCACGTCATTTTGGTGATTCCTGATGCGCGCCCACGCGACAGTGGCTCTTTTTGTTATTGCCTCGGGAATGGAAGGGATCTGGGTTTCCTGGTGAAGGGTTCGGTTAGTGGTTAGGATGGGAGCAGAGAGGATTTTCCGGTGGGAGAGGTTTTGGAGAGTTTGGATAGTGTTCAGGGCGGTTTTTGAGGCGTTTGCCCAGGCCACACACGCGTAAAGAACCACTGACAGGATGAAAGCCTTATACAGGACGAGTTTGGACTTCAATTGCAGCTGTTTGCTGCGGAAGATGGGGCGCATAACTTTAGCCGTTGTCTGCCTTTGTTGGCGCTATTTTTTATGTGGGTGGACCAGCACATTGTGCGGTCCAAGGTAACCCCTAAGTATTTAACTTGCCGACGGCTATGCAATACCTGACCACCGACCGTTATGTCCATTGCCAAAGTGTGATGCCGCTTAGAGAAATGAATCAGCTGGCATTTTTCCTGTAGGTGCGATAGTAATAGAGAAATACGGTAGGTTTAAACCGGGGGTCTCCAAACTTTCCAGCCTTAGGGCCGTATAGAAAGTTCCGAGGGCCAGAACCATTTCAATTTTTCCTGCCATTATCTGTAATATCTAGACTAATAGTCGAGTGCGCGCCCTGAGCCGAACATACACTTTCTAAATTCGCTAGGTCAAATTGTGTATTATTGTTATGGCCGTGGCACTTGACATCTAGTTGTCAAAAGCGGAAATAGGTAGTGGTAGAACCCTCTATCGCTAACAGATGGTGCTAGTAGTCCTTTCGAGAACTCAGTTTCATTTGCGTTAATTTAGCTTTTCCGTTCCTGGGGGATTTTCAGGATAAAAATAATGTGTGATATTTCGTATATATATATATGTACATTCCAAACTTCGGTTTACATACATATCTTTACACCACCATAACTACCGAGGGTGAAACCGCGGGATGTTCACTAATGTTAATGAGATTCATTTCAATTATCTGTTAGTTATAATATTTAAGTTTAATTTTCTGATTATTGTACTTGTCATAAAGCTTTACCTAGCAAGTAAATAAAACAGACTAAATAAAACAAACATTAAGGTATTTTTCCCCAATCTAACCCATCACAGAAATAGAATTGTTGTAGCCAAATATTATAAATAAATATTATTGTAAGTATTATTAGATGTGTGTTAATATTTATGTTGATTTGTAGCAATATGTTACTGACTCGAATAATATTGTAAGAATTTATTTTGTAATTAATTGATAAATTAAATAAATTTGTGATTTATGACACAGATAACTTAAAAAACAATAACAAACCATTAGCAGTCGCGGGCCGGATTTGGCCCGCGGGCCGTAGTTTGGAGACCCTGGGTTTAAACGATACTTACATCTTTTACAATCAGCATGTAATGTCTTTGAAATCCCTTCTCTTTCCACAGCCAAGAGAGACAGAAGGGCATAACCTGACGTGTTGCACTCACCAGACTTTCTCTACTCTTGTACTAACCATTCTTACAAACGTTGGTTGAGATAAACATATGCAGAAAATATCTTCTAGTAGGCACAAGGGGGATATGAAAATACAGTAGACTTTTAGCTATAGTCAAATCTTTTAAAGCTTTCAGATGCCGCACTCTTTCCACACTTAACATATAAAAAAATTAACAACGATGTTCCATTTCACGAAAGTTGTTCTCCGAAACTCACACACATAACAAGGAATATCTCCGAAATGGTTCACTCTACAAAAAAATGTATTTAGACATAAGTTGTGTTGTTTTAAACAAGATCTACATTTTTTTACAGTAAGATTTTGTCTATCTCTTAGGTTTATGAGTTATGCAAAAGTCGTCCAGAGTAAATACGACTACATGGGCTATAGCCATAAAATTCAAAATATACATTTCATTTGTCATAAAAATATCTCAAGCATATGACATTTTAATCAAAATCGTTAGAGCCATTTTCAAGAAAATTGAAATTTCCGATACATTTTCCATGTAAAGGGTAGTTTAGGTTGGATGAATTTTCTTCAAAGTGTTCGTGTCGCATCCTTGAAAGACATTAAACATAAATACCAACTTTAGTTTTTAAATGAATTTTCGTTTTTGAGCTATGCTGTCCACACACACACACACACACGCACGCACACACACACACACACACACACACACACACACACTTTTTTTAAAAATGCTTTTTTTTTTATTCAGGGGGTCTCAAAACATATTTCCGGTGAAATCTCGACATCGAATTTTTGGATGAAATACAACAGGTCCTCTACTTTAGTATACGTAGTAGAGAAGGTAAAAATAGGGTAACGACTTCGTATTTGAGAGAAGTAAAAGTATCTGAAAATTGAAGCCAATAACAAAGAATGTCTTGGAAGTGGTTAGTTCCAAAAAAAAAAAAAAAAAAAAAAAAATATTTGACAAAGTATGTGTTTTGACGAGTTCTTGTATAGTAAAATATCGATATTTTACGATTTATTGGTTATATACAAGGCATTGAGAGTAAAGAGGACTCGTGAGGCTATTCCTATAAAATTCAGGATCATTTCTGATCAAAATATCTTACGCATGTGGTATTTTAATCAAAATTGTGAGAACCTTGTTTTAGAAAATCTAAATTGTAGAGAATATTTGCATATGAATGTTAGTGTGGGCTAGAGGGATTTTCTTGAAAATCTTCGTATCATACAGTAGTTGGACAATGCCGGACATGGATACCAAGTTGGGTATTTAACCAACTTTTCGTTTTTGGGTTATACTATTCAGTGATAGGCAGAGACACGCGCGCGAGCATGCGCACACAGATCCTTTTTTAAAAATATTGTCACCGCGCCCGCCGCATCTAATTGCCGACAACAATAGGAGCGTACGAGACAATAGCTATTACATGGCGGTGTGGTTTCTGAACCGTTCCGCCACAGGCCGCCGACAACAATAGGAGCGTACGAGACAATAGCTATTACATGGCGGTGCGGTTTCTGGACCGTTCCGCCACAGGCACTCCCGAATATTCTACCTCCAGAACTTTCCCTCTGTCTAAGGAGCTATATAAGTCGCAGCCAAGCACCAGGCCGAGAGCAGAAAGCAGACGTATGCGAAGCGTTGAGGAGTCGTGCCGACGAGGGAAAGCAGACGTATGCGAAGCGTTGAGGAGTCGTGCCGACGAGAGAAAAGAGACGTATGCGAAGCGTTGAGGAGTCGTGCCGACTAGCAGTTCAATCTGACAGTTCTTATTTGTGATTCGGCAGTTGTTCTGTTGCTCTGAGCTTGGACAGAAGTAATTTAAGTGTAACGTTAGCACTACGCTAACTGACTAAAAGGCAATAAAGTGTGAATAGCAGTAACTGGTGATTTCTTCATTTGTTATACTGGTGTCAGAAGGGGGATTGGTCAAATTGCTTCTAGTTTCATTACATCGTCGTCAGAAGTTGCAACGTTAGAACCAAGATGGAGGGAGATTCGGAAACCAGGATGATGGCAATGATGAAAGAATTATTCGCCGGATTGAAGACAGAAATGTCCAAGATGAAGACGGAGCTATCGGCGAAGATTGACGGGGGACTCGTCGTGACGGAAGGCGCGAAAGTACTAGGCGAACTGGTTGATGTGAGGGAAGACGTGGAACAACTCGGCGAACTGATTGGCGTGACGGAAGACGTGGAACAACTCGGCGAACTGATTGGCGTGACGGAAGACGTGGAAGAACTCGGCGAAAAGGTGGAAGACCTCTGCCAGCATGTGGATGTCATGGAGGACGACGGGGAACGTTTTGGCGCCCTGGTAGTAAGAGTTGACGAGAGCGTCAAAGTACTGGATGCCAGGGGCAGACGGAATAGCGCGGACCCGGGGAGGGAGCACCTAGTGGCCTAGGCGACAATTGCGCCCGTTTCAGATAACGAAAGTGTACGTCTCGGGGAAGACAAAGGGGCAGTTCAGGGACGTCGTCGAGGATCCCCTGGAGGAGTGTGTCGGGTACGTAACCAACCAGGATATGACGTGGAGGACGATCAGCAGGGAAGCGCACAAGCAAACGAGCAACACGCGAGAATCGACTTGGCGTGGGACATGGGGGGACCGTCGGAGCCATCCAATCACCTGACGCATAGTGCCGTGAACGGAAGAATGGCGGACATCATCGTGGACGGAAGGATACAGCAGAGGCCGTGCCGAGCACGAGTGAACACGAGTGCAGCGGTGGACGTGACTCGCGCGGATGTGGCGGAGGTTGTTGCCGGACCCATCGGAAGCAAGGTGGCTGCGAAGGTGCGCCAGAGAGGTCGGCGACATGGTACTCAGTGAACCGTTTCCAAGTGCGCAGGATGGCCCGTCAACACTCCAGGAAGAAGGGCAACTGGACGAGGGACCGTCAAGACCGGCGGTACTGTTGCAGAATTTCGAAGCAGGATGGCATATGTCGTCCTACCCGGACCAAGGGACACTATCCAACAGCGATACCTAGGATCGTGCCTCCTGGAGAAGAGGTTCGATGGGTTAGTCCACCGGGGCGCAAGGGAGATGCCGCAGTGATAGTGCTGGTCGGGACGACCAGCTCTGAGGAGGGAGCAGTGTCACCGCGCCTGCCGCATCTAATTGCCGACAACAATAGGAGCGTACGAGACAATAGCTATTACATGGCGGTGCGGTTTCTGGATCGTTCCGCCACAGGCACTCCCGAATATTCTACCTCCAGAACTTTCCCTCTGTCTAAGGAGCTATATAAGTCGCAGCCAAGCACCGGACCGAGAGCAGAAAGCAGACGTATGCGAAGCGTTGAGGAGTCGTGCCGACGAGGGAAAGCAGACGTATGCGAAGCGTTGAAGAGTCGTGCCGACGAGAGAGAACAGACGTATGCGAGACAGAACAGACGTATGCGAAGCGTCGAGGAGTCGTGCCGACGAGAGAGAACAGACGTATGCGAGAGAGAACAGACGTATGCGAGAGAGAACAGACGTATGCGAGAGAGAACAGACGTATGCGAAGCGTCGAGGAGTCGTGCCGACGAGAAAGAACAGACGTATGCGAGAGAGAACAGACGTATGCGAGAGAGAACAGACGTATGCGAAGCGTCGAGGAGTCGTGCCGACGAGAGAGAACAGACGTATGCGAGAGAGAACAGACGTATGCGAGAGAGAACAGACGTATGCGAGAGAGAACAGACGTATGCGAGAGAGAACAGACGTATGCGAAGCGTTGAGGAGTCGTGCCGACGAGAGAGAACAGACGTATGCGAGAGAGAACAGACGTATGCGAAGCGTTGAGGAGTCGTGCCGACGAGAGAGAACAGACGTATGCGAGAGAGAACAGACGTATGCGAGAGAGAACAGACGTATGCGAGAGAGAACAGACGTATGCGAGAGAGAACAGACGTATGCGAAGCGTCGAGGAGTCGTGCCGACGAGAGAGAACAGACGTATGCGAAGCGTCGAGGAGTCGTGCCGACGAGAGAGAACAGACGTATGCGAAGCGTCGAGGAGTCGTGGCGACGAGAGAGAACAGACGTATGCGAGAGAGAACAGACGTATGCGAGAGAGAACAGACGTATGCGAGAGAGAACAGACGTATGCGAGAGAGAACAGACGTATGCGAGAGAGAACAGACGTATGCGAGAGAGAACAGACGTATGCGAGAGAGAACAGACCTATGCGAGAGAGAACAGACGTATGCGAAGCGTCGAGGAGTCGTGCCGACGAGAGAGAACAGACGTATGCGAGAGAGAACAGACGTATGCGAAGCGTCGAGGAGTCGTGCCGACGAGAGAGAACAGACGTATGCGAGAGAGAACAGACGTATGCGAAGCGTCGAGGAGTCGTGCCGACGAGAGAGAACAGACGTATGCGAGAGAGAACAGACGTATGCGAAGCGTTGAGGAGTCGTGCCGACGAGAGAGAACAGACGTATGCGAGAGAGAACAGACGTATGCGAGAGAGAACAGACGTATGCGAGAGAGAACAGACGTATGCGAGAGAGAACAGACGTATGCGAAGCGTCGAGGAGTCGTGCCGACGAGAGAGAACAGACGTATGCGAAGCGTCGAGGAGTCGTGCCGACGAGAGAGAACAGACGTATGCGAAGCGTCGAGGAGTCGTGCCGACGAGAGAGAACAGACGTATGCGAGAGAGAACAGACGTATGCGAGAGAGAACAGACGTATGCGAGAGAGAACAGACGTATGCGAGAGAGAACAGACGTATGCGAAGCGTCGAGGAGTCGTGCCGACGAGAGAGAACAGACGTATGCGAGAGAGAACAGACGTATGCGAGAGAGAACAGACGTATGCGAGAGAGAACAGACGTATGCGAAGCGTCGAGGAGTCGTGCCGACGAGAGAGAACAGACGTATGCGAGAGAGAACAGACGTATGCGAGAGAGAACAGACGTATGCGAGAGAGAACAGACGTATGCGAAGCGTCGAGGAGTCGTGCCGACGAGAGAGAACAGACGTATGCGAGAGAGAACAGACGTATGCGAGAGAGAACAGACGTATGCGAGAGAGAACAGACGTATGCGAGAGAGAACAGACGTATGCGAAGCGTCGAGGAGTCGTGCCGACGAGGGAAAGCAGACGTATGCGAAGCGTCGAGGAATCGTGCCGACGAGGGAAAGCAGACGTATGCGAAGCGTTGAGGAGTCGTGCCGACTAGCAGTTCATTCTAACAGTTCTTATTTGTGATTCGGCAGTTGTTCTGTTGCTCTGAGCTTGGACAAAAGTAATCTAAGTGTAACGTTAGCACTACGCTAACTGACTAAAAGGCAATAAAGTGTGAATAGCAGTAACTGGTGATTTCCTCCATTTGTTACAATATATTTTCAGTGAAATCTCGTAATTGTATTTTTAAGTGGAATACTTTACTGTATCTACTCACTATCGTTTAGTTTTGTTCAACGACTTTTGAAAACTATTCTTACATAACCTTATTACTTTGACAGAAGAGAACTTTTCCACAAAAGGGAAGTTTACAGGTTATATCAAATTATACGAACGTTCTTCCGAATGAAGAGGCTATTTCTACAAAGTTAAGTTAATATATGTTTTATTTGTCATGTGGATATGTTAAATATATATTTGAATCAAAATTATTGGAGCTATTTTTGAGAAAATAAAATATATGTAACATTTTTCCATGTGGTCTAAGATGGCGGAATTTGTTCAACATCGTGTCGTATCTTTGAAATAATCAAAACATTTATTTGTGATGAGTTTTTGGGTGGAAGTTTTAAGTGGAATTCACGTATAGGTTAGATGTTGGAGGAAGTAGTAAAGGTGAACGGTTTTAAACACTACACTTGATGTTTATCTGCACGTGAACTGCATGCTGGTAAGACAATATGTGTCGATATACTCAGGAAGCAAACATCTTGAAGTGCGCTAGACGCTTGGCAACTGTTTAGTTAATCAGAACTGTTTTAAGTCAGGTGCCTGGCACATGGTGACACCACTAGTTGTGCCTGTTTACTCGTTTTTCTGCTTGCAGCATCTGTTAACTACTGAATGCTTGAGGATTCCATTTGAAATACAAATAGAACAAAACAATTCTTAACATGATGGACATTAAGACAACTTGCCACTGTATAGCAAAAGGATTAGGTGATACTAACCAAACAAGCTCAACATTCGTGTGCAAATGTGTGTTTATGCACCAACAAGAAGGGAGTAGCGAACGTCAGCTGTTTGCATATCATTATGTCGCATTAGTGGACCTCGTGTTTCCGGTGCAACATATTTTGTTCCTCGTGATGTATTGAAAATAAGTTGTATGTATACTAATTATGGAAATATATGTTCGAACCTATTTTTGTCCTAATTCTGTGTATTAATGCCAGTCGTGCCTTGACAACAGTCACATAATATGGAGGACATTTAGAACATTGGTTTAAAACTGGGGGATGATACAGTGTCCATTATGCTGCAGTCATAAAATCACATTATATACCTCTAGTCCCCAATATTAATGCCGTGGAGTCTTCATGCAAACCTGGGATTAATAGAAGAGGTGACAGAAAAGATCAACTTGGTCCTGGTTATGTTGGTGAATAGGTTTCTGAAAAACTCAAATCAGTGGTTCAAGCAAACCCAGGACTGACAGTTGCTGACGTCACGCAAAACAGCTGAACACATGAATGTGATGTTCTTTTGCGTCCAATACCAACATACTTCGGTGACATCAGTTCATTTTCGTCTTATAACATGGTGTTACCTGACAAGCGATACAGTTCCTCAATGGAAAACTTAGAAAAGGTGTTAGTTTTTACTGTGACTCTAATTATGCACATGTACAATAAAGACATTGTCAAATATTTCGGCTAATTTGTGTTGCAAGATTTATAATTTTACAAGCTATTTTGATTTGTGATATAACCTAATTTAAGATTTTTAGGAACCAATAAGTGTAACACATGGATATGCTCAATATGGGGCACTATATATCTCAAATATATTCATCATATAACAGCTGGAGACTAATGGCCAATAAATGACAATTCTAGTTTTTTGTAATATTATTAATTGGCATCATTGTGGACACACAACCGTAAAATGAACAATTCACCCAAACTTATTTCCTAAATAACTCCTCTACCATTAGCGATATCTGAACAAACGAAACGTAGATTTGAAGTACTCCTTGAGGACATCAATCGACATCAAGAACGTCCACCTAGGTCAAATACTTTTACCGTAAAATGAACAATTCACCCAAACTTATTTCCTAAATAACTCCTCTACCATTAGCGATATCTGAACAAACGAAACGTAGATTTGAAGTACTCCTTGAGGGCATCAATCGACACCAAGTACGTCCACCTAGGTCAAATACTTTTACCGTAAAATGAACAATTCACCCAAACTTATTTCCTAAATAACTCCTCTACCATTAGCGATATCTGAACAAACGAAACGTAGATTTGAAGTACTCCTTGAGGGCATCAATCGACACCAAGTACGTCCACCTAGGTCAAATACTTTTACCGTAAAATGAACAATTCACCCAAACTTATTTCCTAAATAACTCCTCTACCATTAGCGATATCTGAACAAACGAAACGTAGATTTGAAGTACTCCTTGAGGACATCAATCGACATCAAGAACGTCCACCTAGGTCAAATACTTTTACCGTAAAATGAACAATTCACCCAAACTTATTTCCTAAATAACTCCTCTACCATTAGCGATATCTGAACAAACGAAACGTAGATTTGAAGTACTCCTTGAGGGCATCAATCGACACCAAGAACGTCCACCTAGGTCAAATACTTTTACCGTAAAATGAACAATTCACCCAAACTTATTTCCTAAATAACTCCTCTACCATTAGCGATATCTGAACAAACGAAACGTAGATTTGAAGTACTCCTTGAGGGCATCAATCGACACCAAGTACGTCCACCTAGGTCAAATACTTTTACCGTAAAATGAACAATTCACCCAAACTTATTTCCTAAATAACTCCTCTACCATTAGCGATATCTGAACAAACGAAACGTAGATTTGAAGTCCTCCTTGAGGGCATCAATCGACACCAAGAACGTCCACCTAGGTCAAATACTTTTACCGTAAAATGAACAATTCACCCAAACTTATTTCGTAAATAACTCCTCTACCATTAACGATATCTGAACAAACGAAACATAGATTTGAAGCACTCCTTGAGGGCATCAATCGACACCAAGAACGTCCACCTAGGTCAAATACTTTTACCGTAAAATGAACAATTCACCCAAACTTATTTCCGAAATAACTCCTCTACCATTAGCGATATCTGAACAAACGAAACGTAGATTTGAAGTCCTCCTTGAGGGCATCAATCGACACCAAGAACGTCCACCTAGGTCAAATACTTTTACCGTAAAATGAACAATTCACCCAAACTTATTTCGCAAATAACTCCTCTACCATTAGCGATATCTGAACAAACGAAACATAGATTTGAAGCACTCCTTGAGGGCATCAATCGACACCAAGAACGTCCACCTAGGTCAAATACTTTTACCGTAAAATGAACAATTCACCCAAACTTATTTCGTAAATAACTCCTCTACCATTAGCGATATCTGAACAAACGAAACACAGATTTGAAGCACTCCTTGAGGGCATCAATCGACACCAAGAACGTCCACCTAGGTCAAATACTTTTACCGTAAAATGAACAATTCACCCAAACTTATTTCCTAAATAACTCCTCTACCATTAGTGATATCTGAACAAAAGAAACATAGATTTGAAGCTCTCCTAGAGGCGCATCAACCCACACCTGGAACGTCCTGCGGGACATAGCCCCCTGTTAGGTAAGGACTCCTCCTGGACTTATGGGTCATACCTTTGTCTATGTCATACGTAACACAGAAACGCACTTTTTGAACGGGGCCTCGGAGAGGCTCGCCGGAGCGGTTCAGTATCTTGTCTGGACGAGCGAGTTAAGCCTGGTTTTTCGTCTCTAGAGGGCGCTGGTAGTGTGCGGGGGCGGACGTTGCACCGGCATACGCTGACGTCTCGCCATCCGGCCCCGCATCGCGAATTTCGCGGCTCCAGCTCGATTAGGGTCGCCGTTATCGATTTTTAAGGCTCTTTTGACTTCTGCGGGCTAACGGCCGGAGATGGTGCCAAAGTGCACATAAGCGACGTTGCTCGCCTCGCCGAGACGCGTGTTTCGAGCCCTCGCGCGGCGCGCTAGCTCAATTTTGAGAAATCGCCGGTGGCTCAACCGTAAGCGGCGCTGCGGAGCAGATGGAGAACGCGTGGTCGTAGAGAGACGGGGGTTTCTGCATCGGGAGCGCCGAGACGAGCCCTTTCCAACGCATCCCTCGCCGTCCTCGTATCTTAATAAATAAGGTTCATTTTGACGCGTCTCCGTCGTTATGGGAGGTGGGTGCACGGGACCCGGACCGTCGGGTGGGTGGGGCACCCCCGGAAAGCCCTAATCGAGTACCCACTCGGGGGGGTGTGCGGCCCATAGGTTCCGAGATATCGGCACTTTTGTAACGTAGGGTGGAGGAGACCAGCAGCGGCGTTTTTCAAAGTGGAGATACAGCAAAATGTCCTCACGCAACGATGTCGGGCGGGCGGGACATTTGGAACAAGGTTGCTGTCCGTGCGTCCGTCCGTCGTGCTCCTGGAGTGGGTCCCAGGCCAGGAAGGACCGGTGTGCTCCGTCCGTCCGTACCGCGCCAGCTGTTGGGCCGGACTGAGTGACTGCCAGCCGTGGAACCTCACTAATCAAGTGCCGATAGGAAGGGAGGGGGCAGGCAGGGGGAAAGTCAGCCAAAGAGCTTGGCACGGAAGAATCACAACTCCGCTCCAAAGCTCATGACGACGATCAAAAAGACCAACCTACCATGCCTAAGCCCAACGACGCCAAGGACGCCAAGGATGATGAATCTGCCGGGATCACTGCCGCGTGGATCGCTGCTCGCGAACCTGCGATCCAACAGTCGCCTATAGACGAGAACGCAGCCTCCACTTCCTGTACACGTGCTTCTTCTCACGCCCTCGCAGTCCTCCTGGCCGTCTTCCGTCGCTCCCACAAGCCCGGTCTGATTCCGCCAGCTCTTTTCAGTCTCGCCGTCCGTACGGAGAAGCGCCGCTGCTCGCCTTCTCTTAATTAAGTGCACAAACAGCGTGACACACGTGTGTTTTGTGGCCGGCCTCCATCTGTCGGAGCTGGGAGAACCGGTAGCATTCGTGCTGTCTCTGTCTGACTGACTGACTGACTGACTGACTGAGTGACACGTTCACACGGAGCCAGCTAGCCAGCACGCTGAAGGCTGCCAGCTAGTCGCTCGGTCGGCGAGCCAGCGCGACATTTAAAACTAAGATTTGGTCTGTCTCTAACGGTTTACCAGTTATGCAAAAGTCGTCCAGAGTAAATACGACTACAGGGGCTGTAGCCAGAAAATTCAGGATATATATTTCATTTGTGATGAAAATATCTTGCGCATGTGGTATTTTAATCAAAATCATGAGAACCGTATTCTAGACAATCTAAAGTGCAGAAAATATTTTCATGTGGGCTAGAGGGATTTTCTTAAAATTCTTCGTATCGTACAGTACTTGGACAATGCCGGACATCAACACCAAGTTTGGTATTTAACCGACTTTGGGTTATACTGCTCAGAGACAGACAGAGACACGCGCACGAGCATGCGCACATAGACCCTTTTTTAAAATATATTTTCAGTGAAATTTCGTAATTGTATTTTCAAGTGGAATACTTTACTTTACCTACTCACTATCGTTTAGTTTTGTTCAACGACTTTTGAAAACTATTCTTACATAACCTTATTACTTTGACAGAAGAGAACTTTTCCACAAAAGGGAAGTTTACAGGTGATACCAAATTATACAAACGTTGTTCCGGATGTAGAGGCTATTTCCACAAAGTTAAGTTAATATATGTTTTATTTTTCATGTGGATATGTTAAATTATTGGAGCTACTTTTAAGAAAATAAAATATATGTAACATTTTTCCATGTGGTCTAAGATGGCGGAATTTGTTCAACATCGTGTCGTATCTTTGAAATAATCAAAACAGTTATTTGTGATGTGTTTTTGGGTGGCCGTTTTAAGTGGAACTGACGTATAGGTTAGATGTTGGAGGAAGTAGTAAAGGTGAACGGTTTGAAACACTACACTTGTTGAAGATGTTTATGTGCATGCTGGTAAGACAATATGTGTCGATATACTCAGGAAGCAAACATCTTGAAGTGCGCTAGACGCTTGGCAACTGTTTAGTTAATCAGAACTGTTTTAAGTCAGGTGCCTGGCACATGGTGACACCACTAGTTGTGTCTGTTTACTCGTTTTTCTGCTTGCAGCATCTGTTAACTACTGAATGCTTGAGGATTCCATTTGAAATACAAATAGAACAAAACAATTCTTAACATGATGGACATTAAGACAACTTGCCACTGTATAGCAAAAGGATTAGGTGATACTAACCAAACAAGCTCAACATTCGTGTGCAAATGTGTGTTTATGCACCAACAAGAAGGGAGTAGCGAACGTCAGCTGTTTGCATATCATTATGTCGCATTAGTGGACCTCGTGTTTCAGGTGCAACATATTTTGTTCCTCGTGATGTATTGAAAATAAGTTGTATGTATACTAATTATGGAAATATATGTTCGAACCTATTTTTTTCCTAATTCCGTGTATTAATGCCAGTCGTGCCTTGACAACAATCACAGTGAACAATACATAATATGGAGGACATTTAGAACATTGGTTTAAAACTGGGGGATGATACAGTGTCCATTATGCTGCAGTCATAAAACCACATTATATACCTCTAGTCCCCAATATTAATGCTGTGGAGTCTTCATGCAAACCTGCGATTAATAGAAGAGGTGACAGAAAATATCAACTTGGTCTTGGTTATGTTGCTGAAAAGGTTTCTGAAAAACTCAAATCAGGACTGACAGTTGCTGACGTCACGCAAAACAGCTGAACGTCCACCTAGGTCAAATACTTTTACCGTAAATTGAACAATTCACCAAAACTTATTTCCTAAATAACTCCTCTACCATTAGTGATATCTGAACAAACGAAACACAGATTTGAAGCTCTCCTAGAGGCGCATCAATCGACACCAAGAACGTCCACCTAGGTCAAATACTTTTACCGTAAAATGAACAATTCACCCAAACTTATTTCCTAAATAACTCCTCTACCATTAGCGATATCTGAACAAACGAAACGTAGATTTGAAGTCCTCCTTGAGGGCATCAATCGACACCAAGAACGTCCACCTAGGTCAAATACTTTTACCGTAAAATGAACAATTCACCCAAACTTATTTCCTCAATAACTCCTCCACCATTAGCGATATCTGAACAAACGAAACACAGATTTGAAGTCCTCCTTGAGGGCATCAATCGACACCAAGAACGTCCACCTAGGTCAAATACTTTTACCGTAAAATGAACAATTCACCCAAAATTATTTCCTCAATAACTCCTCCACCATTAGCGATATCTGAACAAACGAAACGTAGATTTGAAGCTCTCGTAGAGGCGCATCAATCGACACCAAGAACGTTCACCTAGGTCAAATACTTTTACCGTAAAATGAACAATTCACCCAAAATTATTTCCTCAATAACTCCTCCACCATTAGCGATATCTGAACAAACGAAACGTAGATTTGAAGCTCTCGTAGAGGCGCATCAATCGACACCAAGAACGTCCACCTAGGTCAAATACTTTTACCGTAAAATGAACAATTCACCCAAACTTATTTCCTAAATAACTCCTCCACCATTACCGATATCTGAACAAACGAAACATAGATTTGAAGTCCTCCTTGAGGGCATCAATCGACACCAAGAACGTTCACCTAGGTCAAATACTTTTACCGTAAAATGAACAATTCACCCAAAATTATTTCCTCAATAACTCCTCCACCATTAGCGATATCTGAACAAACGAAACGTAGATTTGAAGCTCTCGTAGAGGCGCATCAATCGACACCAAGAACGTTCACCTAGGTCAAATACTTTTACCGTAAAATGAACAATTCACCCAAACTTATTTCCTAAATAACTCCTCCACCATTAGCGATATCTGAACAAACGAAACGTAGATTTGAAGCACTCCTTGAGGGCATCAATCGACACCAAGAACGTCCACCTAGGTCAAATACTTTTACCGTAAAATGAACAATTCACCCAAACTTATTTCCTAAATAACTCCTCTACCATTAGTGATATCTGAACAAAAGAAACATAGATTTGAAGCTCTCCTAGAGGTGCATCAACCCACACCTGGAACGTCCTGCTGGACATAGCCCCCTGTTAGGTAAGGACTCCTCCTGGACTTATGGGTCATACCTTTGTCTATGTCATACGTAACACAGAAACGCACTTTTTGAACGGGGCCTCGGAGAGGCTCGCCGGAGCGGTTCAGTATCTTGTCTGGACGAGCGAGTTAAGCCTGGTTTTTCGTCTCTAGAGGGCGCTGGTAGTGTGCGGGGGCGGACGTTGCACCGGCATACGCTGACGTCTCGCCATCCGGCCCCGCATCGCGAATTTCGCGGCTCCAGCTCGATTAGGGTCGCCGTTATCGATTTTTAAGGCTCTTTTGACTTCTGCGGGCTAACGGCCGGAGATGGTGCCAAAGTGCACATAAGCGACGTTGCTCGCCTCGCCGAGACGCGTGTTTCGAGCCCTCGCGCGGCGCGCTAGCTCAATTTTGAGAAATCGCCGGTGGCTCAACCGTAAGCGGCGGGCGCTGCGGAGCAGATGGAGAACGCGTGGTCGTAGAGAGACGGGGGTTTCTGCATCGGGAGCGCCGAGACGAGCCCTTTCCAACGCATCCCTCGCCGTCCTCGTATCTTAATAAATAAGGTTCATTTTGACGCGTCTCCGTCGTTATGGGAGGTGGGTGCACGGGACCCGGACCGTCGGGTGGGTGGGGCACCCCCGGAAAGCCCTAATCGAGTACCCACTCGGGGGGGGTGTGCGGCCCATAGGTTCCGAGATATCGGCACTTTTGTAACGTAGGGTGGAGGAGACCGGGAGCGGCGTTTTTCAAAGTGGAGATACAGCAAAATGTCCTCACGCAACGATGTCGGACGGGACATTTGGAACAAGGTTGCTGTCCGTGCGTCCGTCCGTCGTGCTCCTGGAGTGGGTCCCAGGCCAGGACGGACCGGTGTGCTCCGTCCGTCCGTACCGCGCCAGCTGTTGGGCCGGACTGAGTGACTGCCAGCCGTGGAACCTCACTAATCAAGTGCCGATAGGAAGGGAGGGGGCAGGCAGGCAGACAGGGGGAAAGTCAGCCAAAGAGCTTGGCACGGAAGAATCACAACTCCGCTCCAAAGCTCATGACGACGATCAAAAAGACCAACCTACCATGCCTAAGCCCAACGACGCCAAGGACGCCAAGGATGATGAATCTGCCGGGATCACTGCCGCGTGGATCGCTGCTCGCGAACCTGCGATCCAACAGTCGCCTATAGACGAGAACGCAGCCTCCACTTCCTGTACACGTGCTTCTTCTCACGCCCTCGCAGTCCTCCTGGCCGTCTTCCGTCGCTCCCACAAGCCCGGTCTGATTCCGCCAGCTCTTTTCAGTCTCGCCGTCCGTACGGAGAAGCGCCGCTGCTCGCCTTCTCTTAATTAAGTGCACAAACAGCGTGACACACGTGTGTTTTGTGGCCGGCCTCCATCTGTCGGAGCTGGGAGAACCGGTAGCATTCGTGCTGTCTCTGTCTGACTGACTGACTGACTGACTGACTGAGTGACACGTTCACACGGAGCCAGCTAGCCAGCACGCTGAAGGCTGCCAGCTAGTCGCTCGGTCGGCGAGCCAGCGCGACATTTAAAACTAAGATTTGGTCTGTCTCTAACGGTTTACCAGTTATGCAAAAGTCGTCCAGAGTAAATACGACTACAGGGGCTGTAGCCAGAAAATTCAGGATATATATTTCATTTGTGATGAAAATATCTTGCGCATGTGGTATTTTAATCAAAATCATGAGAACCGTATTCTAGACAATCTAAAGTGCAGAAAATATTTTCATGTGGGCTAGAGGGATTTTCTTAAAATTCTTCGTATCGTACAGTACTTGGACAATGCCGGACATCAACACCAAGTTTGGTATTTAACCGACTTTGGGTTATACTGCTCAGAGACAGACAGAGACACGCGCACGAGCATGCGCACATAGACCCTTTTTTAAAATATATTTTCAGTGAAATTTCGTAATTGTATTTTCAAGTGGAATACTTTACTTTACCTACTCACTATCGTTTAGTTTTGTTCAACGACTTTTGAAAACTATTCTTACATAACCTTATTACTTTGACAGAAGAGAACTTTTCCACAAAAGGGAAGTTTACAGGTGATACCAAATTATACAAACGTTGTTCCGGATGTAGAGGCTATTTCCACAAAGTTAAGTTAATATATGTTTTATTTTTCATGTGGATATGTTAAATTATTGGAGCTACTTTTAAGAAAATAAAATATATGTAACATTTTTCCATGTGGTCTAAGATGGCGGAATTTGTTCAACATCGTGTCGTATCTTTGAAATAATCAAAACAGTTATTTGTGATGTGTTTTTGGGTGGCCGTTTTAAGTGGAACTGACGTATAGGTTAGATGTTGGAGGAAGTAGTAAAGGTGAACGGTTTGAAACACTACACTTGTTGAAGATGTTTATGTGCATGCTGGTAAGACAATATGTGTCGATATACTCAGGAAGCAAACATCTTGAAGTGCGCTAGACGCTTGGCAACTGTTTAGTTAATCAGAACTGTTTTAAGTCAGGTGCCTGGCACATGGTGACACCACTAGTTGTGTCTGTTTACTCGTTTTTCTGCTTGCAGCATCTGTTAACTACTGAATGCTTGAGGATTCCATTTGAAATACAAATAGAACAAAACAATTCTTAACATGATGGACATTAAGACAACTTGCCACTGTATAGCAAAAGGATTAGGTGATACTAACCAAACAAGCTCAACATTCGTGTGCAAATGTGTGTTTATGCACCAACAAGAAGGGAGTAGCGAACGTCAGCTGTTTGCATATCATTATGTCGCATTAGTGGACCTCGTGTTTCAGGTGCAACATATTTTGTTCCTCGTGATGTATTGAAAATAAGTTGTATGTATACTAATTATGGAAATATATGTTCGAACCTATTTTTTTCCTAATTCCGTGTATTAATGCCAGTCGTGCCTTGACAACAATCACAGTGAACAATACATAATATGGAGGACATTTAGAACATTGGTTTAAAACTGGGGGATGATACAGTGTCCATTATGCTGCAGTCATAAAACCACATTATATACCTCTAGTCCCCAATATTAATGCTGTGGAGTCTTCATGCAAACCTGCGATTAATAGAAGAGGTGACAGAAAATATCAACTTGGTCTTGGTTATGTTGCTGAAAAGGTTTCTGAAAAACTCAAATCAGGACTGACAGTTGCTGACGTCACGCAAAACAGCTGAACGTCCACCTAGGTCAAATACTTTTACCGTAAATTGAACAATTCACCAAAACTTATTTCCTAAATAACTCCTCTACCATTAGTGATATCTGAACAAACGAAACACAGATTTGAAGCTCTCCTAGAGGCGCATCAATCGACACCAAGAACGTCCACCTAGGTCAAATACTTTTACCGTAAAATGAACAATTCACCCAAACTTATTTCCTAAATAACTCCTCTACCATTAGCGATATCTGAACAAACGAAACGTAGATTTGAAGTCCTCCTTGAGGGCATCAATCGACACCAAGAACGTCCACCTAGGTCAAATACTTTTACCGTAAAATGAACAATTCACCCAAACTTATTTCCTCAATAACTCCTCCACCATTAGCGATATCTGAACAAACGAAACACAGATTTGAAGTCCTCCTTGAGGGCATCAATCGACACCAAGAACGTCCACCTAGGTCAAATACTTTTACCGTAAAATGAACAATTCACCCAAAATTATTTCCTCAATAACTCCTCCACCATTAGCGATATCTGAACAAACGAAACGTAGATTTGAAGCTCTCGTAGAGGCGCATCAATCGACACCAAGAACGTTCACCTAGGTCAAATACTTTTACCGTAAAATGAACAATTCACCCAAAATTATTTCCTCAATAACTCCTCCACCATTAGCGATATCTGAACAAACGAAACGTAGATTTGAAGCTCTCGTAGAGGCGCATCAATCGACACCAAGAACGTCCACCTAGGTCAAATACTTTTACCGTAAAATGAACAATTCACCCAAACTTATTTCCTAAATAACTCCTCCACCATTACCGATATCTGAACAAACGAAACATAGATTTGAAGTCCTCCTTGAGGGCATCAATCGACACCAAGAACGTTCACCTAGGTCAAATACTTTTACCGTAAAATGAACAATTCACCCAAAATTATTTCCTCAATAACTCCTCCACCATTAGCGATATCTGAACAAACGAAACGTAGATTTGAAGCTCTCGTAGAGGCGCATCAATCGACACCAAGAACGTTCACCTAGGTCAAATACTTTTACCGTAAAATGAACAATTCACCCAAACTTATTTCCTAAATAACTCCTCCACCATTAGCGATATCTGAACAAACGAAACGTAGATTTGAAGCACTCCTTGAGGGCATCAATCGACACCAAGAACGTCCACCTAGGTCAAATACTTTTACCGTAAAATGAACAATTCACCCAAACTTATTTCCTAAATAACTCCTCTACCATTAGTGATATCTGAACAAAAGAAACATAGATTTGAAGCTCTCCTAGAGGTGCATCAACCCACACCTGGAACGTCCTGCTGGACATAGCCCCCTGTTAGGTAAGGACTCCTCCTGGACTTATGGGTCATACCTTTGTCTATGTCATACGTAACACAGAAACGCACTTTTTGAACGGGGCCTCGGAGAGGCTCGCCGGAGCGGTTCAGTATCTTGTCTGGACGAGCGAGTTAAGCCTGGTTTTTCGTCTCTAGAGGGCGCTGGTAGTGTGCGGGGGCGGACGTTGCACCGGCATACGCTGACGTCTCGCCATCCGGCCCCGCATCGCGAATTTCGCGGCTCCAGCTCGATTAGGGTCGCCGTTATCGATTTTTAAGGCTCTTTTGACTTCTGCGGGCTAACGGCCGGAGATGGTGCCAAAGTGCACATAAGCGACGTTGCTCGCCTCGCCGAGACGCGTGTTTCGAGCCCTCGCGCGGCGCGCTAGCTCAATTTTGAGAAATCGCCGGTGGCTCAACCGTAAGCGGCGGGCGCTGCGGAGCAGATGGAGAACGCGTGGTCGTAGAGAGACGGGGGTTTCTGCATCGGGAGCGCCGAGACGAGCCCTTTCCAACGCATCCCTCGCCGTCCTCGTATCTTAATAAATAAGGTTCATTTTGACGCGTCTCCGTCGTTATGGGAGGTGGGTGCACGGGACCCGGACCGTCGGGTGGGTGGGGCACCCCCGGAAAGCCCTAATCGAGTACCCACTCGGGGGGGGTGTGCGGCCCATAGGTTCCGAGATATCGGCACTTTTGTAACGTAGGGTGGAGGAGACCGGGAGCGGCGTTTTTCAAAGTGGAGATACAGCAAAATGTCCTCACGCAACGATGTCGGACGGGACATTTGGAACAAGGTTGCTGTCCGTGCGTCCGTCCGTCGTGCTCCTGGAGTGGGTCCCAGGCCAGGACGGACCGGTGTGCTCCGTCCGTCCGTACCGCGCCAGCTGTTGGGCCGGACTGAGTGACTGCCAGCCGTGGAACCTCACTAATCAAGTGCCGATAGGAAGGGAGGGGGCAGGCAGGCAGACAGGGGGAAAGTCAGCCAAAGAGCTTGGCACGGAAGAATCACAACTCCGCTCCAAAGCTCATGACGACGATCAAAAAGACCAACCTACCATGCCTAAGCCCAACGACGCCAAGGACGCCAAGGATGATGAATCTGCCGGGATCACTGCCGCGTGGATCGCTGCTCGCGAACCTGCGATCCAACAGTCGCCTATAGACGAGAACGCAGCCTCCACTTCCTGTACACGTGCTTCTTCTCACGCCCTCGCAGTCCTCCTGGCCGTCTTCCGTCGCTCCCACAAGCCCGGCCTGATTCCGCCAGCTCTTTTCAGTCTCGCCGTCCGTACGGAGAAGTGCCGCTGCTCGCCTTCTCTTAATTAAGTGCACAAACAGCGTGACACACGTGTGTTTTGTGGCCGGCCTCCATCTGTCGGAGCTGGGAGAACCAGTAGTAGTCGTGCTGTCTCTGTCTGACTGACTGACTGAGTGACACGTTCACACGGAGCCAGCTAGCCAGCACGCTGAAGGCTGCCAGCTAGTCGCTCGGTCGGCGAGCCAGCGCGACATTTAAAACTAAGATTTGGTCTGTCTCTAACGGTTTACCAGTTATGCAAAAGTCGTCCAGAGTAAATACGACTACAGGGGCTGTAGCCAGAAAATTCAGGATATATATTTCATTTGTGATGAAAATATCTTGCGCATGTGGTATTTTAATCAAAATCATGAGAACCGTATTCTAGACAATCTAAAGTGCAGAAAATATTTTCATGTGGGCTAGAGGGATTTTCTTAAAATTCTTCGTATCGTACAGTACTTGGACAATGCCGGACATCAACACCAAGTTTGGTATTTAACCGACTTTGGGTTATACTGCTCAGAGACAGACAGAGACACGCGCACGAGCATGCGCACATAGACCCTTTTTTAAAATATATTTTCAGTGAAATTTCGTAATTGTATTTTCAAGTGGAATACTTTACTTTACCTACTCACTATCGTTTAGTTTTGTTCAACGACTTTTGAAAACTATTCTTACATAACCTTATTACTTTGACAGAAGAGAACTTTTCCACAAAAGGGAAGTTTACAGGTGATACCAAATTATACAAACGTTGTTCCGGATGTAGAGGCTATTTCCACAAAGTTAAGTTAATATATGTTTTATTTTTCATGTGGATATGTTAAATTATTGGAGCTACTTTTAAGAAAATAAAATATATGTAACATTTTTCCATGTGGTCTAAGATGGCGGAATTTGTTCAACATCGTGTCGTATCTTTGAAATAATCAAAACAGTTATTTGTGATGTGTTTTTGGGTGGCCGTTTTAAGTGGAACTGACGTATAGGTTAGATGTTGGAGGAAGTAGTAAAGGTGAACGGTTTGAAACACTACACTTGTTGAAGATGTTTATGTGCATGCTGGTAAGACAATATGTGTCGATATACTCAGGAAGCAAACATCTTGAAGTGCGCTAGACGCTTGGCAACTGTTTAGTTAATCAGAACTGTTTTAAGTCAGGTGCCTGGCACATGGTGACACCACTAGTTGTGTCTGTTTACTCGTTTTTCTGCTTGCAGCATCTGTTAACTACTGAATGCTTGAGGATTCCATTTGAAATACAAATAGAACAAAACAATTCTTAACATGATGGACATTAAGACAACTTGCCACTGTATAGCAAAAGGATTAGGTGATACTAACCAAACAAGCTCAACATTCGTGTGCAAATGTGTGTTTATGCACCAACAAGAAGGGAGTAGCGAACGTCAGCTGTTTGCATATCATTATGTCGCATTAGTGGACCTCGTGTTTCAGGTGCAACATATTTTGTTCCTCGTGATGTATTGAAAATAAGTTGTATGTATACTAATTATGGAAATATATGTTCGAACCTATTTTTTTCCTAATTCCGTGTATTAATGCCAGTCGTGCCTTGACAACAATCACAGTGAACAATACATAATATGGAGGACATTTAGAACATTGGTTTAAAACTGGGGGATGATACAGTGTCCATTATGCTGCAGTCATAAAACCACATTATATACCTCTAGTCCCCAATATTAATGCTGTGGAGTCTTCATGCAAACCTGCGATTAATAGAAGAGGTGACAGAAAATATCAACTTGGTCTTGGTTATGTTGCTGAAAAGGTTTCTGAAAAACTCAAATCAGGACTGACAGTTGCTGACGTCACGCAAAACAGCTGAACGTCCACCTAGGTCAAATACTTTTACCGTAAATTGAACAATTCACCAAAACTTATTTCCTAAATAACTCCTCTACCATTAGTGATATCTGAACAAACGAAACACAGATTTGAAGCTCTCCTAGAGGCGCATCAATCGACACCAAGAACGTCCACCTAGGTCAAATACTTTTACCGTAAAATGAACAATTCACCCAAACTTATTTCCTAAATAACTCCTCTACCATTAGCGATATCTGAACAAACGAAACGTAGATTTGAAGTCCTCCTTGAGGGCATCAATCGACACCAAGAACGTCCACCTAGGTCAAATACTTTTACCGTAAAATGAACAATTCACCCAAACTTATTTCCTCAATAACTCCTCCACCATTAGCGATATCTGAACAAACGAAACACAGATTTGAAGTCCTCCTTGAGGGCATCAATCGACACCAAGAACGTCCACCTAGGTCAAATACTTTTACCGTAAAATGAACAATTCACCCAAAATTATTTCCTCAATAACTCCTCCACCATTAGCGATATCTGAACAAACGAAACGTAGATTTGAAGCTCTCGTAGAGGCGCATCAATCGACACCAAGAACGTTCACCTAGGTCAAATACTTTTACCGTAAAATGAACAATTCACCCAAAATTATTTCCTCAATAACTCCTCCACCATTAGCGATATCTGAACAAACGAAACGTAGATTTGAAGCTCTCGTAGAGGCGCATCAATCGACACCAAGAACGTCCACCTAGGTCAAATACTTTTACCGTAAAATGAACAATTCACCCAAACTTATTTCCTAAATAACTCCTCCACCATTACCGATATCTGAACAAACGAAACATAGATTTGAAGTCCTCCTTGAGGGCATCAATCGACACCAAGAACGTTCACCTAGGTCAAATACTTTTACCGTAAAATGAACAATTCACCCAAAATTATTTCCTCAATAACTCCTCCACCATTAGCGATATCTGAACAAACGAAACGTAGATTTGAAGCTCTCGTAGAGGCGCATCAATCGACACCAAGAACGTTCACCTAGGTCAAATACTTTTACCGTAAAATGAACAATTCACCCAAACTTATTTCCTAAATAACTCCTCCACCATTAGCGATATCTGAACAAACGAAACGTAGATTTGAAGCACTCCTTGAGGGCATCAATCGACACCAAGAACGTCCACCTAGGTCAAATACTTTTACCGTAAAATGAACAATTCACCCAAACTTATTTCCTAAATAACTCCTCTACCATTAGTGATATCTGAACAAAAGAAACATAGATTTGAAGCTCTCCTAGAGGTGCATCAACCCACACCTGGAACGTCCTGCTGGACATAGCCCCCTGTTAGGTAAGGACTCCTCCTGGACTTATGGGTCATACCTTTGTCTATGTCATACGTAACACAGAAACGCACTTTTTGAACGGGGCCTCGGAGAGGCTCGCCGGAGCGGTTCAGTATCTTGTCTGGACGAGCGAGTTAAGCCTGGTTTTTCGTCTCTAGAGGGCGCTGGTAGTGTGCGGGGGCGGACGTTGCACCGGCATACGCTGACGTCTCGCCATCCGGCCCCGCATCGCGAATTTCGCGGCTCCAGCTCGATTAGGGTCGCCGTTATCGATTTTTAAGGCTCTTTTGACTTCTGCGGGCTAACGGCCGGAGATGGTGCCAAAGTGCACATAAGCGACGTTGCTCGCCTCGCCGAGACGCGTGTTTCGAGCCCTCGCGCGGCGCGCTAGCTCAATTTTGAGAAATCGCCGGTGGCTCAACCGTAAGCGGCGGGCGCTGCGGAGCAGATGGAGAACGCGTGGTCGTAGAGAGACGGGGGTTTCTGCATCGGGAGCGCCGAGACGAGCCCTTTCCAACGCATCCCTCGCCGTCCTCGTATCTTAATAAATAAGGTTCATTTTGACGCGTCTCCGTCGTTATGGGAGGTGGGTGCACGGGACCCGGACCGTCGGGTGGGTGGGGCACCCCCGGAAAGCCCTAATCGAGTACCCACTCGGGGGGGGTGTGCGGCCCATAGGTTCCGAGATATCGGCACTTTTGTAACGTAGGGTGGAGGAGACCGGGAGCGGCGTTTTTCAAAGTGGAGATACAGCAAAATGTCCTCACGCAACGATGTCGGACGGGACATTTGGAACAAGGTTGCTGTCCGTGCGTCCGTCCGTCGTGCTCCTGGAGTGGGTCCCAGGCCAGGACGGACCGGTGTGCTCCGTCCGTCCGTACCGCGCCAGCTGTTGGGCCGGACTGAGTGACTGCCAGCCGTGGAACCTCACTAATCAAGTGCCGATAGGAAGGGAGGGGGCAGGCAGGCAGACAGGGGGAAAGTCAGCCAAAGAGCTTGGCACGGAAGAATCACAACTCCGCTCCAAAGCTCATGACGACGATCAAAAAGACCAACCTACCATGCCTAAGCCCAACGACGCCAAGGACGCCAAGGATGATGAATCTGCCGGGATCACTGCCGCGTGGATCGCTGCTCGCGAACCTGCGATCCAACAGTCGCCTATAGACGAGAACGCAGCCTCCACTTCCTGTACACGTGCTTCTTCTCACGCCCTCGCAGTCCTCCTGGCCGTCTTCCGTCGCTCCCACAAGCCCGGTCTGATTCCGCCAGCTCTTTTCAGTCTCGCCGTCCGTACGGAGAAGCGCCGCTGCTCGCCTTCTCTTAATTAAGTGCACAAACAGCGTGACACACGTGTGTTTTGTGGCCGGCCTCCATCTGTCGGAGCTGGGAGAACCGGTAGCATTCGTGCTGTCTCTGTCTGACTGACTGACTGACTGACTGACTGAGTGACACGTTCACACGGAGCCAGCTAGCCAGCACGCTGAAGGCTGCCAGCTAGTCGCTCGGTCGGCGAGCCAGCGCGACATTTAAAACTAAGATTTGGTCTGTCTCTAACGGTTTACCAGTTATGCAAAAGTCGTCCAGAGTAAATACGACTACAGGGGCTGTAGCCAGAAAATTCAGGATATATATTTCATTTGTGATGAAAATATCTTGCGCATGTGGTATTTTAATCAAAATCATGAGAACCGTATTCTAGACAATCTAAAGTGCAGAAAATATTTTCATGTGGGCTAGAGGGATTTTCTTAAAATTCTTCGTATCGTACAGTACTTGGACAATGCCGGACATCAACACCAAGTTTGGTATTTAACCGACTTTGGGTTATACTGCTCAGAGACAGACAGAGACACGCGCACGAGCATGCGCACATAGACCCTTTTTTAAAATATATTTTCAGTGAAATTTCGTAATTGTATTTTCAAGTGGAATACTTTACTTTACCTACTCACTATCGTTTAGTTTTGTTCAACGACTTTTGAAAACTATTCTTACATAACCTTATTACTTTGACAGAAGAGAACTTTTCCACAAAAGGGAAGTTTACAGGTGATACCAAATTATACAAACGTTGTTCCGGATGTAGAGGCTATTTCCACAAAGTTAAGTTAATATATGTTTTATTTTTCATGTGGATATGTTAAATTATTGGAGCTACTTTTAAGAAAATAAAATATATGTAACATTTTTCCATGTGGTCTAAGATGGCGGAATTTGTTCAACATCGTGTCGTATCTTTGAAATAATCAAAACAGTTATTTGTGATGTGTTTTTGGGTGGCCGTTTTAAGTGGAACTGACGTATAGGTTAGATGTTGGAGGAAGTAGTAAAGGTGAACGGTTTGAAACACTACACTTGTTGAAGATGTTTATGTGCATGCTGGTAAGACAATATGTGTCGATATACTCAGGAAGCAAACATCTTGAAGTGCGCTAGACGCTTGGCAACTGTTTAGTTAATCAGAACTGTTTTAAGTCAGGTGCCTGGCACATGGTGACACCACTAGTTGTGCCTGTTTACTAGTTTTTCTGCTTGCAGCATCTGTTAACTACTGAATGCTTGAGGATTCCATTTGAAATACAAATAGAACAAAACAATTCTTAACATGATGGACATTAAGACAACTTGCCACTGTATAGCAAAAGGATTAGGTAATACTAACCAAACAAGCTCAACATTCGTGTGCAAATGTGTGTTTATGCACCTAGAAGAAGGGAATAGCGAACGTCAGCTGTTTGCATATCATTATATCCCATTAGTGGACCTCGTGTTTCAGGTGCAACATATTTTGTTCCTCGTGATGTATTGAAAATAAGTTGTATGTATACTAATTATGGAAATATATGTTCGAACCTATTTTTTTCCTAATTCCGTGTATTAATGCCAGTCGTGCCTTGACAACAGTCACAGTGAACAATACATAATATAGAGCACATTTAGAACATTGGTTTAAAACTGGGGGATGATGCAGTGTCCATTATGCTGCAGTCATAAAACCACATTATATACCTCTAGTCCCCAATATTAATGCCGTGGAGTCTTCATGCAAACCTGCGATTAATAGAAGAGGTGACAGAAAAGATCAACTTGGTCTTGGTTATGTTGGTGAAAAGGTTTCTGTAAAATCAGTGGTTCAAACAAACCCAGAACTGACAGTTGCTGACGTCACGCAAAACAGCTGAACACATGAATGTGATGTTCTTTTGCGTCTAATACCAACATACTTCGGTGACATCAGTTCATTTTCGTCTTATAACATGGTGTTACCTGACAAGCGATACAGTTCCTCAATGGAAAACCTTAGTAAAGGTTCTTTACTGTGACTCTAATTATGCACATTTAGAATAAAGACATTGTCAAATATTTCGGCTAATTTGTGGTGGAAGATTTATAATTTTACAAGCTATTTTGATTTGTGATATAACCTATTTTTAGGTTAACTAATTTAATAGTTTTAGGAACCAATAAATGTAACACATGGATATGCTCAATATGGGGCACTATATATCTCAAGATAGCTACTTGGAGACTAAATGACCAATAAACAACAATTCTAGTTTTTTTGTAGTTTTATTAATTGGCATCATTGTGGACACACAACAATAGCGTTATTAAGTGGCATTATTATACTGTTTATATTCAGGTATATATTAAACTACCTTTTTAAAGCATTTTCCAAATGAAAGGTAATTTTTGCTGTGCGGAAATTCTCTTGAAAATTTTTGTATCGTATTCTTGGTAGATTTTGAATATAAGCACCAAGTTTGGGATTTAACTGAGTTTTAGCTTTTCAGCAATGCTATCCGCCGCATACACACAAATGTTCATGGTTAAAAAACATGTTATTTTTTGTATTTAGGGAGTCTCGAAACCTGTATTTTGTTAATATCTCGTTTTCGACTTTTGTGGTAGAGTCTATGATCCTATGCCAACTTGAGCAACCTCTTGTGCCTTTGCCCCTCACGGGGCATCCTTGGATGAGATGAGTGGATCCTAAGGGCGGTCGGAATGCTGCCACGACAGCAGAGGGCACGTTCTCTACATCTTGCCAATTAGAAGCACCCCGACTTGCACCATCCCATGTGGGAAACTTATAGATTCGGCTTCAATCCAGGGACTAGATCTCCAGAGCGCGTTCGTCCCCCTACCGTACTGCTGCCGCGACGCTCGCCGACACTTCCAACCCTGAAAGAAACCTAACGGGAGGAAGTGTGAAATGAACCGATAAACGTAGCGAAATGAAGATATAGAAAATTTGGAGGACATGGAAGTTGCCTGGCGATCCGGGAAATTTCCGTGTGTCGGGAAGGTCGTCCTCGGGGATCGAACCCGTGACATCCCGAGTACGGGCCTGTAGAACTCGGTTAGAATGCTACTTATTATAGGTAAGTAGTAGAGAAAACGAGATATTTATCGCATTGTTTAAAGGCAGAGCGCGTGTGCCCAGAGTCTATGATAACAATTGGCAGGTTGATTTTGGCAGGCCTGTAAACCTGAGCCTCTCGCTTCCGGCGCAGGTGTGTAAACAGTCACTTCCAGTTGGCCAATTTCCATTCAGATTGGCAGTGTCACCATCAAACAATCGTGCAAGACCTTGGCCTGCATAAACCTGCGAGGAATGCAATTATAATGGATATTTCGGGTAATAACCACCTTTCTTCAACACACACATAAATCTTTCCTTTTTTCTTTTGATTAAAATTAGTTTCAACCTGTTTCTTTGGTTACATCATGACAAGCAAAAGTAACAACTGAGTATCTGGATGCCACAAACAGTACCACCCACTATACAGTCCTAAGCCAACACCTTCTGATTTCTTTTTGTTGGGACACTGGGAGTAAAATTTTGGTCAAAATTGTCAAAAAGTGGAAAATTGTTTTTTTACCTTAAAATGTTCCTGGAACACCTGTGCATTTGGATCAGCTAACATTTTTCATATCCCCCACTCCACGTGGTCATTACGGCCCTTTCAAATAGCGCTCTTCCCTTAACGTACACAGGATGCTCCTATATAAAAGCCTGGTTTTCTCAAAACTACATTTCTGCACATTCCAAAAGAAGCTTGCGCCTGACTTTTGCTTCAAATTCAATGAAAATTTCCAAAAGTATTCATAAATAGCAGCTCAACAAAACTATGATTCAATATTGATGTTATCATTAACATGAATTTCAAAAACATTTTTTGTGAAAAAAATCAATAATTTTTAAGATTAAATTTTCTTTGTTATTAAAAAAATATGTACAGCATAATGAGCAAACGTACTTGAAATATCTCTTCATACAGTTGTTACCCATGTTTTAGAGTATCAGTTCTGCCAATATAAATGAATTTTGAAAAGTCAATAGACACGAGCTCTATTTTGAAAATGTGCCTATTAAATTCATAAAATAATTTATATATCATAAACGAATTATCCAATTTTAATGAAATTTGGTGTACCTCCTATTCTCATATAAATACAAACACAGTAAAAATTTCAGTAAAATCTATCAAAAGATGTGGAACTTTCAAATTTCACTCCCAGTGTCCCTTAGATAAAATGCGTGGAATCACATTTTACTTTCTCTACTACGTATAATAATAGGGGTACTATTGTATTACACCCAAAAATTCGATGTTGAGATTTCACCGGAAATATGTTTTGAGGCCCCTGAATCCAAAAAACAGCATTTTTAGAAAAAGATCCGTGTGTGTGAATAGAATAACTCAAAAACGAAAAGTCGGTTAAAAACCAAAATTGGTATTTAAGTTTAATGTATTTCAAGGATGCGACACGAATATTTTAAAGAAAATAGCCCCACCCTAAACTACCCTTTACATGAAACATTTTTCGAAAATTTTGATTTTCTCGAAAACAGCTCTAAATACTTTGATTAAAATGCCATATGTTTGAGATATTTTTATGAAAAATGAAATATATTCCAGTGTCGTCCTCATATACGTAACTACATTTATTCCGATTGTCAGAGTAACTTCTTATTGTGTTGAGTGCACACTTGGCCTGTGTTTATCTTTCTTCAAGATTAGATGGGACTGGATCGAACTGGCATCTGTAAAGATAACGCCTAGAAAGAATTGACCTCCTTACAGAATATCAAAGTGCAGGATTCAACATCCTCAGACATGGATGTGGCCAGGATTCTTCTCAAGGCGCAGCAAAATCTACAGAATTCCAATACTGTTTCCTTATAACAATACAAAAGATACCACCACTTGTTTGACACTCTCCGCCCTTTATACAACAAATATTGTAATAAAGCTTGTTTCCTTTTGTAGTTGATATGAATGGACATATGGCCCTATTTCTGGCACCACTGCCAGAAAATAAATGACGTAATTGCCATGGCAACAAGACAGAAATGATGTCACCACCGCCACAGTATAATTTTCTCCAATGTGTCTGTAAGAAACCGCATTCTTTTGTTTCTCCATCTGCAAAACTTTTTACATGAAATATTTTTTGATTTTTCTAGAATTAGGACCACTCTTGGCTTCGTTGAAAATGTCAAAGGGAATACAATCCACATTTTGAATAGTTTTATCAATTCCTTCCATTTTCCTCTATGTGTTTTGAAACAAATGAAATCATATCTGCTTAGCAACCATATTACGTCATATATCTGTGACCTCTTATACATTATACTTTTTCATTCAGCAAATTTATTGGTTATTTTTACGTATTTTAATGCTAAAATTGCATAAAATGTTGTATAATCAGTCAGATTATAAACTAGTTACATAAATAACTATTCTAGAAATGGTTTCATGGACGGAATCGATATTCAAATGTTTTAAACCTGGTCGCTGTATAAGACTTTTCAAATGTTATTCTCTTGGCAGGACCAGCATGGAAAAATGAATAAGAACTTTCCATTTACGAAAAGCAAGTATTGGAAAATTCTAAGTAATAACAAGCTGTATTCGGAAACGGTTAACTCAATGAAAAAAGTATTTTACGTAGGTTGGGTACCTTAATGAGCTGTATTATTTACTTTATCTACTACGTATAGTAAGTAGAGGAAGTATTGTATTGCAACCAAAAATTCGATGTCGAGATTTCACCGGAAGTATATCTTTTGAGGCCCACTGAATCCAAAAATAGTTCAACCAATCGTTCAATTAATTGAACATATTAAACTCTCCAAGTGACTCCCATATTTCCCAGTAAAGCAGACAATTTATGAGATAACATAACCTAATAGCGACTTAAAATTCTCTAAGTACTTAAGTCGTAGACTTCATAGTTCAACCAACTACATAAAGTCAATCCGGTCGGGTTCAGAAAACCAAGCCAACGTGCGCGCTCGCCAGAGATCGAACCCAGGACATTCCGAGGGCGAGTTGAGCGATGTTAATATCATGTGTTTGTTTACAGCGCGCAATACTCAGTCATCGTGATAATAAACCGACAGGGAAATACGTCACACGGCGGTTTTAAACTTTCCTGTTATATTTCTGTGAATCGCCTACCAAAGTGGATATTAACAACTTCTCTATAGCAGATGTTAATGAACTACAGCTAAATATTTTCAGATGATAAGTAATTCGAGACAGGAGATAGGAGAATGTTCAAATTTCGAAGTTATGGCTATAAGTTTCTAAAGTGCCAGTACGCCACTGACTGATATCAACCATTGGAGAGCGTAACACACAAATTAAATCAAAAACTAAATCGTATATACCAAACTTGGTATTTAAGCTTGCTACCTTATAAAGACGGGATACGAAGATTTTTTCTAGAAAAAATGTTAATCACATTCTGAATAAAATCTTTACATCCAATAAACTCATAAAAGAAAAATCTGATGCGTTGCACTCACATGACTTTCTCTACTCTTGTACTAACCATTCTTACAAACTCTTATTCCTTTATCTTCTTCGTGTTAGTTGAGATAAACATTTGTAGCAATTATCTTATTGCTTATTTCCTTGTAGGTACAAGGGGAATATTAGAATTCTGTAGGCTTTGTGCGATAGTCAAATCTTTTAAAGCTTTGAGATTCTGTTGTCTTTGCACACGTAACATATACAAAAATGAACAACGATGTTCCATTTCAGGAAAGCTTTGTTTTCCGAAACTCACACACATAACAAGGAATATCTCCGAAATGGTTCAACCTACAACAAAATTTATTCAGACATAAATTGTGTATTTTAGCAAGATCTACATTTTTTGTATAGTATGATTTGGTCTATCTCTAACGGTTTACCAGTTATGCAAAAGTCGTCCAGAGTAAATACGACTACAGGGGCTATAGCCAGAAAATTCAAGATATACATTTCATTTGTCATAAAAATATGCCAAACATCTGACATTTTAATCAAAATCGTTGGAGCCATTTTCAAGAAAATCAAAATTTTCGAAAAATGTTCCATGTAAAGGGTAGTTTAGGGTGCGGCTATTTTCTTCAAAATCTTCGTGTCACATCCATGAAGGACATTAAACTTAAATATCAAGTTTGGTTTTTAACCAAACTTTTCGTTTTTGAGTTGTGCTGTCCACAGACTGACAGACACACACACACACACACACACACGGACCTTTTTCTAAAAATGCTTTTTTTTTTTTTTTTATTCAGGGGGTCTGTCTGACCGCTTGTCTGTCTTAATCTAATATCGTCTATCTATTCGTGTTCTACCTTATATATAATCTGATCTATCTTGTCTATTCTAACCTCTTTATCTTGTTCATATATTCTAACCTATCTTGTCTATTCTAACCTATCTTATTATAATATATTGTTTCTATTTTAAGCTTATTCATCTAATCTTTGTAATCTGTCTGTAAGTGTATTCCAATCTGTGCTAATATATCTATCCGTTCGTCTATATTTACACAGAAGTCTATTGAATTCTTCAAGATTGGTTGGGAATCAAATACTACAAATCTGAATACAGGTGTCTCTAGTTGAAGCTTCTATGAGTCTATTGCTCACACTCGAATGTGGTGGATTTAGACCAGCTTTGTTGGGAGAGTTTGGCATTGACATCCGTGGCACAATTTGGGCCACTTATATTCAAATACCGGACATCCGGGTTGTAATAAACATGGAATGTAGGTATTGTGTGAATATGACTTGCTAACAGAATGCATTAAACAAGCTGTATTGACAAATATTTCCGCAGTTTAATGCAATTCCGCTTTTTTACTTACTCTGCCAACTCTCTATAGTGGACAAGAGGAGGTTTCGAATTGCATTCAAAGGTTCCATGTCGAGAAAGCGAGAGAGAGTCCACTAAATACCAAACTTGGCATTTAACTTCAGCGTCCTCCAAGAATATGACACGAAAATTTTCAATTTACAGTTTTCATGGAACGTTTTGGAAACTTTAGATTTGTTCAAATGTCTAACGATTGTTATTAAAATAGTCTATAGCCGTTTTCATGACAAAAGTACCTTCATTTATCTGGGAATATCCTCTCAACCTGCATAGTAAGAATAGATAACAGTTAAAAATTTTCCAATTCTCGTCAAAACACCCAGTTCATGTCAAATAACATCTTTTCTTGGGTTAACCACTTTTAATATGTTACATATTTATTATTAGTCTGAATCTTCAGAGTGGGTCATGGAATTGAGAAATGTACCATGAGAATTATGTGCGTTTCATTTGCAGTTTTTAAGTTAATTTGAGCTTAATAAACAATCTTTCTGAATACACAGTGCAGTGATACAATTGTGCGTGTTTTGTGATAATAAAATCTGTGTAAACATAATATTCAGTGACATAATTAAGCCACTGGCAGGGAACTTTCCCTAACCTATATAGGTTATCTTTTCTGTTCCTTTTTCTTTACGTTCAACAAATCCAGCATTAAATATGGCACAACAAAGCTCATCCAGCTTCACTAATAGTAATGAAGCTGTTTAAAGAGAATAAGAATGGATAATGAAATCACTATACCAACATCAAATGCTTTTGCACCTCTAGCCAGCCTTGATGAACAACATGTACAAGAATCAGCGGTACAACCAGTGATGGAAAATTCACAGATAAGTAAACCTCCACCAATTTATATTCACAACATACACGACATGAATGCTATGATTAAAGAACTAAATTCCCTTAATTGTGGAGAATTTAGATACAAGACAGTGGAGAATAATGTAGTTAAGCTAAATATGGATCTAATAGAAGGATATAGAAAAGTAACTGCGTTCTTAGAAATACACAAGGCAGAATATCACACCTATCAATTAAAATCTGATAGGGCTTTCAGAGTAGTTATAAGAAGACTACATTACACCTGCAGCACAGAATTAATGATGGCTGAATTAAAAGAGCTGGGATATGAACCATTACGAATGTTACCAGTCAGACACCCAGTCACAAAATTGCCCATACCACTGTTTTTTCTGGACCTAAAACCAAATTCAAAAAATCCAGAAATCTATAATCTAACCCGGCTTTACAATGCTGTTATTAAAGTAGAGCCACCCAAACCAAAGCGAGAAATTATACAATGTCATAGATGTCAACAATATGGGCATACCAAAAACTTTTGTAATCAAACAGCAAGATGCGTAAAATGTGAAGGACTTCATCTCACGGAAAATTGCAACAAACCCAAGGACACGCTGCCGATATGCACAAACTGCAAAGGATGTCATCCAGCCAACTACAGGGGTTGTCCCGAATATCAAAGACTCCAGAGAAGATCTCCTAAATTCCAGCAAACCACAGTCAGGAAGCATCCATTAATCGTTGCCACAACTCAGAACGCAACAACAGTAACAACACAAAGTGCAACTACAAACCAAGGAGGACCACCTCTACCCAACTACACTGACGCTACCAATCGACCTATTTATGCTTATGTTGCAGGTAACTCCAGAAACAAACAAGATAACACTGGTAACACAATAAATAGCACAGTAATGACTGATATGATCAAAAAGATTGACATGCTTTTATCACTACTACAAACTACCATTAACACATTAAATATCCTGATTCCAAAAATACTGCACAATGAATAATACAGCATACAGAGTATTCAAAATTAGCACATGGAATTGTCAAAGTCTAAATAATAAATATCACGAGTTGAACTTTTTTCTAAAAAATTACAATATAGACTTATTGATGGTGACAGAAACAAAACTCACTCCATCTTTAAATTTTTTCATGCCTGATTATAAAATATATAGGGCAGATCATCCTTCCCACAGCAGAAAAGGTGGGGCTGCAATAATCATTAGAGCTAATATTAACCACAATCAGCTTCCTCCTATCTCAGAAAATGAAGTGCAAGTTGCAAGAGTAGAAGTACAGATCGATTATGTAAACTACCAACTAGGAGCTTTCTATTCACCTCCTGAGCAACATCTAACTCCTAGCATAATATGGGGAGTAATGCATGAAATGGGGGATAAATTTGTATTAGGAGGAGACTACAACAGTAAGCATCCAAGATGGGGATCTAATGTAATTAATCCACGGGGAAGAATGCTGTATGAACAAATACATAAATTTAGACTACAAATAGCACATCCATTAGAACCTACGCACTTTCCAGATACAGGAAATAGACCTGATGTTCTTGATTTCTTTGTTCGAAAACAATTTTCTCACTTATGCAACTTCCCAAGAGTTATTCATGACCTAAGCTCCGACCACTATCCTGTTCTACTTGAAATATCTGCAACTGTCCCAAATAACACAAAGAAATACTCCCTCATACACCATCCATTTAACTGGTCAACGTACAAATCATATCTGAATAGCAGTACAGTTACAAAAATTCATTTAAAAACCAAGAGGAATGTTGATATAGCAGTCAGTACAATAACCAAAAATATCCAGACAGCAGCTAATCTTGCATCCTCCATGTATTCAAATAAATACTTTAGAAACAGAAGAGTTATTTTTCCACCTCACATATTACAACTTCAATATGTGAGAAATTCAGCTAGGAAACTATGGGAAAGAACTAAGTACCCTCCACATAAGAGAAATTATAACAATGCCACCAATGAGTTCAAACTGGCATTAAAAGAACTCAACAGAGAAACCAAGGAAAAACATTTACAGTCTTTAGAAGCCAAAGATGGCAGCCTTTGGAGAAAAACAAAAATTTTGACCAAGGTCGTTGACAAAATCCCTCCACTTAGAGTTGGTAATCAATGGCTTACAACCTCACAAGCAAAGGTAAACAAATTTTCTGAAATTCTACTGCATCAGTTTAAACCCAACGTCTCAGAAGACCCTACTATGAATGAGAAAGTATATAACACCCTAGCGCAGCCACTACAACTGTCACCAATGTGTAAACTATTTACTCCAGGAATAATACAAAATACCATTAATAGATTACCATCTAATAAAGCTCCTGGATTTGACCATATTGTGCAACCTTTGCTTAAAAATTTACCACGCAAAACCATAGTGTTGCTAACACAAATCTACAATGCAATGCTACGTTTAACATACTTTCCAACAGCATGGAAGCATGCCAATATTATAATGATACAAAAGCCCAACAAAATTCGCAGTGATCCATCAAGCTACAGGCCAATTAGCCTTCTACCACTGTTCTCCAAAATATTTGAGCGCTTGTTACTGCCCAGACTTTTGACACTTCTTGGGCCATTACTGCCCATTACACAATTTGGATTTAGAAAACTCCACTCCTGTCCACAACAACTTCACAGAATTATCGATGAAATAATGGACACCTATGAAAACAAGCAGATCTGTTTAGGCGTATTTTTAGACACTGAGAAGGCGTTTGACAAAGTATGGCATGATGGTCTTTTATCAAAAATTAAGTATCATCTCCCGGATACATATTACCGAATAATTCAATCATATCTCTACAAACGCACTTATTCTGTAGTTTACGAAGATGTACAGTCCCACGTCAGACCTATTAATGCAGGAGTTCCTCAGGGAAGCATCCTGGGACCCTTTCTATACATAGTCTATACACATGATTTGCCCAAATCTGATGATCTGCGTATTGCCCAATTTGCAGACGATATAGCTATTATGTGCAGAGGAGACACTGGTGAAGAAGTTACAGCACATATACAAGACTACCTATATAAAATAGAATCATGGAATAAACAATGGAAAACTGTAATAAATCCAAGAAAATCGTATTCCGTCACCTTCACCTATCTCAGAAAAGAACATACTTATCCTTTATTCCTAAACAACACTGCCATACCACAAGCTAATGAAGTAAGATACCTTGGTCTTATCCTTGACACACGTTTAACATGGAAGAAACACATTGATCACATTCTACAAAAACTAAGAGACAGACTTCGACAATTAAAACCGTTGCTGCATCAAAACTCAACCCTTTCCATTTCTAACAAGAGACTCATATACAATATGATTATCAAACCAATTTGGCAATATGCATGCTCATTATGGGGTTCTGCCTCTAATTCTCAAATTAAGCGTATCCAGACATTCCAGAACCGGGTGTTAAGGATAATCACCAGCGCACCCTGGTACATAAGAAATGAAAATCTCCACTTAGATCTAAATTTACCTAAAGTAACCACAGTTCTCCACTCTTCCTATAGAAATCTGTATACAACGTTAGCAAATCACCCGAACGTCTTGATGAAACAAATACCACAAAACATGCCACCAGAACAACCACAGCGCCGTCTCAAGAGGAAAAGACACACAGATCTATTGATTCATTGAGGAACATCAATGGATGTAACCCTCAGAACACGCTTCATGACAATATTAGATTAACCTATGTAGCACAATTGTAGTACTATGTACAAAAAATTATGCATTAATAAAAAAAAAAAAAAGTCTGAATCTTCAATTGTTAGTCGCTTTTCTTTATTTCTTTGTTTTTCATGTTCGTGCAAAGGAAACAGAATTTTAATGCTACACAATGCAACCAACTTTTAAATGACTAGACTGTGTTTTATTTTATTCAGCTTTCCCAAATAGAGATTTCCATCTAGAAAATGCGTAACAAATTACAGTTAGTGATTTTAGAAACAAGTGCAGCACTAAAACAATGTTGATATTATATACTCCAACAGAAAAATACGCTAAGGTGTTCTTGTTGTTTTAAGACTTCGGTAAAACAATGAGGTTAATTTGAATATAGATGATTTTTAAAAACCTTGATTGAACTTACCAGAGCAAGAATTGCAATATTGTATATAAAGTAGGCCCTCATATGAACCTAGATGTTTTCTCTTGCCTTAAACCATTAGTGCAATGGCTTCAATAGATGCGAAATGGTAGTTTTAAAGGTAACAGGGAATGATAGGTTACCTCTTCCCAGCAAGTACTTGAGCTGTCTGTTGTTCATCCCCTCCATTCTCATCAATTATATATCTAGATGATGAACTTGTGAGCTTGATGTCAATTCCTACGAGTCCATAGACCTCTTCAAACACACTCTGGCCTTCTACTGGCAAAGCTTCTGCAATAGAGGATCTAATTTTATGACGTCAACAGTTCCAGAGAGTATTAAGTATGTTTACTTCTCTCGGGCTTGTAGACGTCTTGCCCTGAAGATGCCAAGTGCAGTACTTGGCGAAACATTGGTATCTACAAAGCCTTCTAGAAATAAACGTACTTAACAGTCAGGACACCGGCCATGTCTTTGCCCAACAGAGTGTTCGCCTTGGTACTCTACAAAGAAGATAATTTCAGCAAATGTTTACCTCAACTGTGCGCATATTGCTTATGGTGTACAACCTCTTCATGTTTATGTGAAAGATTACATCAGGATTGAAACTCACGCTTTCTCAATTCTTTTGTTAGTGCCTTATCTGCCATTGGTTCGTTTGGGATGTCCTAAATTTGCAGTTTTTGCAAGGATGTCTTTATCTCACCCTGAAAGTCACGACAAGTGAAGATGCTGAGACTGAAATAAAGGTGAAGATGCCAGGGTGGCCAACCTTCTCTTATGACAACTGACACAAGATGTTTAACAATGGTATCTTTTGTTTTTCCGCGTTTAATGAATATTTAATTCTGCAGTTTTCAATTGAAATACATTTAGATTTGTTGACGTGTTGACCGATTTCCTCGTCTGACGTCGCACTTCTTTATACCGCACTACAGAATGCTTAGGAGTAAATGTGTGTCTCTAGATAAAAAGTATATAAAAGATTTAATACTCTTTCAGAAAGTCTCACGAGTATTAAAATGCATATCAAACACGGATTTCCACCATAACATTTCATTTTATAAGATAAAAGCTTGTCATTTTGAGCTAACTGTCGAATCACATTAGATGGGCCTCGTGTATATCTCGGAGAAATAACCGATAGTACACTGGATTTTATCATATTACTTTCTCTACTACGTATAGTACGTAGAGGAAGTATTGCATTACACTAAAAACTTCCATGTCGAGATTTCACCGGAAATATATGTTTTGAGGTCCCCTGAATAAAAAAAAAAGATGTTTAAAAAACGGTGCGCGCGCGCGTGTGTGTGTATGTGTGTCTGTAGACAACATAACTCAAAAACGAAAAGTCGATTAAAAAACAAATTTGCTGTTTAACTTTAACACCCTTTAAGGATGCGACAGAAAGATTTTGAAGAAAATTCTTTCATTCTAAACTACCCTTTACATAGAAAATTTTTATTTCCTCAAAAATGGCTCTAACGATTTTGATTAAGATGTATATTTTGAATTTTCAGGCTATAGCCCATGCAATCCTGTTAACCTGGTTGACATTCACATAATTCCTTGCTATTTGTGTGAGTTTTGGAAAACAAACTTTCGTGAAATGGAACATCGTTGTTCATTTTTAATATCTTAGCCGTGCAAACAGAACGGAAGCTCAAGGCTTTAAAAGATTTGACTATCGCACAAAGTCTACTGTATTCTAATATTCCCCTTGTACCTACAAGGAAATAAGCAATAAGATAATTTGTACAAATGTTTATCTCAACTAACATGAAGAAGATATAGGAATAAGAGTTTGTAAGAATGGTTAGTATAAGAGTAGAGAAAGTCATGTGAGTGCAACACATCAGATTTTTCTTATCGTGATGAGACAAAATGCTATGACATCATGCCAATCCTAGCGTATGGGATGGAAGTCACATGGTCACACCTTAGCGAGAAGAATCTATCTGTATTTGAAAGAGTAAAAGCTCTTTATATAAAAAACCACCAGATCCAGACTCGTCTACAGAACACAGGAGCCTCAGAGAAACTACTAAAATCACTGGAAAGAAAAAGGGAAGAAGTATCTCCGAAATTCTATGGGACAGTTGCCATTCGTGGACAGCAGCCAACTTCAATATGAGGCATGTGCTAACAATGGCAGTTTATGGTGTTCACCATAGGATATGTAACAACAAAGCATTTCATGAACCATCGGAAACGTGTGTATGTAAACTATGTTGGCAGATTTGTGAACACTACCACTTAGAACTATGCGGCAAAAGGCAACTATCAGAGAATTTGCAAATATGTAATTTATATGCATATAATGTATTTTAATGTAAATCTATGGCTATTTAGCTGCAATAAAACTATTAAAATGCTTTGAAACCAGCCGTCAGCCGCCGAGAAAGACTCTCAAGGTCAAGCTACCTCACACCACTACGCAGCCCGGCGACAATAGCGCGGCAGAACAAAGCGTTTTAGAGTCAACGGGAATATCTGGAGGGGGAAACAAAACTACTGTTATGGTAACCGCAAAGCTTAAAGGTTATAGCCGACTATTAATATTCTTTTTACTGTTGTACAAATAAATTTTGTGGGCGCAAATTTTGGACAAGTCTATGATTGGATATTATGTTGAGACAGCCGCCATTAAATGTTCCGATGCCAATAGGAAACTAAATACATTATCTTATGGAAACATTGCGTATTACGATTTACATGCTTATCTCTGTAACGGGCTATTTGTATAAAAATAATAATGTTTGTGTGTATAGATGTGTTGGTTTCATGTGAATGTAACATATATCAGATAAAAAGAAGTCCATGCCTACACACACGTGTGTGTGTGTGTGTGTGTGTGTGTGTGTGTGTGTGTGTGTGTGTGTGTATGTAAACAGCATAATTCAAAAACGAACATTCTGGTAATAATGATGATAATGCAAGAAGTTTCAATGAGCCCCCCCCCCCTTACACTACCCTTCACATTGATATTTTTCTTTTGTTTTTACTTTTTAAAGAGCTCCTCTAATGATTGTAATTAAATGCGCCACCTGCTTTGAGAAACATCTCGTTTTCTGACAGTATCCTATGAATTTCCCTTTATTTTTATTGAATGTTGTATAATTTTGTATAACAAGGAAGTCATTAAGAACAAAAACTTGTCAAAGAGGTCATTAAAACGCAAATGTCTTTATTAATAGCGTAGGTGTATCCCTTAACGGACTCGATTCCCAGCCACTGCAGGGGTTTTTCATGGTTTCCCCAGATCGGCAGGGCTGGCCCTGATTTTCTGTACTCATATTTCCTTCATTATCACCTGCCTCAGGGTTGTAGGACCAGGCGACAGTGTTTGGTGGGTTGCGGGTGGGCGGTGGAGGTTTCTGGCGTCGATCGGGACTGCTCGGTCAAGACCCACCTAGGAAGTGATCCTCTTTGAGGGACTGTCAGCGGTTTTTGAATGAGTTCGAGTGCGTCGGATGTGTCTTAACTGGAAACATTAGAGACCCTACCCATGCTTGCGCACTTTGCCATCGGATCTGGCCGCCCTTTGGATCTCCCCACTCATCCCTCCCTCCCGGGGGCACGGTAGAAGCACAAGAGCCATGAGCCCACGTTACTCTGTCCCGGTTCCGGGACTCGGTCCATTTCGTCCGTATCTTTAACTTTCATGAATTCTTGCCTTGTTTTCCTCGTTCTTTTTCCCTTTTATCACAAGAGCTGTTACCACGAATACAGTTGATTGCTCTTTCCGCATGTTGAAGCCTTCCTGGAAAATCTCGTACTTAACTAACAGGTTTGCTGATACCCATAGTACGGGTTTTCGCTGTTCACAATAACACGACCGACGGACAGTGGCACAGAAGTGCTGCATTCTACCCAAACACTCAATATTGAAAAAGGTTTGTGTGTATTAGGGAGTAGGGAGTTTAATGAGTGCGTACGTGCGTGAACAACATAAACAAAATCTGATGTGTTACACTCACATGACTTTCTCTACTCTTGTACTAACCATTCTTACAAACTCTTATTCCTATATCTTCTTCGTGTTAGTTAAAATAAACATTTGTACAAATTATCTTACTGCTTATTTCCTTGTAGGTACAAGGGGAATATTAGAATACAGTAGGCTTTGTGCGATAGTCAAATCTTTTAAAGCCTTGAGATTCCGTTCTCTTTACACGGAAACATAAAAAAATTAACATCGATGTTCCATTTCACGAAAGTTTGTTTTCCGAAATGGTTTACTCGAGAATAAAAATTTATTTGGACATAAATTGTGTTTTAGCGACATCTACATTTTATGTATAGTAAGATTTGGTCTATCTCTAACGGTTTACCAGTTATTCAAAAGTCGTCCAGAGTAAATACGACTACAGGGGCTATAGCCAGAAAATTCAAGATATGTATTTCATTTGTCATAAAAATATCTCAAACATATGACATTTTAATCAAAATCGTTAGAGCCATTTTCAAGAAAATCAAAATTTTGGAAAAATTTTCCATGTAAAGGGTAGTTTAGGGTGGGGCTATTTTCTTCAAAATCTTCGTGTTGCATCCTTGAAAGACATTAAACGTAAATACCAACTTTGGTTTTTAACCGAGTTTTCGTTTTAGAGCTATGCTGTCCACAGACTGACAGACACACAGAGGGACCTTTTTCTAAAATTGCTGTTTTTTGGATTTAGGGGAGCTCAAAACATATTTCTGGTAAATTATCGACATAGAATTCCTCTACTTCCTCTGCTTACTATACCTAGTGGAGAAAGTAAAATTGTAGTTGTTAAAGCACAAAATTTAACTGAAATACGTTTTTTTTTTTTTTTTTTTTTTTGAGATAACTATTTGCGAGATATTCTTTATTGGTTTGAGTTTTCAAAAATCTACTTTTCTCAAATAGAAACTCGTTATTCGTTTCTTTTTATACACTCGCCATGCAAAGGAAATGGAATGTCTAAGCTATCATCTAGCGACTAGCTCTTAAAACATTTGTTAATCACTTGAACTCACTGTATTCTCTTATTCCTCTTATATCTATAAGGAGATGGGTAAGAAAATTACTGCAAATCTTTATCTCGATGCACGTGAAGTAAATAAGAATTTTAAGGAATATATTGCTTTAGAGTGAGTAGAGAAAGTTATGTGAGTGCGCAGGTTAGGATTTTTTCCTGCTATATTTGCATCATGTTTTTGGGTACCGTACTATAATTTACCATAGTCAACAAGTAAATAAAGTAAAGCCTATACATAGGACAGAAAGAAAAGAAAGAATTGGCATTCCTTATTTCTGCAATAAATATTGCAAAACAAGTATGAACTAGTTTATAGAGATAGAGAGGGGCGCGGGGGGAACATACAAATTTAATGACTCTGTCGTCACATTTTATCAACAGCCAATGGTTTATAGCTGACCCGTTAGCACAAATTTCAAATGGGCCATAATAATCTATTAAGCGAAACTAATTCACTAATTACGTTGGCTTACTTTCTTGTTGTTTAGGTTTGCAAAATGCCACACTCGCTCTCAATTCTGAAATTCAGTTACTAAACGCACTCTGCATCAGCTGATTGGCTTGGTAGGTATAAACAGTTTACTCAGTGTTGCCAACTGAGCGTTAGCCAGCCCACTTTTGTAGTAAAGGGTATTAGCGGCTCTAAGATACATTCATACTCTACTATACCTTCGCCCGCCTTATTTTAGGTAGCAATGTAAACAAGTCCAGATTGTATGCCTGCGCTGGCCTCTAAGATTGGCAGAAATAAAGGCCGATTTAACATGTGCGTTATATGAACTGTCATGGTCACGTGGGTGACTTCTGGCTTTGCATAGGAGAACCACTGCCATCTAGCGGCTTTTGTTTGCAGCCACAGAAAAACGTTAAGAAGCCTACGTATTCCACACTCTTCCGTAAAGTAAAGAATAATACAGTTATTATGGTGGTAGATATTTCTCACAATACTTTGTAAATATTCTGACGCCAGGCGCGGCGCAAAACAAAGGACTGTCGGGGCCGGCTGCTTCACACCACATGCCGGGCCAGCGAGCGGGCAAAGGTACTCAACGTCAGGCTGCCTCTCGAAACTGTCTGTACGTGACCTACAACAATGTAAGTAGCTACATAAAAAGGGCTTTCGCCACAACTTTCGAGAAACATCTGGCCTGCTGATCGCCGGCGTGTGTGTAGAAGTCGAGAAAGGTCCATGTGACATCATCTCCACTATATAAGGAGACCAGGAAATAGCAGTGAATTGACTTGCAGTGTAGTTAATGTGTCACGTAGTGAAGAAGACACTGAAAGGACTGAGCAAGATTGGGAAAAGTGATAAAAAAGTAACCTGGCCGATTTACTCATTTCGTAACAGTAGATATGTTTAAAAAATCGCATTTTACCACTTCATAATAGTTTCTCGTAGCGGTGCTTTACGTACTCCAAGACAGACGCCATTTTGAACAAATGAAATGTTCTTTTCATTCACTTCCTTATATTGGTGTATGCAAATGCATTTCGTGTCACAGTTAAATGTGCCAATAATAATGAATTTGTATATTAATGCATTTCATTTATTCCTTCTAGAAGCTTTTCAAAGTGTTTATGTAAACAATTCTTGTAATAATTTTAAATAATTTAATAATTTTAATTTTAAACGTTCCATCTGGTTCAAGTTGCATCCCAAATGCACCAATACTGTGAATGTTATCGTTGGTAACTATGAATTATTATTCGTCGCTATTTGCTGTACATTTTTATCAAGTAGTTACTTCATGAAGTTCTAGTAGATATGTGTGCAATTTGTGTAATTTTATTGACTGTTTCCTAACCTGGTCATTCTTTTGTTTAGCCAGTGTAACCAACTGCATCGCATAAATCGCAAAGAAGACAATTTATTATACATTTTAATCGATTAACAATGAAAATAGTACTACGTTACAATTTGACAACTGTTTTTAGCAATTGTTGTTTAAATAATTAATGTATTTTTGCACAAGAAAGGTTATTTCTTCTTCTTTTATGGATCTAAAGCCCTATGTGGACTTTGGCCTTCCCTATTATTTTTTTCCATTCTCCTCTGTCATGCGTTGGGCTTCTCCAGCCTCTAACTCCCATTCCAACAAGATCTTCCTATACACAATCCATCCACCTTGTTCCTTCTTCGTGACAATATTCTCTCCTTATACATTTTCTTTCGATACCGCTCATCCTCCATTGTTTCCAGATGTCCCAACCAAGTCTTGACCTTCTATTAAATAATAATTTATTTCCTGATTGTTTCTCTCTCTCCAATTCCGTTCATTACATTGTACAGGTCCAACAATTTTCCTAGTATTCTTCTCTTGAAGGACCTGAAAGCCTTTTCGTTGTTCGTTGTAACAGACCAATCCTGAGACCCATAGGTTACTACTACTGGCACCTACAAAATCAGAGTGGGCACTGCATTTCGGCTGGGTGAAAGGAATGTGGAAATAAACTAGTGGACAGATTAGCGAAGGAGGTTAGGGTAGCAGACAATGAAATAGCATATCATAAAACACCAAAAGAAGTTCACATAACTAGACAGAAAGAAACCAGACTGGACACATGGAGAGAATCAACAAAAGGAGCACTTACTTAAGAGTTCTTTCCATCAATGAGAGAGAAGCAGGTTAAAACGACAAGTGCCCATATGTCATCAAGAGTTCACAGTAATTATCACAGGGCACGGAATGCTGAGATCATACCGCCCGCCACAGATTTGCTTTACTAGATAGCTCAATATGCAAATGTCGAGAACAGGACCAGATGCAATCTTGTAAACCAACACAGAAATGACATGATTAGAAACATACGAACCTGGCCTGCAACTAAAGAGGAACTTACAAACATTTACACAAATTTGCCAAGTTCGTGAAATCCATCAACTTCATAGGTACAGAGTAATTAAATCAGCAATTTCAGCATACTCAGTTAACCTTACGCTTAGCTAGACAACAGCTTTTTAGAAATGTTGAACACATTCAACAGCCTTCTCTACTCGCTTTTCTTCCTGTGCAATTTGCTGTTATTCGACGGTAATTTTGCGTTGTGTTTTGCTGGTGTTTTTGTTTATTTTCTTCACTTAGGGTTCTTTATAGTATCGAAGCTAAGTGCAAAAGTTGTAGGGATAAAATCGTCAAACCACGGGCAATGCCAGATGTTTCAGCTAGTTCCATTATAGAACATTTCTTTATTTGCATAACAAACTCTATTCCCTGCCTGTATTCCTTCTCTTAGATATTGTATCGCTTTAATTAAGGTACCAAGATATGTAAAACAGGAGACACCTTTCAAAGATTTTTCCATTTATATCTATATTTCTAAACGTTCTTCTACCCTCAGTAGGGAAGAATATTAAGTATTTTGTCTTATTCTCACTCACTACCATGCATTTTCAGTTCAGAAAGGTTATTTGTTAACGTTAAAAATAAAGTAAGATCTGCATATTTGAGGTTATAAACTGGTTTTGTGTTATAACAACAAAATAAGGTCGAAATACATGTAATTGTTGGGTTTCGTTTTCTTTAGTTATGAGTACTAAGTCGAACTACGCTAATCGAAATGAATGTTGTTGTTATTATTATTATTATTATTATTATTATTATTATTATTATTATTATTATTATTATTATTATTATTATTATTATTATTATTATTATTATTATTATTATTTAACATTTTCTGGTAAATCTTTGTCATATAGGAATTATATAAATTCATATTTTATTTATGAAATAGTCCAGATAAATATCATTCGGCTTCTCTCTCCGCTCGAAAATTTATCGGTTAGGTCAGACGTCTTGTGGTAAACATGGCTTGATAAGTTATACCTTATCTTAAAAGCAAATGATAGCTATCGTCTGTTTGTTACCTCCTTGTAGATAATTTTACTGCAACTATCTGAAATTATATCTATCGTCTTTACTTTTACTACGTGCATAGTAGATAGAAAAAGTATTAAATTCCACCCATAATTTCCACATCCAGATTTCAGCGGAAATATGTACCTTGAGGTCTCCTAAAAGGAAGTATTTTTAGACAATAGTCCGCGCGCACCAGGGTTGCCAACTCGTACGATGATTATGGGGGTGTACGATAATTTGAATGTATGATAGTTCGATATCGGCGAAATATCATTTTCACTGGTTTCTCACACCAACGAAGTAAAACTAACTACAAATAACACCACTTTTGTCCTCATTGTCTGCCTCCACCCCATAGCTACTAAGCCTGCTACCCTTTATCCTCTTATTGCCAGTGTGCCCGGGTCTGATAATCTCAATGAAGAAGGCACTGTTCAGAAAATTGACGATCAATGTAGAAAACTCGGAATACGCGACATTCTGTGTGAAATGAAGAACATGCCTGAACCTGACAGTTTCTGGAGTGCTGTTAAACATATGTCACCTTGGTGGATTTCAAACAACTAGCGGCCTTTGCATTATCAGTGATTTCCTTGCCCTACAGAAGCACTTCTTGTGAAAGAGTTTTTCTCCAAACTGGGTTTAATAAAAACCAAAGTTAGAAACAGATTGGCACTAGACACGATAAATGAACCCATTTTCCCGTCTCAACATATGAAAGAACGTGGTAGATCTTAAACTCTGCAAGTCACCGAGAAGATGTTAAGGTTTATCTCAACAACAAATTTGTGCAATGCTGCAACGGTTGAGGAAGCTGAACTTTCAGACAAATAGTGCGAGAAACATAAGTGCTAAAGTTGCAATATTTGTTGAGGTCATCAATCTTGTAAGTGGATATAATAAACATCATTACTCTTATATTTTGATAAGTATTATACTGATATTTTTATTGTTGTAGCGTTTGCTTTATTATGTACGATAATTTTGAATCAAAATCTATAATTTTGAGTGGCCGGTACGATAATTTTACTTTTAAATTTGGCAACCCTGGCGCGCACCTATGTACAACAATGAAAACTCGGCTAAAAACCAAAGTTGGCCATATGACTGCAGCACATCAGATTTTTGATACAGAGTCACCTAATTCTGATTGGTGGAAAATTGTATAATTATTTATCAGTATCTTGGAGATACACCTCGGACATTAATTATTCATGAGTCTGATAATTTTCACATCTCTGTAATAATTCGGTGTGCCAGTAAAATCACCAATGCAATGTTGAAGGTGGAGATATCGTTTACACAATGTCCTTTGGTTTGGTAGGGAACTATCAAGATGTAGCCCGAATCAAAACAATGGATAGACGCTGCTGCTTTCGGCGTTAATAATTCAGGTCTGGCAGTGTTCCCATTGATTGCCAGCCAAGGGACCTTGTTACGAAACTTGAAGCGATTTCACATAAACACGTCTTCATATAAATGTGGACCAAAATAACGACTTTTCCTCAAAGAATCAAAAGCAATAGACACACAGAGAAACTGGTCGAGTGTGTGTGTGTGTGTGGGTGTGTGTGTGTGTGTGTGAGTGTGTGTGTGTGTGTGAGTGTGTGTGTGTGTGTGTGTGTGTCTGTGTGTGTGTGTGTGTGTGTGTGTGTGTGTGTGTGTGTGTTTATGAGCTCATCAAATGCGCCTGGAGCATTTCGTAGAACCTGGTTAAACTCAGTTCATTTCTGTTATTTTCTTAAAGTCAATTTCTTTCTTCGGCTCAGGGTTGAGGAAAGGAAATAGAAGCAAGACCGACAAAGCAACTGAAGAATTGAGAAACATAGAAGAGATTGAATCATTTCGGAACATATGCAGCTGCACCAAAATTGGCCAAAGAGTCAGCAAGACTAGGTTAAACATTGCTAAAAATTGTATCATTACTTTCTCTACTACGTATAGTAAGTAGGGGAAGGTGTGCATTCGACCCAAAAATTCGATTTCGAGATTTCACCTGAAATATATCTGTTTTGAGACCCCTGAATCCAAAAAAGCATTTTTTAGAAAATGGTTCGTATCTGTCTGTCAGTCTGTGGACAGCATAACTCAAAAAAGAAAAGTTGGTTAAAAACCAAAGTTGGTATTTAAGTTTAATGTCTTTCAAGGATGTGACACAAAGATATTGAACAGAATTCATTTACTCTAAACTACCTTTCACCTGAAAATTTTTTAGAACATTTAAATTTTCTCAAAAATGGTACTACGATTTTGATTAAAATGTCATATGTTTAAGATATTTTTATGACAAATGAAATTTATGTGTTGAATTTTCTGGCTATAGCCCCTGTATTCATATTTACTCTGGACGACTTTTGCATAACTGATAAACCGTTAGAGATAGACAAAATCTTACTGTACAAAAATGTAGATCTTGCTAAAATACACAATTTCTGTCTGGATAATTTTTTTTTTTTTTCAGAGTGAACCATTTCGGAGATATTGCTTGTTATTTGTGTGAGTTTTGGAATACTTAAACTTTCTTTAACCGTGCAAAGAGAACTGAATCTGAAAGCTTTAAAAGTTTTGACTAGCGCTCAAAGTCTACTGTATCCACATATTCTGTTCGCACCAAGAAAATTATCAATAAGATAATTTCTGGAAATGTTTATCTGTACTAGCCTGTAGTAGATGCAGGAATAAGTGTTCATAAGAATATTTTCTACAAGAGTAGTGAAATCATATGAATGCATGGCAGCAAATTTGCTTAAAGCTAAAAATTCTGTCTTACTTAGCCTGGAGACAAGGAGAATATGCCCTGGCACGCACGCGCGAGAAGCAGTCCATTGTTGTATGAGGTGCCAAAACCCTCACGGTTTGCTCCGGAAATTCTATAAGTTTGTTTTGAGTTGACGACTTATTGAAATTAAAGATAGGGAACTTGATGTTGTGGCGTTTAGGGCTGAATCACACTGATACCGGAATAATTATTGTAACAAAAGGTGCCAAAATGCTAAATCCTGTTACCTTTCTAAATTTTACTATAAATGGACAATTTCGTTTTCGTTGTTCATAGTTTGCCCTGCTATTACAATTCACAATTGTTCTTCTGATAATCTTTCTTAGTCCTTCAATGTCTTTCTCCAGTTTCACTGTCTCTTATATCTTTAGTATTATACAATCACTCGACGACACTTACGTGCTCACTGACAGGCTGGCCGACTCAGTCCCGTAACTTACGCAATTAAACAATAGCTCAACTTAACTCAAATCTGACACCGAACTGGTTTGTTGTGTCTGTCCTATTTGTACTGGAGCCAGCGTCACGTGACCTTCGAGTTCTTTCCATGCGCACGTGTGCAATGACTCAGCAGAACTAGGGAGAAGCTTCTAGACCTTGCTGGTGTTATCGCTGTTCGATCACAAACACACAGTCGCTAGTTGCCTTGCAGCCTCGGACCGCCTTTATGTTTAACGCCATTATTACGCACAACCGCCGTATCTAAGGTCACCCTTCTCGTTTGTATATAGTTGAACGACCCAATGCCACATTAAGTTTCACTGTGATCGATTATCGGTAGTCCGAAGCGCTTAAGGAGCTTGCTCGGGTTACATATACTTGCCGGTCGCAGCAAGAAGATTTTCCGTTTAGTATTTTAGCGATTCGGGGCAACTCATCGTCAGTTGACAACTCACTTAAATTTAATCTACATTAAATGCATTAGCCAACTTAACTGGTGTTGTCTATTCTCACACATAACCTGAGTGAAAGATCATCAGCGTAACGGTGTGTGCTGGAGTATTTATTTTGGAAGCACTGCGAGCTGAGAATTTCGTGTGGGATAAACGCAGCTATATTTTCTGCTTATGAAAGATTCTTTGTAAATGAGATAAAAATAGACAGTGCATTAGCAGCGTTCCATATCTAAAATTAAGAAATGTTCCTCAATCAGTTCATGAATTGGAGGAGTGAAAGGTTGTCGGGAATTTTTCCTCAGTTTTTGTGATCGATGTTTTTGTGCTGTTTTCATCATGTGACGCACCAGAGTTAATATTGGCAGCATGTTCATGAAGGTAAACATTATTCATAGTAAAAGTAGGATATGTTAGATTCACATTACTTTCTTTACACACTATCGTTTATTTTTGTCTCTGCTACGTGTGCACAGTAAGTAGAGGGAATACCAACAAAAAGTTCTAAAAGATTTTAGCTGAGATAAACATTTTGAGACTACCTGAATTATATTTACTTTCTCCACATTTATATTTATATTAAGTAGCGTAAGTATTGTATTCCACCCAAAAAATTGATGTCGAGATTTCAGTAGAGATATATGTGTGAAAAAGTATTCTTAGAAAAAGTTCCAAAAGTATGTTAGTGTCTGTGTGTGTGCATTTGTTTGTTAACACTATAAGAGAAAAAATCTGATGTGTTGCACTCACATGACTTTCTCTACTCTTGTACTAACCATTCTTACAAACTCTTATTCCTACATCTTCTTCGTGTTAGTTAAGACAAACATTTGTACAAATTATCTTATTGCTTATTTCCTTGTAGGTACAAGGGGAATATTAGAATACAGTAGGCTTTGTGCGATAGTCAAATCTCTTAAAGCTTTGAGATTCCGTTCTCTTTGCACACTTAACATATAAAAAAATCAACAACGATGTTCCATTTCACGAAAGTTCTAAGTTTTCCGAAACTCACACACATAACAAGGAATATCTCCGAAATGGTTCACCCTACAAGAAAATTTATTCAGACATAAATTGTGTATTTTAGCAAGATCTACATTTTTTGTATAGTATAATTTGGTCTATCTCTAACGGTTTACCAGTTATGCAAAAGTCGTCCAGAGTAAATACGACTACAGGGGCTATAGCCAGAAAATTCAAGATATAAATTTCATTTGTCATCAAAATATCTCAAATATATGGCATTTTAATCAAAATCGTTAGAGCCATTTTCAAGAAAATCAAAATTTTCGAAAAATTTTCCATGTAAAGGGTAGTTTAGGGTGTGGCTATTTTCTTAAAAATCTTCGTGTTGTATCCTTGAAAGACATTAAACTTAAATACCAACTTTGGTTTTTAACAGACTTTTCGTTTTTGAGCTATGCTGTCCACAGACTGACACACAGACACACACACACGGATCTTTTTCTAAACCTTCATTTTTGGATTCAGGGGGCCTTAAAACATATATTTCCGGTGAAATATCGACATCGAATTTTTGGGTGGAATACAATACTTCCCCTACTTACCAGTAGAGAAAGTAAAAATGAACAACGATGATCCATTTCACGAAAGTTCTAAGTTTTCCGAAACTCACACACATAACAACGAATATCTCCGAAATGGTTCACCCTAAAAGAAAATTTATTTAGACATAAATTGTGTATTTTAACAAGATCTACATTTTTGTATAGTATGATTTGGTCTATCTCTAACGGTTTACCAGTTATGCAAAAGTCGTCCAGAGTAAATACGACCACAGGGGCTATAGCCAGAAAATTGAAGATATACATTTCATTTGTCATCAAAATATCTCAAACGTATGGCATTTTAATCAAAATCGTTAGAGCCATTTTCAAGAAAATCAAAAAGTTTCGAAAAATGTTCCATGTAAAGGGTAGTTTAGGCTGGGGCTATTTTCTTCAAAATCTTCGTGTCGCATCCTTGAAAGACATTAAACTTAAATACCAACTTTGGTTTGTAACCGACTTTTCGTTTTTGAGCTATGCTGTCCACAGACTGACACACAGACACACAGAATTTTTGGGTGGAATGCAATACTTCCCCTACTTACCAGCAGAGAAAGTAAAAATATTTATTCGCTTAGAACAGTAATATTGACACCGAAGGAAGTGAAGCCCGGATGAGACTCAGGAAAGCATAACAATGTATAGCAGGCCGGCCTCGCTCGGCAGAGCTGTAAAAAGCAATTAGGCATATCGCCCATGTCGGCAGTGTTGGGAAACAAACCTGTGCGTCTGTTTGTTCCTAGACAACACACGCTAACACAACTCGCACCTTGCAGATCATCCTCAAGGCTTTACTAAGTAAACGTCAGATAAACAGTTTGTTAGTTTCTCTACCACATACAGCAGGTAGCGGAAGTATCTACTGCATTCTATCCTAAGTTTACATATCCAGATTTTAACGGAAATGTATGTTTTGAGGCCCATGAACTCCCAAATAATACTATGTATTGCACTCACATGACTTTCTCTACCCATTTTTACTTTCTCTACTACATAGACTAGGTAGCGGAAGTACTGCATTCTATCCTAAGTTTACATATCCAGATTTTAACGGAAATGTATGTTTTGAGGCCCATGAACTCCCAAATAATACTATGTATTGCACTCACATGACTTTCTCTACCCATTTTTACTTTCTCTACTACATAGACTAGGTAGCGGAAGTACTGCATTCTATCCTAAGTTTACATATCCAGATTTTAACGGAAATGTATGTTTTGAGGACCCCTGAATCCAAGAAAGTCTGTGGACAGCATAAGTCAAATACGAAACGTCGGTTAGAAACCAGAGTTGGTATTTAATTTTAATGTCTTTCAAGGATGCGACACGAAGATTTTGAAGAAAGTTGCTCCATCCTGAAGTACCCTTTACATGGAAAATTTTTCGAAAATGGCTAACAATTTTGATTAAGATGTCATATGTTTAAGATATTTTTATGACAAATGAAATGTATATTTTAAATGTTTGGGCTATAGCCCCTGTAGTCGTATTTAGTCTGGTTGACTTTTACATGACTGTTAAACCGTAAGATATAGACCAAATCTTACTATACAAAAAATGCAGATCTCATTAAAACACATAATTTATGCAGGAATTAATTTTTTGTGGAGTGGACTATTTCGGGGATATTCCCTGTTATTTGCGTGAGTTTTGCAAAACTTAAACTTTTGTCAACTGGAACATCGTTATTCATTTTCTATTTTAAGTATGCAAAGAAAACGGAATCTCAAAGCTTTAAAAGATTTGACTATCGCTCAAAGCCTACTGTATTCCCATATTCCCCTTGTACACACAAGGAAATATCTCCAAATGTTTATCTCAACTAACACGAAGAAGATATAGGAATAAGAGTTTGTAAGATTGGTTAGTACAAGAGTAGAGAAAGTCATGTGAGTGCAACACATCAGATTTTTGTGCTATTCTTACAAACGTTTAGATAAACATTTACGGAAATTGTCTTATTGCGTATGTCCTTGTAAGTAAAAGGGAACAAGTGAATGCTTAAGGGGTGGGAGACCAAGCAAGATGGCTTCGCGGTAACGTGCGAGATTCGCATTCGGAAGGTCGTGGGTTGGATTGCCATGGTAATTGTTTTAGCTAGTACTGGATAGACCACAGTTTTAATGGTAATAGCTGGAAACCAATTGTTTAGGGAAGGTTGTTGGTAATCAGTAGAGTGTATGAAATAAGCGATGAGAACATTGTTAGAGAGACTGGTTTAGATTCAAGGGAACTCGTAGATGTGAAAAAAGCGGTCACACTGCATGTCAGGTTGAGTGCAAGGGAGAACTGTTTACCTGATGGAAGTAATTACTAATAACAGAAAGCGATGTGCACTTCGCATAGGTTATGGGTAGCGAGAAACATTAAGTAGTATAATAACATGACTCTGTGTCAAAGAAAAGTCCAAAAAGATAAACAGTTAGGAGCAACGAAAGTTTGAAAGTATCTGAACATCATGAAACCTATTTAGAGGTGAACAAGTGCACATATTAGACCAAGAAGAGAGCTAGGAAGAAGCATTCTTTAATATCTCAGTCATACAGAGAGGAATTTAGGAGTTCCACCCTAACCTACCTAACCTATATTTTCGCAAATCTCAATTCTCATAAACTCTTTCACCGCCACCAGCAATCCCTCTTCGTGTGCCTGTTCTAGGAAGATTGACCGCTTTTTTCACAGATCGCATCTTTCACCGACCGCTTTTGCCCCGACACGAATCAGTAACCTGGCAAAGCAGAAGTTCGTAACATTAAAAATTGTTTCCCTTTGTCATTATACATAAGTTTACCTCTTTTTCTCTATTTCTTATACATCTCTTTAGCTATATAGTCATATTACGACGGATCTGTAAGGAGATGTTCGTAGACCTTGTGTGACCTTGAAGGTCTCATGCCTATACCATACCATCCGCTTCGTCACGAGTCCACAGAGGAATCAGTGCAGGGCAACAGTAGCGCCATCTCTGTGAGGCACAGATTACATTACGGTGCCACCCGTTCTATCTGCATGTACCAATATATGGCACAGATTCAGTAACTAAAATTACAATTTATTTTTCATGTATACGATTGTGTTAGTGTTAAAGTGCAACTTCGTGTCTTGGTATTAGATATTCAAACTGGTATTTACCTTGGCCACTGAGGGGGAACTACTAAAATAAATAAATAAATAAATAAATAAATAAATAAAATAAAAAAAGACAGTTAAATTGGTCTGTCCACTGCATTTGAACCCGAAACGTCCCGAATGCACAGAGGTTACCGCCTCATTTTTAGTTTATTGTTTTTCTAAAATAATACTGTAATTGATGTAATTAATGATAAAGAGGAAATAAGGAAAACGTTTGGATTAATAACTCGTATACTAGCCAATGCAAAGGGCTATACTATTCAGATTTTATTTATTGAGCAGAAAAAGTAATAAACTTAATTAAGAATAGCTTTTATACGCACTAATAAACGTTACAGGGTAGAGAAAGCCATATGAAGTTACCCCATCCGATTATTTAGTTATGCTTACACACACACACACACACACACACACACACACACACACACACACACACCACACACACACCACACACACACACCACACACACACACACCACACACACACACACACACACAGGGAGGTTTTCCTAAACATGTCGCTTCTTTGGATGCAAATAATCTGAAGCAGTGTAATTTCGGTAGATATCGATATCAAATCTTTGGGTTGGAGAAAGTAAAAAGGCTAAATTGTGCTGTTTGTCCTGTTACTCAATTGTTACTTTCTCTGCTACGTATAGTAAATAGATGAAGTATTGTATTCCACCCAAAAATTCGATGTCGAGATTTCAGCGGAAATATTTTAGAAAAATGTCCGCGGCACGAAGATTTTGAAGAAAATAGCCCCACACTAAACTACTCTTTACATGGACACTTTTTCGAAAATTTTGATTTTCTCGAAAACGACTAACGATTTTGAATAAAATGTCATATGTTTAAGGCATATTTATAGTAAATGAAATGTATATCTTGAATTTTCTGGCTATAGGCTATGTAGTCTTGTTTACTCTGGTGACTTTTGTATAACTGCCAAACCTTAAGAAATAGACCAAATGTTACTGTACAAAAATGTAGACTTTGGTAAAACACATAATTTATGTCTGAATGAATTTTTTTGTGGAGTGAACCATTTCGGAGATATTCCTTGTTATGTGTGTGAGTTTTGGGAAACAAAGCTTTCCTGAAATGGAACATCGTCGTTCATTTTTTTTTATTATAAGCGTGAAAGAGAGCGGAATCGCAAAGCTTTAAAACATTTGACTATCGCACAAAGTATTCCCACGTTCCCCTTGTACCTACAAGGAAATAAGCAATAAGATAATTTGTACAAATGTTTATTTCAACTAACATGAAGAAGATATAGGAATAAGAGTTTGTGAGAATGGTTAGTACAAGAGTAGAGAAAGTCATGTGAGTGCAACACGTCAGATTGTTGCAGTATGGCCGCGTGGTGAAGGAGGTTTCCCCGGCCTGCGGTGAATCACCAACACGTGTAGGGCAGTAGGTCAACGACCACGTATTAAAGCGCGGAACGCCGCCTCGCCATATCAACTACACCACACCGTACGGGAATCCCTTTCCCACGGCCAGTAATAAACATTTGTCTTAATGTATTCTCCGGACAAGTTACAAACAACCAGAGTTAGCTCTCATTTGCTCGGCCCCTCATAAACAGGACGGTTTGCTTGCGTCTATTACCTGTAGAGCTCAGATCAACCTCGAGCTCTGAGTTCTAAGGGAACACGTGGGGAGAGGAGTGACATTCCATGTAGTATAACCCGAGTTTTGTAAACTTCCGCGCAATCGTTACTCTATTCGTCAAGTTGCCAACTTAACTCCAATATTATTCGTTAGGTTTTTTTAATGTATATGTACAAAGAGCGCCAAAGCAAACCTGAGCGCTCAGCAAGTTTTCCCCTTACATTTTTACCTTTTCAAGTAGTGCTCTGCCTAGGCGATAAGGTATGGTAACCCATGATAAGAAGTCTGTGTGACAAACCTAATGCACTCAATCTACTTCTTTCTCTTTTAGCCAATACGATCCTGTTTACGTCAGTTTGTAACTTTTGCTGTTGCAATTGAAGTAAACATTTTCCAGAAGGCGTAGCGTTGTATTATACAATGGGAGCGGTGATTCAAGACACATCCTATGTCCAACAGACGATGTTCAACTATCAATAAACTCAGCTGCATGTTGCAAATACAGCCTACGTCCCGATTGCGTCATCTTTGGAACAGCTGATTGAAGAGAACCGACCGAAGCCGAACGTGAATATGACTTCCCCATTTGGAGGAACAGCGTAAGGAAGTGATATCCATTGAATTGTCACTCATTATTGAAAATAAGAACACGTAACAAAAATACCTGCACAATATTATAATACGTTACATAAATAATAAATCACATATCAATATAATAAGTATTATCTATCTCAATAACTGCTGTTATTATCAAATTTTATACATGAGGCACGTGATTATTGCCAAACTTAATTAAACTGAAACTGAATATTTACATGTAAATGGAAATATTCCATCCTCAATATTTTGATTTTTAATGGCCCATTGTGACTAACCGATATATTATTATAACTAGTCAATCATATTAAAATAATGGTAATATTGATATGTTGCCTACCCCGGAGAAGCTGGAAGACTTATTTTTCAACATCACTTGTATAAAGTACTTACCAATGTATCCACTTACCTTACATAATATTTAGTAATGATGAAATCTATAAATGTTAACCTATTATAAGAGAGACATATATAGTTTTCTCAGTTTCAGTTTTGTTTATTGAAAGTTTGGCCTGGTGCCTGTACAAAGGACCTGGCTTACAGGCTACAATTAACATTAACTTAGAATTATAAATATTCACAAAGTTTACTGTTTTGGGGTTTAACAAAACCCATACGGTGACCATACCAAGAAGTTTTTGGGTGTGGATTTGTCCTTTAGATAGGCATCCCAGAAATTGAAGCAAAATACTAATTAAACTCAGTCTATCAACATTTATCATGCTGATTTGGTAAATTTGCACATAAAATAACAACTATCAACAATAGGCTAAGCTGTGATACCTGTGTTAATTTGTAAACGTGGAGAAAGAGTTGAGATATGATGTTATAAAGTTAGGTTAGGGTTGCATATTATTATTGATGGCAGGTGTGGATGCTGCCTCTGATAACACAGGCTAAATTTTGATAACAGAGGACTGTCATCCTGTTCATATAGGTACACATTTAACCTAGGTGTCGTTGCCTACATAATACCATCATGTGTGAGTAAAGACGGGACAAAATTTGACCCAAGTATAATAGTTTTCCCTTTTTGATGAAGGTGGGAAAAATGTAAATGACCTAGCTACAGCCTGTTTTCTAAATTTATTGATTAACTTGGTAAATGTTTTGTTAACATTCATTGCATTTAACTGTTACCAGAATGGTTTAACAAAAAGCAGCCCATACCATCTTTAGTTCAACAGTTTTTGGGTGTAGATTTGTCCTTTCAATGTGTTTCATTTATATATATAAAACTGTCCTAACTAGTTTTACATCATTACACACTACAACGTCGACCCATATTGTTCAATTCTACATCTAAAACAAAGAATTACATACCTTTCAGTACCGGTATCACCATGTTACAATATAGGTTATGGATTCTTGAATAACTTCACTGAAGAATTAACCATTTCTTAAATCACTTAAAATTACACACTATAAATGAAAATAACCATTTTAATTTAATAGTTAAACTATAACAAGTAGAACTTACGAAAACCAGGCGAAAAACTGTTCAATTGCTCAAAAGAAACCGTGAAAAATTGCAGCGAAAAACATGTGTTATAATTCTCGTACTACAACGAGAAAACTACTGAAAAATTAATTTTGATTAATTTACAATATTTACGAATAAACACAATCACTGAAACAACATATATCGCCACTAATTCACTTTCAATTAAACAAAACTAACACGTGTTTCCCCGTAACATCCCACACTGGTAGCCATGTTTGTTAGTATGCCAGGTTCTCGGCTATCAGCTGATCGGCCCGGGCCATAGCCTGATATTCACGTCAGCCTCGGCTTCAAAGTACTGACGTCATGAACAGACAATTGAATGACGGGAAAAAGCGAATTAATCTGAACACCCAGTATAAATAAAGGTATTTGTAGTATATAAATCAAATACGTTCAGAAAGTATTAGCTGTAAGTATTTTTAAAGCCATGTCAACTTTTGCGAGATTTTTTTTTCTAAACTTGTTGCTGTGTTCCCTTAAGAGAAAGGAGAGGTGCAATAAGAAAGCATAACAATAACACTTCATCGTGTAGCAAGAAAGAATGCGATGCACCATTATAGGATAATAGAGCTTGATTATACTGTGAGGGTACACTACAGGATGTAAGTCCACAAGCCTTGTTTGTTTTAACAGCACTCTCTGTGTAGAGAAAGTCATGTGAATGCAACACATCAGATTTTTTTTTTTTTAATTTAGGGAATCGCAAAGCTTGTATTTGTGGTAAACTATCGGTAATGAATTTTTGTATGGAATACAATACTTCATCTACTTATTTTAAGTACATAACAGAGAAGTAAAACAGATATTAATATCGAAATTAGGCCATGGTCGCAAACTTTGCCTTATCTCATTGTATAACATTCCTTTGAGTGAATTTGAGCTTACACAATTCTAGATCAGACGTTTCTTTCTCTTTATCTTCGAAACTTGAATCATTATCATTCAGGATGCCAACTTGAGACTAACTAGGTGCTCCATTAAGAAAGAAAAAAAATCGGATAAGCTGCCAGTCTAATCTTTGTCACGCTTTAAATAGTTATCAAACTAAAACAAAATAAATAACAAGAGTTTAGCGGATGCGGAAATCAAACAACTGAACAACTGACTGACGCAACAACGATTTACATCTGAAAAAGTGCAGTATACCTTCGCCTGCATTACTTTGAACTGTAATGTAAGCAACGGCCAAAATTGTATTCTTCCGCGAGCCTCTACGATTGGCAGAAATATAGCGCGACCTACGTTATGCGTTGAACTGTCATTGGCCATACACAGAAGAAAGAAAAAACGGATATATTATGCAATCTTACCTAAAATAAATCATAACACAATTATAAGAGTTGTTAATTATAAATGTAGTTAACATTACGATTTGGGAATTGTTTAAAGAAACACTAAATAAGAAAAATAAACTGTTCAATCGCTTTTCCTACATTTCACGAAGTCCGAGAGTAATCATTATCATGCAAATATGACACACTTTCTTACCTGAAACTATAAAAAATCTGATGTGTTGCACTCACATGACTTTCTCTACTCTTGTACTAACCATTCTTACAAACTCTTATCCCTATATCTTATTCGTGTTAGTTGAGATAAATATTTGTACAAATTATCTAATTGCTTATTTCCTTGTAGGTACAAGGGGAATATTACAATACACTAGGTTTTGTGCGATAGTCAAATCTTTTAAAGCCCTTTGAACACCAATGTTCCATTTCACGAAAGTTTTAAGTTTTACGAAACTGGCACACATAACAAGGAATATCTCCGAAATGGTTCACCCTACAAGAAAATTTATTTGGACATAAATTGTGTATTTTAACAAGATCCACATTTTTTGTATAGTAAGATTTGGTCTATCTAACGGTTTACCAGTTATGCAAAAGTCGTCCAGAGTAAATACGACTACAGGGGCTATAGCCAGAAAATTCAAGATATACATTTCATTTGTCATAAAAATATCTCAAACATATGACATTTTAATTAAAAATCGTTAGAGCCATTTTCAAGAAAATAAAAATTTTCGAAAAATTTTCCATGTAAAGGGTAGTTTAGGGTGGGGCTATTTTCTTCAAAATCTTGGTCTCGCATCCTTGAAAGACATTAAACTTAAATACCAACTTTGGTTTTTAACCGACTTTTCGTTTTTGAGTTATGCTGTCCACACACACACGGACCTTTTTCTAAAAATACTTTTTTTGGATTCAGGGGGGCCTCAAAACATATATTTCCGGTGGAATCTCGACATCGAATTTTTGGGTGGAATAGAATAATTCCTCTACTTACCAGTGGATAAAGTAAAAAAAGATGTTCATTGCAAAGTATGGTTTGTCTTCTTGGCAGCCCTCAAATAAGGAAAGATATTGAATAAATAAAGCGCTCTTTAAGCGGGTAGATAAAGCGTGCACCCCAGTCACCCCAGCCATGTGACTTTTATCTGTAGAAAAACATTAAAGTGCACAGAAGTAGTCAGTATACAGTTAAACTTGTGCATAGGAAGATGAACAATTTTACTAGACGTGCTTAAGATGAATGGTGCTTTCACAACCATATATTCAGCAACTATAACGCTGGTAAGTGCGTATTTATTTTTATTTTCTCTACCACTAAGTAGGGGAAGTATTGTATTCCACCCAAAAATTCGATGTTGAGATTTTACCGGAACTATATGTTTTGAGGCCCCCTGTGTGTATCCATGTTAGTCTGTGGACAGCATAACTCAAAAACGAGAAGTCGCTTAAAAACCAAAGTTGGTATTTAAGTTTAATGTCGTTTAAGGATGCGACACGAAGATTTTGAAGAAAATAACCCCACCCTAAACTACACTTTACATGGAACATTTTTCGAAAATGTTGATTTTCTTGAAAATGGCTCTAACGATTTTGATTAAAATGTCATATGTTTGAGATATTTTTATGACAAATGAAATGTATATCTTGAATTTTCTAGCTACAGCCCCTGTAGTCGTATTTACTCTGGACGACTTTTGCATAACTGGTATACCGTTAGAGATAGACCAAATCGTACTGTACAAAAGAGGTAGATCTTGCTAAAATACACAATTTATGTCTCAATAAATTTTCTTGTAGGGTGAACCATTTCGGAGATATTCCTTACTATGTGTGTGAGTTTCGGAAAACTTAGAACTTTCGTGAAATGGAACATGGTTGTTCAAAGAGCTTTAAAACATTTGACTATCGCACAAAGTCTATTGAATTCTGATATTCTCCTTGAACCTACAAGGAAATAAGGTAATTTGTACAAATGTTTATTTTAACTAACAAGAAAGAAGATACAGGAATTAGTGTTTGTAAGAATAGTTTGTACATAAGTAGAGAAAGATGTATCAGATTTTTGCTCTGAAGTAGCTTCTGTTACGATCTTGTTTTATTCACTATTCTACCAGTGGACACCACATTTCGGCTGTATAACGGTATCTGGGTAAATACAACCAATGCTCCCTTATACTGTTTCAGATAAGAGCAAAATCGCTGGTTTGTTGGACCCCGTTAGCAACATTATCTTAAATATGTGCGGAAGTTTTAGTTTGTTTACTATCTGTGTTAAATTGCTTTGTAAGAGGTCAAGTTTAACATTCGCAAAGCGTGGTAACAGTGTCTGTGGCTATTTCCCTTTGTTGGGACGGCGATCTTGTGTATAATTTATAGCGATTAATTCCATTTTATTGGTTTACCTTTGTGTTGTTAGCCATGGTTATAAAAGTTGTGCCTGATGTTTGCCGCCGGTGTAATAAATGCCTAACAATAGGACTGGAGTGTGTTGGTGCATATCGGCAAGTCGGTAGACACAGAGAACAGGGCCCCATGCTTCGCCACCACGCCATGTCGGAGGTCCTTTATGATTCCATGTACCAAACCATACAGCTGGAGCAGGTAGGTCAAACGCGCCATGTTTCTGAGGGCCTTTTCTACCTATTTTTTAAAAAAATCTCATCTGTTGCACTGACATTTCTTTCTCTACTCTTGTATTAACTATTTTCATAAACTTCATTCCTTCATCTTCTTCGTCTTAGTTGATATAAACATTTGAAATTCCGTTCTCTTTCTAAGGTCAAGAGATAAAAAAGTGATTAACGACCATCTACTTGAGAAAAGTATAAGTATTGCAAAGCTCAAACAAATAAGGAATATCTCAAATTGTTCAAGGTCTACATTTTTTGTATAGTAAGATTTGGTCTATCTCTAACGGTTTACCAGATATGCAAAAGTCATCCAGAGTAAACACGACTACAGGGGCTATAGCCAGAAAATTCAAGATATACATTTCATTGGTCATAAAAATATCTCAAACATATGACATTTTAATCAAAATCGTTAGAGACATTTTCAAGAAAATCAAAATTTTCGAAAAAGGTTCCATGTAAAGGGTAGTTTAGGGTGGGGCTATTTTCTTCAAAATCTTCGTGTCGCATCCTTGAAAGACATTAAACTTAAATACCAACTTTGGTTTTTAACCGAGTTTTCGGCTTTGAGTTATGCTGTCCACAGACACACAGACACACACACACACACGCGCGCGCGCGCGCGCGCTGATCTTTTTCTAAAAATGCTTTGTTTGGATTCAGGGGGCCTCAAAACATATATTTCCGGTGAAATCTCGACATCAAATGTTTGGGTGGAATACAACAATTCCTCTGCTTACCAGTAGAGAAAGTAAAAATGCTCTTTTTTAGATTCAGGAGAGCTCAAAACATTTATTTCCAGTAAAATCTCAAGATAAATATTTTGGATCGAGTGTTACATATACGTTATAGAAAAGTAAAAATATATATAATAAAAATTCCAAGAAATATTATACAAAAGCACTGTTGAACAGTTTCTGATTTCTTGTGATTTCTACGTTGCCTCGATTAAGCTGCCTCATCGCTGTTTATAGAGAAAATATCGTTGGGAAGAAATAACAAGAGTTTTAGTAACTCCAAGATAACCTTGTTTATTCTCTGTAGACAACATACACAAAACTAATGAGAAAAAACAAGAAAGTAAAAAGAAAAGAAACAAAATTTAACTTGTTTATTTATTCCATGATCGATCTCAGAGAGGAAATCAACCGTGTAATGTAACTCGCCGTTCCTTTGTTATTTTGTGAGGACGTGAAAACGTAAGTAAGTATTCTATGTTCGCTAACTCTGGGCTACTGCAATAGAGAAGTAAATATGTCCTGCAAAATGGTTACAGGACAGCCATTTTAGCTTTACAAAATATATATTTTAAAGCATTTATACAAGAAATATAACTATGGGTGCAAAAATTATGAAAAATTGCACGATATTTGTTGCCCCTACAGTAGAAGCACGAAATAGCGCGGTCTGTAATACCGCGGATTCGGAATTAACGCGGGGTGAAAGTGCATGTCCCTCTTATATATATGCATTGTCCCATTAACGTGCATTTCCGTGCCTATCTGAAAACCCAAACAGTTTGTTACTTGTAAGATGCGCAGAGTAACTTATTTCTGACATAATTTCGGTAGTAATTTTTCGACATCACATATGGTTCCGAAATAATTACTTAAAAGACGCTAAGGAATATTCTGAGCTGCTCTTTCAGACGTTTAGTAAGTCGACAACGTTGTGTTGAGGTTCGTCAGGGAATTTACCTGATTTCCACACGTAAACAGGTCGAGTAATTTCCCTTTCCCTGATGTTTTGGTAGGTAACGGTTGTGATTGGTGTACGTTCGTACAGTAAACATAGGAAACATTCACGAGACGCGTGGTAGCAGTAGTGTTTATTTATGTACTGAACCAGAGAAAGTGACACGCACACAATCGGTAGTGTCGGCAGCTTGTTTTCCAAACATTTTCCGTAGGCAAATTGTCAGACACAAAAGCATAATATACAAAAGTGTTCCAAATACAGAGATTTACCACTGGTTTAAATTAATGTAATTACTTCCCTTCCATCCTGTATGTATGTCGTACTTATTTATTTTTGTAACTTGCGTTTAAAATTTTCTTCAAAGTGCGCTCGGTACTGGAATATACTTTTCCTGCCTCTAGCGTTGACCTTGGCCACTGTATTGCTAAGAATCAATGACGGAGAGAGAAAAAAGAACGTGAGTTATGTCTCCAAACAAAACTTACTGATTTCAATGCAAAATTAGGTTAGTGTAAAATGCGTATAGTGTAATTGTACCTATGTACTGTATAAATTAAGACTGGAATACACTCCTAACATAGCTGGTGTGTAATTACATTTAAAAGTGGTGCTTTTTACCGTATATTACATACTTTACAATGTACTGTATTACATGAATGTTTCCCTGCATCTCCGTGGGATCAATTTTTGTCACTTTTAACCTCACGTTTCAGTATACCACGCAACAGGGCGCGTTATTTTTGCTTTAGGCATCGCTAATGATGGGCGTAGGGATTCAACTGTTTGCAACTTTCACTCACTGCTATAAATATATCATTGTCTTACTACAATTTTTTTTTTGCTGAATCGGAAAAAAATGAGTTTTTTGTGCTGAATCGGAAAATAATCTCCATTTTCTCCCATCTTGTCAGGTTTTCAAAATATTTATAAATAACAGAAATGAAATTAAAGTTTTGTGGAACGTAAGAAAAATTACTTTCAAGAATTTTGTATCAAAAATAGGTCACAATTATAATTTATTTGCCACTAATTAATAATAATTATAAGCATATTCATAGCCCTACCTCAATATTGCACTTCAAATTTTCTCCTCGTAGACCTCGCACATTGTTCAGAACAGTCCCTTTTTAACATCCAACAATAGTCCTCCATCGCCTGAACACTCCACTTGTCTTGATACGTCATTTCCATATTTTTTATACCCTGGTGAAATCTTTCACCCTGTTCCTGACTAAACTCTCCTAAATTGTCAGGGAAGTGATTTAGATGGGAATGAAGAAGATGTACTTGGGCACTCGTGTTGCAACAAATCTGCTTGAAATTTTCTAGCATCACTTTCACTATGTTAATTAAAAAAATTCGCCCGGTATTAAATTATACAAGTATACAAAGCAATACAATTCAGTGAACACCTTTGAAAAAATGGACAATATTACCTAGAGCCTGGTACGCGTTTCACCCACGATGGACCCGTACAGTCAAAAGGCACGTCACTAAATAATGGTTTATTTAAATTTTGGAATAAACTAAGTCTCGTACATCTAGGATATTATAATTTAAATCATTTTGGTTGTCTGCATTTTGTAATAAAATAGGTATAATGACTTAAGCCCATTGAACTATCAGTGTTATTATGAACGCCGACTCTTTACATTCTCCACGTATACACGCGGAGAAGCAAGAACCAAGCACAAGCAGCTCAGCACCTATACCAGGAGAGATTTACTCACGTACGACAAAAACACCATAAAATGGAACTAAAAGGATTACGAATTAAAATAATAGCAGTTTTAAACACAATAATTGTTCAACCAACATTTCGTTTAACATATAGATGTTAAATACTTGGGTAGGACCTAGCATAGGGGCCAATGTTTTCATGTTAGAGTATAAAATGAGGATTGCATAAAACCGGTAAATAAGGGGCAACTGACTCACCTCTCAGTTATACGTTAAACCAAGGATTCTACATTATGAATATAACAAATGTAATTATTGTCAACAAAGAACTGTTACGCCCCCCCCCCCAAAAAAAAAGCAACTGTCGCGCAAATATTCTGTGAACAATGCTATTTAAATTCGAAAATAGCCGCAATTTAATGTTAAATTATCATCAAATCTTATTTTCTAAAACAGAATTGCCAACGTCGAGTTAACAATAGATGTGCATTGTTATTGAGTTGTCTAACAAGAAAACAATGAATAGGGGTAACACTTTAAGAATGTAGCAAAGAAATTGAAAATTTCAATACAATAGCAAGTGATACCTTGGAAATGGCTAGTGCCACAACAGAAATTATTTAAAAGAGACTGTGTATTTTAAATATATCTATATCTTTGTGTTTTCTTAATTACTTGTCATTTACAAATTATATAAAATAAAAGGCAATTTCTTCCGAATAAGCAGATATTCACAGTGTTCCCACGAAATTCAAGACGTCGATTCCATTTTGTGTAAATTTCCATGCAAAGGGTACATATTTTAATTTTTTATCCAGGGAGTGTTAAAACGTGTATTTTTGCTGAAATTCTGATATCGAATTTCTTCTGTAATACCTTCTCTACCTCCTATATACGTAATAGAAAAAGTAAAAAATCTGATGTGTTGCACTCACATGACTTTCTCTACTCTTGTACTAACCATTCTTACAAACTCTTATTCCTATATCTTCTTCGTGTTAGTTGAGATAAACATTTGTACAAATTATCTTATTGCTTATTTCCTTGTAGGTACAAGGGGAATATTAGAATACAGTAGGCTTTGTGCGATAGTCAAATGTTTTAAAGCTTTGAGATTCCGTTCTCTTAGCACGGGTAAGATATAAACAAACTGAGTAACAATCTTCCATTTGAGGAAAGTTGAAGTATCTTAAAACTCGCACAAATAACAAGGAATATCTCCGAAATGGTTCACTGTACAAAAAGTTTATTTAACAAGCTCTGCATTTTTGTATAGTAAGATTTTATCTATCACTTATGGTTTACCAGTTACGCAAAAGTCCTCCAGAGTAAATAAGACTACAGGGGCTATAGTCAGGAAATTCAAAATATACATTTCATTTGTCATAAAAATAACTCAAACATATGGCATTTTAATCAAAATCGTTAGAGCCATTTTCGAGAAAATCAAAATGTTGGAGTAATTTTCCATGTAAAGGGTAGCTGAGTGTAGAGGAATTTTCTTCAAAATATTTTTGTAGCATCCTAAAAATATATTGAACTTAAATTTAACCACTTTTGGTTTTTTGAGTCATGTTAATCACAGCCACACAGCGAGATGCGCGCGCGTGCGCGGAACTTTGTCTGAAAATACTTTTTTTTTTAATTTAGCTGACCTCAAAATATATATTTTCGGTGAAATATTGAATTTATGAATAGAATACAATATTCCCTCTACTTAGGTAGTAGAAATAGTAAAAACAATGTGAATGTAACAGGTTGCATAATAAAATGCAGAGTATAAAAATCTACACGAAAAAAACAAGAGAAGCACGTGGCAATTTTCATGGGATCGATCAAGTGTTGGGAGTTTAACCACTTCATAATAGCAACATATGTAGATTGTATGCTGAAGAGCGAGTAGAGAAATATATGTGAATGTACTAGATAAAAGTGACTAGAGAAAACCGTGTGAGTGTAATAAGTTACATTTCTATTTCAGTCATAGAAAATTGTATGCATTTTTTTGAAGGGCAAATAAAGATACGTGAATGTGCTATGTAAAAGAAAGCGAGTGGAGAAACCGTGTGAATGTAATAATTTGTATGGTAAAGTGGATAGCATAGAAACCTTCTACTTGTAGCACGTGTTCATATTGCTGTAATTCCCAGCGGAGAGTAAACTGGTCACGTGACAAACTGACACTGTCTCTTACGTCAGCCACACCCAACCTGAACATCGGAAACTCCCATAAAATACCAAAGAAGTTGAATGAAATATAAAGAGCTCTTGGCTACTCCATTTCCGGTTTACTTAATAAGAAAATAAACAGAATTCTTGCAGTAGATTTCCAAGACTTCTTTGAAAGTGTTGACGCACTCTCGGTACAAGATAAGATAATGTTAATCTGGTTAATTGCGATATAGATCTACGAATAAATAACGTGCAATACAAATTGTTATACAATGCTTTTAGCACCTCTTAAAAGGAACCGCAGTGTTTTGTTTCCAAATACTTCAGTAAACAGAAATAGCTTACTTCGATTACGTCATTTGCATATACTTCGACTGTTTCGAAACGACCCCGAACGCATATACCCGAACTTGCCCGAAGTTTGATGTCGTAGTTTCCAAACTGTTACGTGTATTTCTGTGTAACTTACAAATGTTTTAAAATTGGGCATGAAAATATCTTAAACTTATTAATTTAATCAACACTATTAGAGCCTTTTTGAGAAAACGAAACTTTTTAAAATGGGTTCGCTTTTAAGGGTAGTTTAGTGTGTGTTCATTTTCACTTTCTCTACTACGTATAGTAAGTAGAGGAAGTATTGTATTGCACCCAAAAATTCGATGTCGAGATTTCACCGAAAATATGTTTTGAGGCCCTCGAATAAAAAAAGATGTTTCGAAAAAGCTCCGCGCGCCTGTGTGTGTGTGTGTGTGTGTGTGTGTGTGTGTGTGTGTGTGTGTGTGTGTGTGTGTGTGTGTGTGTGTGTGTGCGCGCGCGCGCTTACTCAAGAAAGTTATCTACACCGAATCAGCATTTTTATGAAACATTTTAAATTTCTCAAAAATGGTCTAACAATTGCGATTAAAATTCCAAATGGTTAAGATATTTTTGCGACAAAATTGTGTAGATGTTGAATTTTATGGGAGTAGCATCTGAAGTCCTCTTAATTCTAAATAACTTTTGCATAACTGGTAAACCATAAGAGATAGACAAAGTCTTACTATACAAAAAATGTAGATCTTGTCAAAACACAAGTTACTCCGAGAATTTTTGAGATGTTCCTTCTTACTAATTTACAGTTTCAAATACCCTTAACTTCTTTCATATAGGTAGTCGTTATTCGTTTTTTTTTCCGTAATGGTCAATCAAATAATTGATTTTCTAGGTCATCACATAGCAAACAGCTCTTAAAACATTTCAGTATTACTTAAAGGTTATCTTCTTCTTGCGCCTACAGGAAAGTATTTAATGTAACCATTTCTACATTTTTTTTTTTCTATTTACGTGAAATATACGGAACAATAAGTTTTTGTAAGCGTGGTTTGTACAATGGCAGAGAAAATCATGTGAGTGCAATATGTCAGATTTGATGAGTATAGAGGAGTATTTGCAGTGAAATCTGGACATGAATTTTTGCAAATTTGAACAAAGCGGAAGACGTGTTTCGGAAACAGTGTATAAAATATTATTTGGTTTTGAATTAATGATGATTTTATTTCTTTACTTTTCAGGTAAGTGCTGCCAGGCGTGAGTTCTATGTAAATGTTGATTCTACCATGGTGTCAACACAGTTTGCATCCATAGGTAAGTTGGATTTTCAACGCGAGCTTCTAAGCGTATACAAATATTCATGGGGTTTCATTTTAAAAAGAATCAGTCAGTTTGTCAACTTATATATGGTGACACAACAGCTGTGGTCGCTGTTATCGAAAGATGCTCAGTGGGTAGTCGGAGTCTAAACAGATAAGCCGCGCGCCCAGTGTAACTATAACCTTCTAGGACCGTGTAGTAGCTTTTAACGCCTATATAAGCGAGCGCTTTTGCAAGTTGAGTGACTCTGGCACAGACAGGCTTGTGTTCGACTCCCCAGCGAGTGAGTTGTCCGGAAGAAGAGGCTCTCATTAGGACGCTAATAAAGTAAAGGGACAGTGTGAGTTATGTGAAAGAAGAACTAGACTCTGTCCTCAGATTCACAGCCTAATCACTCCTTTCCGCTGCATTTGGTTCTTTTTGAGCTATATTTTGTTGAAATACTGCCGAAAATTTAAACAGAAAAGCGGCGTTTAAATGTAGTCCACGTGGCATTTAAAGCCTGCGACACACGTTTAAAAATCTGATGTATTGCACTCATATGACTTTCTCTACTTTTGTACTAACCATTGTAACAAACTCTTATTCCTCTATGTTCTTCGTCTTAGTTAAAATAGACATTTGTACAAATTATTTTATTGGTTATTTCCTTGTAGGTACAAGGGGAATATTAGAATACAGTAGACTTTGTGCGATAGTCAAATGTTTTAAAGCTTTGAGATTCCGTTCTCTTTGCACACGTAACGTATAAAAAAAATGAACAACGATGTTCCATTTCAGGAAAGCCAGTTTTCCGAAACTTACACACATAGCAAGCAATATCTCCGAAATGGTTCAACCTACAAGAAAATTTATTGAGACATAAATTGTGTATTTTAGCAAGATCTACATTTTCTGTATAGTATAATTTGGTGCATCTGTAACGGTTTACCAGTTATGCAAAATTCGTCCACAGTAAATACGACTACAGGGGCTATAGCCAGAAAATTCAAGATATACATTTCATTTGTCATCAAAATATCTCAAATATATGACATTTTAATCAAAATCGTTGGAGCCATTTTCAAGAAAATCAAAATTTTCGAAAAATCTTCCATGTTAAGGGTAGTTTAGGGTGGAGCTATTTTCTTCAAAATCTTCGTGTCGCATCCTTGAAAGACATTAAACTTAAATACCAACTTTGGTTTTTAACCGAGTTTTCGTTTTTGAGTTATGCTGTCCACAGAAGGACACACACACAGACACACACACGGACCTTTTTCTAAAAATGCTTTTTTTGGATTCAGGGGGCCTCAAAACATGTATTTCCGGTGAAATCTCGACATCGAATTTTTGGGTGGAACAGTAGAGAAAGTGAAAATGATAGAATCTAAAAATGTCACTGCCAACCGATCACTAAATTTAGGAACCTTTATATTCATAAACCTAAACATGGTCAATTTGATAATTTTTCGGCCATTTTTCACTCCCAAGGTCCCTTAAGAAAAGCATGTGAAGAATGGGCAGTGAAAGCAGACTTTTCAGTCGCCTACCTCCCTATAAAACAGTGAGGAAGTTCACTACTGGTTTGAGTGGCAGCTAGCAGACGGCATACAGCATTAAAAACAAAACACAAATGCAACAATGGAAGTGTCCTTGCACCTGCTGCGATGCGACATTGATTCAAGTACAAGGTTAACCACCTTTTGTTACAACTGTCTGCATCTGAACAGGTTTAATTCATGTTTATCCAAGCCGCAAGCATAATGAACTTCAAGATACTGATTTGTAACTCTAAGCACGTTCTTGCCTCACTCCACCGGCCATTCCTTCCCTTAACTGCTGTTCAGGTTCCCACACGCCTCATTCAGTGGCGAGTATGGGACGTCTGTTTCATGAAGAGTGGTAGAGATAATGTTTTGTAAGTTACAAAAACATGAATGAATGATGTTTACTATGCAGATTTAAATTTTTCTTTCAGAGTCTCAAAACGTTTATTTCCGATAAGATAGACATTTTTCATGCAGCGCCTCTGGTGGACTTAAGTTTACCTGGTCATGTTTAATGAAGCTATCAGCAAGCCCAGGTGTGTGGAGCGAATTCCCTTTACGTGGCCAAGAGCGTCTCTGGGAATATGTCTGCGCTATTGTTGTCTGGTGCTACTGGACCGAGTCCAAATCAAACTGGGGGCCTTGGCTTCTGACGTCACTTACTGTTTACTACGCACGTGCTTCATTTTCTGAATCGTTTTCACAAATAATCACCTCAGCCTGGTGGAATAACTGGAAGAGGTATTTTATTCTACAATTTTACTTTCTCCGTGTGTCAAAACCGAAAAGTCCGCTAAAACACAAAGTTGGTATTTAAGTTTAATGTCTTTCAAGAATGCGACACGAAGATTTTGAAGAAAATTGCTGCACCCTAAACTACCCTTTACATGGAAAATGTTTCGAAAATTTTGCTTTTCTTGAAAATTACTCTAACGATTTTGATAAAAATGTGATATGTTTGAGATATTTTTATGACAAATGAAATGTATATCTTGAATTTTCTGGCTATGGCCTCTGTAGTCGTATTTACTCTGGATGACTTTTGCATAACTGGTAAACCGTTAGAGATAGACCAAATCATACTATACAAAAAATGTAGATCTTGCTAAAATACACAATTTATGTCCCAATAAATTTTCTTGTAGGGTGAACCATTTCGGAGATATTCCTTTTTCTGTGTGTGAGTTTCGGAAAACTTAGAACTTTCGTGAAAAGGATCATCGTTGTTCATTTTTACTTTCTCTACTGGCAAGTAGGGAAAGTATTGTATTCCACCCAAAAAATTCTATGTCGAGATTTCACCGCAAGTATATGTTTTGAGGCCCCCTGAACCCAAAAAAAGCATTTTCAGAAAAAGGTCCATTTGTGTGTCTGTGTGTGTCTGTGTGTGTCAGTCTGTGGACAGTATAACTCAAAACCAAAAAGTCCGTTAAAAACCAAAGTTGGTATTTAAGTTTAATGTCTTTCAAGGATGCGACACGAAGATTTTGAAGAAAATAGCCCCACCCTAAACTACCCTTTACATGGAAAATTTTTCGAAAATTTTGATTTTTTTGAAAATGGGTCTAACGATTTTGATTAAAATGCCATATGTTTGAGGTATTTTTATGACAAATGAAATGTATATCTTGAATTTTCTGGCTATAGCCCCTGTAGTCGTATTTACTCTTGATAACTTTTGCATAACTGGTAAACCGTAAGAGATAGGTCAAATTTTACTATACAAAAAATGTAGATCTTGCTAAAATACACAATTTATATCTCAATAAATTTTCTTGTGGGTTGAACCATTTCGGAGATATTCCTTGTTGTTCATTTTTTTATATGTTAAGCATGCAAAGAGAACGGAATCTCAAACCCTACTGTATTCTAACATTCCCCTTGCACATACAAGGAAATAAGCAATAAGATAATTTGTACAAATGTTTATCTCAACTAAAACGGAATATGAGTTTGTAAGAATGGTTAGTACAAGAGCAGAGAAAGTCATATGAGTGCAACACATCAGATTTGTTCGCTCATGGTGACGCATGAGACATATGGAGTAATCTTCAAAGAAGCAGAAATAACGTATCAATATTTCTGATGAAATCTTTATAGCCCCTTTTGCAGGTAAATAGTAATCTGGTATGTGATATCCTAATTTCGACGTCATAGTGTGTGTAATAAGCCGAACTAAGGCGTCTATGTCACGTGATGTGGACAGATATATCTACTTTCTCCGAAAATACATACAATGTGACTGAAGATATCTCTCCTGTAACATTCACAACTTTTTCCTTACGAACTATCGTTTATTTTTATAGTACCTTCTACAAAATGTTTTTTAAGAAGTTGTTCTTTTATCTACTACTTGTTAACTGAGATAATATTTGCATAAACTGTTTCGTTGCGTATTTCCTTGTAGATACTGAGCGGAAGGTGACAGTCAAATGTTTAGTAACCGGTAGCTGTGTTTTGTCCTGGAAAAGCCATGTTGAACTAGACGTCGCGAGAAACAAGTGAAGTCTGAAATGGCAAACGCACTGAAAAATTGACAACACTGGCTCAAAAAGTTGGACAGTATTGTCGAAACTCGAAAGTAGAATTACAAGTACAGAAATGAAGTATTTATGGAAATGTATAGGGAAAGCCAGAGGGGACAGAATAAGAAACTGTCGAATAAGGAATATCTTTAGGAACCAGTAATAAAAATGAGAGAGAAATGCCTTAAGATGGTTTGGATACAAATAGGATGGATGAGAGATGGTATGGGAGAACACAGGGGGAGGTAGAAGAGGGAGAGGGCGGCCGGGAATAGAATGGAGCGATTATGTGGAGAAAATAGTGAATGAGAAAAGAAAGACTTTGAGACTAGCTTGGGATAGGACAAAATATAGGAAATGGTTCATGACCGACAGAGGAAAGCCTACGCCCCAAAGGGCATAAAGGAGAGGATAAGAAGAAGATATAAAGAGAAGCAAAGTGTTGTTAAAATGTCGGCGAGACGGAATTCCCACCAATGGTTATCACTTCTTCAAAAACGTCCTACTGTTGAGGCAATTTTCAGGTTTCATTATGCACAGACGATAGTCTACAGACACGCATGCGCTTCACAGCGGTTCAGGTATGTACACTCATTTGTCACTGAAACTGCATTAACCTGCTGGACGGAAAATTACTGTTTCTTCATATATACACAACAAAAATTATATGTTATATTCACGTGACATTCTGTACTTACTTATCATTATTCTATCAACTATATTTTAATCGAGGTGGACATTCGTGGAAATGGATTTGGAATAGGGCACACATATACAAACAGATGCATGAAACATATTTCCAGTTACAATTTTTGGTTAAACCGCCACTACCACGAAGGGGACCCAAGTTCAAACCCAGAGACCCGCATATAGCGTTCGGGGTGGACAAAGCGGCGTATGGGTAGGTTTTCTCCGGATTCTCCCGCCAATCATTCCACCAAGTGTTCCATCATCAGCTTTCCAATCATGCATTTCGCCTGCATTTTATATCATAGGTTCCTGTGCTCCCCGACAGGCGTCTGTCCCTAGGCACTGACTCTAGGGAAATCAGATAAGGAAGAAAGTCTTATTTCGTTCATTCTAATTTACACCTAACTATATTCCGCATGTTTAAGTACTAAATGTAATTTAATTAATGACCAGTTGATATACGATAATATAAAATGTATCTACGGTTACAAGATTATTAAATGGAAAAGTAGGACGTGATAAAAATGTAGGAGACAATATTAAAACGTGTACGACACTCTCGATCAATACAAAAATAATGTAAATGCTATTTTTATATACCCATAAGAATATACACTTATATTTTCTTAAAATCCGGAAACATACAGTATTAAATGTGATAATGAAGAGTCAGTTATACTTCTCTGAAGAAGTAATTCTGCGCAAAACAGCTTGTTTGAAATATAATCAGAATTTTTAAAGTTGTGCTTAATTAAAATATCTCTGACTCAGTAGACAATCTGTTACTTTTATCTGTCCACTGTACTCTTATTAGTGAAAATACGTTAGCATTGTGTTGCTTTGCCTCCACAGAATACCAACCTTTCGCCTCGGAGTGCAAATGCTGCGCTGCGAACCTCTCGGTCAATGTTACTATGCATGAGTATACTCTTTGACTGTAGCCGGTGTAGATGTTTTGCCATAGCGAGTTGCAGTTGCGGATAATAAACAATTAGTTAATATTCTCGCAGTTGCCAGTTCATGTTCTAATGATCACTGCTTGCTTCTGAAAATGAAGGACATTTGAGACTTCTCAAAAATTCCCCCCCCCCCGGACAAATGTTAAAAATGTAGGGCATGTCTGGGAATTTTTGGACGTCTGGGGATAAGGGAACTTTGACAGAAAGATTGAGGCAGGGAGAAATATATTGCTGTGTGTAATAAATTGGGAAGGGAAGAGTGAGTATGGTTTAGATCTGGGTTAATAGGATTGAGGGGCATGAAGCAGGGAATGGGCCCGCAGAAGTGCCCTCTGTGGGGGGAGATTTGCACTTTATTATCGACTGCCAAAGGACCAAGTATGGAGGGAAAAATGGGTACCAGCTAAGTGATCAAAAGTACCATTAAGGATGAAAATAGCAAAACTAAACAATACTCAGGTGATTAGAAAGCTAGGAGAATTGTGAGGAAGGCAAAGTTGGAAGATAAAAATGATATCCAACAGGTAAATTTGATATAGGTAATTTAGTTATAGTTAATTCTGTGTTAGTAGCTCAAATAGACACCTGTTTATCTATATTTGCACCAGGAACAACTCAAAGATTGTAGTTTGTGGACTGTTTCAATTCTGTATGATAAATTTATTGTTACTTTGGGGGGAAATTGAATTCCTTTGCTTGTTTAGTTTATCAGAAGAAGGAGGTAATCAATGTAAAGTTCTGTACATAAAATTGTGATAATGTTAAGGTGAAATGAATTATTTATATACGAAATGGCAAACATATGCTATAATGGTCCTATATAATTAACGTATTTTACTCTAGTAAGCATGAAAAATATATAACACACAAAGACTTCGATACTATACCTTTGTCGGCCTTTAAACTGCAATGTTAACAAAGCGCAAAATTGTATTCTTCCGCGTGCATTTCACTGTTAATAACAATGCATTTGCATATTCATGTATTCCATTTATTATTACTATAAGATTTTCAAACGGATTTTGTAAATAATTCTTGTAGTTATTTTAAATTTAATGCTATTTTGCGTGTTGGTTAACGGACTATATTCTTATTCGCGCCTGGTGACTTGGAAGTTGTGCGGTTCGATCAACCGATGAAGTGTTACTGAACCACGTGGTAATGTTTACATTGCAGTTTAAGGTTAGGGTGGTGAAGGTATGGACAAAGATACAAATAGGCAAGGCTGGCCCCTTAGGTCTGTGTAACGGGTCCCGGGTTCTATTCTCGGCTGGGGAGTGAGAATTTTATTTAGTCAAGATTATTCCTGATCCTCTCGAGAGTCTGGAACTGTGAAGGTGTATGCAAATTTAATACATAGAAACCCTAAAGAACGGAGTATAAAGGGAATAATTAAGAAAATAGGCAAGTGCCGAACTGTAATGATAATTGCAGTGAGTAGATGAATATTTTTATCTAATCGATGTTGATATACTTATATATAAATATAATATACATTTTATTTCTTTGCTGATGTGAGATTAGGGTGTGCAATGAAACAGAAATACGCTGGCCACAAAATGTGACTCTCATTTGTCGTAACTATTCCTTGCAGTTAAGTATGTTTACGAAAAGTTTCACTTTCAGAAAGGTCGGTTGTTTTCTCTGCCATACAAGGAAAACCTTATTTACTGTTAACTTGAGCAACGAGACTTTGGCACGATATTACTTGCACTGCAACCCACAATTACAAACAACAACACTGTTTTCTTTCTCTGCTACGTAATTGAGGTTATAAGCGACCTAAATGAGATATATAGGGGTTACCACCCTTCAGGGCAGGACGTACTCCTTGGTCCAGGGGTAACCTGCTAGCCTCTGGTTCCTAACCTCGCGGGTTCACATTTTGTAGACTTTAATGGACTTTTTCGGACGAAATGATCACTTAAACCCATTTCATTATGAATACAAATGTATAAAAATATCAGATATCCATTTATATAAACGATATTTTGAATTTACTGAATTGCAATATTATTTAATTAATCATTATTTAATAAAGTGTAAATTGTAACACTTATTTCTTTCATTTTTTCCTCCCTTTTAAGTAATTTCTTTCTTTGATCGGTATTTCTGTAGCTACTATTGGGTGTTATGTTAAACAGTATTTTATTGTCTTTTTAGCTCAGTAGAGTACACGCAAGGAAAACTTGCCATTGCATCTGTAATGCCTGCAGTTTTTTTTTTTTTTTTTTTTTTTTTTTTTTTTTGCCTTACTTGGGTGGTAATAACCGCAGCAATTGTGCGCCCTAAAATCCAACCACTACTAACGAAAGCTGCGCGAAACTTCGGCAGTACTCCCCGCACTGCACTTGCGGGTCCCACTGTCTACTCTCTGTCCATTAGTTCACTGCAATATGCACTCCTCGAGACGTTGTGAAGTACTGGAGCCGTGCAGCAGGTCACGAAAACAGTCTTCATTGCATCGGCAGGCTTTACTTGCGCCAGCTCTACTTCTGAAAAGTAGAAAACAACAAAGCCACCGCATTAATGAATAAAGCGAAGAATCAGCACTATAATAATCGACTTTCCAAGCGCGAACAAATTAGGTTTTTTGTAGTTGAGAATTTATCTGACACTTCATTGTACCAGATAGCCACTATTTTATTATTACACTAAAAATGCAACTGCTGACACTAGGAAAGAATGCTGCTATTACAGATTCCCTTAGGCACGCGTCAGCAATGGCTCCACCCACAAAACTTATGTGCACAACAGCAAAGAGCAGTGATCATCAGCCGCCGTTAAATTTTGTGTCTACCATAAATGAAAGTAAAGGCAAACTTAGAAAAAAGTTAGGATAGTCGTATTAAACAAAGAAAGAGTAGAGCCACTCTTCTTTCTCACGGTCGTAGAATTCTGCAATGCAAGTAGTTTCATTTTTTTATGGCTCGTGTGAAGTCTCACTACATAGAAACTTGAAAAGTGCAAAATAATTAGATCTCGGTTTCAAATGTGTTTAGGTTTTTAAATTGTGAAAAGAACGTGTCTTACAAGAGCTTCAAAGGTTTGTTGTATTTTTCTAGGAGAATAACATTTATAGTCAATACAGAACGTAAGCAAGGGAAATGGTATAAATCTACAACTTTGAGTTGTGTGTACTCCGCGCAATTCGCCTCTGATTAGGAGGTCTGGTTCTCCTTGCCTTGGTCAGTGGAGGGGGGGGGGGGGGGAATGGGGGAGGTGAGCGTATGCTTGCTTATTGATCACGCCTGTTCTAGCCTTTGTCTATTATTTTCCCCATTCCCTCATTAATACGTATTCTGATGCCCTCATTCTACCTAATTCATTATTAATGTTGGTAACGCAATTGATATTTCACGCCTGAGCAAATAAGCCATTGTTGATAAAATTGCAGAGGAAGTTTGTTAATACCGGTATTCTTTTCCTCACGCCAGCATTTGCATTAATTCGCGTGGCAAAACAATGAACTACTTGGCATAATAAACCACGTGGTACATGGTCAACTACAAAAACAACTGATTTACAACTGAGAAATAAATCAATTTAATATTTACTTGTCGCTTTGTTCATTAATACGATGGTTTTATTGTTTTCTAATTCCCCCGTGCACAAATACACTAGGACTGACCTAGAAACACCAGACTCATTTCATTACATACGCAACAGTATCCTGTTTAACAATAATACACTTAATAATAATTTCAAACTAGCGTGAGAGTGTAAGACGTATTCCAGAAAGAAATTACTTAAATGCTGATAATTGTGTTTGCCATACAAATAAATAGTATCCGAAGAGAACACTTAAATAATAATTATAGTTAATTACTTCATTAAGAGAATACTGTAATTTAATATTTGACATCTTTCCTAGATGTAACAAAGATTATCAATGAATTTCCCCTCCCCAAACAACACTATACTTAATACATTATTTTTATAAAAATGGTTCCAACGATTTTAAAATATCACATATTTACATGATAAATAAGATGAATAATTTTAATTGTCCGCGAATAGCCTAGAAACTCCTCTTCATTTTAAAAGACTTTCACATTACTGTTAAACCATAAGCGATAAGCCAAATATTACTACACAAAAATTTAGATCTAGTTAAATCACACAATTTATTTAAAATAAAATTTTTTCTGGCTTTAACCATTTCCGAGATATTTCTTGTTCGTTTGAATTTTCAAACACATAATACTGAAACTACTAATTACGTCCCGTAAGCAGAGGAAATGTTGCAATCACCCGAAAATTCGATATGTAGATTTGACCGGAAATTCACGTTTTGAAGTTCCGTGTATACAAACAAACACGAGATTTTAAAGAAAATCCCCTACACTAAACTAGTCTTAACGTGGAAAAGTTTCGTCGTGTTTAATTTTCTTAAAAACGACATTACAATTTTGATTAAAATAGTATATGTTTAAGATATTTTCCTGAGAAATAAAATGTATATCGTGAAAGGTGGACAAATAGTACTTTACAAAACTACAGATTTGTTCAATTACATAATATATTTCAAATACATTTTTTGTAGCGTTATCAATTTCTGAAATATTCTTTCTTATTGGTTTGAATTTTCAACCACAAGTTTTTATGTCAGATTAGTAATAAAACAAAATCACAAATTTACAATTCAATAATGTTACCAATAACAGTATGGAGTGGAGAGTTTGATATTACAAGAATAATTTTTAAATAAATTCACAGCAACAGAAGTGAGAACGGTGGCAACTCCGAAAGAAGCGATAGAATATATGACAAGAGGTTAGGCAAACGAAAACAATGGTGAGAATGGTAGAGGGGTACGACATGTAACACGAATGAGTGAGGAAAGGAAGGTATGGAATGCGAGTAGAAGGAAGAAATGAGTGAGGAAGATTGTATAAAATGGGAAGATAAGGTTGAAAGGACTGGACGGAAGTATGGGAAAACAATGGTGGAAATGAAGATTAACAATGGAACTTGTTGGAGAAAGTAGATTGACCAATAGAACCCCCACACTTGAGAAGGCATTAAGAGAATAGGAGAAGAAGAAGAAGAAGAAGAAGAAGAAGAAGAAGAGGAAGAACAAGAAAAAGAAGAGGAAGAATAAGAAGAAGAAGAGGAGGAACAAGAAGAAGAGGAAGAAGAAGAGGAAGAAGGAGAAGAAGAAGATCAAGAAGAAAAGGAAGAAGAAGAGGAGGAAGAAGAAGAGGAAGAAGGAGAGGAAGAAGGAGAAGAAGAAGGAGAAGAAGATCAAGAAGAAAAGGAAGAAGAAGAGGAAGAAGAGAAAGAAGAAGAGGAAGAAGAGGAAGAACAAGAAGAAGAAGAGAAAGAGGAAGAAGAGGAAGAGGAAGAACAAGAAGAAGAAGAGAAAGAGGAAGAAGAGGAAGAGGAAGAGGAAGAAGAAGAGGAAGAGGAAGAAGAAGAGGAAGAAGAAGAGGAAGAGGAGGAAGAAGAAGAAAGTTTTTTAAATGATAAGTTGCTTTTTTGTAGTGATAATGTAAATATGACTTTCGCCACAACTTTGCCCTTTCTAATATTTCTTGCACCTAAAGCTGAATGTGTATTGAAAGTTTATTTCGACTATTATGAACAAGCTTTTGTGAGGATGGTTTTAGATGACTGAGTTGAGAAAGGCATGTGAATGCAATACATCAGATGCTGTCCACGTATTCTGGTAACCAATGAAGAGGCTTAAATCGGCTAGAAAACTCTGTATAAGTATGTTGCCTTGAGTAGACACGATAACACTGCAGTTATTTACGCTGCATATTTCTCCTGGAAGTGACGAAGTGCTAATGGTGACTGACCTGCCTCAACACAGTATCGAAGATGCCCGAAAGGGAAAGTGCCTTTGATCGAGCTAGCGAAGCCGGCCAGCTCAGCGCTCAGACATATGCTGTGCTGACATCTGTAGGAGCAGTTAGTAACTGAATGTGCAGAGCATGCCATCTGAGGTTGAAGAATGAACTATCATGTAGAAGGGGCGCAGTTTGAATTGTGGTTTAACGTTGTCGAAGTTGAAGAACGGTGAAGCAGCGTTTTAGGAAAATAACCTGAATGGTTACACTTGAATCAACCTAAGCTGAACATTCCACTGCCTGGCTGATAATGGATATCTTTACTTGGTTACAAACAATGCAGAAGCTATGTTGCTCCATTTACAACAGTTTTTACGTCCTGAGAGATAGAAAGCCCTGTATATGCCACATATAGCATCTCAATGAGAAAAAATGACATTAAAAAAATCTGATGTGTTGTACTCACATGACTTTCTCTACTCTTGTACTAACCATTCTCACAAACTCTTATTCCTATATCTTCTTCGTGTTAGTTGAGATAAACATTTGTACAAATTATCTTATTGCTTATTTCCTTGTAGGCACAAGGGGAATATGGGAATACAGTAGGCTTTGTGCGATAGTCAAATCTTTTAAAGGTTTCAGATTTAGTTCTTTGCACGGCTAAGGCATGAAAAGATGAATAACGATGTTATATTTGACGAAAGTTTGTTTTCCAAAACTCACACATAATTGGACATAGATTGTGTGTTTTAGCAAGATCTTTATTTGGTCTATCTCTAACGGTTTACCAGTTATTCAAAAGTCTTCTAGACTAAACAGGACTACAGGGGCTATAGGCAGAAAATTCAAAATATACATTTCATTTGTCATAAAAATATCTCAAATATGTGGCATTTTAATCAAAATCATTAGAGCCGTTTTTGAGAAAATTAAATTTTCGAAAAATTTTCCACGTAAAGGCAGTTTAGGGTGGATCAATTTTCTTCAAAATCTTCTTGTCGCATCCTTAAAATATGTTTTTTATCTTAAGTACAAACTTTGGTTTTTAACCGACTTATCCTTTTTTGAGTTATGCTGCCCACAGACTAACACACACACACATACACACGGACCTTTTTCTAAAATGCTTTTTTTTGGATTCAGGGGGCCTGAAAATATATATTTCCGGTGAAATCTCGACATCGAATTTTTGGGTGGGATACAATACTTCCCCTACTTACCAGTAGAGAAAGTAAAAACACTGGCACTGCGAATTCGTCGTATTTTGTATAAGTTCTGCTGAAAACACAGATTGAGCTGATTAATTTTTCTTTTCAGGATCACGACTTCAAATCCAAGATTAATCATCACTAAAGATATTTCAAACCAAGCTTCAACTACCATCTTGGATTTTCTCCAGTTTTTCTGTACAAATCAATACATTAGTGCCTTTGATTGGTAGTCAGTTTATATGGAGTTTATCAACAACAGTTTTCTCGCGTCAAACACTTTACTGTACAATATTTAAAAAAACAGTCTGGACTGACAGCGAAAATATATTAATAAAGTCAAGGAAAGTCAGGGAACCAATCTGCTAATAATAATAATAATAATAATAATAATAATAATAATAATAATAATAATAATAATAATAATAATAATAATAATAATAATAATAATAATAATAATAATAATAATAATAATAATAATAATAATAATAATAATAATAATAATAATAATAATAATAATAATAATAATAATAATAATAATAATAATAATAATAATAATAATAATAATAATAATAATAATAATAATAATAATAATAATAATAATAATAATAATAATAATAATAATAGTAACGATAATGGTAACGATAATGGTAACGATAATAATAACGACGATAATAAGGATAATAATTGTTTATACGTTCGTAGTTTTTCACAACCGGCGTTATTTGTCAAATACGTGTTTGCTACTCTAACAAGCTTAAAAGTAAATTAAATTAGAGCAACTTAAACTATCTATAAAATTAACAGTAAATTGAAAGTGTGAAATGGTACTAAAACATAAATGGATATTATAAAATGATTTCGATGAAAATTCCCCCACCCTAAACTACCATTAACATAGAAAATTTTGATTTTCTCGCGAATCGTTCTAACGGTTTTTATTAAAATGTCGTATGTTAGATATTTTTATTACAAAAGAAATGTATATTTTGAATTTTGAATTTTCTGGCTGTCCTGTTTACACTTGATGTCTTGAATAACTGGTAAACCGTAAGAGGTAGACCAAATGTTAGTGTACAAAAAATTTAGATGTCTTTGAAACATAGAATTTATGTTCGAATGAATTTTTTTGTAGAATGAACCATTTCGAAGATATTCGTTGTTATGTGTGTGCTTTCCAATATTTAATACTCTTCTCAAATGGAAGCTTTAATCGTTTCTTTTTTATCTGTTCGTCGTGGAAAGATAACGGAATTTCAAAGCCCTCATATAGCGACCACCTTTAAAAGATTTGACTATCGCTGAAAGTCTTAGTATTCCTATACTCTCCTTGTACCTACAAGAGAAAAGATAATTTCTGCAGCTGTTTATCTTGACTAACATGAAGAAGATAGACGAATAGTACTTTGTAAGACTATTTAGCACAACACATAATGTGTTTTACATTTCATTTTGAAGCTGTCCAGAGAGGGCGATGAATCGTTCAACCATGAGGCCTTCTGGTGTCTTAGAGGAGTACTCTTTCCTTTGAGCTAGCATCCGCGCCATCTGTGCGGCACCGCCACACCCCACGACACTGAGATCACACCAGGAACATGAGAAGAAAATGTAAAAACAGGAAATGGCGGCAGGGAAGTTGTAATAAATGTGAAATCAGTCCAGGATTCCCTTCTGTCCAGGAAAAACCACGAAAAACCCAATGTAGAGATGGGGTGCAACAGTAATCGAGTCCTAGACCTTCTGGATATCAGCCTCATCATTACCGCGCAGCTATCCGACTCAGCAAACAAAGTGATATTTAACAAACAAGAACATGAGTGTCACTGAACGCCTGAAAGCTGCGAGCTGTTACACAGATGTCATGTTGGAGGTCTATACTGCAGGCGAACACAAAGAGTTGCCTAACCAACTGGCGCTTAGTAGAAAGCAGTTTATACGTGCAACATATGATAATCCATTTGGAAATACACAAAATAAGAATCTCATGCGGCACATTCACACCACTTTCTCTACTCATTCTTCAAGAAAGTACGCTTACAGCGGCATATTCTTATACTCCTTCGTATTCAACGACATGAATATTTATAGAAATTGTTTTATTATATATTTTCTTGTATGGCAATAATGAATACAGTGAATAGTGGTATGTGATACTCAACTGTTTTAAGAGGTTCTCCCTATGTAATAGCTTTGCTATTAGCTCCTCTTTCTATGGTTAAGAGATAAGAAAACGAATAACGACTTCCTATTTAGGAAGAACATATCCTCGTGGCGCAAAAGTCTATCCCACCGCCCGCCCGCTGCGTCCCCCACCTCTGTCCACTGCGGGCGTCATGAGTGAGGTGCACTACTGGTGGTTGGACGTGGTCGGCGCCCCGATCCCTGCCGGGCGGTTATGCAGTCTTCTCGACCAGGGACCGCTACTTTTCAATCACGTAGCCCCTCATTTGGCCCCTTAGGGACCTAACGTGGCTGAGTGCACCCCATGCCAGACCTCCTAGCAGGTGAAAAATTCCCATGCTGGTACCGAGGATCGAGGTGTGTGATTTAACGGGATCTACATTTTTGTGCAGTAACATTGTGTTTATTTCTTACAGTTTAATTAGACCTTGTCTAGCGATAACGTTAGCTTATGGTTCCCGAGGTCGAGGATTTTCTTCACTTGCATGAATCATTTGCATGACTTCCTTTGGAAGGGAAATGAAGCCGATATTCCCGTATCGTTTACTTACGGCAGATAAGGGTATTTTACGGACAAGATTTCACACTGAACCGAGGCTATTGTGTGTGAAACCCCGGAAGGAAGGGATGAAGTGGGAGGGCTCTGCGGGCTTGTATTGAAACCTTGACGACCAGCGAGCCCATGTGCTGGAGGTTCCTTATCTCGACACCAGGGTTCACAAACAGTCACCAGCCAGGCGATCGTACTGCCACCCATCCGTCAAGACCAGTAGTTATACCTACAGCAAAACTAAACTCACCTCTTTGCCAACAGTTCCAACCCTGAAAGACCAGATTGAAATGAAGATGGAAGGATAGGAAATTTGGAGGAAGTCGGCAACGGTGATCGAACTCAAGAGAGCCGAGAGCCACCCTTAGGCGTTACCACGGAGTCATCTTGCTCGGTTTTTACGGCAGGTATAGTTTGTTCAGTCTTTTGGCACTGTGGAAGTGGGAGATGGGGACATCGCATGGCCGGCGCGTGTACAGGAACCAAAACAACCCAGGCAGAGTTACAAGGTTTATCCAGTCATTGAGACACGAGAAGTGGCGCACAGCAGAATTGCAGAAAACACACTTAAACCTATATAAACATGTGGTGGCCGTGGGAAACAGATAATGCACCTGATACTTATAAAGTAAATTTCTAACCTATAGGACGTGGAAAACCAGTACATAAGCAGACGGCGTACATTATTCATCGTCTTCGAAGAATGAGGAAGAAGAAGCAGAAACTACGAAGATACTAAGATTGAGTAAATGTCAATGTACATATCTATGCCAATGTGAATGTTTCATTTTTCTGCTTGTATTTCCTTCTTTCGTTCTTTTTGTGGGAGTCGTATGTAGCACAAACTGTGTTGATATTGATATATTTATATAATCACGTGAAAGGAATAAAAGTAATGTAGTCCAAGTAAATAAAAATGTTGCAACAGTGTATTTTGTTATCGCAGTGTGCCAGCACGCATAAGTGACCTGCGGCACGGGCGACCTGTTGCCTACCACTGTCTCAAAACACTCTGAACAAAGTATAAAAGTACCTCACACCTGATAAGCAGACCCCTAGGCAAATTTTGTGCGAATATAAAATGGGACTTTGAAAACCATAGCAGTTTAAGAGTGTACATAAATAAAACTAAATTTATTTATTTTCATTTGTAATATATAACATCTCTGGTAAAAGTATTTCAAAGACTTCGAAAGAGACATGGGGAATTTCATTCTACATAATTGGCCCTTCTCTGTGTTCCTGATATACAGAGCCCGAATTCTGATGAAATGTCATCTTTTAAGGGACTACTGAAGTGGTACTTACTGGGTTTGACTCCCAGTGATTACGTCATATGTATTCCCAAATCTGAAGAAACGGCTGTTGATGAGGACTGACGTCAAATAAAAAGATTCAAACTGAAAAGTTTGTTTTGTAGAACTATCTCTAGCGAATATGATATACAAATTTCTACTTCAGAATCTAAAACAACAGCAATGTGTGGGGAAAATGTAGTGTGAAAATCGAGATTGGTGGAAAAATGATAGAACAAACGTCTCATACCTAGGAAGAATTTGCAGATCACAAGAGTGATATTGATACAAAATTACAAAAACGGGGTAACTTGGAGACATTTTGGGGGAAGATGATGACCGATAAAAAACTAAGACTACATAATATCACATCAAAAGCTGCTCTCAGGTAGGAAAGTGAAATTTGGATTTTAAATAACAGAAATTCACATAAACTTGAAGTAGCCCAAATGCCTATCGTGCAGGCGGGTCGTTGAGCGCCCTCGACTCTGCTATGCCGGGATTAAATCCCTTATTGGCTTAGGATGGTTTTTTAAAACAGAGATGGTGGTTGAATGGTGGAAAAATTGTTTGGAATGGAAAGTTAAATAATGAAGGGAAAAAGATATGAAACAGATGATTTTTTTATGGTTATGATAAAACTGATGATAAAGGTGATGATTTGTCAGTTAATCGATGAGTTAGTACAAGCCGGTGTCAATGTCGTATTCCCCGAGGCCACGGATGAGGTGGTTGAAGCTGTTGGAAGTCTGGCGTAGAAGCTGTTGCAAAGTTTCTTGATGTACTCGATTAAAGACGGAAAGGAGAGGTCACAGTGGATGCTATCATTGGGGATGTACCAATCAGGAGCTGCAGATGTTCTTAGGTACCGGTTCTGCAGTACTTGTAGCGGGTAATAGTCTTCGCTGCGGGGCCCCAGACTTGTCAGGCATATGTTTGTGCAAGCCGGATGACCTACTTGTATACTAGTTCATTCCTAAGCGACATGGGTGACTTATTGTTGTACAACAAGGCGATTTGTCTGCTGACTCTGCTGACAGTGTCATTAGCGAACAGGTTTAAGTTACAGCCCGAAGAGAAGGAACGGTGTTGATGAACGTTAGAAATAGCAGGGGGCCCGGAACACTGCCTTGAGGTACCTCTGTATTGATGGAGTATGTCGGCAATGTATGCTGTCTCTGACAAATGTACGATTGGACAGGAAACTGTTGATTAGATGAACCAAGTAGGAAGGAGTAGCATAATTAATAAGGCGATGAAGGAGACTTTCATGGCACACAGTGTCAAAGGCTCGGGAGATGTCTAAGAAAAGGTCTGCAACGTAGTGCTGATTGTTGAAGCCGCGTATAACGTCATCCAATCTTGTGCCGTCTGTGAGAGATGGATCTGAAGAGGGAATTCGGAGTATGGCCTTGGACATTCTCCAGAGGGAAGAGTCCTCCGTGGCGAGAGTGCCAAGCCAAATGCGATCACTGTTCGGGGTTACTAGATTGGACCACTAAAGGAATACAGACGTCAGAGAATGCCTTGGAGTAGGTACCAAGTTTGACTAAAAATACCAACGAGAATGGAAAAATCATTTGATGAGAATGGAAATAACTAGACTCCCATTCCAGTACCCTCCAACATGACTGTTGTTGCAGGCCACGTGGTTTAAAACGAACTTGTTCATGATGATGATACTAAATGTATTCATGCAATAGGTGACTTTGATAGGAGCGACAGACGGACAACTTTTCTGTTAAATCTTGTTTTCTCTTGGTCAGGCCGAGAATTTCTAGAACGCGCTGGTATACACTAGTTTCAGAAATAAACGGAAACAAACGACATAATATGTACTTACGTAAAAACCTGTTGTTGAGCACACATAATTTTTTATTACTTCCTCTATTACGTACAGTAAGTGGAGCAAGTATTGTATTCCACCTAAAAATTCGATGTCGAGATTTCACGGAAAATATATGTTTTGAGGCCCCCTGAATTCAAAAAAGCATTTTTAGAAAAAGGTCGGTGTCTTTGTGTGTCTGTTGGTTAAAAACAAAGTTGGTATTTAAGTTTAATGTCTTAATAATACGACACGAAGATTTTGAAGAAAATTGCTGCACGCTAGACTATCTTTTACATGGAAAATGTTCCGAAAAATTTTGTTTTCTCGAAAATGGTTCTAACGATTTTGATTAAAACGCCATGCTTAAAATAGTTTTATGACAAATGAAATGTACATCTTGAATTTTCTGGCTATAGCCTATGTAGTCCTGTTTACCCTTGACGAGTTCTGCATAACTGGTAAACCGTTAGAGATAGACCAAATCTTACTATACAAAAACGTAGATCTCGTTAAGACACACAAAATATGTCTGAGTGAATTTTTCGTGGAGTGAACCATTTCGGAGATATTCCTTGTTATTTGTGTTAATCGTGCAAAGAGAACGGAATCTCAAACCTTTAAAAGGTTTGACTACAGCTCAAAGCCTACTGTATTCCAATATTCCCCTTGTACCTACAAGGACATAAGCAATAAGATAAGTTGTGCAAATGTTTATCTCAACTAACACGAAGAAGATATAGGAATAAGAGTTTGTAAGAATGGTTAGTACAAGAGTAGAGAAAGTCATGTGAGTGCAGCACATCAGATTTTTGTAGATCTGCTTTATCTCTTACGGTTTACCAGTTACGCAGAAGTAATCAAGAGTAAACAGGACTACATAGGCTATAGTCTGAAAATTCAAAATATACATTCATTTGCCATAAAAATGCAAACATACGGCGTTTTAATGAAAATGGTTAGTCATTTTTGAGAAAACGATTAATGCTCGATGCATAATTCCACAAGGACTTACGGAGACAATAGTTTGTTTCAAAATAATTAATCACTTAAAATAATTCAAAGAATACCCCGAGCAGCTCTTTCAGACGTGCAGTAAGCCCACAGCTCTGCGTTAAGGTTGGTCAGTGAATTGAACCGGTTTCTGTATGTAAACATGTCGGTCGCTTGCAGGGTGGGGGCTAACGCTTCTGATTGGTCTACACTCGCACAGTGAAATGGAAAAACACGGCATGGTATTTGTTTATGTTCATGAGACACCACGCTACGATGTTTTTGCTTGTTTTGGACAAAATTAAAATATCTCTATAGGAAATGGTCAGAGACAAAAACCAAAGATACAAAATGTGTTCCAAATAGTGAGGTCTATCACTGGTTTAAATAAATTAATGTTTGCAATCATTAATTTCAGTATCTCAGTTATTATTTTAATGTAAGAGAAAGTATTGTAAACTTTTAGTTGAGTTCAAAGACACGGTGAAAGGTGGACTTTGGACACATTGTTCATCAGGCGGCGGTTCATCTAGCTCTGCCATAAACCTTTACACCGGGCAAACCAGCAGTAACCGGAAAATACTTCCTCTCTTGCATGCTATACATAATTATATGTGGTCATCTGTTACCAATACGACCTTGCAATGCTTACCGCCAGGAGCATATTACGTAACATGACATTGAATACCCAGTGGTTTGTGGACATTTCATGAAACCCTACTGGCTATTCAAACTCGCTGTTCTTGGTGCCCTAAAATTGTCGGTAAATATCATCGTATCCATCGTCTAACGCTATAGTAAAAATCTGATGTGTTGCACTCACATGACTTTCTCTACTCTTGTACTAACCATTCTTACAAACTCTTATTCCTATATCTTCTTCGTGCTAGTTAAGATAAACATTTGTACAGATTATCTTATTGCTTATTTCCTTGTAGGTACAAGGGGAATATGGGAATACAGTAGGCATGAGAGCGATCTTCCATTTGACGAAAGTTTAAGTATTGCAAAATTCACGCAAATAACAAGGGATATCTGAAATTGTTCACTCCAAAAAAGAGTTCATTTGGATAAAAACTTTTTTAGCAAAATCTACATTTCTTGCATAGTAAAATTTGGTCTATCTTACGGTTTATCAGTTAGTCAAAAGTCATCAAGAGTAAACAGAAGTACATAGGCTATAGCTAGAAAATTCAAAATTTTAATAAAAATTGTTGGAGCCATTTTCAAGAAAATCAAAATTTGCCATATAAAGAGTAGTTTATGTTAAAGGCATTTTCTTCAAAATCTTCGTGTTGCATCCTTAAAAGATGTTAAATTTAAATACCAACTTTGGTTTTTAACCGATGTTTCGTTTTTGAGTTGCCCACAAACACACACACACACACACACACACACACACACACACACACACACACACACACACAGTCTCACAGGGGCCTTTTTCCAATAATGCTTTTTTAGGATTCAGGGGGCCTCAAAACATACATTTCTGGTGACAGATCGACATCGAATTTTTGCAATATTGGAAATACATGTTTTGAAGTCTTCTGAATCCAAAAAAACAGTTTTAGAAAAAGGTCCTTGTGAATGTATGTGTGTGTGTCTCTGTGAACAGTATAACTCAAATTCGAAAATATTTCCAAAATATTAATCTTCTTAAAAGTGGCTTTAACGATTTTGGTTAAATTACGATATGATTAATGTTTTTCAGATACATTAAATGTATATCTTGACTTTTGTTTAACTTGTATACTGCAACAAATAGACAAAATCTTACTATAGGAAAAATGTAGATATCGTTACACACGGACCTGCCAGCCTGGCATAGCTATCTACCTAAAGTTTTACTTTACTGGCACTATTAGTATCAATATGGCTTAGTTTACATTATACATATTTTAAACTAACGCCTTCATTTAAAGGCCTTAAGGTAAATCACCTGTAAAATTGTATGAAAGTCTGGAATTTATACCGTATACATTCATTTGGCGTCTTTGATGTGCAACATGTGTCACCCTGTGAGGCCTTTGAAACACCCCTGAACACAGTAATATAATTTTAAACGTCGTTTTTCTCGAAACTTTGTTTTTTAGCATGTTTCATTACAAGTTAGGGAGCGAATCTTCAAACAGGGAACGAAAGGTTGTGTCACATGATCACAACATACAGTCGACACATGAACGTTACAGATAACCCAGTTGTACAACTTTCATTCTAATTCTGTCACTATTTACAGTAAACTTTTCACTCCCAAATTCTTGTACCAGTTCAGCAATACGTGAACATTTCGGTTTTAGTGCTGCAGGCATTTTACTGGTGTGTGTGGAACAAGTGAACATATTCGAGGGACACTATGGTGGGCTTTGCACTGTCACTACTCGCACAATGACGTCACGTTCCGCCCATGTGGCAGGTAACTTTCGATCACCTCATTTCACGATCGTTGTAAAAGGCTCGAACCCTGCTTCAAAAGCTCCACGTGTCCAAATGCTTGACCGATTAACTTCTAATTTTGAGCAAATATTCAGAAATGCTTATTTAAGAGACAACAGTCATTTTTACTTTCTCTACTGCGTATAGTAAGCAGAGGAAGTATTGTATTCCACCCAAAAATTCGATGTCGAGATTTCACCGGAAATATATGTTTTGAGGCCCTAAATAAAAAAAGGCATTTTTAGAAAAAGGTCTCTGTGTGTGTGTGTGTGTGTGTGTGTGTGTGTGTGTGTGTGTGTGTGTGGACAGCGTAACTCAAAAATGAAAAGTCGGTTAAAAACCAAAGTTGGTATTTAAGTTTAATGTCTTTTAGGGATGCGACACGAAGATTTTGAAGAAAATAGCCCCACCCTAAACTACCCTTTACATGGAAAATTTTTCGAAAATTTTGAATTTCTCTAAAATGGCTCCAACGACTTTGATTAAAATGCCATGTTTAATATGTTTATGCCAAATGAAATATATGTGTATATTTTGAGTTTTTGGGCTATAGCCTAATGACTTTTGCTTAACTGGTAAACCGTTAGAGATAGACAAAATCTTGCTATACAAAAATGTAGATCTTGCTAAAACACACAATTTATGCCGAAATATTTTTTTTCTTTTTGTTCTCAACTAAGACGCAGAAGCTAGAGAAATAAGAATTTATAAGAATGGTTAGTATAAGAGTAGAGAATGTCATGTGAGTGTAACACATCAAATTTTTAAATGTTATAACTTCGTTAGTTTTATTAAATATTTTTAAAGCCCTAATATTTATTGTCTGTAGAAAGCAAAATAAACTCCTTAATATAATTTTAAAAAACTATTTGACACGTGGGGCATTTTAACTGACAGAATTAAATTAATTAAATATAGCACAAAAATATGTGTATCTTTGAAACAAATGCAGATAGTTGACTCTTGAAACGTGTATGTAATTGTTATATTATATGGAAGTTGTGGATTTTTAGGTTCTTGAAAGCGCGTTAGCTTAAACTTCTTTGGCAAATAAAGAACAAATGAAAGGAGGCAAGATATTTGCACAGCTGAGTGTATCGGAATACCTTCTCAGTTACGACGTGACGTTGTAAAACAAAGTTGATGAATAAATTGGATATGAGGTAGTGTGATGTCTGCACTGAGCAAGCTGTTTGCTCGTGATTGTGTCTGATTGACCCCCCCCCCCCCCCCCCCCCGCGGCCATCTCGAGCACTGCCTCAGAGAGAGAGACAGAGGCCCCAGTGAAGTCAGTGTCGACATGCTGGCCACGGTCCACGAGGAGTTCGAGGATGTTATCGACTCGGAATGGGAGGACTTCGACCGTCTTATGGCCGAATATCGGGTCCGACGTCGAAATGTGTCTGGAGCGGTCAGTTCGTACAACCACCAGAAGGCCCAGGAACAGGCCTTCTACCCCTGTCCACCTCCGCCCGCCGTGGAGGAGGACCTGGATTATGTCCAAACTATGGTGAGCACTGCAATCATCATATTATACCTTAAAACCGTCGCAAAGATGCGAAAAATAGTATTGTTTCATGACATCTGCAAGTTATTCTTACGACAGCTTATATACAGGGCGTTTAAGGCTACTGCAGCGGGTTTAGAATATAAACAGCTGCTTTATAACTGGTCCCACGTTGAGGCGCACTTTTATAGCGAGTTTAAATATATTAAGGGACACTGGGAGTGAAATTTGAAATTTCCACATTTCTTGATAAATTTTTCTGAAATTTTTACTGTGTTTGTATTTATATGAGAATAGGAGGTACACCAAATTCCATTAAAATTGGATAATTCGTTTATGATATATAAATTATTTTATAAATTTAATAGGCACATTTTCAAAATGTAGCTCGCGTCTATTGACTTTTCAAAATTCATTTATATTGGCAGAACTGACACTCTAAAACATGGGTAACAATTGTATGAAGAGATATTTCAAATACGTTTGCTGATTATGCTGTACATATTTTTTTAATGACAAAGAAAATTTAATCTTAAAAATTATTGATTTTTTTCATACAAAAAAAATGTGTTTGGAATTAATGTTACTGATAACATCAATATTGAATCATAGTTTTGTTTAGGTGCTATTTATGAATACTTTTGGAAATTTTCATTGAATTTGAAGCAAAACTCAGCCGCGACCTTCTTTTGGAATGTGCAGAAATGTAGTTTTGAGAAAAACAAGCTTTTATATAGGAGCATCCTGTGTACGTTAAGGGAAGAGCGCTATTTGAAAGGGCCGTAATGACCACATGGAGTGGGGGATATGAAAAATGTTAGTTGATCCAAATGCACAGGAACTTTTTAAGGTAAAAAAACAATTTTCGACTTTTTGACAATTTTGACCAAAATTTCACTCCCAGTGTCCCTTAACTTTATTTCTTCTTACATGATTCCATATAGAAGCGTAACTCGTAGTAAATTTGTAGCGATTTCCTCAAATGGCACAAACTAGCTGTAGTTGTTTTAGATGTGAAACAATTTGGTTTTCAAAGGTCGTATAGGTCATTGCTTTACTTAAAACCAGTGTTAGATCTAGGAATTTGTAACACATTTTTTATCTTACGTTTTTCTCTCTGAACATTTCCTACAGAGATATTTTAGTTTTGTCGGAAACAAGCTGGCAACACTGTAGACTGTGTGTGTGTCACTTTCACTAGCTCAGTACATAAACAAACACCGCAGCGTGGTGTGTCGTGAGTGTAAACAAATAACATGCCGTTTTTACTGTGCGAGTGTAGACCAATCAGAGTTGTTATCTCTGAAAACATTACGACACTACATCGTAGAGTAATAAACTGTTATTTTGGCACATTCTTGTGGAATTACGTCTACGATTTGGAACAAAAACTATTTATTTTTTCCAAATCGGCTGATCGAAGGACATAATGTCATTATAATTTTTGGTTTCTAATGCTTCTATGAAGCGCATATTAAAAGGAATATAACTTCCCTTCCGTCATATATAAAATATCACAATTTTTCTTATTATCGTTTATGTTTGTACAACATCAATGTGCCTGTTTTGTATTTCATTCTGAGGATTTAGAAAGGAAGCTGCCTCAGTACTCATTTTCGAAAAATTCTGAAATTAATTTAAAGTCCAAAACACACCTACTTAGAACCTTCAGCTGCATTTCAAACTATGAATCTTTCTCCCAGAGCTGTTCAAACTATTAATGGAACAACACCACTATTTCTCGATACCGATACTGATTTTTTAATACCGATCTTCGATTCTCGATACTCTATAAAAAGCTATAAGCGCAATATCTTGTCCACCTAATTATGTTTTTATTAGTAAATTTCTTGTATAAACGCATATAACAAATTCTATCTTTGGTATAATTTTCAGATTATGTTCTGACAGCGACGGGAAACTCGTACATTTGTTTTAAAAACAGGTTATGTTAACTTCATTCTTTGTATGAATCTAGCGTGCTTCTTTAACTTTTCATGGAGGTTCAATATAACCGCCACACACCCTGGATATTACTCTTGTGATTATTTCTTATTGGTGACACTTAATGGACACAGTTCTACCACAACATACCACAAAATTTAATACAACTGCAAGCGACAGTCACAACATTTTTGCAAGAAATAACAGAAGATTTGTGTCGCAGGATGATCGGAAACATGACAGTTCGTCTTGAAGAGGTGTTACTTACGTCAACAAGGTGAACATATTGAACATGTACTGTGTGCTCGCTGAGTTGTTCAGAATTGAACAGAACTTGAGACACTATTCCCAGAAAACTCAACATATGCACTTTATTTGTCATGAAAATATCTTACGCATACGTTAATTTAACCAACATTATTACAAGCATTTTTTTTAGAAAATTGTCATTTTTACTTTCTCTACTGGTAAGTAGGGGAAGTATTGTATTCCACCCAAAAATTCAATCTCGAGATTTCAGCGTAAATATGTTTTGTGGCCCCCTGAATCCAAAAAATCATTTTAGAAAAAAGTGTGTGTGTGTGTGTGCGTGTGTGTGTGAGTGTGTGTGTGTGTATGTGTGTGTGTGTGTGTGTGTGTGTGTGTGTGTGTAAGTGTGTGTGTCAGTCTGTGGACAGCATAACTCAAAAGCAAAAACTCGGTTATAAACCAAAGTTAGTATTTAAATTTAATATCTTTCAAGGATGCGACACGAAGATTTTGAAGAAAATTCCTCTAACTACGATTTTCATTAAAATGCCATATATGTTTAAGATATTTTTATGACTAATGAAATGTTTATTTTGAATTTTCTAGCTATAGCCTATGTAGTCCTGTTAATCTGGATAACTTTGGAATAACTCGTAAGCCGTAAGAGATAGACAAAATCTTACTGTACAAGAAATGTATATCTCGCTAAAACACATAATTTATGTCTCAATAATTTTTTTTTGTAGTGTGAACCATTTCGGAGATATTCCTTGTTATTTGCGTGAGTTTTGGAATATTTAAACTTTCCTCAAATGGAACATCGTTGTTCATTTTTTGTTAGTCATGGAAAGAGAATGGGATGTTAAAGCTTTGAAACATTTGACTATCGCTCAAAGTCTACTGTATTCCCATATTCCCCTTGTACCTACAAGGAAATAAGGAATAAGATAATTTGTACAAATGTTTATCTCAACTAACACGAAGAAGATATAAGAATAAGAGTTTGTAAGAATGGTTAATATAAGAGTAGAGAAAGTCATGTGAGTGCAACACATCAGATTTTTGAGTTATGTTCAGGAAACACCACGAAAATCCCAAGAGTGGCCCGTCCCAGGAATTGAATACAGGACCTTCGATACACGAGCCTTGCAAGTTACCACGGAGAATCTTGCCTGTTAATTTGGTTGTAATAATATAAATAAGCTACTTTGTTAGTTGAATATTATAGAAATGCAATAAATTAAATAATATGCAGTTCAGAAGGCAGTCGGAAGCAACTTTCATTTTAAACACCAGACTGGTATTCATTGCAGGCGCAAGGGACTGTGAGAAACAAACGAGTTATGGGCCAATTATAATGAAAACTGATACCCAACGCCTTGACCTCCATCAGACAAACAGCGATGACATAATTATACAATTGTATAATATCTTACAAAATATTCATTATACGATGATACACTTTATTGGCATGAGTCATGAACCACAGACAACTGATATGAGAATTAAATTAATTTTATTATTTTATAGCCATGTAAAACTATGAAACTATTTTTAAAACCTGTAAATACAAATATAAATTCTAGTACGTTGGTCTGCCATCTATTTAGAGTAAATATTTGGATGTATTCCACCCAAAAGTTGTCTATCTTTTACCGGAAATAAATATTCTGAAGCATCCTGAATAAATAAAATAGCTAAAAAAGTTTTCGACTTCTTACTGCTTACTTGCAATAAATATAGGAAGTCTTGAACTCCACTTAAAAAGTTTGTTTTTGAAAGTGCTTCAATCTAAAGAAAGAAAAAGATTCATATAATTAAAACAGGTTATTATGTCGTTATAAATCGTGCCAAATTACCATATTTCTAGCACCAGCGTCAGAAAATAAATGACGTACAAGTGGCAATAAGATAGCAACGATTTCGTCACCGCCACTACATAATTTTCTCCAATGGTTCTGTAAGAAAATCTGAAATCGTCATTTACACACAAGAATCAGCTCATTAAATTTATTTTAAAACCAAAACCAACAAATATAGAAGTCATTACATTAATTTAAACTAGTGCTAGATTTCCGTATTTGGAACAGTGTATATTACGTTTTTGTCTCTGACCATTTCCTACGAGATATTTTAATTTTGCGGAAACAACCTGGCAACACTGCCGATTGTGTGTGTGTGTGTCACTTTCACTAGATCAGTACATAAACAAACACAGTGCGTCTTGAGAATATAAACACACACCCTGCCATGTCATTCCGTGTTTACTGTGCGAGTGTAGGCCAATCACAAGCGTTAGCTCCCAAAATATCACACGAAAGCGAAAGTGACCTACCTCAACACAACGTTGTCGACTTACTTCACGTCTGAAAGAGCTGCTTGGAGTATTCCTTCACGTCTTTTAAGTGATTAATTCAAACCAGCAACAATTAATAGTGGTGTACTTTAATTTTTGGGTGTAATACAATATTTCCCCTACTTACTAAAAATCTGATGTGTTGCACTCACATGACTTTCTCTACTCTTGCACTAACCATTCTTACAAACTCTTATTCCTATATCTTCTCCATGTTAGTTGAGATAAACATTTGTACAAATTATCTTATTGCTTATTTCCTTGTAGGTGTAAGGGGAATATTACAATACAGTAGGCTTTGAGCGATAGTCAATTGTTACGAAGCTTTGACACCCCATTCGCTTTGCATGGCTAACAAAAATGAACAACGATTGTATTTCCGAAATGGTTCACTCTACAAAAATTTTATTCAGGCATAAATTTTGTGTTTTAGCAAGATCTCAGTTTTGGTGTAGTAAGATTTGGTCTATCTCCTACGGTTTGGCAGTTATTCAAAAGTCATCCAGAGTAAACAGGACTATAGGCTATAAGCAGAAAATTAAAAATAAACATTTCATTTGTTAAAAAAATATCTCAAATATATGGCATGTTAATCAAAACCTTTAGATGCATTTTCGAGAAAATCAAAACTTTCTAAAAATTTTCCATGTAAAGGGTAGTTTAGGGTGGGGCTATTTTCTTCAAAATCCTCATGTCGTATCCTTGAAAGACATTAAACTTAAATACCAACTTGGTTTTTAATGGACTATTTGTTTTTGGACATCCAGAGAGACACACACACACGCACGCACACACACACACACACACACAAACACACACAAACACACACACAGTATGGGTAGACGTGAGTGCCTTCCTTGCAGGTCGAATGGGAGCACGAGAGAATTTCTGGGACAATGGGAAGCGGAAAGTTTTTAGTTAGTGTGGGTTTGGCATGCCGTGCGTGACTTGGAATATTCATTCACAAACTTACAAACGTTAGTGCGTTGTCAGACAAGCGCACGTGGCCAACTTCAGTGAGGTCTACTGCACATGCGCTTTGAAATAAGTAAACAAACGCATGTTCATGTTTGCAATCAAATGCTTGCGACTTTTACTTTCCCCGCTATATATTTACAGTAGTAGGGGAAGTGGTGCATTACAACCATAACCTCCATATCAAGATTTCACACGAAATACATGTTTTGAGGCCCCTGAATCTAAAAAAAAAACCGTTTTAGAAAAGGGTCCGTGTGTGTGTTTGTGAACAGCGTAGCTCAAAAACGAAAGTCGGTTAAAAACCAAAGTTTGTATTTAAGTTTAATGTCTTTCAAGGATGTGACACGAAGATTTTGAAGAAAATAGCCCCACCCTAAACTACCCTTTACATGAAAAAATTTTAGGAAGCTTTTTATTTTCTTAAAAATGGCTCTAACGATTTTAATTAAAATGTCATGTGTTTGAGATATTTTTATGACAAATAAAATGTATATCTTGAATTTTCTGGCTATAGCCCCTGTAGTCGAATTTACTCTGGACGACTTTTGCATAACTGGCAAACCGTTAGACATAGACCAAATCTTACTATGAAAACATCTAGATCTTGTTAAAATACACAATTTATGTCTATATAAATTTTCTTGTAGGAAAACTTAAAACTTTCGTGAAATGGAACATCGTTGTTCATTTTTTTATATGTTAAGTGTGCAAAGAGAACGGAATCTCAAAGCTTTAAAACACTTGACTATCGCACAATGGCTACTGTATTCTAATATTCCCCTTGTACCTACAAGGAAATAAGCAATAAGATAATTTGTACAAATGTTTATCTCAACTAACACGAAGAAGATACAGGAATAAGAGTTTGTAAGAATAAGATTTTTAATAATAAAGAACAAACTTTCGTAAGATTAGTCCGTAGAAGAGTAGGTTATTTAAGACCCCAAAAATATTTCAAATAATAATGATAATATAAGAACAGTAATGCCTTGGTACATTATAAAGAGGCTGCAGCTGTAAAGAAAGATATGTATGTACCAGAAGATCAACAAAGCACGACCTTCTTGACTTCTTAAACACATCATCACTTGACTCCTACAGCTGGGCGGGACATTGGCAATGTTTCTTACTAATAGACAGAACAAAGTCATGACCTTGAACTTCTTCATTCCTCCTTGCCAGCTCTTCTTACCTGAGTTTCTTCTTCACACATTTATCAACTTTCCTTCAGTCGTCTTTTAGATTTCTTAGTGCTAGGGGTTTTTATAAATAAAGTTCATATTATGTAAGGAGTAGTGAGACAATCGGAAATACTGCTTGGTAAGGTTAACAATTTCATAAAAAAATCTGATCTGTTGCACTCATCTCCGAAATAGTTGACTTTACAAAAAATTTATTTCGACATAAATTGTGTATTTTAGCAAGATCTACATTTTTTGTATAGTAAGATTTGGTCTATATCTTACGGTTTACCAGTTATGCAAAAGTCGTCCAGAGTAAATACGACTACAGGGACTATAGCCAGAAAATTCAAGATATACATTTCATTTGTCATCAAAATACCTCAAACATATGACATTTTAATGAAAATCATTAGAGGCATTTTCAAGAAAATAAAAATTTTCGAAAAATGTTCCATGTAAAGGGTAGTTTAGGGTGGAGCTATTTTCTTCAAAATCTTCATGTCGCACCCTTCAAAGACATTAAACTTAAATACCAAGTTCGGCTTTTAACCGACTTTTCGTTTTTGAGTTATGCTGTCCACACACTGACACACACACAGACACGGACCTTTTTCTAAAAATGCCTTTTTTGGATTCAGGGGGCCTCAAAACATATATTTCCGGTGAAATCTCGACATCGAATTTTTGGGTGGAATACAATACTTCCCCTACTTACCAGTAGAGAAAGTAAAAAGTCCGGATAATCCGGGTTATATGTGTAATAAGCAAAACAAAATTGTTAAATCATTAAATAAGTAGACTTGCCGTTAATGACGATAAAAACTGTGTGTAATAAAATATGTACAGTATTGTTTATAAGACATTAAAAATATAAAAACCTTAATCGTATAAAATCACGTCATTTCTTAAAAAAATAATTTATCCACAATATTTTGTTTTAAACCCTTGTGGCGTTTGAACGAAGTACAGTGATTATCATTAATAGTTTAGCTGTAGTGATGTCAGACTGACGCTCCAAATACAACCAAGTCCAAATTCAGCAGCTGTTTTCTTCAATGTTTCTCCTTTATCAATTCGATTAACAGCATCCAACTTTTTATCCATTGAAACCACGACCTTGTTTTGCTGTTATGTCAACTTGTACACTTATTACAGTCCCAAACACTTCGATAACACACAAAAACAATCCGGTTCAAATACATACGATAAACTTTATGACACGTGCTGTTTGGGTACAGGAAGCCTTAGGGGATTGAGGGAGGTGTAGTGACCAAGGTCAACGCTTTCTTCCGACGCATTTATAACTGGTGAGACATACCGCGTCAACACCGCGTGACACACTACTAAATATTCCTTAAACTCAACGTTGCCGGGGCTTAGTTTAGCTCAGAATATTAAATTTCCAAAGAAATATTTACAAATCTGATCCAAATAAACGAGTTTGTACTGTACATACAAAAGAACCTATTGCTCAGAATAAGTTTTTGAGTTCAGGGTGCTTCAAAACATGCATTTCCAGTGATATGTTGGTATCGAATTTTTGAGTGGGATGCAATAAATTATATCTACAATGCACATAATAGAGAAGGTATAAATGACATCGCAAAAGTATAACGCGTTCGAAAGATGGCATTTAAATTGGTCCATAAATTATTTTGATGGAGGAGTCGCTAACTCGAGTGATAAAACAGTATCAGCGTTTGGAAATAGTACAGGAGAGCGTCTTGCTACGATGTAAACAGAGTAACAGCAGCACTTCAAAATGACAGTAGAATCCCGAAATAAGGCGGTTCTTGGGGGACATACTTTAGCCCCGCGCTATAACTATTCCGTGGTATATCGAAATGTGAGGTTAGAACTGACCAAAATCGATCCCTTAGAGATGGTGGGAAACATTAGTGTAATAATAAATTAAATCAATAAATTACTGCTCCTGTATACACAGAATCATCTCGTTTATGCACTTATCACTTCAATAACCTGCAGAATATCTTCTTTCGTTTACATGTCTTCTTACTTCGGGAAACTCTTAGCAATGCAGTGACCAAGGTCAACGCTAGGGGTAGCGAAAAGTATATTCCAGTATCACTCTTTGAAGAAAATTTTAAACTGAACTTTCAAAAACAATAAATAAATAGATAAATAAAAATTGCCATATGCAGAGTGTCCCACGACAAACTTTGGGAGTTGATAACATTATTTTAAACATTTTTTTTTGTTAAGGAAAGTTTTTTGCTGCGGTGCTTCGTTTAAGATGCCATAGATTACTGCCTTCCACCCAGTTTAAGTATTTACGGCAAAATCAACAATGCAAATTAGTATTGCATTTACCTTATACCTTGTTTCACTCTTAGATGACAGTATGGAGTTAAATGGGATATATCTGTCTCTATCTAGCGCATACAAGTTGCCATTAGCCGCGTCCTTTTCTACCTACGCGCTGTTGCCAGATTCCTAATAGCATGGTATAAATATTCAGTTGTTATAAATTTCAGGTTTGAACACATTATACTACGCAGAATGTTTTTCTCTATTAGTTTATATCCTTTTTAGAGTCATTATATATTTATATAGGCCCATATTTCTTAAAAAAAACATTTTTTTCAATAGAAGTCCGATATTTGCTGTTTCTACACTCATCACGCACTAACTAACTGCTAGAATGCGTCTATATTTTGTTCTTAGGTAGAGTAAACCATAGTGCTACTACCTGCCCACTTTGAATTCTCTATGTTTACTCAGTTAAGTGTTGCAATTTTTTAAATTAAATGTTTTCGGAAAATTTTATACCTGTGCACTGCAAAAGTTACGCAGTGTGAAACTTTTTTGTTATTGAGCTTACATCAGGGAACCAGCGAGAACAAATGTTGGGGAAGGTTGGAGAAAGTTTTTAAAATAAACCAAAAGGCTGTAACTTCTTTCTTTCATCGAGTAGGGCAAACAAAAGGTATTCATCTATTCAGCGTATTCTCGCGCCAGGCCTGACACAGAAGATAGTATAAGGAGCAGCACTAACATTAGTTCGAAAGAAACCGTGTGTGTAACTGTGAGCTGTTATTGCGTTATTTGTTTAATATTTTTGTAAATATTTGTAGTTATGGAGGGGGAAGCTAGGAAGAGACGATATGTTGGTAAATTAAGAAGTAAGGAACGCCAAATAATTATGAATGTGTTAGACTATTTTTTAAGTAAAATGCGTGTAAGTAAGGCAGTAAAAGAAACAGCTAAGGCTATCGGGTGTTCAGAAGCAGTAGTGTATAGGATTAAAAAGGAAGTAATGAAAGGACCTCTAACAACGCCATCGAAAAAGAAAGCAAAAAGGGCGGGACTACACAAAACGCTAGGTTAACGCAATATGATTGAATAGTGCAAGGTGGAGTGCGGCGAATTGTTCATTCTTTACTGTTTGCAAATATTCAACCCACGCTGAATATAATTTTGTCACGGGTCAACAGTGATGAGACCGTACCAAATTTCTCAAGGGCCACTCTTAGTCGGATCTTACATGATTTGGGGTTCGAATATGAAAGAAGGGGTAACAAATGCATATAAATGGAAAGAGACGATATCGATATCATCAGATGGCGACATAAATATCTAAAAGACGTAAAAAGGTTTAGGGACCAGGAGAAATCAACTGTTTATACCAAAGTTAGAACTGCCCATCTCGTCAAGCAGCAATTGAAGGACTAAGTACAGGACTCGGCCACCTCGGGGTCGCGCGCGGAGAAAGATTCGCAACTAGTACATGTTGCAACACTGCGCTCCATTTAACGTGTACTGTCTTCTAAGGGTGGAACGCGCTACAGTAAGGCACACAATTTTTATCTATGAAACAAACACAGAACACATAAACAAAACACACACATCACATTGTTTACAGTTAATCACAGCTTTACTATTCATAGTACACATTGGAACACACGCCCATTGCGATTAACACAAAGAGTGCATCGACGTGCCCTATTACGTCGTACTCTCGCAAAGACTCCAGCCATTTTTCTGGTTTAAAGTGTGTCGGCCAGCGAACCACCAGAGTGGAGAGAACCCTGGTCTTCCAATGCAAGCCGCACGTCGGGTCTAAATAGGGCATTTTGTGTGAAAATGTAAGGAAGAAATGCTAGATTTAATAAATCCTCTCGAAAGAAAGTAAGTGAAGAAGGTTGTATTTTGAGCGTTTGAACACTTACGCTTCTTGAGTGGGCTTCTCAACAACCTCAGCAAGAGGAAATGAAATTAAAGTTGACAGTCGACCGACAAGGCTGGCGGCATGGCGGATCATTTCAACATTATTGAACATTTGGCACCGCTTCAGTCACGTACGAATTTTAACTTGCTTCAAGCGACCCCTTTGATGGAATGCAAAATAATATTACACATGCATCTCACTAGATCTTTTCATTCATGCAATAACACGCCATTTACTATAATCTTCTTCTCCTCTTCCAAAAACTATTGTAATAAAACTAAATTCTTCTGCAGTAAATAGCGACTATGTGATAGAACTTTCGTAAAGTAATTTTCACACATATACACAGATAGGCACACGTGTTTACTTTTTACTTTCTCTACTGCTAAGTAGGGGAAAAACCTTTTTAGAAAAAGGTCCGTGTGTGTGTGTGTGTGTGTGTGTGTGTGTGTGTGTGTGTGTGTGTGTGTGTGTGTGTGTGTGTGTGTGTGTGTCAGTCTGTGGACAGCATAACTCAAAAACGAAAAGTCGGTTAAAAACCAAACTTGGTATTTAAGTTTAATGTATTTCAAGGATGTGACACGAAGATTTTGAAGAAAATAGCCCCACGCTAAACTACCCTTTACATGGAAAATTTTTCGAAAATTTTGATTTTCTTGAAAACGGCTCTAACGATTTTTATTAAAATGTCATATGTTTGAGATATTTTGATGACAAATGAAATGTATATCTTGAATTTTCTGGCTATAGCCCCTGTAGTCGTATTTACTCTGGACGACTTTTGCATAACTGGTAAACCGTTAGAGATAGACCAAATCTTAATATACAAAAAATGTAGATCTTGCTAAAGTACACAATTTATGTCTCAATACATTTTCTTGTAGGGTGAACCATTTCGGAGATATTCCTTGTTATGTGTGTGAGTGTCGGAAAACTTAGAACTTTCGTGAAATGGGCCATCGTTGTTGATTTTTTTGTTACGTGTGCAAAGAGAACGGAATCTGATAGCTTTAAAACATTCGACTATCGCTCCAAATCTAAGATAATTTGTACAAATGTTTATTTTAACTAATACGAAGAAGATATAGGAATAAGAGTTTGTAAGAATGGTTACTACAAAAGTAGAGAAAGTCATGTGAGTGCAACACATCAGATTTTTCTACTACGTACACCGGGTGGAAGGGAAGTCATTACATTAATTTAAACCAGTGGTAGCGCATTTTGTATCTTATGTTTTTGTCCCTGACCATTTCCTACAGATATATTTTAGTTTTCTCGAAAACAAGCTGGCAACACTGTACATTGTATGGGTGGTCACTTTCCGTAGCTCAGTACATAAACACCGTAACGGTGCGTCTCGAGAACATAAACATATACCCTGCCTTGTCCTCCGTGTTTATTGTGCGAGTGTGGGCCAATCACAAGCGTTACCTCTCGAAACATTACACGAATTTGAAAGCCACATGCACAACCTATGTCAATTTCCTGGGTAAAGTACGAATCTACTATGCGTAGTAGAGAAAATAATAAATATTTCTAAGAATAGTTTATGCAACAGTGTGTAGAGTAATACATGAAACTTCGTATACTTTTTCTTGATGATTTAGAATGTGGCAAAACGTGTGTTTTGAGTCAAATCTGGATGTTGATATTTGAAGTTAATGGATAGAAAAAAAATCATCTGAAATCTGCTTTACTTACAGAGGAAGGAATGTTTACAATATAAAGACAAATGAAGGAGAACGAAGCCTGTGACGCAAGCATACGTAAGACATACGTCAAGCGAACTCCGTTTTACTTCTCATAAAGAAGAAGCGAAAGAGCTGCTCTATTAAAGCGAGTATTCAGACCAATTATTCCATTTCAAATACAGGGAGTTCAACAATGTCCTCAACCATCCCCTTTTAGTTTAACGTAATGTATCTGTGAAGTTTGCAAAGTCTGCAATGTATATGTTGTTACATGAAATGAAAGCAATTTGTTACACTCACATGAATTTCTCTACTCTTGTACTAACCATTCGTGTTAGTTGAGATAAACATTTGTACAAATTATCTTATTGCTTATTTCCTTGTAGGTACAAGGGCAATATTAGAATACAGTAGGCTTTGTGCAACAGTCAAATATTTTAAAGCTTTCAAATTCCATTCTCTTTGCACGATTAACATATAAAAAAATGAACAACGATGTTCCATTTCACGAAAGCTTTAACTTTTCCGAAACTCACACACATAACAAGGAATATCTCCGAAATGGTTCACCCTACAAGAAAATTTATTGAGACATAAATTGTGTATTTTAGCAAGATCTATATTTTTTGTATAGTATGATTTGGTCTATCTCTAACGGTTTACCAGTTATGCAAAAGTCGTCCAGAGTAAATACGACTACAGGGGCTATAGCCAGAAAATTCAATATATACATTTCATTTGTCATAAAAATATCTCAAACATATGACATTTTAATAAAAATCGTTAGAGCCATTTTCAAGAAAATCAAAATTTTCCATGTAAAGGGTAGTTTAGGGTGGGGCTATTTTCTTCAGAATCTTCGTGTCACAACCTTAAAAGACATTAAACTTAAATACCAACTTTGGTTTTTAACCGACTTTTCGTTTTTGAGTTATGCTGTCCACAGACTGACAGAGACACACACGGACCTTTTTCTAAAAATGATTTTTTTTTTTGGATTCAGGGGGTCTCAAAGCATATATTTTCGGTGAAACCTCGACATTGAATTTTTGGGTGGAATACAATACCTTCTCTACTTTACTCTATGTAGTAGAGAAAGTAAAAAAAGAGGGAAAACATTTTTTTTAGAATAAGTTCTGTGCGTGTGCGCGTGCGCGTACAGCATGACTGAAAAACTAAACACCGATTAAATATTACGTTCTGATATTAAGGTTCAGCTTCTTCTAAATATACTAGACGAAGATTTCCAAGCAACTGCCTGCTGTACAAAGGTGCCGGGTTCAATTCCCGGTTGGCGGTGGGAATTTTTCTCTGGGCAACATTATTCCCCATGCTACCCTTAGTATGAAAATATGAATGAGTGTGAATATGTGTGTGTTTGTGTGTTCATTTAACGTATCTACAGAAACACAGACCCAAAAGCCACCGTATGGAAGTTAACACCATTGTCTATAGACAATGTGTTCCAAAGGAAAGGCCGCCGATATGACAAGCAGAATTAAAGTAGAAATGGAACCAAAAAACAAAAAGGGGAAAAATGCCCGTAAACCATACTACTCTTTGCATGGAAATATTTTGATAATTTTTATTTTTTCAACAATGTTTATAACGATTTTGGTTAAATAACCTTATGTTTAAGACATTCTAATGTGGAATGAAAAATCATCTTGAACTTTCTGAGAATAGCCTTTGAACTACTAAACTGTGAGAGATAAACACAATCTTGCTACACAAGAACGTAGATCCCGTTAACGCACACAATTTACGTGAAATATTTTGTTTTTGTGCAGATAATTATTTTTGAGAAGTTCATTCTTCTTGGTTAGAATTTTTAAATATTTATATTTTTTGTTTTTCCAAATGAGAAGTCATTCTTGTCGGTCTGTGTGGCTAAGTTGGTTACTCTGATTCTGACTTCAAACCCTTCCCAGATTTATCTTTTTTAAGTGTGTTTACTGACACATAAAAACACCCTTCCTTTTTCTTCGCGTTTAGCTGATTGCCCTCCCCGTGTATAGGAGTAGAGGAAGTATTGTATTCTACCCAAAAATTTGATGTCGAGATTCGTGTGTTTTGGTGCGCACCTGTCATTGGACAGCATAACTCAAAAACTAAAAGTCGGTTAAAAACCAAGTTTGCTATTTAATTTTAACGTCTTTCAAGGATGCGACACGAAGATTTTGAAGAAAATTCCTCTATCTTAAACTACACTTTACATGGAAAATTGTAATTTTCATGATTTTCTTGAAAATGGCTGTAACGGTTTTGAATTAAAATGTATATGTTTGAGATATTTGAAATGTACATAATATATCTTGAATTTTCTGGCTATAGCCCAAGTAGTCATATTACTCTGGATGACTTTTGCATAACTTGTAAACCGTAAGAGATAGAACAAATCTTATCACACAGAAATGTAGATCTTGCTAAAATACACAATTTATGTCTAAATACATTTTTTATAGAGTGAACCATTTCGGAGATATTCCTTGTTATTTGTGTCAGTTTTGGAAAACATACTTCTGTGAAATGGAACATCGTTATTCGTTTTGTTATATGTTAACCGTGCAAAGAGAACGGAATTTGAAAACTTTAAAACATTTGACTATCGCACAAAGCCTAGTATATTCTAATATTCTCCTTGTACCTACGAGGAAATAAGCAATAATATAATTTGTACAAATGTTTATCTCAAGTAACACGAAGAAGTTTTAGGAATAAGAATCAGATTTTTCTTTGTGCTGGTCATGAAAATAGAACGAAACGTCAAAGCTACAAGGAAATATGTAATAAAGCAATTTCTACAAAATTAATCTCGATTAACGTGAAGTAATTAGAGGAATAAATGTTTGTAAGAAGGATTTGTGTAAGTGAAGAGAAAGTAATGCAATGCAACACATTATTTATTCCTTGCAGTTTGTCTTGTTTGACTTCTTCGCTTGCAGTAGATATCAAACAAGCAGGGCCGTTAGCTTTAAACTGTGTTCAATAGTTGCAGCAGGTCAACAAGAGAATGGCGTTAAACTGTGATGCAATGTCGGGCCATTTTATTGGTTGGCTTCTTATGGCTACAAGTACTGCGCATGTGCCATAAACGTGTTGTCCGCAGTTTGTCTGTGGAATCCGCTATTGCGCCAATTCATGGACAGCTCCTGTGTGTGTATGATCATAATAATCTCTGCACACACGGTATCGTCAAATACCTGTCTACTTTGAAGCGTTTTATACTTTCTCTACTACGTATAGTAAGTAGAGGAAGTATTGTCTTCAATTAAAGAATTCGATGTCGACATTTCACCAGAAATATATGTTACGAGTCCCTCTAAATACAAAAAAGCATTTTTAGAAAAAAGTCCGTGTCCCTCTGTGTATGAATGAATGAAATGATGCTCAAATGAGCCCGAGGTCCATAGACCTAAGCTTCTCGATATTCATCTTCTCACGATAAGGGAAAACCTCGGTAATAACCTTATCCGGATAACACACCCTAAGCAAGATTCGAACTCGCTACCGCTTGGACGTGAGGCAGACACGCTACAGAGGCGGGCAAATTTCACTCTGATTGGTCAAGTTGTTTACGTATCATGTTTATTAAAAGAAACGAGAAGGGAAAACCATGTGATTTATAAGTTGTATAGTAAAATAGCACACAAACCTTGAAAAATACATGTATGCGCTGAATTTCAGGTTGACTGTTCAAGTGGCTTAGGAGGAAAAACATATGAAGTGGCAATTCCCATTCAAAGTTACCAACTTCGATTTTTTCGATTATTTTGGCTGTTCCTTCGGATTTTTCTAATGTCTTTTTTCTAAACCATTACAATACTGAGGTGAACAAAACAAAATAAGAAATTATTCAAATCGGTCGAGCCATTATCGAGTTTTTGCGAGACTGATGTATGGCAATTGATTTTTTGCAATACTTGATACTTAAGTTAATCATTACTAACACATATTTGGTAGTATAAGCTAAATTTACAATTCATTTATTAATTCCCATGGCAACAAGGCTAAAACTAGTCATTAATACGAACTTCCGGTACCAGGAGGAAATGACGTCACACCCATCAGCATACTAACCTAAAAATAAGTTGTTAATGAATCCATAGCAAAATACGCCAATAAAACTGTCTCACTGGTATTATCAAAGCACCACTTTCGGAAAGCATTGTAAGCTTCAACATAGGTTTGTTTGGACTTCGCTGGTAAAAGTGATGCACATGCTAGATCCGCAGCTTCTTCAAGTTCAAGTTCAAGTTATTTATTAGAAAAGTGTTGGCCTGGTGCCGGTACAATGGGCCCGGCTTACAGGCTATATTTAACATTTTTTTACATTTGGCTTTGTTTATATATACACTTTTTCGGTGTCTACAAAAAACCCATACGGTGACCATCTGTAGATCACGAAGAATAGTTTTCTTTTGTCTTTTGTCTGTTTCGTCTTTGGGTTATATATACATATGTACATATTTACAAATTATATACAGACACATACATGCACGCATTCACCCACACACACACTCGTACACACATACACACACATCTTCACTGGGCACACCAGAAATATGCGTCCCAGCGCACTACACTATTTACACTATGTACACTGTCCGGCGGTGGCAGCTCCTGAATATTTTCCGAGGCGAGGGCCTCTGCCGGAACATGTATGTGGCTTAGGGACGAGGTTGCGTGGACGCGCATTAGTCGGCGAGCCAAGCCGCTTCTAGAACATTTTTATCCTAGTATGTTTGCGGTGCTTCGGCTCGCCTTTGCCGATGTTAGCGATCACGTCATTTTCGTGGTTCCTAATGCGCGTCCATGCCGCCATTGCTCTTTTGTCTATTGCCTCCGGGATGAACGGGATATGAGTTTCGAGGTGAAGAGTTTGGGTGGTGGTGAGGAGTGGAGCAGAGAGGATTTTTCTGAGGGAGAGGTTTTGGAGGGTTTGGAGTTGTTTGAGGGCAGTTTTGGAGGCATTAGCCCAGGCCACACATGCATACAGGACCACCGAGAGAATAAATGACCTATATAGTATAAGTTTTGACTTTAGTCGCAACTGTTTACTACGGAAGATGGGGGCGCACAACTTTAGCCTTTATTGGCGCTATTTTTTATGTGGGTGGACCAACACATTGTGCGGTCCAAGGTGACACCTAAGTATTTAACTTGCTGACGGCAGTGCAATACTTGACCACCGACCGTTAGGTCCGTTGCCAAAGTGTGACGCCGCTTAGAGAAATGAATCAGCTGGCATTTGTCGGGATTAATTTTGATTTTCCAGTCATGTTGCCATGAGAGGAAGTTGTTCACATAACGTTGCATTTCTGCAAGGCCGAAACGTGGATTTCTATGGTGGTTGTATATTGCAGTGTCGTCAGCATACATGGCGACCTTGCATCTGGCGTCCACTGGGAAATCATTGGTGAACAATATATACAGAAAAGGGGACATTATTGCCCCTTGTGGGACGCCAGCCCGCATCACTCGCTCCCTTGAGGAGGAGCGGCCCACTTGGACGTAAAACTGCCGGTTTTCTAGAAAATTGTGCAGCAAGTATAGATAATTTTGAAGAGCCGGGAAATTGTGGTGCAGTTTATAAATAAGGCCATTGTGCCAGCACCGGTCAAATGCAGCTTCTACGTCCAGAAATAGCGCCAACGTTGAAGCCCCATTGTTAAATTGCTCTGTTACGTCATCAGTTAGTCTGAGGAGCTGTAGTTCAGTGGAATGTCCTTTTCTAAAGCCAAACTGTGAATTTGAGAGTTCATGTGTTGCCGAGACTTGTTTTTGAAGTCGAGAAAGGATACATTTTTCGAGCAGTTTACCAATAGTAGACAAAAGACTAATGGGACGGTAGTTTTGCGGTTGTCTGGTGCTTTTCCCTTGCTTTGGGAGCATGATAACCTTAGCTCGTTTCCAAGTAGAGGGGAAATAGCCTTGCTGCAAACAGGCGTTAAATATCTTTGTTAGTTGCACCAGAGCTTTTCTCGGGAGATGCTTAAGTTCCTCATTAGTCACTTTGTCTGGACCGGCAGCTTTCCCATTAGGCAATTTCCTAATGAGCTTGTAAATTTCCTGCGGTGTTATGGTGGGTAGTTGTTGCTCTTGCTTCTGCGCCACCCAGGTTTGTACCCATGTCTGGACCTCCCGTTCTATTTCACAGTTGGTCACTGGGTTTTCGGTGAATCTGTCTTGGAGACAGTCAGCGAAGACCTCGGCTTTCTCCTCTGCGGAGAAGTGCAAGCCGCTTTGAGTGTGCAGCGCCTCAGTTGCGGAGTTGACGCTCGTGGAAACTTTGAAAGCCTTGAGTAATTTCCACAAAGAAGAGTCCGAATGTGTGGTACTCAGCATTTTGTTTTCCCATTGTTCAGTTTTATTGATTTTAATTTGTTGCCGAATGATGTTGCGTAGCCATTTTGCTAGCACTTTATATTCAGGCTGACGGGTGTATCGCCACAGTTTTGTCAAGCGTCGTCTCCGCGCAATGAGTTGCTCTACCTCGGGGTACGTGCAAAAACCGGGTGGTCTTGTGGTGTATGTGGTAGCGCTTCTCTTGGCTGTGTGTAGCGAGGCAGTAAAGTTTTCAATGGCGACATCTATGTCTGCCTCGCTATAGTATGACAGTCTGGGTTGCGCCATCCCGTGCATTTCAATGGTGAACTTATTCCAGTCGGTCTCAGCTCTACTTTGAGGGCCAGAGGCACTGGCTGAAATGCCACCCTGTATGTCGAAATGCACAGGAAGATGGTCGGAGTCCAGGCTGTGATAAACTGTAAAGTTATTTAACAGTGTCGCATTTTTTGTTAGTACGATGTCCAAAATCTCAGCGTCAAAGTGCCCTGATCGATGCCAAAAAGTGGGTTCTGGGGGAAGATGTACCTCAATGTCATCATTATCAGTTATAAATTCAACCAGGAGATTTCCAGCCGCGTTTGCCCGGCGTGAAAACCACCAGGGGTGCCGGGCATTGAAATCTCCTGCAATTATAACGTGCTCCTCTAAAGCGAGGATCTGCTCGAGGTCTTGTGTAAAGTCTGGGGAGTTAGGGGGCCGATAAAGTGCTACCAGCATAACCGTTTTACTATTTACACGTGTTTTAAGTGCTGTGCACTCTAACGCTGCCATTACAGGCAACGTAACAGAAGCATGAGCAATAGTATTTCTAAGCAAAATAGCAGTCCCTCCCCCTTGTCTGCCAATTCTGTCGTTCCGAAAGATTTGATACCCCTGGAGCTTAAAAGTGTGCTCGTGCTTTAATTTTGTTTCGCAGATGAATGCGACGTCAATTTTGTTACGCCGTAGGTAGTTTTCAAGTTCGTGTTGCTTCCTGTGGATGCCATCTGCATTCCACAGTAGTGCGCGAGTTAAAGTTGTGCCTCCCCTTACGTGGGCCATTTATTCTAAAAGGGCTGAGAGGAGACATATGATGGTCTCTATTTTCTCCCAAGTGCTGCTGCAGCTTTTGAATTTGGCCAGGAAAGGCTGCGCCTTCGTCAATAATGATGGTAAATTTAGGTCTCTGAACATGTTTAATATATCTTTTATCCCACTCAGGTCACCCGTGGGCGCCTGTTGGGGTAGTGGAGGGGGACCATTCTGTGGTGGCACTGGTGCGTTTTGCCCTCCGGTAGTTCCCGCATAGGAGATACCTGTTTGAACCAGGGCCGGGTGTATGATGGGTTTTGGCCCTGGCTGAGCACTGGGAGAGCTCCTGGCTATGGATGCCAGTTGACGGCGGTGACGTTCGTTGCGAAACGTCTCGCACCCCCTGTAGCTGGCAGGATGCGTTTCCCCACAATTAGCACAGTGGGGTACAACGCCCTGTTTGGCCTTTTTCGGGCAATCAGCCAGGCGGTGGAGGTCACCGCAAAGGACACACCGGGAGGTCATATTGCAGTTCCTAAAAGTGTGCCCCAACTGCTGGCAGTTGTAACATTGCGTTATATTTTGGTTTGTTTTCAGGACTTCCACGGTGACCATCATATGGCACACCTCTCGTTCCTGTAGAAGTTTTCGGTTTTCGGTGGTCCTGTCAAGACTTACCTGAAAATTTGGCAGAGGCCTGCCACGTGAAGTCATCTGTCGTACCTGGACGCCGGTGTAGCCTTTTAGGACCAGGTCCTCTTTCACGTAATCTTCCTCTAAGTCAGCTGGAAGACGTTTGATTACGTAGCGAAGAGGTTGATCCCCACGTGGAGTAAAACTGTAGTTTTCTACTCCGGCGTCCTTCAGGAGCTGCATTGTCGGGTTCGCGTCCTGCTTCCGTTGAAGGAAGAGCTTAAGGCAGTCCCTCGTCGTCTGCAATTTATATGTGCCGGCAGGAAGGGAGCCACGCAGGATGCGGAGGACCTTTACCGTGTGTTGGACGTCAGGGATTATTATTCTTGGTGGTTTCTGGTTGTCTGATGCTTTTGCTGCGTTGTTGGATGTGCTTGGGGCTGGAGTGGGGGTGGGAATGGTGGTGTGGGTGGTGTGTTTCTTCTGTGTCTGTGTTTGAATGGGGGCTTTGGTAGGGGGTAGCTTGGGGAAGGGGTCTCTAGAGGTGGAGGCTATTGCGGGTTGTGGTGGCAGCTTCTTCAATAGCAATGTCACTCATTTTTATACAATTTTACTGCTCGATAATAACTATCAAAAGTCGAAAGACTTAATTTGGCTACATAAACAAGTAACCTAGAAACCAAGACATATACTACTTCAAGAAATAATATATTGCGAAATTCATTAAAAAAAAGATTGCAAGAAGCCTTTGGCCATATAATTTAGATGTAGCTTTTCATTTGTTCGCATAGAGAATTTTTTCTTAATGTTATATATACAGGGTGGAAGTTAAATGATCTGTCAGACTTTAACAGCGAATTCCTCATGTTGTGAATATCAAGAAAGTCTAATTACAAAATGTTGAAAAGTCTATAGTTTTCTAGAAAAAAAATATTTTTATCAAAAAAGTTTATCATCACCTGGCTAATTGTTCTCGATTTATGGCTATAGTCACAGAAAATTAAATAAATAATAACTTTTTCCTTTGGCATATTTCAATAGATTCAACGGTTTTTGTGTAAATTAAATTGTTGCATTTTTGTTGCAATAAATTGTGGGGTTTTTAAATTTAATTTACACAAAAACCATAGAATCTATTGAAATACGCCAAAGGAAAAAGTTATTGTTTATTCAACTTTCTATGACTATAGCCATAAATCAAGAACCTTCAATCAATAATAATTCAGTCAGGTGATTATAAATGTATAAAGTTTAATATAACCTTTAATGTATATAAAATATCGACCTTACTTTATGAGTTGCCCTCGTATATTAACAGGAAATAGAAGGTTAATCTTTTGTAAGAATAATAAATAAATTCAGTTTTTATTTATGGATGCTGTTTAACGGTTGTTCTCGGCGTCCCATTCTGTATTGGACGTACAGGATCGATTTAATTTAGCTTAGAGGCCTCTTTGTCAGGCTTGAGGTTTTCACTGCCCTAATTCTTCGAAACGGGACGACCGGCTTTGCTTCCCTTCCGAAGGAAACAATTCTAGAAACAGCCCATCGCCATCCGCCGGGTTTGAACCTCCGATCTTTGTGACCAGAGGTCGGCGTGTGTATGAATAGTGAATAGAGAAAGTCATGTGAGTGTTACACATCACATTTTTTAGTTATACTATTTGTAGATACACACACCCACGTGTTCTTTTATATTCAAAACGTGTATTTTCGGTGAAATCGCCGAATAGAACACAATACTTCCTCTACCTACTAGATACGTAGTAGAAGTGAAAATATCTAGTTCATTTACTGTCGTTGAACCTCTCTCTGTTTGTCCACGAGCTGGTCAGAGTTCATTAAATTCTTTGACTGGCCACGGAAAAAACGGGACTTCCGGCTACCTTCATTTGTTAAAACAAAGCATCGGCATTGACGTAATGCGGCAATTGCTATGGGTGCTCTTGCGTCACTGGAGTACGTCTGAAAACGATGAAGAAAAGGAAACGAAACAAAGGAAGCGAGATACTTGACCAGTAGGCCTTATGTAATATAGTAGGATGTCACTGAGTCATGCCATTTAAGTGCTTGTTTAATTACTGGAGGACCCACATATTCCTAGAATGACAAAGGAAAACACAATGCTCTCTTTTGTTTATCATAAGTAACCCCACGAGTGATTGCCAATTTATCTAGACAATTTGACTCACGAGTTGCATTTACTAACACTATTTCACAAATTAAAGGATCATATAGCCAATGAAATGCTAATTTAATACCGTATTGTAATTATTAACCTCTTAAAAGAAACATAAACCAGGTATAGCGTTCATTGGCACGGCTACAAGATTACCATATTAATGCTCTAATTTTTTAAGATGTTGGCAATGCCAGTAGTTGGAGTATCTGCTGTTAATTTATAATTTCGTTCAATACAAAATTTATCAAACTAATTCCAAACATATTTCCTATTGTATTCTGTGTTCTGAGGTTTCCCCCGTCGAATTATTTCATCCATTTCAGCACCGAAGCGTGAGTCAGCCATATTGACATTTGAATAGAGGTTCTGTTACGTCACATTACGTCAGCTGTTGTGCATCTATAACACAGTGCAGCTAGATTCTCTAACCTGAACATAACATAAGAAAAACAGAGGAAGGCATAATGAAATATGTTTTCTTTAATTATTTTTTATTTTTTAAGCAAAGGAAGGCTATCATTGGTTGAAATCTGAAATTGCATGCACATGATCGGTATGAATGGAATAGTCTAGAGTATTTGACTATCTTTAATGGTTTACCCGTTATATAAAAGTCATTTAGATATACATCTCATTTCTGATGAGAATATCTTAAACGAATGGCAATTTAATCAAAACCATTAGAGACATTTTTCACAAAATCATAATAATTGTCAAAAAATGTTCCATGTAAAGGCTAGTTTGGGATGGATGGATTTTCTTGAAAATCTTGGTGTCGTCTCCTTTAAAAACAGTGCACTTAAATACCAAATTTGGTAGCGTATTTTTCATGTAAAGGGAAGTTTTGTTTGGTGCAGCTGCTGAAAATCTTCCTAGCACGTCTTTGGAATACGCTGAACTTAAATACCAAATTTGATATCTAATCCACTAGAGGAATGGCTCAGGCGGTAACGTCTGTGGCCCATATGCAGGAGGTCGTAAGTTCGAGCCCCGTGGTCGACTTTCCTGACACGGATATTTTCGGAGGTTTCCCCAGGTCGCCAGGAGAATGCTGGGAAGTATTTCCATATCCTCCGAATTTTTTGTCCCTGTATTTCATTACATTACTGATGAGGTTTTTTCAGGTTTGGTAGCGTTGGCGAGGGTCGCGGCAGCAGCACGGTTGGGGGAACGAATGCGATCTGGAAATCCCTTCCCCCGGATTGAAAGGCGAGTCACTGGTTTCCGGCCTCCCCTTCCCCAATAGGATGGCACAAATCAGAGGGGGGAGGTGAGCCGGACTGAGTCAGCCTCCGTCGGGAAAATATCGAGACTCTACTCTCTGCTCTGTCGTGGCAACGTTCTGGCCGCACTTCGGATCCATTCGCCTCAGCCATCCTCCCGGAGGGTGCCCTATCGAGAGCGTCTTTCGGAGGTGCTAAGTCCCCCTCCGGAAGTTTCCATTGCGTCATTAAGTCATTGTTATTTAACTAACCTTTTATGTTTTAATTATTCAGTTTACAGACACACACACAGACACATGCACACAGATATTTTTCTAAAAATGCTTTTTTTATAATCCAGGGTGCCCCAAAACATACAGAGGGTGGAAGGAAACGTATTACATTCCTTCTAATATGTGTTTCATAGAAGCATTACAAACAAAAAAGCCTAATGACTTTTTTCCTCTTTGATCAGCCGATTTCGAAAAAATAAATGGTTTTTGATCCAAGTTGGATGCATAATTCCACAAGAAAGAACGAAGATAATAATTTGTTACTTGTAAGATGCGTAGAGTAACTTATTTCTGACATAATTATGGGACATCACACAGGTTACGAAATAACGACTTAAAAGAATTGAAGGAATATTACGAGCAGCTATTTCAGACGTGAAGTAACTCGACAATGTTACGTTGAGGTTGGTCAGGAAATTGAACATGTCCGTCGCTTGCAGGGTCGTGTAATGTTTTGGGAGAGAACGATTGTGATTGGGCTACACTCGCACAGTAAACATGGAAGAACACAGCAGTGTATCTGTTTACGTTCACGAGACACTACGCTGCGGTTTTTGTTTATGTACTGACCTAGTGAAGGTGACACACACACAATCTGCAGCGTTGCCAGCTTGTTTTCGACAAAACGATCTCTGTAGGAAATGGTCAGAGAGAAAAACGTAAGATACAAAATGTGTTCCAAATACCTAGATCTATCACTGGTTTAAATTAATGTAATAACTTCCCTTCATGTTGTTCCAAAGTGCTAAGTGATTTCTATGCTGTTGGACATACATTCGCGCTCACCTAAGTTTGTATTCCCTTGGTGGTGAGATTTGCCAAGTTGTCCAGTAGGAAAAGAACGCCATTGGGTGTGTGTGTGTGTGGGGCCAACTGCAACACTTGAATGCACCATCATTCACTTAAAGAGCAAAGCAGTGATGGACAGGCAGACGTCATGTTAGTCATAACGAAAATTGTTCTTGCTAGCTCATCCCAAGTACATGCAACCTCATTCTACACTGCCCTCAACTGCTACAACACGCCTTTCATTCACACCGTTCTTTCTACGCATTCTTCTACTAACTATTCCTACAAAACAGTCTTCTATGTCTTGTTAATTGAGATAAACTTCTACTGCATTAGCAATTCAGTTGAAATTGTATTTCTATATTGTCTTATATATAAACACTAGCGAACACGACAAACGTTCTTCAAACGTTGTAAAGTAAAACATTAGTTTCACTTTTACAAGTATTGTATTCCACTCAAAAATTTGATTTCGAAAGAAATTCTTCACAAAATACAAAAGTAGAAAGAGTTTGGACTACTTAAATAGCTCCTTGGATAAAACCGCGTCACGAAAAAATCTGATGTGTTGCACTCACATGGCTTTCTCTACTCTTGTACTAACCATTCTTACAAACTCTTATTCCTATATCTTCTTCGTGTTAGTTGTACTCACAAAATATCGTTTCTCTGTACGTCTGTCATGGGTAACTTTGCGAAAGGCACAAAGCTTTTCCTTATAAGTGGTAAAATCACTTCCATCACAACTGCTCGAACGCTTTCAGCGAAACAGAAACTGACAGTTCTATGATCAAAACAGTAAAACATGGTGACATGCACTGTATGACACCTGACCGACTTTTTCACATTCTTACATTCCTTAAAACCAAACCAATCATACTCAAGTGCCAAACATTCCTCTGTCCGCTTATATCGCAACATTCCTTTTGACCATTTTTCCCCTGATCGTTTGCACTTTAGGAGGTCCATTAAAGGATCTCTATCAGACTTATAATTAATACATTTGGGTATGGTCGAGCATAAAAACTTAAATACTTAAAAAAAAACAAAAAAAAAAAAACAAACAAACAAAACATATTACTCCAGTATTTCATTCATCACTATTTAAATTAATAAATTGACTTTTTTTCATTGTCCCTGTTAGTTTTCCAGAGCATTTATCTATACACTTTTGTCATACTTATCCGTCTACACATTGTCAATTTTATTTACACGTTCTTTGGCATATATAAAGCACATTGTTCTTCCTTGAAACCAACACTGTTCCTAGTGAGTCCATGATGATTCTGCGCTTAGCGTCTTGTGTATAAATCTTTCTCAGCTTGAACATTGTGTGTGTGAAATGTATTTCTACCTGCAAACAAACAAGCGATTCTTGTAAGGAAGGGAGGGTTCGTTTTTAAAACAGTTAGTGGATTTCCAGACAAATGGTGCCACACATAACATCATCAGTATTTTACTTATTCACCTTTGTGGAGCCTTAGTCCCTCCTTTTCAATGTTATTGTCTGTCTAGACCAGGGATGTCCAAAATGTTCTCTTTGAAGGACCTTACGTAGCGAGCGTCAATACCCCACTCCACTCCTCAGTCGCAGGGACAGTCAGTATCCAGTGACGGACACAAACAGGCAATTTCTAAGTCATACCTTGAATTTTCTGGAAATGTCCTCAGAAAACCGCGTTATTCAGGTTGCATAAATGGGAAACAGTAAGAGACAAAAACTTAGTAAATAAAACTTATGGTTCTCGTTAAAACAAATAATTTATGTCAAATACTTATTTTTACTTTTGAGTGAACCATTTCCAAGATGTTTTTCTTATTTTTGAATTTGCCAATAATTATACTTTGTATTCGTTTTTTTTTTCTTGGCCTTGCAAAGAGAGCTGAATTTCAAAGACATCGCATGCCAACCAGCTCTTAAAACATTTCACTATCACTTAAAGCCTACCGTATTCCCTTATTTCCCTTGTACCTACTAGAATATTCGCAATAAGGTAAATTTCGAAAATGCTTATGTCGATTAAAATGTAGTATATAGAGAAATATATATTTTTCTCCAAATTGAACTATATTAAAAGTCTGTATCATAATATGTTACGCGACGATCACTTGGTGTATCTTCTAATGCTATGTCAAAGATTGTTGGACTTCTTAAACGTAAGCAGCACCAAAGAAAACACTAATGAACAGATGTTTGTCGCATGATTTGAAAGTGCTTTTGTAAATCTAGGTAACGTACATGCCACAAACCCACCACTGCAACACTAGGCCCGGCAAGGGGTTAAAAAGAGGCAAAGTCCGCCTATGTTGGAAAGAGGTAATTCTACATTCCCCGTTTGGCTAGGATTGGACATCGCTAGTCTAGATAAACTGAACATTTTTGTCGTTTCTGTAATGAGCCTCTGTCTAATTTATTTTAACAGTAGTCATAACCGCTGCAAACCAATTTTTGAGACCACTTGCTTAGAGTGATTTTTTTCCCTTGTCGCGTTGCTGCTGATCGAAGGTTCACTTCAGCTGTTTTTGTAAGAGGTACGCTACCATTGGTTACAAGAGGAACGCCAGTGGATAAGGTCGCTGATATCATCTACTTTCCTCAGGACAGTAGCGACTTTTGAAACGGGGGTAAGGTGCCATGTGTTTCTTCTCAGACGTTAACGAGGCTTTTACACAAACTGTACTAAACCCTTTCCTGGCTAAAACATAATGAATACATAGCACAGGGTTCTTCATTTGAAACCTAACGGGCACTCGAAATTTCGCCTGTGAGTGTTTGGTTGTGCCACAGCCGGCTTTGCTCCTAGATAAACTCCGTGCGTAAAGCATGTATAACACTCTTACCTTATAGAATATTCTGGAAATGTCGTCCACTCTCGGCTAAACAAGCATTATATCTGGAGAACACTTTTATTACGTATTACCCAGCCTGTTGTTTTAAGCACTTTCACATGTTTTCTTCTCTGTTTGTGGTCTCACCATGCTTGCTAAATGGTAATAACTACGGCAAGGCAATTAATGATTTTGCATCTTTTCCTTATGAAGGTTGAAACATTGCTTGCATATATAGAAAGGTGTGGCATTGACTAACGAGTTAAATAAAAGCAATTTGTTAGGGCATTTTTGTGCATTTTCTTACTTTTTTTACGGATAGGTCATTTTGAGCATTTTTAACACTTTTCCGGAAGGATGTGAGATTATTTGTATTTAATTCATTTTTTAAAAATTAAAATTCAGTATTTTTCCTTGTCAATAAAATTTCTTGGATTTAAGTGAATGCTATGCTAACTCCTACCCCTATTTTTTAAGGAATGTGAATTATGAACTGGCCCACTTCTAGGAATTCAATTTTTAGAGCTTAAGCTACCTCCTACCCACATTTTTTCAAGGAATGTGGTTAATGGACTTGCCCACACTCCCGAGGAAATTCCTATATCCAGGTAAAACGGCATTGTTGTGCTGTTAAGTGAGGTGATCAGTTGTTCCTAGCACCTGTACGAGCACCATAAGAGCAAAATGCCTAAAGTGAAGGGAAGTAATAGTTTTAAATTGAAGGCATTTGTTTCAAAATATGGAGAAAATATTTTTTTTCCATGGACGGTCATATATTATTCTGCAAGATCTGTGATGTGAGAATGACTGCTGAAAAAACGTTTACAGTAGAACAACATATGTCATGGGAGAAGCATAAACGTGACCTACAACGACTTGAAAATAAATCCAGTGTAAGTTTACAGCAAATGCTTCTGGGTGAAACTCATTCAACATTTTCACCATTTGAGAAATTATGTGAAGCATTTTTATCTGCCGATATTCCACTTCACAAGCTGAATCATCCTAAGCTGCGTGCTTTCTTAGAAGAGGAGACAGGAAAATTAATTCCAGATCCCAGAACATTGAGAAGAACCTACGTGGATCGGCGCTACAACAAAATTTTGCAACAAATAAGAAAAAGGATTGGAGAAAAGAATATATTCGTATCCATCGAAGAGAGAACAGACTCTGTAGGCCGTTATGTAGCGAATGTTATTGTTGGAGTTCTACAAGCACACAGCCCCGGAGAACAATTTCTATTACATTGTGACCAGCTGGACAAAGTGAACTATTCAACCATCAGTAGTATTTGATCATGCATTGAGAATACTTTGGCCTAATGGGATTCAAAATTCCAATGTATTGTGTTTTATAACGGACACAGTACCCAACATGATGAAAGCTGCTGCTTCTTTAAGTGCACTCTACCCAAAAATGGTGCATGTGACATATTTAGTGCACGCATTACACCGGGTCGCGGAAGAAGTACGTGCAAATTTTCTTGAAGTGGATAAATTAGTTGGATGCGTCAAGAAAGTATTCTCGAGTTGTAGCATTCAAAGCAGAAGCTCCAGAAATTCAACTGCCCTTTTCATCTGTTTTGACTAGATGGGGAACATGGCTCGAGGCTTGTAGTTACTATTGCAAGAATTTTGACGTAGTGAAGAAAGAGTTGATTCTTTTGATAATGCTGAGTCTGTGCCAATCAAAAAGGCGCAAGAGCTGCTGGCTGATAAAGAAATTGCAGGTAAACTTCCTTACATAAACACCAAGCTGGACACAGCTTGAAAGCCAGGGTCAGCAGCAAATCATACTAAGATAAGTGAAGTTTTTAGTTTCTAATTTGTTCTTACTTTAGAATCCCAAGTGACATTAATGGAACAGCTACAAATAGTGGATAAAGTAGTGAATGATTTGAGCCATGCATATGGTAAAGTGGCAATGTAAATAAAGAAGTGTATAGACAAGAACAGGGGGTACAAAACATTGTGTTCAATTGGCAGTGATTTGTCTGGTGAACAGTTTTCTCTTGCTGACTGAGTTAAATCCAGGAGATATTGCTTGCTTTCAGTATGCTCCAATTGTTTCCGTTGAAGTAGAGATGAGCTTTTCCATTTATAAGTCAGTACTCGCAGATAATAGACAGTCATTTTCGTTTGAGAATTTCCGCCAATTTGTGATTGTTAACTGCAACTTAAATTGTTATAAAATGGAATTTCTTCAATAAAAGATAATCGAACATGTATATTTATAATTTTCTTTTATATTTTGATTTTATGTTATATTTTATGTAACTTAGTAACAGAGCGAGTGCTTAATGTGTTAATAATGATGATTATGATTAACAGCATTTTTATTGGCAATTCTTTATTTTTTGGTAACTTTAACATTTTTGGGGTCATCTTTTTGGATCATTTTTCGTAATTTTTAGGTCATAAATACATTTTTTATTTTGTATTTTTTACCAAATTATAGGTCATTAAATGCCTAGCCCTAGTAATAACATAATGGTTTCCGTTGCAGATGTATGGCCGCTACACCAAAGACCTCGGTGAATATGCGAAAGAAGAGGCACGAAGACTGCGCATGCTCGACAGGCAACGGAAAAAGGAAGATCGCATGCGAAAGAAGGAACTGAACAAGTACCAAGGGAAATGTGCTGGGAAAGTGGCTGGAGTACTGGGCTTCCTATGGAGACATACGTTTGCAAAGTTGGGGGAAGACTGGGTCTTCCTAGCCCTTCTTGGAATCATCATGGCACTTCTAAGCTTCCTCATGGACCACGGCATCAGCATGTGCAACAAAGGTACCTACTGTGATGTGCACTTTTTACTTTCTCTACTGGTAAGTAGTATTGTATTCCACCCAAAAATTCGATGTCGAGATTTCACCGGAAATATATGTTTTGAGACCCCCTGAATCCAAAAAAGCATTTTTAGAAAAAAGTCCGTGTGTGTGCGTGCGTGGGTGCGTGCGTGTGTCTTCGAAAGAAAATTGTTTCACTAAAGCTTCAGTTTTTGACAAAGGAATGAAGGAGTGTAATTTTAAAGCACAGCTGGACCCTTCGTTCTTGGCCCCTGACCTTGACTGGAAGTCCTGTTGGCGAATCCATAGCTTTTGTCTGTTTCATCAGCTCATATTGTATAATTCTGTGAATGAAACCATGCACAGGGGGAGGGAGGGGGAAGGTAGTGATGTCTGCATGATCTGAGACAGTCTTGCTAATTCACAGGTGCCTTTTAGTGCAGCGTGCAGCTGAAGACATAGATCTTTGCGATAAGGAGTGAATATAGTGGATTTGTGAGACATTGATCATAGCGTAAATCAATTATGCCACCTATAAGTTCTAAATTACGGAACAAAACATTACACAGTCAGAGCAGAGAAATTGTTTCAAATCTATGGGCGTACATGAAGAAAGAAGATAAACGCAAAGAACTGCTTACATCAGATTTTTTCAAAAAAATTCAAAAAGTTCAAAAGCACGTATCAGATGCCACAGGAGTATCAGAAAGAAGGTACATTGTGGAGACATTTTTCTGCATGGACTGTACTGCCTTAGTAAGAAGTTATGTGAGTAGCATATGAAGCTGACGTACCAACTCGCATGCTGTCTGCAGTCACCTGGCTTGTTACTCGTCCGTGTGCGCTTGCAGGCCTCCAGAAAAAAAAATTGTAGCAAATGCACTTACGCTCTCTCCATAGTTTTTAATGTCTTATTTTATAGATAAAATGTCAGGGAATACGTGTGTATTTCTTTTAGATTTTTAACACATCGATTTAAATTCTATTTTTGGTTTTAAAAAATTTACCACCAAAAAAACAGTTCAAAATTTATGTGTAATAATGATTGATAAAGTTGTTGAAAGTGTTATATTTAACCTTTCCAGTGCGCCAAACCCCAACTCTCAACTCTGTATAGCCTTAGAGTAACAAGTGATTTTATATTACGGTGCGCGCAGAAATTGCTTAGTTTCTAATAGCCATAACTAAACAAATAATTTAAAAATACGGAAATAAAAACATACGAGTCTCCTTATTTGATGCCTATTAGTCATAAAAAAATTTGAACCTCCTACGAAAAAGTCGTGTTTTACGGGTGTTCGATTTAACGTGGATTGACCCATATGCTTATTTCTCTACCTACTACATTTTAATTGATATAAGCATTTTCAGAAATTATCACATTGCTAATTTTCTAGTAGGTACAAGGGGACTATGGGAATACAGGAAGCTTTAAGCATTCGTGAAATGTTTTAAGAGCTGGTTGCTATGCAATACCTTTGACATTCCGTTCTCTTTGCGAGGCTACGAGATAAAGGAATAACATTTCTATTTAAAAAAAAGTATACGCATTGGCAAATTCAAATGAATAAGAAAGAGTATCTCGGAAATAGTTCACTCAAAAGAAAAAGATGTATTTGACATAAATTGTGTGTTTTAACCAGATCCACGTTTTTTTTATTTAGTAAGTTTTTGTCTGTCTCTTACTGTTTACCATTTATATAAAAGTCATCCAGAATGAAAGGGCCTTCTGAGGACATTGTCAAAAAATTGAAGGTACGACTTAGAAACGACGATGAATCGTTTGTTTGTGTCCCTCCGACTGAACCAGAAGACTGAGGATTGCCATTCATTAAGGTTCTCCAAAGACATTCCTGGGTTAGAGCATTCACCCCTCAACAGAGCGGCCCGGGTTCGATCCTACTTGATTGCCACTTTTCAGTAGCAGTCCTAGTGAGCGGACGTGTTTGTGCTTGGCTCGTGAAGGCAAACATAACCTAATGGCCGCTGGATCGTCTACTAGTGTTCCTGATAAATGTTGTAAGACATGTAAAGCTAAATTAGTGAACATCTGTGAAAACTTCTACCACAATAGCTGTGCTAAATTAAGTAATATTAAATTTAAAATGTTACACTGCTTAAGGACCAATTAAACACTCACAATCACCGTGTGCAAACTCCAAATACATCTACGTCACATCCTGGCAATAGTGAACTGACTTCTAATGGTGAAATTAATGCAAGTGATAGTGAAAATGTGAAGTTTATATCTGGTGAAGGTACATGTAGTGAAAGTACCCAATCTGACGACATCCAGATAAAGGAGAAGTTTGTTGCTTGTAGTGATGGTAAACAAGAGACTGCCGTTACACATGACGTCATACCTAATGGTCTACAGTCGTAAGTAGCAATAAGAGACAAGTCAGACAACTTAAACAAACAATTGTTGGCAAAAAGGCTCTGGGTTAAAAACTATACCAAAGTAACGTTATTTATTTGTATCAAAACTTGCCCCAGCTACAAAAGTGGAGCAATTAGAGCTTCATGTTAAGGAAAGTTTCCCTGAAGCAACGTGTGAGATTTTAAAATCTAAATATCCAGATTCATATGCATCCTTTAAAGTTGTTATTAATGATAATAACGCAGAATGGGTAATAGATACTGATTTCTGGCCATAGGGTACATTAGTAAGTTGTTTCAAAAGAGACTGCCTCTAGCACAGGGCACCTAGTGCATTATGATGCCCCTAATGTTCCTGCTACTACAGTGTCACGGGTAATTGTTTACAAAATCGGCCGCTAGAGAAAACGAATGAAATATAGTGCAATGGATGCAGTTTTTATTGCTCATTACGATTTTGAAAGTTTTAATTGGCGCTCAAGCTTTGTTTTTGATTTATGAGCAAATTCCTTACGTGCGATGCAGCGGTTTTATTTCGCGTATGCGGCGGATATTTAGCAAATAAATGTTTATAAACGAGTATAATATATACTAGAATGATTGATTGATTAATATATTTACGTTCAAATTGTTATTGTTGATTACGATTTTGAAAGTTTCATTTGCCGATCAAGCTTCGTTTTCGTTTTGCCTGTGTTAGGTTAGGTTTAGTGTATGTGTATATATGAATATGGTAACAGGGTCCTGTGTTATTGAAATTCTGCCCGTGTTAGGTTAGGTTTAGTGTGTGTTTATGAATATGGTAACAGGGTCCTGTGTTATTGAAATTCTGCCCGTGTTAGGTTAGGTTTAGTGTGTGTTTATGAATATGGTAACAGGGTCCTGTGTTATTGAAATTCTGCCCGTGTTAGGTTAGGTTTAGTGTGTGTTTATGAATATGGTAACAGGGTCCTGTGTTATTGAAATTCTGCCCGTGTTAGGTTAGGTTTAGTGTGTGTTTATGAATATGGTAACAGGGTCCTGTGTTATTGAAATTCTGCCCGTGTTAGGTTAGGTTTAGTGTGTGTTTATGAATATGGTAACAGGGTCCTGTGTTATCGAAATTCTGCCCGTGTTAGGTTAGGTTTAGTGTGTGTTTATGAATATGGTAACAGGGTCCTGTGTTATGGAAATTCTGCCCGTGTTAGGTTAGGTTTAGTGTGTGTTTATGAATATGGTAACAGGGTCCTGTGTTATCGAAATTTTCCCGTGTTAGGTTAGGTTTAGTGTGTGTTTATGAATATGGTAACAGGGTCCTGTGTTATTGAAATTCTGCCCGTGTTAGGTTAGGTTTAGTGTGTGTTTATGAATATGGTAACAGGGTCCTGTGTTATTGAAATTCTGCCCGTGTTAGGTTAGGTTTAGTGTGTGTTTATGAATATGGTAACAGGGTCCTGTGTTATTGAAATTCTGCCCGTGTTAGGTTAGGTTTAGTGTGTGTTTATGAATATGGTAACAGGGTCGTGTGTTATTGAAATTCTGCCCGTGTTAGGTTAGGTTTTGTGTGTGTTTATGAATATGGTAACAGGGTCCTGTGTTATTGAAATTCTGCCCGTGTTAGGTTAGGTTTAGTGTGTGTTTATGAATATGGTAACAGGGTCCTGTGTTATTGAAATTCTGCCCGTGTTAGGTTAGGTTTAGTGTGTGTTTATGAATATGGTAACAGGGTCCTGTGTTATTGAAATTCTGCCCGTGTTAGGTTAGGTTTAGTGTGTGTTTATGAATATGGTAACAGGGTCCTGTGTTATTGAAATTCTGCCCGTGTTAGGTTAGGTTTAGTGTTTGTTTATGAATATGGTAACAGGGTCCTGTGTTATCGAAATTCTGCCCGTGTTAGGTTAGGTTTAGTGTGTGTTTATGAATATGGTAACAGGGTCCTGTGTTATGGAAATTCTGCCCGTGTTAGGTTAGGTTTAGTGTGTGTTTATGAATATGGTAACAGGGTCCTGTGTTATCGAAATTTTCCCGTGTTAGGTTAGGTTTAGTGTGTGTTTATGAATATGGTAACAGGGTCCTGTGTTATTGAAATTCTGCCCGTGTTAGGTTAGGTTTAGTGTGTGTTTATGAATATGGTAACAGGGTCCTGTGTTATTGAAATTCTGCCCGTGTTAGGTTAGGTTTAGTGTGTGATTATGAATATGGTAACAGGGTCCTGTGTTATTGAAATTCTGCCCGTGTTAGGTTAGGTTTAGTGTGTGTTTATGAATATGGTAACAGGGTCCTGTGTTATTGAAATTCTGCCCGTGTTAGATTAGGTTTAGTGTGTGTTTATGAATATGGTAACAGGGTCCTGTGTTATTGAAATTCTGCCCGTGTTAGGTTAGGTTTAGTGTGTGTTTATGAATATGGTAACAGGGTCCTGTGTTATTGAAATTCTGCCCGTGTTAGGTTAGGTTTAGTGTGTGTGTATATATGAATATGGTAACAGGGTCCTGTGTTATTGAAATTCTGCCCGTGTTAGGTTAGGTTTAGTGTGTGTTTATGAATATGGTAACAGGGTCCTGTGTTATTGAAATTCTGCCCGTGTTAGGTTAGGTTTAGTGTGTGTTTATGAATATGGTAACATGGTCCTGTGTTATCGAAATTTTGCCGGTGTTAGGTTAGGTTAGGTTAGTGTGTGTTTATGAGTGTGGTAACATGGTCCTGTGTTATCGAAATTTTGCCCGTGTTAGGTTAGGTTAGGTTTAGTGTGTGTATATGAGCGTGGTAACAGGGTCCTGTGTTATCGAAATTTTGCTCGTGTTAGGTTAGGTTTAGTGTGTGTTTATGAGTGTGGTAACAGGGTCCTGTGTTATCGAAATTTTGCCCGTGTTAGGTTAGGTTTAGTGTGTGTTTATGAGTGTGGTAACAGGGTCCTGTGTTATCGAAATTTTGCCCGTGTTAGGTTAGGTTTAGTGTGTGTTTATGAATGTGGTAACAGGGTCCTGTGTTATCGAAATTCTGCCCGTGTTAGGTTAGGTTTAGTGTGTGTATATGAATGTGGTAACAGGGTCCTGTATCATCGAAATTTTGCCCGTGTTAGGTTAGGTTTAGTGTGTGTTTTTATGAATGTGGTAACATGGTCCTGTGTTATCGAAATTTTGCCGGTGTTAGGTTAGGTTAGTGTGTGTTTATGAATGTGGTAACAGGGTCCTGTGTTATCGAAATATTTACAACTTGGACACCCATCGCATTATTGTCGACACTACCGCAAAGGAGCCGAAGGAAAGGGACAGAGGATGGCCGCATTGTTGGGGCGCTTGCCGAAAGAGAGAAAAGGATAGAGACTTCGGAAATCTTCTGCTTTGTATTTCACCGCAATAATTGAGCTTTCCGGAATAGTGCCTGGGAGATACAAATAGCGGTAAAGTGCGACAGACAGTGGACAGACGTATGTGAAGCGTTGAGTAGTCGTGCCGACTGAAAGAAGAGACGTATGCGAAGCGTTGAGGAGTCGTGCCGACGAAGAAGGGACAGTTGTTGTGTTACTAGTTCGGTGCCGTGCTGTTGGTGAATCGGAAAAGACTTTCTTACTGTTGCAACGAGTGTACAAAGTTACTGTTTACGGAAATAAAAGTGTTTCTTTATCTAGACTACATGTGTCGTCTTTACTTTAGACCCACCAAAAAAAAGAAAAGTCACACTGGTGTCAGAAGTGGGATTTAACGATGGAGGCTACGTTGGTGAGCTTTTTACAAGAGCTGAAAGCAGAGATGAAGACGGCAAACGACAACCTCGCTGCCGAGCTGAAAGAGATAAAGACGGAGCTATTGGCGAAGATTGACGGGGAACTCGTCGTCGTGACGGAAGGCGCGAAAGTACTCGGCGAACTGACTGGCGTGACGGAAGACGTGGAAGAACTCGGCGAAAAGGTGGAAGACCTCTGCCAGCATGTGGACGTCGTGGAGGACAATGGGGAACGTCTTGGCGCCCCGGTAGTAAGAGTTGACGAGAGCGTCAAAGTACTGGATGCCAGGGGCAGACGGAATATCGCGGGCCCGGGGAGGGAGCACCTAGTGGCCGAGGCGACAGTTGCGCCCGTTTCAGATAACGAAAGTGTACGTCTCGGGAAAGACAAAGGGGCAGTTCAGGGACGTCGTCGAGGATCCTCTGGAGGAGTGTGTCGGGTACGTAACCAACCAGGATATGACGTGGAGGACGATCAGCAGGGAAGCGCACAAGCAAACGAGCAACACGCGAGAACCGACTTGGCGTGTGACATGAGGGGACCGTCGGAGCCATCCAATCACCTGACGCATAGTGCCACGAATAGAAGAATGGCGGACATCATCGTGGACGGCAGGATACAGGAGAGGCCGTGCCGAGCACGAGTGAACACGAGTGTAGCGTTGGACGCGACTCGCGCGGATGTGGCGGGGTTTGTTGCCGGACCCATCGGAAGCAAGGTGGCTGCGAAGGTGCGACAGAGAGGTTGGCAGACATGGTACCCAGTGAGCCGTTTCCAAGTGCGCAGGATGGCCCGTCAACACACCAGGAAGAAGGACAACTGGACGAGGGACCGTCAAGACCGGCGGTACTGTTGCAGAATTTCGAAGCAGGATGGCATACATCGTCCTACCCGGACCAAGGGACACTATCCAACAGCTATACCTAGGATCGTGCCTCCTGGAGAAGAGGTTCGATGGGTTAGTCCAACGGTGCGCAAGGGAGATGCCGCAGTGATAGTGCTGGTCGGGACGACCAGCTCTGAGGAGGGAGCAGTGTCACCCATCGCATTATTGTCGGCATTACCGCAAAGGAGCCGAAGGAAAGAGACAGAGAATGGCCGCATTGTTGGGGCACTTGCCGAAAGAGAGAAACGGATAGAGACTTCGGGAACCTTCTGCTTTGTATTTCACCGCAATAACTGAACTTTCCAGAATAGTGCCTGGGAGATATAAATAGCGGTAAACTGCGACAGACAGTGGACAGACGTATGTGAAGCGTTGAGTAGTCGTCCCGACGGAAAGAAGAGACGTACGCGAAGCGTTGAGGAGTCGTGCCGACGGAGAAGGGACAGTTGTTGTGTTACTAGTTCGGAGCCGTGCTGTTGGTGAATCGGAAAAGACTTTCTTACTGTTTCAACGAGTGTACAATGTTACTGTTTACGGAAATAAAAGTGTTTCTTTATCTAGACTACATCTATCGTCTTTACTTTACACCCACCAAAAAAAGTCACATTATGCAACAATTTCAACGTAAATGCATTAATCAATCATTCTAGCACATGTTATACCCGTTTATACACATTTATTTGCTAAATATCCGCCACATACGCGAAATAAAACCGCCGCATCGCACGTAAGGAATTTGCTCATCAATCAAAAACGAAGCTTGAGCGCGAAATAAAACTTTCAAAATCGTAATGAGCAATAAAAATTGCATCCATTGCCCTATGTTTCATTCGTTTTCTCGAGTTTACAATTTTGTAAACACTTACCTACCTGGCTATTATCTATCCAGTTGTTATTGCAGGTAACATGGGAGTAGAGCGATTTTCACTATAGACGAGTTGCTTGCACAAAGTATTAATGTTACCAGCCTTGCTCAAGAATCTACTTTTGAAATATGCACGAGCTATATTGCCTCTCCTAATTTGCTGTGTCTTTTTATAGAATAGCTGATATTAAAAGTCTTACGATAGAGAATTTTCTTGGAAGATTTTACGACTTTTTAAACCTAGTTTATAAATCTCGTACTAAAATTAATATAGTTTTATGTGGTAACTTCAACTTAGATTTTCTCGTAAACTCGAATGCTGTTAGTGAGTTTAGCAATACACTGGATAGTTTTGATTTACGACTTACCATTAAACAGTCTACAAGGCCAGGTAGAAATGGCAGTTCCTGGATAATATTGTAACCTCAATTGATGCTGATAAATATAGGGCCAGTGTACACAACACCATTCTCTCTGATCATGATGCTATTGTTTTTTATTTTAACAATAAGTAAGATTTTAATAGTGACCTGCATAATAACCTAAATCTATGCGTCATATGCATATAATTTTATTTGTCAATTGAGACGTATATGTTGGATTGAGTTGTACAGCACTATCAATTTTAGTGAAAAGGTCAATCATTTTTAATACTTTTTTTAGAAATAGTAGAAACACATTTTCCCTTAGTATCTCGTGCTCTTAATGCCACTAAGAAATCTACAAATAAATGGTATACCCTTGAACTCAAGAACTTGAAACATTAATGTTTATATTACTATGAGATAGTTTATATATATATATATATATATATATATATATATATATATATATATATATATATATATATATATATATATAAAGAAATATAAAAATATGCTTAAATGTACAAGAATGACGTATTATTCCTCATTAATTGAAAACACTTCAAATAAATCAAAATGCATATGGTCCATTGCATCTATGTTTATAAACAACAGTTCAAAAAGCAATTATATTCCTTCTGATTTGACTGCAGATACGTTTGATTCATTTTTTATCAATAAGGTTCAAGACATTGTTAACTCTCTACCTCAAAGTAAAAATAAGGCACTACTCTTTTTGGACAATCTGCCTAAAATAGATTGCAATTTTAAATTTCATCACTTGAACGTTGAGGATGTCCATTCAACTATTCTGACCCTAAATAATAGTACCTGCCTTGATATATATGGACTTAACTCAAAAATACTTAAAATAGCATCTACATATATTTCTGAAGCTTTAGCTTATATATTTAATCTTTGTTTGGATACTTGCGAGTTTCCTGATGTTTTTTAATATTCAAAGGTTATACCTGCACATAAAAAAGGGGACAAATATGATAGACCTATTAGTATATTACCAATTATGTCCAAGGTCTTTGAAATTTGTTAAGTAAACAGATTACTAATTATTTTGAAGATAACTCACTGTTTTCACTGGTCAATTTGGATTTCGAGCCAAACGAAGTACCATTGATGCTGTGGTTTCTTTTTTAACCAGGTGTTACTCCGGCCTTGGAAGAGGAGATATTGTACATAGCCGATTTTTCGATTTGACAAAAGCCTTCGACACTATTTCACACGATACTTTGCTCAAGAAACTAAAATACTATGATTTTAATAATGATAGTCTGAAATTGATCATATCTTATTTGTCACATAGATACCAATCTGTATATGTTAACTGAATATTTTCTAATTTTGTGATGGTGAAACATGGTGTCCCACAGGGTTCCATACTTGGACCCTTGTTTTTTATCCTATATATATATATATATATATATGATCTAACATATAATATTCAAGAAAACTGCCTAAGGACATACCTCTATGCAGATGATTTGGCAATTAATATTGCTTTAAATGACAGAACTCTGGCGTGTTCTAAAATAACTAATTTGTCTAACAGAGCTGAAAATTGGTGTAAGCTTAACAGCCTATTGGTTAATAATTACAAAACTGCTGATGTTGCTTTTAAAATTAATTCAGCTGATCCTGGCTCTCTTGAATCTGTTAAAGTTTTGGGCATTAGTCTTGAATCTTGTTTGGGTTGGCGCACTCATATTGAGAATGTTGCTGGAAAATTAAGCAGACTTTTAGTGTTACGGATTTTAAAGAAATACGTATGTTTGAACTTTCTAAAAACTTTGTATTTTGGATGCATAAATAGCCATTTGAGTTATGGCATTTTACTATGGGGAAACCATGCTTCATCCAATAAAAGTTTTGTATTTCAAAAGAGAGCTACTCGACTCATGTCAGAGTCTCAAAGGTTTAAACGATTTGACTATCGCACAAAGTCTACTTTATTCTAATATTCCCCGTGCAACTACAAGGAAATAAGCAATAAGATAATTTGTACAAATGTTTATCTCAAGTAACACGAAGAAGATATAGGAATAAGAGTTTGTAAGAATGGTTAGTACAAGAGTAGAGAAAATCATGTGAGTGCAACACATCAGATTTTTCTATTTTGGAGTTATACTGCTCACAGGCGCATGCGCGCAGACATTTTTTCTATAAATATCTTTTGTACTTGGAGAATCTCCAAAGCATGTATTTCAGGTGAAATATTGATATTACATTATTATTTATTTCTGCCAACAAATTTACTGTTGGTGTTTTTAAGCACACAAGCCGTGTGCGGGCAAAGTTTGAAAGGTAGTACTGGAACTTAAAAATTCAATGCCACAACTGGGATTTGAACCACAGACCTTCCGCTTACCAGGCGGCTGCTCTAACCACTGAGCTATTGTAACAAACTGCCAGAATGGCATTAAATTCTCAAGCCAATTCGTATTTCTCCTGGTAAACCACAAAGGCAGTCTCACATCAGAGACAATTACCCCAATGGTGACTTACTATTGCAAGTACTTTATGTCCCAGGATTAAATAACCTTCACATGGCAGTTTGTCACAGAAGCTCAATGGTTAGAGCAGCCACCTGATAAGCGGAAGGTCTGTGGTTCAAATCCCAGTTGTGGCATTGAATTTTTAAGTTCCAGTTCTACCTTTCATTGATATTACATTTTTGGGTAGAATTAATACTTCTACTTTTAAATGCGAATACCTATATTGAAAGAGAACCAGTGCTTCTAGTATTTTTACTGTATTAACGTAGGACTTCTATTTCTTTCAGCAAGAATATGGCTTTATCGAGATTTAGCGCCACATCCTGTGCTGCAGTACGTGTCATGGGTCACATTACCAGTGTTCCTCATACTGTTTTCTGCAGGGTTTGTGCACATAATTGCACCCCAGTCAATAGGTAAGTGCACTTCTGGCTTACACTTCCATATACATTATATATTCTTTTTATATTCGTTATTTTCACTCAAGAGGGTTACTACAAATATTATCATTCTTCATGAAGTCAGTATAGGATTGGTATTCTCTTTTTTTCTTGAATATTTATTAGGTTTTACCCTTGTTATATTCCGGGGCTCAAAGAATATCTGTCTAAAATCTTCAAACGAGCAATTCTTGATAATAATGGTAATGCACAGAGAACTAGGCCTCACCCCTTTGAAACATCTTGCCCCAGTGGTGGCTTTACGTTATCTTCTCGCCCGGTGGGGCAGTATAACCATTCCACTATTCCCTAAGTTACAATTGCTCCTGGAACGCTGTCCAGAAGGGCGGCTTCATACGGAAGTCATGACCTTACCTCTCATGCTAGCCTACCGATTTCTGACAAATCACGCCCGGTTTTTACATCCTGCAGAAACTTACCCATGCTATTCTTTTGACCATGTCACAGGCTTACATACCATTACGTATGTCACGGCCTGTGTGCGTATTTTAGATTATCCTGTAGCCTTCCGAGCACGGCTATTGTTCCAGGCTCCTATTCCTGTTACAGGAGATGGCCGCCTAACTTTTTTTGCCGATGGCTCACGTCAGGGGGACCCCCCGAGGGTAGGATCAGCTTTTTTCTCACCGGAGTTGGAAATACGACGTACCTTTCGGCTACCGGATTTTTGCTTTAATTATTTTGCAGAGCTTTTCGGCATCTACAAGGTGCTAGACTTTCCTAGAAATACGGAATTCATAACAGCGAATATTTATACTGATTCCTTGAGTGTATTGCAGACGCTACAGAGCCCTTCGTTATCACCCAGTACGTGTTGGTATGTACAGGCACTCAAATCACTCCATCTTACCCTAGGGATCACAAGGGTGCTCTTTGCTTGGATACCTAGTCATTCTGGTATCTATGGTAACGAGATCGCCGATCGATTAGCCAAATCTGCTTGCTTTTCCGATAAAATTTTTCCAATCACTGTACCCCCACGGGAATTATTTAGATCTGGCAGACATTCTCTTCTTTCTCAATGGATCCAGGAGTGGGAAGCCTTTACAAATACAGAACATGTTTTTTGTCCCTGTCTTCCACTCTTGCAGCCCCTCAATCGTCCATGGTTTGCTTCCTTACGTTACCCGCGTCACTTCATCTCACTGTTCTCGCGGATGCGTGTGGGTCACTGCCACACTCCGGCGTACTTGTTCCGCTATGGTTCTGGGACCACACCTTATTGCAACTGTGGTCAAGAGGCCACCTTAGACCATCTTTTATTAGGATGTCCGAACCTTGCACACAAGGTAGAACGATTTTATTCAGACCTATACTCCCAAATTATAGTTTTTCCGGTGTCAATTAATTATTTATTGACCATAAATAATGAGCGCGTTTTACAGGCGATTTTTCGTCATATACAACGTTGTGGTTTTCGATTTTGACATTTTTCTTTCTTTTTCTTTTACTCCGATCCTCTCCTCTGCATTTTTATATCATATAACATACTAAATCACGTTTTTCTTACTTATAGTACCTAGTTAGCCTGCATTTATGAATGTGCCCGCAATATCATTCGGTCAATGATATCTTCAATTTCGTACTGTTTGTACGACACATTACTACCTCACTATAGTCAGTGTGGCCGTATAGCTTCCGATAGAGCTCTTGGCCAAGGAAGGGGGAAAAAAATAAATAAATAAAAAAAAAAACAATAATAAAATAAAAAAAATTAAAAAAAAATAAATAAAAAAAAATTTAAAAAAAAATCTTGGTAATTGTTTACAAAACCGGCTGCTCAAGAAAACGAATGAAACATAGTGTACTGGATGCACTTTTTATTGCTGATTACGATTTTGAAACTTTTATTTGGCGGTCAAGCTTCGTTTTCGCTTACCCTGTGTTAGGTTAGGTTTAGTGTGTGTATATGAGCGGGGTGACAGGGTCCTTTGTTATCGAAATTTTGCCCGTGTTAGGTTAGGTTTAGTGTATGTATATGTGTGGGGTGACAGGGTCCTGTGTTATCGAAATTTTGCCCGTGTTAGGTTAGGTTTAGTGTATGTATATGTGTGGGGTGACACGGTCCTGTGTTATCGAAATTTTGCCTGTGTTAGGTTAGGTTTAGTGTGTGTATATGTGTGGAGTGACACGGTCCTGTGTTATCGAAATTTTGCCTGTGTTAGGTTAGGTTTAGTGTGTGTATATGTATGTGCGGAGTGACACGGTCCTGTGTTAACGAAATTTTGCCTGTGTTAGGTTAGGTTTAGTGTGTCTATATGTGTGGAGTGACACGGTCCTGTGTTATCGAAATTTTGCCTGTGTTAGGTTAGGTTTAGTGTGTGTATATGTATGTGCGGAGTGACACGGTCCTGTGTTATCGAAATTTTGCCTGTGATAGGTTAGGTTTAGTGTGTGTATATGTGTGGAGTGACACGGTCCTGTGTTATCGAAATTTTGCCTGTGTTAAGTTAGGTTTAGTGTGTGTATATGTGCGGAGTGACACGGTCCTGTGTTATCGAAATTTTGCCTGTGTTAGGTTAGGTTTAGTGTGTGTATATGTGCGGAGTGACACGGTCCTGTGTTACCGAAATTTTGCCCGTGTTAGGTTAGGTTTAGTGTATGTATATGTGTGGGGTGACAGGGTCCCGTGTTATCGAAATTTTGCCTGTGTTAAGTTAGGTTTAGTGTGTGTATATGTGTGGAGTGACACGGTCCTGTGTTATCGAAATTTTGCCTGTGTTAAGTTAGGTTTAGTGTGTGTGTATATGTGCGGAGTGACACGGTCCCGTGTTATCGAAATTTTGCCTGTGATAGGTTAGGTTTAGTGTGTGTGTATATGTGCGGAGTGACACGGTCCCGTGTTATCGAAATTTTGCCTGTGATAGGTTAGGTTTAGTGTGTGTGTATATGTGCGGAGTGACACGGTCCCGTGTTATCGAAATTTTGCCTGTGATAGGTTAGGTTTAGTGTGTGTGTATATGTGTGGAGTGACACGGTCCTGTGTTATCGAAATTTTGCCTGTGATAGGTTAGGTTTAGTGTGTGTGTATATGTGCGGAGTGACACGGTCCCGTGTTATCGAAATTTTGCCTGTGATAGGTTAGGTTTAGTGTGTGTATATGTGTGGGGTAACAGGGTCCTGTGTTATCGAAATTTTGCCCGTGTTAGGTTAGGTTTAGTGTGTGTGTATATGTGTGGAGTGACACGGTCCTGTGTTATCGAAATTTTGCCTGTGATAGGTTAGGTTTAGTGTGTGTATATGTGTGGGGTAACAGGGTCCTGTGTTATCGAAATTTTGCCTGTGATAGGTTAGGTTTAGTGTGTGTGTATATGTGTGGAGTGACACGGTCCTGTGTTATCGAAATTTTGCCTGTGATAGGTTAGGTTTAGTGTGTGTATATGTGTGGGGTAACAGGGTCCTGTGTTATCGAAATTTTGCCCGTGTTAGGTTAGGTTTAGTGTGTGTGTATATGTGTGGAGTGACACGGTCCTGTGTTATCGAAATTTTGCCTGTGATAGGTTAGGTTTAGTGTGTGTATATGTGTGGGGTAACAGGGTCCTGTGTTATCGAAATTTTGCCTGTGATAGGTTAGGTTTAGTGTGTGTGTATATGTGCGGAGTGACACGGTCCCGTGTTATCGAAATTTTGCCTGTGATAGGTTAGGTTTAGTGTGTGTATATGTGTGGGGTAACAGGGTCCTGTGTTATCGAAATTTTGCCCGTGTTAGGTTAGGTTTAGTGTGTGTGTATATGTGTGGAGTGACACGGTCCTGTGTTATCGAAATTTTGCCTGTGATAGGTTAGGTTTAGTGTGTGTATATGTGTGGGGTAACAGGGTCCTGTGTTATCGAAATTTTGCCTGTGATAGGTTAGGTTTAGTGTGTGTGTATATGTGTGGAGTGACACGGTCCTGTGTTATCGAAATTTTGCCTGTGATAGGTTAGGTTTAGTGTGTGTGTATATGTGCGGAGTGACACGGTCCCGTGTTATCGAAATTTTGCCTGTGATAGGTTAGGTTTAGTGTGTGTATATGTGTGGGGTAACAGGGTCCTGTGTTATCGAAATTTTGCCTGTGTTAAGTTAGGTTTAGTGTGTGTATATGTGTGGAGTGACACGGTCCTGTGTTATCGAAATTTTGCCTGTGTTAGGTTAGGTTTAGTGTGTGTATATGTGTGGGGTGACACGGTCCTGTGTTACCGAAATTTTGCCCGTGTTAGGTTAGGTTTAGTGTATGTATATGTGTGGGGTGACAGGGTCCCGTGTTATCGAAATTTTGCCTGTGATAGGTTAGGTTTAGTGTGTGTATATGTGCGGAGTGACACGGTCCTGTGTTATCGAAATTTTGCCTGTGATAGGTTAGGTTTAGTGTGTGTATATGTGTGGGGTGACAAGGTCTTGTGTTATCGAAATAGTCACAACTTGGGCTTTGTTTATGACACAATTTCAACGTGAATCCATTAATCAATCATTCTAGCATATATTATAGTCGTTGATAAACATTTATTTCCTAAATATCCGCCGCATAAGCGAAATAAATTCGCTGCATCGTAGGTACGAAATTTGCTCATAAATAAAAAACGAAGCTTCAGCGCACTATACGACTTTCAAAATCGTAATCAGCAATAAAAACTGCATCCATTACACTGTTTCATTCGTTTTCTCGAGCGGCCGATTTGGTAAACACTTACCCAGTTCTTATACACAAATATATTTCGCCTATCTCGGAAACGGCTCTAAAGATTTGGATCAAATTTTGTATTGAGATAAGGTTTTGTTTTTTAAGCTTATCTATACAGAGTAGAAGTGAAATGATCCGTCAGACTTTAACAGCGAATTTCTGATGCTGTGAATAACAAGAAAGTCTAATACCAACATGTTGAAAAGTTTATAGTTTTCTAGAAAAAAATATTACTTTCTCTACTGGTAAGTAGGGGAAGTATTGTATTCCACCCAAAAATTCCATTTCCAGATTTCCCCGGAAATATATGTTTTGAGACCTCCTGAATCAAAAAAAAAAAAAAAAAAGAAAAGCATTTTTAGAAAAAGGTCCGTGTGTGTGCCTGTGTGTGTATGTGGACAGCATAACTCAAAAACGAAAAGTCGGTTAAAAACCAAACTTGGTATTTAAGTTTAATGTCCTTCAAGGATGCGACACGAAGATTTTGAAGAAAATAGCCCCACCCTGAACTACCCTTTACATGGAAAATTTTTCGAAAAGTTTGATTTTCCTGAAAATGGCTCTAACGATTTTGATTAAAATGTCATATGTTTGAGATCTTTTTATGACAAATGAAATGTATGTCCTGAATTTTCTGACTATAGCCCCCGTAGTCGTATTTACTCTGGACGAAATTTGCACAACTGGTAAACCGTTAGAGATGGACCAAATCATAGTATTAAAAAAATGTAGATCTTGCTAAAATACACAATTTATGTCTCAATAAATTTTCTTCTGTGGTCAACCATTTCGGAGTTTTGAAGAACTTATATTTCTGTCAAATAGAACATCGTTATTAATTTTTTATATGTTAAACGTGCAAAGAGAAGTAAATTGAAAGCTTTAAAAGATTTGACTATCGCACAAAGCCTACTGTATTCTAATATTCCCCTTGTACCTACAAGGAAATAAGCAATAAGATAATTTCTACAAATGTTTATCTCAACTAACACGAAGAAGATATAGGAATAAGAGTTTGTAAGAATGGTTAGTACATGAGTAGAGAAAGTCATGTGAGTGCAACACATCAGATTTTTTAATCAATGTCCCGAAACTAAGAGTATCGAAAGGAAATACTTTCAAGGTCGATCATGACCATATGCTCGACCTTGCAAGCCAACGATAATAAAGTTGAATTAGCTGAGGTTCTGAATTATTACTACAAATAGTAATATCCCGCCCTTATTTGTCCGTTTGCTCTGAAGATAGAGATTACGCAAAAACCGCTGCATAATACAGTTTCTCTTTTCGAATGAAACGTTTTCTTTTAATGCAATATACCGCCTTTCTCGGTGGCATTAAAATTTAGTTATATTACTGTGGATTTGCACAGTTTCTGAAATTTGTCGAACTGTGTTGCCATGTCTGCCGAAGTAAACGCAAAAGATTTGATTTGAAAAAAGCAGGCGAAAACAGTAGATTTTTTAACGGGCAATTTTGCTTGTGACAATAATGATGATGACGAGGACGACGACAGTAGTCGCAGTAACAGTGACAGTAGTGGCAGTAACAGTGACAGTAGTCGCAGTAACAGTGACAGTAGTCGCAGTAACAGTGACAGTAGTCGCAGTAACAGTGACAGTAGTCGCAGTAACAGTGACAGTAGTCGCAGTAACAGTGACAGTAGTCGCAGTAACAGTGACAGTAGTCGCAGTAACAGTAGTAGTAATATGTGTAGTAGTAACAATAATGACAATATAATAACAAGAGGAAGAAGAAGAGGAACAAGAAGAAGAAGAGGAACAAGAAGAAGAAGAAGAGGAACAAGAAGAAGAAGAAGAGGAACAAGAAGAAGAAGAGGAACAAGAAGAAGAGGAACAAGAAGAAGAGGAACAAGAAGAAGATGAAGAAGAAGAATAACAATAATCATCATAATAAATATGTGCTTCAAAAGTTCTGCGCTGTAGAGTTACTCCCACATGCAATGTCAGTATTGCGCAATAGCCTCCATTCTGTATCTATTTGTAGGATTTCTTGAACTGCTTTCACCAAATTAGGAAACCGAGAAGCAAGTGACTGTGCAACTGACTGAACTGTTTGGATTTTAGCTGGTTTTAACACTTCCAACGTTGTAAGAAGAGGATCACTTAGTGAAAAACAACTTAGTATGTCGCTAACTGACTCGGTGTAAAAATCAATGCAACATAATTTGAAAACTTGTACATATTTGTCAGGCAGGGATGATTATGTCAGAGATATTTGAACTTTGGCACCAAAATACATGTTTTCCACAGGAAGAAGGACCTTTGGATCCCTGTACTCAATTTTATGTATTTCAGTAATCTTTTGTTCTTATACACAAGGGAAATGCCTTGCCTGAAAATTATATGATGTTAAGGAAAATAGTATTTAAAAATGGAAAATACACAAAAAGCCGGAGATTTTGAAGTATGTTCAGTCTTTAGTAGTAGATCAGAAGATTTGCAAAAAAGCAAATCTCCTGTAAAGTCAGTAGACCTGGCAACCCTGGTTGCCATAGACCAAAAATCTGGCCACATTTAGCTTCTAATGTATAAAGCATGCTGTTAATCAAACAGTTGAGTAACGATCTGAGCCCTCAGAAATAATCAATTCATGTCATTGATCATAGTTATATCCAGCCAATAGCATAAATACTGCTATCATTGGAGAGGGGTAAAGAGAGGGAAACAAGGGGAAGCTACGAAGACCTTGGTAGATAATCATGATGCCCTTACATTTTACTAAATTCGCTTTCTCTACTAAATGTCTCACTTGTGCTCAAAATGTTGCTTGCCTATTATAATTTATACTTCCACCATGTATTTCTTTCGTTGACATATTTTCAATAAGAACTTATTGTTTGCAGGTTCTGGAATACCAGAGATGAAAACTATACTCCGAGGAGTTGCTCTCAAGGAGTATCTTACATTTCGCACTCTAGTAGCCAAGGTTGTGGGGCTCACAGCAACACTCGGCAGCGGTATGCCACTGGGCAAAGAGGTAATTATTGTATTTACAGTATTAAGCTTTTGGTGCAACTGTATCATTAATTTTTGTTTTCACCACTAACTGCCTACACTAAGTAGCAGAAAGTATGTATTCCAAAACTTCAATACTGATACTTCACCGGAAATTTAGTTATTGACTCTGAATAAAAAATTAATATTTTCACTTTCTCTACTACACATAGTAAGTAGAGAAAGTATTGTATTATATCCAAAAATTTGATGTCATGATATCACGAGAAATATGTTTTGAGACCTCCTGAATTAAAAAAAGTCTGATGTATTGCACTCACATGACTTTCTCTACTCTTACCATTCTTACAAACTCTTATTCCCATACCTTCTTCGTGTTAGTTGAGATAAACATTTGCAGAAATTATCTTATTGCTTATTTTCTTGTAGGTACAACGGGAATATGGGAATACAGTAGCCTTTGTGCGATAGTCAAATCCTTTAAAGCTTTCAAATTCCATTCTCTTTGCATCCCTAACATATAAAAACATGAATAACGATGTTCCATTTGGCAGCAATATAAGTTCTCCAAAACTCTTACAAATAACAAGGAATATCTCCGAAATGGTTCACTCTACAGAAAAATTTATCAGACATAAATTGTGTCTTTTAACGAGATCTACATTTTTTGTATAGTAAGATCTGGTCCATCTCTTATGCTTTACCAGTTACACAAAAATTATCCAGAGTAAATAGGACTATGTGGACTATAAGCAAAAATTCAAAATATGCAATTTCATTTGTCATTAAAATATCTCAAACATATGGCGTTATAATCAAAATTGTTAGGGCTATTTTAAAAAAATCAAAATTTTTGAAAAATTTTCCATGTAAAGGGTAGTTTAGGGTGGAGAAATTTTCTTCAAAATCTTTGTGTCGCATCCTTGAAAGATATTAAGGTTAAATACCAATTTTGGTTTTTAACTGAGTTTTTGTTTTTGAGTTATGCTGTCCACAGACTGACATACAGACACACAGACATAAACACACATGGACCTTTTTCTAAAAATGCATTTTTTGGATTCAGTAGGCCTCAACCTTCACTACGGTCTGGTAAAATCTCGACATCAAATTTTTGGGTGGAATACAATACTTCCTCGGACAGAAGAGAACCTCCCCCCTTCAATCCTTAAAACTCATAGTAGTTTCCTAGAAAAGGTAACACAGATTAAATCAAAATTGAACATTCCTAACAACAGAGAAAATCTACTTATAAGAGAAAATCCATTGGAATTATTGCAACCTACCTTCAATTTGGAATTAATAGAGGAAATAAGTAAATCAGACACACCAAAAGAAATACAAAAACTTCTAGCTCTGGAAACAATCAATACTAGGTATCCCACAGAAGAATGGCTGTACATATATACTGATGGATCCTCCAAGGAAAACCTTACTGGAGCTGGAGTTACGTGTTCACATTTTTCCTTTTATCATTCTGTTGGCAGAGACACAACAAATTATGACGGAGAAATAGAGGCTATATACATTGCTCTCCGACAATTATTAAATCTTCCCTTAAATAAATTTAACAAGGCAGTAATTCTTTCAGATTCTAAAGCTGCAATTCAGGGAATATGTTCAAATACTACAAAGAAGTCAACAAAAATTAGAGAATGCTACAAAATGTTAACACAACTCCAAAAAGTTAATAAGACTGTTCATCTCCAATGGATTCCAGCACACTGTGGAGTCATGGGGAACGAAGCTGCAGACTCACTTGCAAAGAAAGGCACAACAATAAAACAAAAGTCCAAATTCAATTTCTCATATTCCTCAATAAAACGCTTGATCATTAAAAATTTTTCTCATTCATATCTACAAGAAATAGAAACAAATGCCAAAGATAAAAAATGGATTACACTACTTTCCGACCCAGATATAATCCCCCAGAGACCAAGGAAAACAGCGGTTGCAGCCTTCCGACTATTGACAAATCACGACTGCTTAGCAAGTCATCTCTACAGAATAGGTATCTCAGCCTCACCAATATGTGTCCTGTGTAACGATCCAGCAGAAATGAACGAAGACCACTTGAAGACCTGTGAAGCATTAAGATCAGAAGAAACTACAGTTCAAAAGTATTGGAAACCACGAATGCTAATGGCTTCATTGCCAGATGCAAGACACTAGAAAACAACAACAACAACAACAATACTTTCTCTACTTTTCTATACGTAGCAAAGAAAGTAAAAAAAATATTCTAGGTCCATCCTCCTCTACGTTACATTTATCATGGTAGGTATCAGACAGTGCATCTCAAACAATGCAATTAAAATGTGGGCTGGAATGCCATCACCTACAATTCCAGCCCACATTAATCCTAATTGATACTGATATCAGTTCTGAACTACAGGACGTGGATTAAGAACTGCCCATATGTGTTGGTTATGGAAATCTATTATTCCTTCTCATCCAAATATGTGTCTGCAAACAAAACTGAAGAAACAAATAACAGATTCGTAACTAAGGAGAAGTGAAGCTATTAACAGTGAAGAAACAGAATCTAAAATAAGAACAAATTAGAAAGTAATTATCTCATACTGATAATTACATAAAAAATAAGAGTTTTAATCATTTTTCACACAAATTTGTTGTTTTCAATAGTTTAATTTATAGGTTAATAGATATACCCCTTAATTAGGAAGAATATAACACAGAATTTAGACACATTATTAACACTGTAGTAATTGATGGTTTTAATACAGATTTTATACATAAAAAGATAGAAAAATTTAAGTATCAAAAAGCTGTTAAAGAGGTTTCTACCTTCAAAAGAATAAAAGATAACTGTATTTTTAAAATGTTTACTTACCATCCATGGGTCAATAAAAAATTTACAAAAGGTTTTAAAGGATATGGAATAAATTGAATATACAACATTACTAAATTTACCAGTTATGCAAAAGTCGACAGAGTAAATACGACTACAGGAGCTATAGCCAGAAAATTCAAGATATACATTTCATTTGTCATAAAAATATCTCAAACATATGGTATTTAATAAAAATCGTTAGAGCCATTTGCAAGAAAACCAAAATTTTCAATGAAAAAATTAGTTCCTCAAAATAAATTTAATATACAAAATTTACTTAATTTTTCTAAAAAGGATACAATTCCAAATTATAAAAAAATCTGACATTTAGCAGTTTAGCTGTTTGGATTTTAATAGGGTTTACATTGTAAAACTAAATGTCATTTAGAAACCAGAATAAAAGAACATTTCTGAAATATTAAATATAAACAATATGATAAATCAGATGTGGCGGATCATATTTGGGCATTTAATCATGAAATTAATCCAGAGGTTCCATTATTAAAACAATTAAATGGACCTATAGATTTAATGGTTTGAGAAAAGCATCAGTAACTATGGTAACTTGTTTGGATAGCTTTGAAAATAAGTGGGATACAACTTGAAACATGTCAGCTCTGGAAGATCTTGCAATGTTACTAAGATAAGTGAAGCTTTTAGTTTCTAATTTGTTCTTATTTTAGATTCTGTTGCTTCACTGTTAATAGCTTCAATTTTTCCTTAATTTGCAGTGTTGTATGTTTTGCCACATACTGTAGATGTTCATACATATACTCATTTGTTAAATGGTTGCTGTTTCCTAAATATTTTCCAGGGTCCATTTGTACATATTGCAAGTATTACCGCCACCCTGTTGTCCAAGTTGGTGACATCATTCCAAGGGATCTACGAAAATGAATCCCGTAACTGTGAGATGCTTGCTGCAGCTTGTGCGGTAGGAGTAGCCAGTTGTTTTGCAGCTCCAATAGGAGGTATGGCATAATATTCCAGCATTTTAGTTGTTAATTTAATGTTTTTGATGTGTAAATATATGAGTATTGAAAATATTTTAGAAAACAAAACTTGTAGTTTATTGTTTTTCGTTGCTCAAGTTTGAATACGCTTAATTGCCAACTACAATGATGTTTTAAGAAAGCATAATGAACTGAGGCATTTAAATGCAAAGTCCATCAAGTTCAAATTTTAAAAAATTTCATGACATGAGAAAAACATACCTATGCTTCGAGAGGCAGAATTGGAACTGAAAATTTCAATGCCACAGCTGGGATTTAACCATAGACCCTTTGCTTACCAGGCGGGTGCTCTGACCATTAAGCTACTGTGACAACCTGCCAGAATGACATTGAATTCTCCAGCCAAGGGAGAGTCCATGGTTTTAATTACCATTTACAATTTGTATGCTATATTTGTATTTCCTCAAAAGTACAATAAAACACACAAAGTGCTTGCAGTTTTCTCGGAAACACAGCATATCTCAAAACAAGTACATGTATTTTAACACTGCATGTATCCATTTTAAACAATTGCAGATCATTTCCATTTCCATGTTGGGCAGTTTCCATATTATTCAAGAGAAATTAAATGTAAAGTGCTGATTTTCATTAGAACCACAACCTTTTTCTGGAATCAACAGGATTCTGGCTTGTTCATTTCCAATTTGAATGGCTTCAGTTTACTAGGGAATTGACATGGAGAACATTTTTGGTAAAAAAATAAATCTGAATCCCAGAAAGTGTTGCTTGAAAATGTTATATAAATTATGACTAAACATTCACAAATGTATTTTATTTTAATTCTTCAAACATTTTGCTGTATGGGTTTTCATACGTCTTAAGTTATTTTAATGGCATTCAAATATGCACAAGTATTCACCAAATAGGTAAACATATTAGTCATCTAATATCAAAACCGGCCAAGTCACAAAATTTTGAAAAGTGAGTTTTTATTATAAACTAAGAGTAGAACAAGTACTCAGTTCATATGCATCAAATCCAGCCAAGACAATATATTATACGTTGAATTTAGAGTTCTGCAACAGAACAGGCCTAGTCATGCAGCAAGTGCACTCCAAACTGACCAAGTCAGTAAGGAAAGTTATTATTACAATAACACCCCACTTTGGTGTTTTCGTTTTGAAACCTTATCACCAGCTCAACAAACCATCAGCTCTAAATGGATATGCAGAAGTTAAAAATAATTTATTACTTTAACTGCAGATGTTATGTTGGTACAAATGGCCTTTTTAATTGGTGTGAAAGCATTTTTGCTAATGCCATGTTATTCACATATACCAAGAGTATGCCAGATATTGTAATCCAATGTTAAGTAGGATTGAAGTGTGTAAAATTATATCTATCACAGTGCTCTTGTTTTAATGTAGAGTTTGTATTATTTTTCATGCCAAATCTCCCCTGTATTAAAGCTTAATGTGAAAGGACAAAATCTGATGTGTTGCACTCACATGACTTTCTCTACTCTTGTACTAACCATTCTTACAAACTCTTATTCCTATATCTTCTTCGTGTTAGTTGAGATAAACATTTGTACAAATTATCTTATTGTTCATTTCCTTGTAGGTGTAAGAGGAATATTAGAATGCAGTACGCTTTGAGCGACAGTCAAATCTTTTAAAGCTTTGAGATTCCGTTCTCTTTGCACACTTAACATATAAAAAAATTAACGATGTTCCATTTCACGAAAGTGTTAAGTTTTCCGAAACTGACACAAATAACAAGGAATATCTCTGAAATGGTTCACTCTACCAAAAATTTATTCAGACATAAATTGGGTTTTTTAGCTAGACCTACATTTTTTGTATTCTAAGATTTTGTCTATCTTTTACGGTTTACAAGTTATTCAAAGGTCATCCAGAGTAAACAGGACTACATGGGCTATAGCCAGAAAATTCAAAATATACAGTTCATTTTTCATAGAAATATCATAAACATATGACATTTTAATCAAAATCATTAGAGCCGTTTTCAAGAAAATCAAAATTTTCTAAAAATTTTCCATGTAAAGGGTAGTTTAGGGTGGGGATATTTTCTTCAAAATCTTCATGTTGCATCCTTGAAAGACATTAAACTTAAATACCAACTTTGGTTTTTAACCGACTTTTCATTTTTGAGTTATGCTATCCACAGGCACGCGCGCGCACACACACACACACACCCCCCCCCCCCCACACACACACACACACCCACACACACACACACACACACCCACACACACACACCCACCCACCCACACACACACACACACACACACACAGACACACGGACACAGACAGACACACCTTTTTCCAAAAATACTTCTTTCTTAATTCAGGGGACCTCAAAACATATATTTTCGGTGAAATTTCAACATCAAATTTTTGGGTGGAATACAATACTTCCCCTACTTACCAGTAGAGAAAGTAAAAAATACTAAGTCGTTTTTAATTTTCTTATGTTCTTACTAATTTTTGTTCTACTTTAATATATTGCATTTTTTTATAATTAGTGAATAAATTATGCTCTTTTATTGATGTGAGTAGCAATTGAAATAAAGTCTTTCTTATCTGAAAGATTTAGAATTAAAAAGATGTCTGTCTGCAACAAAACCGGCCAAGTCAAAACTTAACATTTTGAAAATATATAGTAAATCATTAATATGATTTTCCATTAAAACAAAATGAACCCATCATATGGAGCCTAATAAAAGCAAAACAAAATATTACTTTTATTGCTTTGTTTTAATGAATACTAAAACAAACATTTTGTGACTTGGCTGGCTTTGATACTAGACGACTTATGTATTTTTGAGTGTTTGTTAACAGGTGTGCTGTTCAGCATTGAGGTAACGACTGTCTACTTTGCTGTGCGAAATTATTGGCGAGGATTTTTTGCAGCTGTCTGTGGAGCAACTGTGTTTCGCTTGCTGGCTGTATGGTTTCAGAAAGAAGGTTAGTAAAACATATTCATTAGTTAAAAGTTAGTGGTTGTACTTGTAGTAGGCAATTATCATTTTATGATGAATTTTAGGTTCACTGTATTGTATGCTTTTGTTACTTGGTCAACTGTTTATACTTAAAACTTCACCTACTCCTTCAATTTTTCTGGACAGTTTGAAATGGAATCACTTTCAGTGTCAGGACTTATCAAATGATGGTTCTCATTGAGTTTGTGTTAGTATAGATATGCAACAGGAGAAGAAAAACTTACAGACCTGCTGCACAATGTTTTGCCTGTCTGAATCCTCAGTGTTTGTTGCCATCTGTCACTATCATAGAAAGGCGCAGATGAAACCATACAACATTTAAAGGCTTTACTTACCAATTTTATTAAAGGAATGCTGAAACTGGCTACCATCATCCATACATATATTTTTGGCACCTCTTTGGGAAACTATCCATCACTCGCCATAGTTCATGTTGAGAAATGCTGGCAATTTCTTGGCGGATGTCTTCTTTAATTCTTCCAGGTTGTGTGGGTTTGTCTATTACACTTTATGCTTTAAGCTACCCCAGAGATAGAAATCACAGGGGTTTATGTCAGGGGACCACGAATCTCTACTAATGATTCTCTCCGGAGACACACTTTCAATTGTTCTCATCGAAAGATTGTCCATATGAGCTGTTGCAGAGTTCTGTTGAAAAAAGGTAAAATTACCCTCCCTGTCTGTTAATTCTCTAAAAGAGGGGCAAAATTGTATTCATGTATGTATGGACATCAACTGTTGACTCAAAAAAATTGGCCCTATAACTCAGAACTTAATATTGTTCATGAAGTAACCTTTATGCAGGGTGCGCCATTAGTAGGAAATGGTTTCTCACAGCTTTAATAAACAACAGTGGCCAGTTTCAGCATTCTATTTCATAAATTTGTAAGTAAAGCCTTTAATGGTATATTATGTAACGAGACTATAATGGTAGCAATTAAGATGCGAGTATATATTAGGAAATTTGTTTCCCTCATTTCCTAATTTTCATATGAGCACCTTAATCACCATTACAGTTAAGTTTCATATGACAATTTACACTTGACCATATACCTAATTTTATAGTTGCAATATTGTAAAATGTTGTACACTCACTAGGGACAATGACCTACATATCGCATCAGCTGATATTTGGAGTTCTGCGCAGGCGCTAAACGATCAATTCGTTCCCAGCACGTCATAGCTGCATGATGAAAATGATAACCTTGGAATGTTATGTAACATTGAAAAATAGAAGGAAATTGAATATATTGGTTTTTAGACGAAACTTTATTTCATGTATAAGTTATTTATTGTACAATTAGTGAAATTAATTTGCAGGACTGTGCTTAGTACAATATTCTTGGAAGTTGATGTTGTATTTAGGTTAATTTGCGTGTTTTGTGTTTGTGCGACATTTTAACATTTTCTAAACTTGCACTAGCTGCGTTTCGAGAATTAATCCATATTGTGTTTTGCCATTGCTGCATGGGAATTCTTTGATTGGTGGAACACCTGTCCTTTAATGAAAATTTGAACTTAAGGAGGTCCATTAAAGGATAGTTATCAGACTTATAATTAATAAATTTGGGTATGGTCAAGCATAAAAATAGTGTTAAAAATGTTGTATGGTTTCATCTATGCCTTTCTATGATAGTGGTAGATTGCAACAAGCACCAAGAATGTGATGCGGCTGGTTCATAAGTTTTTTATTCTCGTGGTAGATGATATATGAGATGTGGCAATAAAAGAACTGTAGCCAACAGTTTACTCATTTCCTGCCACTTTGATGACATTCACCATTGCACTTCCTTCTACCATCATATGAGATTTTACTGACGTGTAATGTTTAATATGGCTGTGACAAGTATTTGAAGCAGATCGTGTCTCTGAGTTTCACTGGAGTATAGCTGAACACTAAAGTAGAACAACATTTTAAAATCAAATTCCAACAATGACTGTGGAAGGCATTCAGAAAACATACTACCACTAACTGCAAACCTACCTGAGTCGAGATGGAGAATAAATTGGACTGTGATTAGCAATAGTGATCCCAGCACCAAAACCATAACTCAGATATTCAACTTTTTATAAACCTTCTCCCTATTAAAGCTGTGTAGTGGCTATCTTTTAACTTTCTGGTAGATTGTAGCACACTGGAGTTATTTCTTGAATCTTTTTTGCAAAATCAGAATAGATTTGTACAGAACCAGTGAAGTGACAATCTCACTTTTTACATTTTGGCGGTAATTGGAGTGCTATATAGCAGTAAAGGTAATCACCTTTTAGAGAGCACCATGATTTTACATTTTGGCAGTCACATTGTTCTCTCATAGCCCACAGAATGTATCGAGGACCACATCTGTCATTGATTTATGGGTTTCGCCCACCTGACCAGGAGAATTGTCCAGATAAATTCACTGAGCATATCCTCTTATTACCATATATTATAGAGGATACATTATATGCCATAACAGGTCAGCATATTAGGGGTTTAGAGGTTATAGAAAAATTAGAGAAGTGGAAAATTAGGAAAAATAGACTCTCTAGCCCTCGGGTACCCTAATAACATTGGGGTTAGAAGAGAATAAGAGATGACCAAGGTAGGTCAGATAGAAAAGTTACAGTGTGGAGCAAAACACCAGTAAGTGGAAGTAATGTTCTGCTCAACTTGAGTACCTTGTGGTTGCCATTCACACATCCCCTAGACAGGAATCCCTGCAGTGGGGATGTTCCAGAGCAACTCTTAACACAACATACAATGTATATATAAAGCCATTATTTACTTACTGCAGCGAAGTTCTTGTAACAGCAAACACAAAAAAAATTCAAATCTTTCAAAACCAAAGTCTGAGACTAATTACAGGTGCTATCAAAACCACACCAATAGCAGCTATGGAAATACTAACCAACCAATACCCCATTGGATATGAAATAGAAAAAGCGGCTCTTATTCAACACGAAAAGTTGATCAGACTCCCATTGAATACATGGCACAAGAGAAATTTTACACATACACTAAAGACTCAGGAGAGCTTTCTTTCCAAAATTCAAGACATCAAGAAGAATGTATACCTTCCTAATTCAAAGGAAAATTTCATATATAAAATCAATCCGACACAAACATTAGACATCACATATTATTTACACCTGACAGAAGAAGTGAAGAAAAGTGATACTCCAACTAGTGTTCTAAAATTATTGGCATTAGAGACAATCCATACTAGATTTCCAGAACATGAATGGCTCCATATTTATACTGATGGATCATTGATATCAAACCGAGATGGAGCAGGGGCTGGAGTCACATGTCACCTCTTTTCCTATTACAAATCTTTAGGTTATGAAATTACAAACTTTGATGGAGAAATTGAAGTATTTCGAATGACGCTCCAAAATCTTTATATTAGAATCTCACATTTTTGTCAACCAGTTTTTCTCTCAGATTCCAGGGCAGCAATTATAGCAATTACTTCCAAGTTGTCACCAAAAAACCAAATTATTACAGCATGTTGGGAAATTGGTACCCACCTAACAGCACTTCAAAAACACCTAGTCTTCCAATGGATACCAGCTCACTGGTAATGAGTGGTAATGAGAAAGCTGATTTTGTTGTAAAAAAGGGTACCAGCAGCGTACAGAAATCTATAGTTAATCTACCATTTTATGCAGCCAAAAGATTAGTTAACTCTGAATTTAAAAAAAAATTATGTAGTAGGCACTATGTATTTATTACCTATTGTTCAAACCTGTCTATTTGTGTATATGTATCTATCTTATTTATTATGTATGTTCTTAATGTGTTACTTGATTTTTGAAGCTGATATTTTGCACTGAAATCATATGGTGAATAGAATTAATTGAACTGAGTGGACATATGACTGGTAGGAACAAAATGGTGCAATGTGCTACACTTCAGTCACTATGAGCAAAGATAGAATCATTTTTCACTAACATAGTGATTTCATAAGGATTATGGCCCCCAGGATCAACAAATTTGAACCCCGTCTTTAAGGTAACCTTAAAGCAGGCACATCATTGACTGTCACCAAGTGACATTTGCCTACATCCCTCACTCCACCTGGTCTTGGCACTGAGCCACGTTGTACCAAGTTGTTCCAAGCAATACGCTATTCAAGCACTTACATTTAAATTAATGTCGATTAGAGAAGTACTGGCAGCTTACTGCAGTATGCGTTTCATTCTTCATGGAAGAATAATTCAGAAGAGATTCTGATCACTTAAAATCAGAGATTATAGAATTATAAAAGAACAATGTGCTATGAAATTGATGAACGTCGGGATTGACGTTTATAAAATGTTAAATAAAGAATCATTCAAATTGCACAACCTCTGTAAGCATATGATAACAACAATTCTATTTGTTGTTGGAGACAAACCACAATGGAAACCATGGAAACAGAATCCAACATGTGCCTTTCCTTACTGGAAATCCTACATAGCAGATATTACTAAAAAAATCTGATGTGTTACACTCACATGACTTTCTCTACTCTTGTACTAACCATTCTTGCAAATTCTTATTACCTATATCTTCTTTGTGTTAGTTAAGATAAACACTTCTATAAATTATCTTATTGTTTATTTCCTTGTAGGTGCAACGGGAACTTAGAATACAGTAGACTGTTTGCGATAGTCAAATGTTTTAAAGGTTTGAGATTCTGTTGATATTGCACGCTTAACATATAAAAAAATGAACAACGATGACCCATTTCATGGAAGTTCTAAGTTTTCTGAAACTCACACATTTAACAAGGAATATCTCTGAAATGGTTCACCCTACAAGAAAACTTTTTTGGATATAAATTGTGTATTTTAGCAAGATCTACATTTTTTGTACAGTACAATTTGGTCTATCTCTAACGGTTTACCAGCTATGCAAAAGTCGTCCAAAGTAAATATGACTACATGGGCTATAGCCAGAAAATTCAAGATATACATTTCATTTGTCATCAAAATATCTCAAACATATGGCATTTTAATCAAAATCGTTAGAGCCATTTTCAAGAAAATCAAAATTTTTGAAAAATTTTTCCATATAAAGGGTAGTTTAGGGTGGGGCTATTTTCTTCAAAATCTTCGTGTCGCATTCTTGAAAGACATTAAACTTAAATACCAACTTTGGTTTTTAACCGACTTTTCATTTTTGAGTTATGCTGTCCACAGACTGACAGACACACAGAGACCTTTTTCTAAAAATGCTTTTTTTGGATTAAGGGGGCCTCAAAACATATATTTACGGTGAAATCTCGACATGGAATTTTTGGGTGGAATACAATACTTCCCCTACATACCAGTAGAGAAAGTAAAAATAAATAGGCATCTATGTTATGAGATGGGTCAGAAGGACAATGAACAACAAAACAATGGCACAGATGTGTTTATATACTCACATATAAGCTATGGTATCATTCTATTGGGGAATTTCTGTGTAAGAGAGAAAACAAGTATAAGTAATTGAAACTGTTTGTATGTTACAGCAACTGTGACAGCCGTGTTTGGGACAAGCTTTACAATGGATTTCCCATTTGATCCACAGGAACTTGTAGTCTTTGCCATTATTGGGTAAGTTAGATGCAAAGTAATTTACTGTTTCATTAAATTTCTTTAGGATTTGTTTCATAACTGTCAAGTTAGTGGAAAAATATTCACTTCAAACACGAAAGTACATATATGTACTGACAGAATACAAAAGCAAGGAGCAATTGGAAATGATTTACAATGGTAATTTTTTGTATTTTATTTATCTATTCATTCATTTGTTTGTTTGTTGATTTGCTCATTCATTTGTTCATTCATTCGTTTGTTTGTTTGTACATGCATACATTTGTTCATGCATTCATTTGTTCCTTAATTTTTTAATTCATTTATTCATTCATTCATTCAATATGTTGTTGCAGGATTTTGATCCATCAATTGAAGTATGTGCGTAAAAACGGTGTAACCCACACTATTTTAAAACTGAGAAAAATAGAGTTTTGTATCTGTTGGAAAAAAAAAATATTAGTTGACACATGTGGCAAACTTTATTTGAGTTAGGGTTAAAGGGCACACCTCAAACTTTTTTTAATGCAGTTCTAAGAATATTAAATTATTTTTATTTAACTTATAATAGAAAACGGTAATAAAAAAGAAACACTCATTCTGAATAAAACATAACTTTGACTACATACATTTTAATTGTTCTTAACAAAAAAGCATCCTTGCACATTAAAATAATCTACATTTATTACATTACTACCTATTATAAAAATTAGCCCTTGAAAACATTTAGGCCTATATGGGCCTATTTCAGATAATTAAACAAAATCAGGTATGTCAAACAACTGCTCATCTTCATGGACATCATTACTTTCACTAGACACAGATGTAAGACTTCTGTAATAATCATGATGTATTGGAGGCACATAATTGAGCAAGTCAAGCACATCTTTGAGTTTTGGTGGAGCTATGGGCCTTGGATTTACATACTTAGGTGGTAGGACACATTCTTAAGGGAAGGTCTACCTGACACTTTTTTTTTTCTTTAGCTTCATATCCCCTTTTTTTGTGGTGTATGCTTCACCATTATTTAATTTCTTCTTTATTATTTCGCGCTTCCACTTATCACGGTTGCTTTTCCTCTTGGAATAGTTACCACCACAATTTTTTTCGCTCATTTCATGTCTATCGTCTTCACAAACCACGCTGCATGACGCCATTTTCCTTGTTTACTACTTTTGCCAGACTGATCAACATGACACGTTCATTTCTCCCTAAGATGCAGGTCATAAAGGCTGTATAAAATACATCTTTGCAATTTAATAAAGTAGTGTTTGTAATAATTATCAACAAAATATAACAGAATAATGAATTGAAACTCATAAGGAAGCAGTATATTAAATGAGAATCTGCATAATAAGTAACTGACAAAATTAAAAGGTTGGCAATCCTACCCTAGTTCCTTTCTCCTGTTTTTAGACCATTTATGCACTTCAAAAGATGAGCTAAACCAGATCGCAAGAAATAGAAGTCATTATATATACTTCAAATCAAACTTTTGGATGTTTGACCTCCCATAAACTGTTAGTGCTTGTTCCAAACAAGAGATTGCAGCACTAATCAGATTTTTTTTTATTTTGAGGGTTAGACCGTTTTTACGCACATACCTTTAATTTTTCCCTAGCCAGCCAATTTAATTATGTATCTTCCCATTTGGTACAGCTTACCTCAATTTTGGGCTCTCCAGTTTGTGTTCTCCATTTATGATCTTGTCAGCATTGCAGATCTTACATGAGTTGTCACTTATAAAACCAAACCTATGTAGATGTTCCACCAAAGTTATGTTCAGTGTCTAATCGTAAGTGAGCAACTGCTTCTCTCGGAGCATTTTTAATTTTTTGTACTATTTCTTTTACGTTAGAATAATTTTTATTGGAAATTTCCTTTTGAGTATTATGTTAGTATTTTTGTTCTATACTAATTTTGACATCTTTTAGTTTTGCATCTAATCCACAATACTATAGATAGGTTTTGAATGTAACACTGCATCCTTTCTGGCTAGAAAGTCTGCAGTCTCGTTACCAATCACTCCCACATGTGCTGGTATCCACTGTAGTATTATCCTTTGAAATTTTGTTTGGAGTAATCTATAATATAATCTTATATTCTTTGTATGGACTGTCATATTGTTCAATTGCTTGAATGGCAGAAACTGAGTCTGTGAGAACAACTACATTATTTTCTTTTACATCAGTCCTATGGTATATCTGCTCTAATGCTCTTATTGCAGCCATGGTTGCATTCATTCCATATTTGCCATTTGATTTCAATACAGAAACATTGGCTTTTGAAACAGTGGGTAATAAAATACCAAATGCAATTGACAAATAAGCACATTAGATTACACAAGACAATACAAAGTTGTTGTTGTTAGCTAATGCTGGATTTCTGACAATGAAGTCATTAATCCTCTTGCTCTCCAATATTTTTCACTGATGGATGGGGCATTAGAAGTGGCCGGGCATATTTGAAGGTGGTCTCGATCCATTTCCTCTTGCAGATCACATAGAGGACAGAGTGGTGAAGGATATATCCCAATTCTGTTTAAATGTTTTCCCAGACAATCATGTCCTGTAATCAACCTGAAGGTTTGAGACAGTACAAAGTAAATTACATATAGTTACAGAGTAATGTTGACAACACTGTCCATAAATTCATCAACTGAATAGAATGTCCTATTTATTGGCCAGTTGTGAACACATACTTTAGTCTATTAGTTAAGACAACCCTTGCTGACTCAGGTAGTTTGTCGAACATGTTAATACCATTATAAAAACATGTATTTGCACTAAGAGTTAATCTGCATCTAATTTATATTTATTTCTTCTGTTAAAATATTGTGATCACGTCTGAAAAAATATTGGTTAGTAATCATTCTAATGTAAATTAGTGATCTATGTGTAAATAGATAGATGTGTAGGTAGATAGTATGGTCATAACTAGGGCTTGGATTTTTAGGTGCTAAAAATGTCCAAAATATGTGCCAAAAGGTAAAAAAATGTGCTAAAACAAATAAAATATTTTTAAGATCTAAATGGCTGAACTACCTAATATGAATGTACCTATTACTCACCAGACATTATTCTTGGAAGGGATCACCAAGTACTGTAGAATTATAGTATAAACCGCACAATTGCTCAATATTTTCGTGCCAAAAAATTTGACGATTGTCACGAAAACTTGTCTTGAATTTCGACGACAATCACTCCACATCACTCACACTGGCATCAATAATTTCTTCATATTGCCCATCCAACACATTTGAAATTTTATGGACTGTTAAGTCCACTATTATTTTCAAATTGGATTTTCTTTTTAGGGCTTGTGCTGCAGGATGAAAAAGAACTAAGTCTTTTTCCACATCCCGTACTACTTGAACTGCTTCTCCCAAAGACATTCCTACTCATAGTTTCTTTATGGAATGACAGAGGAGACCAAGATTTGTGGAAAAGTATGTGAAGTCATTTCTTAAGACTGTAGCTTTCAATTTTTGCAGTATTTTTAGCCGGATTGTGAAGCAATAACAGCTGCAGTGGAGGACTTCCCTGTTCTTATCTTGCAGGCTCATGTAGCTAGAGTAATCAGGATGTTTATATTTTCTTCCAACCGAAGGTTTTCCAATAATGAATAACAAATTGCGACATCCAGCCTGCATAATTGAGCATGAAAGAAGTGAATGGTGACTTGTCAAAAATAATTTGTTGCTGTTTTTATGTAATTTAGGTGAAAATTATTTTAAAAATGTTTCCTTTATGCAATTTTTGTGTAATTTATGTGAATATCTAAAAATTATTTAATTTACATAAAAAGTCACAAAATATGCATTTTTATGTGCAATAAAACTTAAAATACTTGCTCTGGTGTAAATATCCAGAACATTAAACTAAATTTCAAGTTAATATTAAGACACAAACAAAACATGTATTTACCCAAAAATCTGAACCCTAGTTACACCTTTAGTGTAACAAATATGGATCGCTAGGTTCTTTACTAGTTTTATTTAAAAGTGTTTATAGTGCCCCCTGCAGTTTCCTTCACCTCGTCTATTCCTTCTGGGGGTAAACACAGAAGACTGTATTGAGTTGAGATGTAAGGTGTCCTCTCTGTTACGTAGTCATAGGTTAACCAAGTGGGTCTATATGTGGGAGGGAAAATGATCATTCCTATGTTACTTCTATGGCTAGAAGGCATTTGTCATCCTTTCATAGACTGAAGTGTTTTTAACCGGAAATTTCAGTTTCCTTAGGAAGCATTATTTAAAAACATGTGTAGTTTCCAATGGTAAGCCAATTAATTAAGAAAGAGAATATGAAACTTTAAGTTAAGTTGTCTCTGTGTTTAAAATCAACATTTAATAAAGCTATACTTTATTTCAGTGCCATCTCAGGTCTTGGAGGTGCATTATATGTTTGGGTCCATCGTCAGTATGTGCTCTTCATGCGACGTAACAAGAAAATGACAACATTCCTTCAAAAAAAGTAAGTTTTATCTGTTCTTATTGTGAATTCTATGTTGAAATGCATAGTATATGATCACCTGGAACTTATTGTTGACCTATACAATTAGGAAAGTAAGAAAGTCCACTTCAGGAGGTGAAATGAATAGAAATAAACCTTTCATGGCTTCACAAATTTTTTAAACTGATCAGAAATGTACACTAAGAAGATACATGTTGAGATCTTCTGCTTCATGGACTCTGGCTATTGGTCTTCCTACATTACTGAATCCTTTTGGTTTATAGTTTGGGGAGGCATTGGTGAAATTTGGGCAAAAATGATGAAAAATCTGATTTTTCAGTTTTTGCTTGTACTTTCCTAATCTACAGTCACTTACACAGCATTGCCATTTAAAAGGCTGTTCCATCATGATTTAAATGCCCATGTGCAGATAGTCATGGCTTCTAAAATGCACTCCCTTATCTCATTGCAGCAAAACTGTTTACAATGTTGAAATTTAACTCAGACAGTTGAATTTGGTGCTCATGAATGTTGTTGTTAGCTAATGCTGGATTTCTGACAATGAAGTCATTAATCCTCTTGCTCTCCAATATTTTTCACTGATGGATGGGAAGAGCATTAGAAGTGGCTGGGCATATTTGAAGGTGGTCTCGGTCCATTTCCTCTTGCAGATCACATAGAGGGCAGAGTGGTGAAGAATATATCCCAATTCTGTTTAAATGTTTTGCCAGACAATCATGTCCTGTAATCAACCTGAAGGTTGCAACTGCTGTTTTTCGAGGATACTCAGGAATCACTGTTTGAATGTTTGGTAGTTCCCATCTTTTATTTTTTGATTTTATATTTTGCAATAATTTTTTGAATTCAGAGTTGACTAATCTTTGAGCTGCATAAAATGGTAGATTAACTATAGATTTTTGTACACCGCTGGTACCCTTTTTTGCAAGAAAATCAGCTTTCTCATTACCACTCAGTCCACAGTGAGCTGGTATCCATTGGAAGACTAGGTGTTTTTGAAGTGCTGTTAGATGGGTAAGAATTTTCCAACATTCTATAATTGTTTGGTTTTTTAGTGATAACTTGGAAGTAATTGCTATAATTGCTGCCCTGGAATGTGAGAGAATACCTGCTTGACAAAAATGTGAAGTTCTGTACAAAAGATTTTGTAGGGCCAATGGAATTGCTTCAATTTCTCCATCAAAGTTTGTAGTTCCATAACTTAAATATTTGTAATAGGAAAAGAGGTGACATGTGACTCCAGCACCTGCTCCATCTTGGTTTGATATCAATGATCCATCACTATAAATATGGAGCCATTCGTGTTCTGGAAATTTAGTATGGATTGTCTCTAATGCCAATAATTTTAGAACACTAGTTGGAGTATCACTTTTCTTAACTTCTTCTGTCTGTGTAAGTAATATGTGATGTCTAATGTTTGTGTCGGATTGACTTTAGATATGAAGTTTTCCTTTGAATTAGGAAGGTATACATTCTTCTTGATGTCTTGAATTTTGGAAAGAAAGCTCTCCTGAGTCTTTAATGTATGTGTAAAATTTCTCTTGTGCCATGTATTGAATGGGAGTCTGATCAACTTTTTGTGTTGAATAAGAGCTACTTTTTCTATTTCATATTCAATGGGGTATTGGTTGGTTAGTATTTCCATAGCTGCTATTGGTGTGGTTTTGATAGCACCTGTAATTTGTAATTATTCTCAGACTTTGGTTTTGAAAGATTTTAATTGTTTTTGTATTTGCTGTTACAAGAACTTCGCTGCAGTAAGTAAATATTGGCTTTATATATACATTGTATGTTGTGTTAAGAGTTGCTCTGGAACATCCCCGCTTCATTCCAGTTAGACGTTTTAACCCTGAAATGTGCCTTTCTGCTCTTTGTATTACATTTTCTATTTGTAAATGAATGTAAACAGAGACATCTTGTGGGATATTCTGCAAACATTCATCCTGGTAAAGCAGTGCTAAAATATGGAGAAAGTTTTGTCTGTGTACATGTGTTAAACCACATGGTCATGTTTTACTGAATTTTATACAAGAATTTTTGTTTGTTAAAAGAAGTTGCAAATTGCAGTGTCTTCAGTTGTTATTGCATTCAATGTGGATTGTGAAGCTACTCTCTATGTAAGGGAAATGGTCACAGCTAGTAGTTAGTCCACTCAGTAAAAGGATTAGTAATGTTGTGGATGAGTCAAGATTAAATCAGAGTGCACTAAGTACATTAAATACATTCAAATCAGTGAAAAACAGTTCAGAGCAGCAAAACTTAAAAAAGAAGCTAAACAGCCAGCTGAAGGACTTTCACATGGTCCAGAGATGTTCTAAAGCACTGAATATTTATCATACACTTAAAACTTTTAAGTTATGTTTCTTTGCTTTGTATTTTTTTTACATTTTTTAATGTTAAAAATGCTCAATGCAATTCTTAATAGATTTCTTTGAAATGATTTTTCACACATATTTTTAGATAGCTACTTCATAAAACTTATTATTTTAAAGCTCCAGACGGAGCAGTTTATTTGTTACTGAATTTTAATTTTGAAACTTATTAATAATTTGAGGAAAAATAGCCATCAATGTATTCAATAATATTTTTTGTTGTACCAGGTGGTGCATAGTGATTTCCCTAGTTTTGGAGGCGTATATCTAATTACTCTGACAGGAGAGGAACATAACTAATATACCAATTGAGTGCAGAATATCCCATTTATTTACCTCATGTTCTGGAATTATTGTTTATTACATCTTTAAGGGGATAAGGTAGTGATTCGTACACGATTTCAATATTTCATAACATAACTTTAGTTGAGGATATCTAAGCTCCTACTGCTCAGATCAAAATTTAATTTGGGATGAATATTTAGTGATTCATTATGATTACACTCATATAGAGAACATCAAAACAATTACTTAACCCTTTCTTGCCTGAATTATTTTGCTACATATGCCGTTCTTCCTCTAATTCGAAACTAGTTTAGATTAGACGGTCTGTGAGACCTTCAGCCTGCTGGCTCGGATAGCCATGATCGTTAAGGCAACACGTAGTGCACTGGCCATGCACTCAAAGCCTGAGGTCGTGAGTTCGAGTCTCGGCAACCGCAGTCAAATGTGCCTGTGGTAAAGGACGGGGAGGGCCCACGTAAAATAATCGGTGTGATGGCACGCGTGGATCATGACGGGGTATCATTTGACTGCGGTTGCATGGATTTTGCTTCTTTTCTTATAAAAAAAACACTAAAATATAAATTGTAAAAAAAAATAATTTTTTACAATCCAAAACGTCTCAAATATGTATTTTTAATTGGTGACACACAGTATAACAAGAATATAGCAGAAAAAAAAGTTAAAACTAGTACAAATAGGAAAAAAAGCTAATGTATCTTATAAGACACACCAGACATGAAAGGGTTAAAATGGAAATGTAATAAGGCAAAAACTGATAACATGTTTTTGAAAAAATATAATATATATATATATATATAGTACTAGCGGTACAAATTCCTTCTACAACATTCAAGCCTATGTGTTGAAACTTTTCTAGTGCACTAGGCAATGTGTATTCATAACTGTTAACCTAAATTTACTTAAATATCTCTGGCTATATTCAAAAGAAAAAATATTTAACTTTTGTAAAAAAAAAACATAATTTTGTTTTGCACAAATATTTTTTTTCTAATTTTCTGTTTTGGATTTTTCCAATAACAATAGGTTATGTTTGTAGAGCAGATGCTTCTGGAACTACTGTAATATTTTCATTCAAATAGGTTCAGTGGTTTTGAAAAAAAGTGTACCTGAGTTTGAAAAATGTCAAGTTACAGAAAACTACATTTAAAGATAAGTGTGTCATCTCTGAAGCCCTCTTTACCCAGTGTGGTGCAGCACTCTGCCATATTTAGATGGGGTAACTTAAAGCCTTAAATATGCCAGTACCCTTAGAATGTATATATCTTTTGAAGAGGAAGATTTCTACTTTTTTTAAAGATGAAAAACAAAAAATTGACTTTTTGAGCCCAAATCACTACCCTGTCCCCTTAATATAGGTTCCATTATAGTCCAAGCATACCTGCAAGCACGTGATGAAACTGGAAAATACCTGATTTGGCAGGTCTGCAACTATGAGCGCAATTGCTTCAGCACTGGTAGAGGTGCAAGATGTGTAGTAAAGACTTCTCTTTCAAAAATCTCCATAAGAGGAAATCGGGAAGTGTAGGATTGAGCAAGTGGACAGCCATGCAATATCTCCAAACCTTGAGATGATAGACTTAAATTAATTTTTGAGGAATGCCGTGCTTTTGCATGCCATATGGGCCATAGCGCCGTCTTGTTGGAGGTAAACATTCTTTGTATCCATTCCAATCCTTCTAAGTTCAGGAATCACAAATGTGTAACATTGTTATGTGTCAGTCTGAATTTACTGTCACAGTTTCTCCTGCATTATTTTCAAAGAAAAATGGCCCCATGATTCCAAACTTGTCTCGCTCGAGTAGCACTTTCTGGTGTGTGCATTGTTTTCAGTGGACCAAGTTAATGTCTAGGACACTACCACATGTTGCAAACTTATTCACCCATTGCATAATGGTTTTCCGTAAAGGAATTGATGCATATCTTGTCACATTGAAACGAACACAAAATGATCTGCAACAGACTTATTCTCGTGAAAGAAATGCATGGCTGAAACATGATGCCCCACTGACCAATGCTCCATAGCTACTGACGCTAAACAAAACAAAATTGCGTTGTTCCCATCACTCAATGCAATGGTATTACCAATTTAAATTCTAACTATTATTTAAATAGTTCTCCACTTCTGTCATGGACTTAGGTGTTATCATGACCCAGAATTTCTCTTTTGATCAACACATGATAAATATAACTAATGATTCCTTTAAGAAACTTGGTTTTGTATTCAGAATCTGTAGAGACTTCAGACACACAGGTGATACCGAAATTTAGATTTCAAATCGAATGGGATTGATAAAGACACGTTTTAATTTAATTGCCGGATATGAGATTTGCGATAAGTGTTGAGTAATAACATATGTAGATAATAGAGTAGGAAGTGTCGTAAGGTGAGCAAGATATGAGTAAATAATAGTTGTTAAATTTGTAGGATAAACGCATTATTGGTTTGAAATTAACGAGTCATGACGTCATACCACATAATTGGAAATTCAGGTCTGCCAACCTTAAAAGTCACGCGATATGTTTAATAAAATATAAAGTAAACATTGTTTAATCATAGAAAGGTAACTATATATTCGGAATTCAAAAAAAGAACATGTTATAATAGAAAGGGACATTTCTAAATTGTGAAAAGGAATGAAATAGCATTTTGGATACGAGGCTTTCTTTTGATGACGTCATGAAATTTAAAATTGGAAAGAACGTTTTCCTAGCGTGGGTACGCCAGGAAGCGTGATCACTCGCCCCAGATCGGTAGTGGACTTAGAGGTGTACACATGTGATTTGCTGTTGCTCTGCAAGTATATATATATATGTATCGAAAGTCGGCATAACTCCCGAAAGTGTAAAAGAGTGGAAAATAAATAATCTACAAAAGTCATTCTGGGTGATGTATAAAATATACCTACGCATACCCTGGATTATAGAAAACTCATGTTGAGCTAGTTGGAGCAACCAACGACATTCCACATCAAAGGGCAATCAAACGTGGAGCACCATCCCCTCTTCCACATCACAGGTTATGCTAATTCTATACAAAAGTCTTGTTCATAGTAATTTGGAATATGCCTCAATTGTATGGTTGCTAATGTATAAATGTCACAACAAACAAATAGAGAAGATAAAAAAAAAATTCCTCAGATTCTTATGTTACAAACCTCACGGTGTTTTTATTTATAATCAGAAATTTCCATATAGCTAATTGCTTAAAGAATTCAAAATAGTGTCACTTTCTGACCGTAGAATAATAGCCAAACAGTTATTTCTGTATAAACTCATAAATAGCCTGATATCCACTGAAGAACTGCTTGACAGAATATATTTTAATGTCAGTATTGCTAATTTTAGAAACTGTCAACTGTTTCAATTTAGAAGTTCAAAAATGTTATCCCATAAAAATTCTCCCGTTCTGAGGTTATGTGCGAAATACAATAAACTTTCAACTAAAATAGAGCTGGATTTTAGCTTAACTTACAAGCAGCTGAAGAAATATTAAATATGAAAATTATTTACATGTGATTTTTAGCTTTATCACTTACTGTTATCTGTAGAACCAGTATAACTTGCGATTCTGGTCTTAAATAATTGTTTAATACGTTTCATTTCTAGTCTTAGTTTCTTTATACTTTATTGTATTCTTTTTCTATTATACTCAAATTTGTTTATCATTTATTCAGTTGCATCACTATTCGCTTGATAAGTAAACAGTTTACAATGTCTTGTATACAATGATAGCTTTTATAGAGTTTATTTTTAGTTTTTTTTGTATTCCTTCTTGTACTCTTGTTTTGTATGTAGTTAAACTTATGTAAGTAAATTACATGTAGCTACTGTAAATGGAGCTTTGTTCTGTTGTAGCACAAATGAATAAATAAATAAAACTGTATAGCTTCTTATGTTCCCAAAACAAGAACTGAAATAGGAGCTTGCAAGGCACCACCCACCACTACACAAAAATTCCAGTAAAAAGCTTAATAAATGAGATGTAGAATCGGAACTGAAAAATTCAATGCCACAGCTAGGAATTATAACTGAATAAATTCCTTTTTTTTAAAAAAAAAAAACTCTCATATAGAGAAGTGAAATTCTGTAGACCCTAGATATGCTTTGGCACATATGTATACAAGTTTTCACATCATTGTGATAAAAATTAAGGATTCTATAGTTGGAGAGATCCTATAGCCCAGCCGCTGCCCACTTCTGCCCACCACAGGCATCATTTGTGGGGTGCACCACTGGAGGGTGGTATGTGGTCAATGTCCCGAGCCCTCCCAGCCAGTTATGTGACCTTCTCAACCTTGGATCACTACTTATACATCAAGTAGCTCCTCAATTGGCCCCTGAGACTAACGAGGCTGAGTGCACCCCACACCAGACCTCCCAGTGGGGGAAAAATCCCCATGCTGGTACTGGGAATCGAAGCTGGGTCCTCTGCACCAGAGGCAAGTGCCCTGCCAACTGCGCTATGGAGGCAATCATTCAGACTATGTAGTTTCACATTAAATCAAACCAGACTATATAACTTCACGTTAAATCCAATGTGAAGCTATGTAGTCTGCTTTTTAATCTAAAGGGTGAGTCGGTTGATAATGCTAAACAACACTTACATTTATAATTCATTTATAATTTTGACTCAGGGGTCTCTGTCTAGGGGATATGTGAATGGCGACCACAAGGTACCCAAGCTGAGCAGAACATTACTTCCACTTACTGGTGTCTAGGGGATATGTGGATAGTGACCACAAGGTACCCAAGCTGAGTAGAACATTACTTCCACTTACTGGTGTCTAGGGGATATGTGGATAGTGACCACAAGGTACCCAAGCTGAGCAGAACATTACTTCCACTTACTGGTGTCTAGGGGATATGTGGATAGTGACCACAAGGTACCCAAGCTGAGCAGAACATTACTTCCACTTACTGGTGTCTAGGGGATATGTGGATAGTGACCACAAGGTACCCAAGCTGAGCAGAACATTACTTCCACTTACTGGTGTCTAGGGGATATGTGGATAGTGACCACAAGGTACCCAAGCTGAGTAGAACATTACTTCCACTTACTGGTGTCTAGGGGATATGTGGATAGTGACCACAAGGTACCCAAGCTGAGCAGAACATTACTTCCACTTACTGGTGTCTAGGGGATATGTGGATAGTGACCACAAGGTACCCAAGCTGAGCAGAACATTACTTCCACTTACTGGTGTCTAGGGGATATGTGGATAGTGACCACAAGGTACCCAAGCTGAGCAGAACATTACTTCCACTTACTGGTGTCTAGGGGATATGTGGATAGTGACCACAAGGTACCCAAGCTGAGCAGAACATTACTTCCACTTACTGGTGTCTAGGGGATATGTGGATAGTGACCACAAGGTACCCAAGCTGAGCAGAACATTACTTCCACTTACTGGTGTCTAGGGGATATGTGGATGGGGACCACAAGGTACCCAAGCTGAGCAGAACATTAGTTCCACTTACTGGTGTTTTGCTCCTAACTGTAACTTTTCTATCTGACTTTACCTTGGTCATCTCTTGTTCTCTTCCGACCCCGATGCTATTAGGGTTCCCGAGGGCTAGGGAGTCTATATTTTTCCAACCTCTCCATTTCTCTATAAAATCTTAACCCCTAACATGCTGACCTGTCATAGCATGTAATACGTCCTCTGATTGGTGATCAGAGGATATAGTCGGTGAATTTATTTTGATAATTCTGGCGGTCAGGTCGGTGAGACCCGTAAACCAACGACAGGTGTGGTCCTCCAGACATTCTGGAGGTTGTGAGAGAGCGATGTGACCGCCAAAACATAAAAATATGGTGCTCTCTAAAAAGCGGTTACTATTACTGCTATTGCTCTCTTCAATATCATCAGTGAAAAATATTGGAGAGCAAGAGGATTAATGACTTCATTGTCAGAAATCCAGCATTAGCTAACAACAATAATGGTCGGAGAGAACTAACCTGACTAACCTGACACTTGACAGCTAGCTCATTCACTCACCTGTAAACAAGGCTAGTGCTATCTCGTCCAATCGTGTTACAAACACATTGCACAATGGTTATAGTCGACTGGACGAGATAGGGCTAGCCTAGTAGTCCACAGGTGAGTGAATCAGCTTGTGTGTCAAGTGCCAGGTTAGCTCTCTCTGACTTTAGTCAGTTTCACAGATGCTTCCCCTTCAAACAGATAACGGTCTATTAGAGTCCATTATTTTTATGCATTCATACCAGTTAATCTGTAATCTATAATATTACATACTCCTATTTTGTTCTGTACAAGCATTTTTGTAACCATTTAAGTAATTCTGGTACATATTACAAATTCTGTAGAAAACACTGTACTAAAACTTATGTTTTTGTTGTATTGTTTACAGTCGGTTCCTATATCCAGGTATAGTGTCGCTGATAGTTTCATCTGTATCATTTCCTTTGGGCCTCGGCCAGTTCATGGCTGGTGATCTCAACTCTCACGATCAGGTATGAAATTAATTTAATTAGAAGGTAATATGTATACATGTTTTGTTTCCAAGTCTCTTGTGCTCCTGTTGGTTATTTCTCAACATAATCTGATTTTACCCCTTTAATTGGCAAGTTTTTTTGTTACATATGCTGTTCTTCCTGTAATTCCTAAACCAGTTTTCATATCCCTTTGAAGGTACCTTAGTTGAAGTGATTACAACAGCTGTGATTGTTAGAGCGATACACGATGGACTGGTCATTCATTCAAAGTGAAACATCGCAAGTTCGAATCTCAGCAACTGCAGTCAAATGTACTGTGGTAAAGGAAGGGAAGGGCCCAAGTAAAATAACTGGTGTAATGGCATGCTGCTTTATAACAGTGATGTCAAGGTCACAGGCCGCTGAGAGCTCCACTGGGCATCTTGTATATGCTGAGGGCAAAACATGACGTAATACATATCAACACCAGTAGCGATATCACCTGATACCTGTTTACTTGCAACTTGGCTGCGTCCACGGATAAAACCTTTCTTATAGTGCATATATATTATGAATGTTTTCCTTCTGAATTGCCTACAAGGATGCATAGCACAGATACAAGTTGGATCTATGAAGGGGAACAATACTTCTCACGCGTAAAAGAAAGCTACTTGACAGTTATTCAAGTTGATTAAAATAGTAACACAGTTGCAACTTTCTGATGATTAGGCTGAATTATAGGTATTATTAAATCTACTCTAGCCCTTGGGTTAGCATTCCCGTACTGTGAAGTACACCATTTACGCTCTTCATACCTCTTAAAGATAGACTTTTCAATCCCAGATGTAAAAATGTCAAAATTGATTTTCAAATGAATGAATAAATAAATAAACAAAATAAATAACAGAATAATTATACAGTATTAACAATAGTGTTTTTTATACGAACTTGTATCAGATATACCTATTTTATACAAAAAGTAAATGGCAGCTTTGAAATCCTGTTATCCCTTAAACGGATATTCTTATCTATTTTGATTAAACATAAATGACAATATTTACATGGATTATCTTCAAACAAGTGAAATAACACGAACCATTATTAGTAATAGGAGTTGACGATTTCCTCCAAAATTAAAGGGAAGAACTACAGGTAGGTTGTTTGAAAACTGCTGTCCTTAAAGATACATGTTTTAGTGTTAAGCGTTTGCATAATGAATTTAAGAGAATCTTACTGAACACCTAAGTAAAATACCTCATGTTGCACATTTGTAGGATCAGTCACTTGGCATATTTTTGAATTCACACACTTTTCAAAATTTGGCTCAATAATATTACAAAGACAGATTCTAAGACTGGATGCCAAATTGCTATCCGAGAGTCTGTTTTTGTGGCGGGTTTTGAGGAGCTATGCAGAAACCCTGTTCACAAAGGTAGGTACTACCATACATTGTCATAGTTTTTGCTGTCTTAGGAATCAAATTTGGGTAACGCCTATTGTCAAGTTTCTGGTAAAATTCAATCAGTGCGTCTGAGTATGAATAATTGTCAAATTTCTTTTGAAGGCGACGATCACACTGTACTTCTAACAGCTCCAGCTGAACTGCTGCATTATTTACTTTATATATTTCATAATGACTTTGTATGTTGTATTTTTAATGCAGGATACTGGCTGCGTATTAGGTACTGAATACTACTACCACAACTTTACAGAGGAATTGTTTTCCCATTCGAAACATGCGAAACCAAATGACTCATGTCTATGCTCTCGGACGCAGCCATTGCTCTGCCTGCATCACACGGAAAACTGCACTGAACTGGTTTCTAACGGTCTGGCCCTCTATGCCCAGGGCACGGCGACTTGCTCTCTCTGTGGCATTGCCACTCGGGGCCACGATTGACACCACTGTTATAAAGAACAACAAAATGATTAACATGCATAAGGCATATACCTATTTCACGGAGAAATGTAACTACATATAATATTTTGCTAGTGAATTTACATTCGAATGCAAGAGGTTTTGATTACTCAATACTACTACTAGTGAATGACAGTATTCGTGAACTTGCATTCGAACGAAACAATTGTAAAAGTATTCGATTGTATAAGGATTCGATTCTGCTCCTCACTACTTACAACAGCAAGTTCAATTTCGCACGCAGCAATATGGCGTAGTAACCGTAACCGTGATCCTTTATGTTCAAGCTCATAAGGGATGTTGTGCACGTAACACGTTAATCCCTGTTCAAAAATTTAATAATTAGTTTGTGTTAGAGTGCAAACGAGATAATCTGCGTAGCAAAACATCAGATGAATATTCCTACACCTACTGAATATTTGTACCCCAAAATGTAGGGTTTAAAGCCACAACACATTCAAACTCTCGCAGATTGTCTACTGAAAATTATTAATTCATGTAACATAACATCATGAAAAGTCAAATTTCAATTAATTCTAAATAAAAGTATAAACTTATTTGCAAATTCCCAGCGCATGTCTTAATATTGTATAATGTTTCAACTAAAGTGTGAATATTACTTCTAGTGTCATCTGTTGGCGCAAAGTTACATTGAGATAGATGGCATTGTGCAGTGTCTCTACGCCAGCGATCAATGTATCCATTATTCCGACCGGCCTCGGCGTCTCACCCGTTGTGGACTTCGCTTTGTTTTACCGTTATTTCGAGGGAAATTTCAATTTAAATACTATTTTTTCTTGTGGCAGTTAAACTACGCATTGTATTTCAACTAAGTACTTCATATTGACATTTCACTGTTTATTACACCGCAGATAAAAGAATCGTTTTTAGGAAATGATCCACTGGAGGGCGGCATTGACGCTCATTTCACCAACTGCTCCATCATAACCTTTCCGGGCATCAATTTCGCCTGCATTTCATATCATTTCCTTATTTTCATCCCGTTGCTGAGCTGACCACCCGCTTCCAGGTCTTCACTCTGTCCGGTCGATAGGTTCCTTTGCTCCCCAACAGGCGTTTGACATTAGAGGGCGTCAGTCCTCCATACGGGGAGAGTAATCAGATAAAGAAGTGCCACTGATTACAGTAATATTGAATATTCGACGAAATTAACTGAAATTCACAAAATCGTTGGTGCGATGAGTGGCGGGGGAAACGGGAGAACACGGAGAAAAACGTACAGACGTTCTTCATCCACCAGAATGCCTCTTGCAGGTCCCTGGGATCGAACCTGGACTACCTTAGAGATAGACAAGTGGTCTAGCCACTCGGCCGCGACGGTAATATAACGGATTTAAGGGAAGTCATTGCATTAATTTAAACCAGTAGTAGATCTCGGTATTTGGCTTTTCTCTCTGACCATTTCCTACAGAGATAATGTTAGTGTTGTCGAAAACAAGCTGGCAAAACTGCAGATTATGTGGGTGTCACTTTCCCTAGCTCAGTACATAAACACCGTAACGGCACATCTTGAAAACAAACTCATACCCTGCCTTGTCCTTTCGTGTTTACTGTACTAGGGTAGGCCAATCATAAGCGTTAGTTCCCAAATTATTACGCGAAAGCGCCCAACCTGTTTACATCCACAAACCAGGTCAATTCCCCAACCAACCTCATTGCAACGTTGTCGACTTACCTCACCTCTGAAAGAACAGCTCGGAGTATTCCTTCACATGTTTCAAGTGATTAATTATTTCGTACCCCTGTGTGATTTCCCACAATTACTACCAAAACTATGTCAGAAATAAGTTACTCTACGCATCTTACAAGTAACAAACTATTATCTTCGTACATACTTGTAGAATAACGCATCCAATTTGGATAAAAAAGCTATTAATTTTTCGAAATTGGCTGATCAAAGAACAAAATGCCATTAAGACTTTTTGTTTGCAATGCTTCTATGAAACACATATTAGATGGAATGTAATGACTTGCCTTCCACCCTGTATATATATTATATGCAGCGTGATTTATGAAGAAGTGGCACATTTATTTCTTTGATTGTTTCAAAACTTATTATTCCTGAAATGCCGCGGCATTTCGGGAGATTATATACCTACCTGCATAACAAATGTTGAAAATGTGGTCCATCCTGAAAAGGGCACAACTCAACACATCGTTCCATGTTACTGGGCACTCTGTTGTCAATAGCTTGAACTTCAAGTGTAATTTTGTCCTTTAGATCGTCCAATGTCTGGGGACGTGTGGCATAAACCTTCTGTTTTAAATAACAGCATAGAAGGAATTCCGACTGTCAGATCTGAAGATCTGGGCGGCCAGTGGTTCTTGGCGTCAAAGAAACTTGCAATTTGTGCCATGGATTCATTTGATGTATGGCGTGTAGCGTCATCCTGCTGAAAGTATCCTTGTCTCAGCTCAACATCTCAAAAAGCTCCATCAAAATCCTTCGGTGCTCTGCAGTGTAAACATTCCTTTAAAAAATCTGATGTGTTGCACTCACATGACTTTCTCTACTCTTCTTCTAACCATTCTTACAAACTCTTATTTCTATATCTTCTTCGTGTTAGTTGAAATAAACATTTGTACAAATTATCTTATTGCTTATTTCCGTGTAGGTACAAGGGGAATATGGGAATACAGTAGGCTTTGGGCGAGAATCAAATCGTTTAAAGCTTTGAGATTCCGTTCTCTTTGTACAGCTGAGACAGAATATTGTAAGACCCCAAAAGAAAATCTTTATGTAAATATTTATTTAAAATTAATTTATTTTTGGTGCTGATACGAATTAGTTGAGTAACGAAAACGTGTTGCTATTGTTCATTGTTACAAAAAATTAAGTTTGTTTAAAAACATCATAAATGTTAAGTTCCACATTTAAATTTAATATATATGTGTAAATAAAAGAATTATATGTGTTGAATATTGAAAGTGAAGGGAGAATAGCTACAGATCGCTTCCCTAACAATGCGGGAACTATTTGATGAACGCATACGCGGATGTATACAAACAAGGTAGCATCATGTGAAGTGGCGCTGGAATCGTGTGTTTGAGACGAGAAGACATGTTTCTATAACGTGCGTGGAAGTGCGTAGAAAAGACTTTAGAAAAGTGGAAAGACTATCAATATAACATAAATTGGTGCGACGAAAGATAATTCAATTGTAACGACGAAAAAAGTGTTAATAAAGTAATATATTATAGTGACGTTACATCGAGTGTTTATTCATTCCAGCTGGTACCACGCCCTGAGAGAAATAATAGTCTCATAGCTCAATCCTCTTTATGAAAACAGCACCACAGCTAACATAAAAAAATGAACAACGATGTTGTGTTTGACGAAAGTTTGACTGGACGACTTTTGCATAATTGGTAAACCTTTAGAGATAGACCAAGTCATAATATACAAAAAATGTAGATCTTGCTAAAATACACAATTTATGTCTCAATAAATTTTCTTGTAGGGTGAACCATTTCGGAGATATTCCTTGTTATGTGTGTGTTTCTGAAATCTTGGAACTTCCGTGAAATGGTTCATCGTTGTTCATTTTTTTGTATGTTACGTGTGCAAAGAGAACGGAATCTGAATGGTTTAAAACATTTGACTATCGCACAAAACCTACTGTATTCCAATATTCCCCTTGTACCTACACGGAAATAAGCAATAAGATAATTTGTACAAATGTTTATCTCAACTAACACGAAGATATAGGAATAAGAGTTTGTAAGAATGGTTAGTACAAGAGTAGAGAAAGTCATGTGAGTGCAACACATCAGATTTTTTTTTTCCAATGGGATAACGTTTATCGTGAACACGGAACGTAAACCAGGGAAATGGTACAAGTCTGAAACTACCAGAGTTAGCAGTTAACTTTATGGTCATCTCGAAAACAAAAATATTCGTCCGTCCATTGAACTGTAGTACTTCTCCGACAGCTAGGGGTCTTGGTCCAGGGGGGGGGGGGACACTTGTAGGGGACCTGAGTACTCTCCCCTTATGTAGAACTTACAATTCTGTAGGACTTACAATTCTGTGCCTAGGTTCAGACGCCTGTCGGGAAGCACACGTCTATGGACTGAACAGAGCGAGGATCAACTGAGAATGACAACGAGTAGGGTTCTTGAACTTGAACTTATTTATTGAACTAAAACATTTGCCTGGTGCCGGTACAAAAGGGCCCGGCTTACAGGCTCAAATTAACATTATTTATATTATTTACAAAGTTTACAAGTGGATTCGTGTTATCTGTGTTTCCTTTAAAACCCATACAGTGGGCAGCTTTAGCCCACCGAGAACAGTTTTATTTTGTATGTTCAATGTCTTGTTTGTTTCTTTTGATCGTTTTTTGTTTATGTACACTCATCCACGCGCTCATTCACTCCTGGGCATACCACACATATGTCCCATCACACGCACACACACACACACACACACACTCGTATATACATATTTACACACACTGCATTATATACACTTTACTATATACAGTTTTTCCGCAGTTTTCCTGTGCGGACCAGGTTGCAGCTCCTGACTGGTTCCCTGGGATGCAGGCCTCTGAGGTAGCGTGTGTGCGGCCTAGGGCCCCTCTTTGCGCGGACGCACATCAGTCGGTGAGCCGAACAACGTCTAAAACATCTTAATTCTAGTGTGTTTCCGATGCTTCGGCTCACCTTTGCCAATATTGGCAATGACGTAATTGTCATGGTTTCTGATGCGCGCCCACGCGACAGCGGCTCTTTTCGCTATTGCCTCGGAAATGGTTAGGATCTGGGTTTCCTGGTGAAGGGTTCGGTTAGTGGTTAGGATGGGAGCAGAGAGGATTTTCCGGAGGGAGAGGTTTTGGAGGGTTTGGATAGTCTTCAAGGCGGTTTTTGAGGCGTTTGCCCAGGCCACACACGCGTAAAGAACCACTGACAGGATGAAAGCCTTATACAGGACGAGTTTGGACTTCAATTGCAACTGTTTGCTGCGGAAGATGGGGGCGCATAACTTTAGCCGCTGTCTGCCTTGGCCTAGACAATTCACAGTTATTTATACCTCAAATTGTTGGCTTTAAGGCCATTACGCATTCGAACTCTTGCATATTGTTTAATGAACATTTCCTATTTGTGTATATAACATCATTAAATGTTATATAACCATTAATTATAAAGAAAGGTGTACATTTATGTCCATATTTTCTTTTTTATGCCTTAATATTGCTTAATGTTTCAAATGAAATGTAAATACTGATGATACCGTCATCTGTTGTCAACTGTACATGCAGATAGATGGCCCTGTGTATCGTGCTACATCCATTATTCCTACCGATCTCGGCGTCTCGCCCGTTGTAAACTTTCGTTTCACCTTTGTTTACAAGGAAATTGCATGTGCTACTAAAGTGCGTTCCACCCTTAGAAGGCAGTACACGTTAAATGGAGCGCAGTGTTGCAACATGTACTAGTTGCGAATCTTTCTCCGCGAGCGACTCGAGGTGGCCGAGTCCTGCACTTAGTCCTTCAATTGCTGCTTGACGAGACGGGCACTTTTAACTTTGGTATCCCTCCACGCCTTTGTTACTGTATGACCTAAATTTACAAATGACTCGTCTGCATAAACAACTGATTTCCCCTGGTCCCTAAACATTTTTACGTCTTTTAGATATTTATGTCGCCATCTGATGATATCGATATCGTCTCTTTCTATTAATATGCACTTGTTGCCCCTTCTTTCATATTCGAACCCCAAATCATGTAAGAACCGACTAAGAGTGGCCCTTGAGAAATTTGGTTGTGTCTCATCACTGTTGACCCGTGACAAAATTATATTCAGCGTGGCTTGAATATTTGCAAACTGTAAAGAATGAACAATTCGCCGCACTCCACCTTGCTATATTCAATCATATTGCGTTAACCTAGCGTTTTGTGTAGTCCCGCCCTTTTTGCTTTCTTTTTCGATGGCGTTCTTTGAGGTCCTTTCATTAGTTCCTTTTTAATCTTATACACTACTGCTTCTGAACACCCGATAGCCTTAGCTGTTTCTTTTACTGCCTTACTTACACGCATTTTGCTTCAAAAATAATCTAACACATTCATAATTATTTGGCGTTCCTTACTTCTTAATTTACCAATATATCGCCTCTTCCTAACTTCCCCCTCCATAACTACAAATATTTACAAAAATATTAAACAAATAGCGCAATAACAGCTCACAGTTACACACACGGTTTCTTTCGAACTAATGTTAGTGCTGCTCCTTATACTATCTTCTGTGTCAGGCCTGGCGCTGAATAGATGAATACATTTTGTTTGCCTTACTGGGTAAAAGAAAGAGGTTACTGCCTTTTGGTTTATTTCAAAAACTTTCTCCAACCTTCCTCAACATTTGTTTTCGCTGGTTCCCTGATGTAAACTCAATAACAAAAAAGTTTCACACTGCGTAACTTTGGGTAGAAAAGGACGCGGCTAATGGCAACTTGTATGCGCTAGATATAGACAGAGATGTCCCATTTAACTCCATACTGTCTTCTAAGAGTGGAACGCTATATAGTAGTTAAACTAGGCATCGGGTTAACCCCGCCAAATGCCTAGGAATACTTCTCGACCGTGGACTTGCCTTCCAGGGTTGCCAACACGTACGATAATTATGGGGGTGTACGATAATTTGAGTGTATTGTTCGATATCGGCGAGTTATCATTTTCACTGGTTTCTCACACCAACGAAGTGACACTAATTACACACGCGTATAGAACCACTGACAGGATGAAGGCTTCGTACAGGACGAGTTTGAACTTCAATTGCAGCTGTTCGCTGCGGAAGATGGGGGCGCATAACTTTAGCCGCTGTCTGCCTTTGTTGACGCTATTTTTTATGTGGGTGGACCAGCACATTGTGCGGTCCAAGGTAACCCTTAAGTATTTAATTCCACGTGTTCAAACCTGCCGCCAAATAAAAAAGCCGGTTCTGTACTCTGTAAACTGAGTCGTATGACTTCACAGAACCATCCCTTGTCCTAAGTGCATGGTGCATCTATATTTAACTGCAATAATAAAAACTATGAGAAGTCCCTATAGTAACGAGGGATGTGGTGCATCGTGCACTCATTCTAACACCTAGTGAATATTTGAACCTCAAATTGTAGGTTCAAGGCCACGACACATTCAAACTCTTGCATATTTTCTACTGAAAATTAACTCGTGTAACGTAAGATCATGAAATTTCATAATACCATTAATTTCAAATGAAAATTTTTAATTTATATGGAAATTTCCTAACGTATGCCTTTATATTGTATAATATTTCAAATAAACTGCAAATATTAGTTATACTGCCATCTGTTGTGCCGAATGTAGCTTGGGATATGCAGCATCGTATACACTAGCGATCAATACATCCATTATTCCTGCAGATATCGGCGTCTCGCCCCTTGTGGACTTTGTTTGTTTTATCGTTATTTCGAAGGAAACTACAATTGAATGATTACTTTCTCCTGCGTTAGTTAAACTACGCATTGTATTTCAACTAAATACTTAATATTGACATTTCACTGTTTATCACACACGGATAAAAGATACATTTTTAGGTAATGATCCAAATGGCGTGCGACAGTGCCACTCATTTCATCAATTGCTCCATCATCACCTTTCTAATCATCCATTTCGCCTGCATTTCATATCATCCTCTTCGTCACTATTATACCTGGTGCTTGACAGACCACCCGCTTCCAGGTCTTCACTTTGTCCGATCGATAGGTTCCTTGCTCCCCAACAGGCGTTTGACATTAGAGGGCGTCAGTCCTCCATACGGGGAAACTAATCAGATAAAGAAGTGCCACTGATTACAATAATATTGAATATTTGACGAAATTAGCTGAAATTCACAAAATCGTTGGGGCAATGAGTGGAGGGAAAACCGGAATACCCGGAGAAAACCTGTACAGACGCTGCTTCCTCCACCACGAATGCCATATGCAGGTCCCTGGGAATGAACCCGGACCCCCTTAGTGATAGGCGAGTGGTCTAACCACTCGGCCGCGACGGTAATGCTTATTACATATACCGGGTGGTAGGGAAGTCATTATGTTAATTTAAACCTGTGGTAGATCTCGGAATTTGGAGCACATTTTACATCTTACGTTTTTCTCTCTGACCATTTCCTACGGAGATATTTTAGTTTTGTCGAAAGCAAGCTGGCAACACTGCAGATTATGTGGGTGTCACTTTCCCTAGCTCAGTACATAAACACTGTAACGGTGCGTCATGAAAGCAAACTCATACCCTGCCTTGTCCTTTCGTGTTTACTGTACGAGTGTAGTCACACGTGATATCTCCCAGCGTATTACACGAAACCCGACCTGTTTACTTTCACAAACCAGGTCAATTCCCCAACCAACCTCATTGCAACGTTGTCGACCTACCTCACCTCTAAAAGAACAGCTCGGAGTATTTCTTCAAGTCTTCTAAGTGATTAATTATTTCGTAATCCTGTGTGATTTCCCACAATTACTACCAAAGCTATGTCAGAAATAAGTTACTGACATCTTACAAGTAACAAACTGTTATCTTCGTACATACTTGTAGGATTACGCATCCAATTTGGATAAAAAAACTATTTATTTTTTCGAAATCGGCTGATCAAAGAACAAAATGCCATTAAGACTTTTTGTTTGCAATGCTCTTGCCTTCCACCCTGTATATATATTATATGCAGCGTGATTTATGAAGAAGTGGCACATTTATTTCTTTAATTGTTTCAAAACTTATTATTCCTGAAATGCCGCGGCATTTCGGGAGATTATATAACTGTATAGCAAATGTTGAAAATGTGGTCCATCCTAAAAAGGGCACAATTCAACACACGTTCCATGTTACTGGGCACTCTGTTGTCAATAGCTTGAACTTCAAGTGTAATTTTGTCCTTTACATCGTCCAATGTCTGGGAACGTGTGGCATAAACCTTCTGTTTTAAATAACAGCATAGAAGGAATTCCGACTGTCAGATCTGAAGATCTGGGCGGCCAGTGGTTCTTGGCGTCAAAGAAACTTGCAATTTGTGCCATGGATTCATTTGATGTATGGCGTGTAGCGTCATCCTGCTGAAAATATCCTTGTCTCAGCTCAACATCTCAAAAAGCTCCATCAAAATCCTTCGGTGCTCTGCAGTGTAAACATTGCTTTAAAAAATCTGATGTGCTGCACTCACATGACTTTCTCTACTCTTCTTCTAACCATTCTTACAAACTCTTATTTCTATATCTCCTTCATGTTAGTTGAAATAAACATTTGTACAAATTATCTTATTGCTTATTTCCTTGTAGGTACAAGGGGAATATTGGAATACAGTAGGCTTTGGGCCAGAATCAAATCGTTTAAAGCTTTGAGATTCCGTTCTCTTTGTACAGCTGAGACAGAATATTGTAAGACCCCAAAAGAAAATCTTTATGTAAATATTTATTTAAAATTAATTTATTTTTGGTGCTGATACGAATTAGTTGAAACGAAACGTGTTGCTATTGTTCATTGTTACAAAAAATTAAGTTTGTTTAAAAACATCATAAATGTTAAGTTCCACATTTAAATTTAATATATATGTATAAATAAAAGAATTATATGTGTTGAATATTGAAAGTGAAGGGAGAATAGCTACAGATCGCTTCCCTAACAATGCGGGAACTATTTGATGAACGCATACGCGGATGTACACAAACAAGGTAGCATCATGTGAAGTGGCGCTGGAATCGTGTGTTTGAGACGAGAAGACATGTTTCTATAACGTGCGTGGAAGTGCGTAGAAAAGACTTTAGAAAAGTAGAAAGACTATCAATATAACATAAATTGGTGCGACGAAAGATAATTCAATTGTAACGACGAAAAAAGTGTTAATAAAGTAATATATTATAGTGACGTTACATCGAGTGTTTATTCATTCCAGCTAGTACCACGCCCTGAGAGAAATAATAGTCTCATAGCTCAATCCTCTTTATAAAAACGGCACCACAGCTAACATAAAAAAATGAACAACGATGTTGTGTTTGACGAAAGTTTGACTGGACGACTTTTGCATAATTGGTAAACCTTTAGAGATAGACCAGGTCATACTATACAAAAAATGAGATCTTGCTAAAATACACAATTTATGTCTCAATAAATTTTCTTGTAGGGTGAACCATTTCGGAGATATTCCTTGTTATGTGTGTGTTTCTGAAAACTTGGAACTTCCGTGAAATGGGTCATCGTTGTTCATTTTTTTATATGTTAAGTGTGCAAAGAGAACGGAATCTGAAAGGTTTAAAACATTTGACTATCGCACAAAGCCTACTGTATTCCAATATTCCCCTTGTACCTACACGGAAATAAGCAATAAGATAATTTGTACAAATGTTTATTTCAACTAACATGAAGATATAGGAATAAGAGTTTGTAAGAATGGTTAGTACAAGAGTAGAGAAAGTCATGTGAGTGCAACACATCAGATTTTTTTTTTTTTTTCCAATGGGATAATGTTTATCGTGAACACGGAACGTAAACCAGGGAAATGGTATAAGTCTGAAACTACCAGAGTTAGCAGTTAACTTTATGGTCATCTCGAAAACAAAAATATTCGTCCGTCCATTGAACTGTAGTACTTCGACAGCTAGGGTCTTGGTCCAGGGGGGGGGGGTCACTTGTAGGGGACCTGAGTACTCTCCCCTTATGTAGGACTTACAATTCTGTAGGACTTACAATTCTGTGCCTAGGTTCAGACGCCTGTCGGGAAGCACACGTCTATGGACTGAACAGAGCGAGCATCAACTGAGAATGAGAACGATGAGGGTTCAAGATTCAAGATTATTTTTATTATAATTTTTGTCTGGTGCTGGTACATTTGGGCCCAGCTTACAGACTTACATTAGCATGTTTATTATAATTATTTATACTTATATTAAAATATGTACAGCGGGTTCTTATGAGGGTTCTTAGACAATTCACAGTTATTTATACCTCAAATTGTTGGCTTTAAGGCCATTACGCATTCGAACTCTTGCATATTGTTTAATGAACATTTCCTATTTGTGTATATAACATCATAAATGTTATATAACCATTAATTATAAAGAAAGGTGTACATTTATGTACATATTTTCTTTTTTATGCCTTAATATTGCTTAATGTTTCAAATGAAATGTAAATACTGATGATACCGTCATCTGTTGTCAACTGTACATGTGGATAGATGGCACTGTGCAGCGTGCTACATCCATTATTCCTACCGATCTCGGCGTCTCGCCCGTTGTAAACTTTCGTTTCACTGTTGTTTACAAGGAAATTGCATGTGGTACTAAAGTGCGTTCCACCCTTAGAAGGCAGTACACGTTAAATGGAGCGCAGTGTTGCAACATGTACTAGTTGCGAATCTTTCTCCGCGAGCGACTCGAGGTGGCCGAGTCCTGCACTTAGTCCTTCAATTGCTGCTTGACGGACACTTTTAACTTTGGTATCCCTCCATGCCTTTGTCACTGTATGACTTAAATTTACAAATGACTCGTCTGCATAAACAACTGATTTCCCCTGGTCCCTACACATTTTTACGTCTTTTAGATATTTATGTCGCCATCTGATGATATCGATATCGTCTCTTTCTATTAATATGCACTTGTTACCCTTTCTTTCATATTCGAACCCCAAATCATGTAAAGAACCGACTAAGAGTGGCCCTTGAGAAATTTGGTAGGGTCTCATCACTGTTGAACCGTGACAAAATTATATTCAGCGTGGGTTGAATATTTGCAAACAGTAAAGAATGAACAATTCGCCGCACTCCACCTTGCACTATTCAATCATATTGCGTTAACCTAGCGTTTTGTGTAGTCCCGCCCTTTTTGCTTTCTTTTTCGATGGCGTTCTTAGAGGTCCTTTCATTACTTCCTTTTTAATCCTATACACTACTGCTTCTGAACACCCGATAGCCTTAGCTGTTTCTTTTACTGCCTTACACGCATTTTGCTTCAAGAATAATCTAACACATTCATAATTATTTGGCGTTCCTTACTTCTTAATTTACCAATATATCGCCTCTTCCTAACTTCCCCCTCCATAACTACAAATATTTACAAAAATAATAAACAAATAACGCAATAACAGCTCACAGTTACACACACGGTTTCTTTCGAACTAATGTTAGTGCTGCTCCTTATACTATCTTCTGTGTCAGGCCTGGCGCTGAATAGATGAATACCTTTTGTTTGCCTTACTGGATAAAAGAAAGAGGTTACTGCCTTTTGGTTTATTTCAAAAACTTTCTCCAACCTTCCTCAACATTTGTTCTCGCTGGTTCCCTGATGTAAACTCAATAACAAAAAAGTTTCTCACTGCGTAACTTTGGGTAGAAAAGGACGCGGCTAATGGCAACTTGTATGCGCTAGATAGAGACAGAGATGTCCCATTTAACTCCATACTGTCTTCTAAGAGTGGAACGCTATATAGTAGTTAAACTAGGCATCGGGTTAACCCCGCCAAATGCCTAGGAATACTTCTCGAGCGTGGACTTGCCTTCCAGGGTTGCCAACACGTACGATAATTATGGGGGTGTACGATAATTTGAGTGTATTGTTCGATATCGGCGAGTTATCATTTTCACTGGTTTCTCACACCAACGAAGTAGGGCGCTGATGACCTAGAAGTTGAGCGCCCTTAAACCAAACCAAACCAAACACCAACGAAGTGACACTAATTACACACGCGTATAGAACCACTGACAGGATGAAGGCTTCGTACAGGACGAGTTTGAACTTCAATTGCAGCTGTTTGCTGCGGAAGATGGGGGCGCATAACTTTAGCCGCTGTCTGCCTTTGTTGACGCTATTTTTTATGTGGGTGGACCAGCACATTGTGCGGTCCAAGGTAACCCTTAAGTATTTAATTCCACGTGTTCAAACCTGCCGCCAAATAAAAAACCCGGTTCTGTACTCTGTAAACCGAGTCGTATGACTTCACAGAACCATCCCTTGTCCTAAGTGCATGGTGTATCTATATTTAACTGCAATAATAAAAACTATGATAAGTCCCTATAGTAACGAGGGATGTCGTGCATCGTGCACCCATCCTAACACCTAGTGAATATTTGAACCTCAAATTGTAGGTTCAAGGCCACGACACATTCAAACTCTTGTATATTTTCTACTGAAAATTATTAACTCGTGTAACGTAAAATCATTAAATTTCATATTACCATTAATTTTAAATAAAAATTTTAAATTTATATGGAAATTTCCTAACGTATGCCTTTATTTTGTATAATATTTCAAATAAACTGCAAATATTATTTATACTGCCATCTGTTGTGCCCAATGTAGCTTGGGATATGCAGCATCGTATACACTAGCGATCACTACATCCATTATTCCTGCAGATATCGGCGTCTCGCCCCTTGTGGACTTAGTTTGGTTTTATCGTTATTTCGAAGGAAACTACAATTGAATGATTACTTTCTCCTGCGTTAGTTAAACTACGCATTGTATTTCAACTAAATACTTAATATTGACATTTCACTGTTTATCACACACGGATAAAATATACATTTTTAGGTAATGATCAAAATGGCGTGCGACAGTGCCACTCATTTCATCAATTGCTCCATCATCACCTTTCTAATCATCCATTTCGCCTGCATTTCATATCATCCTCTTCGTCACTATTATACCTGGTGCTTGACAGACCACCCGCTTCCAGGTCTTCACTTTGTCCGATCGATAGGTTCCTTGCTCCCCAACAGGCGTTTGACAGTAGAGGGCGTCAGTCCTCCATACGGGGAACTAATCAGATAAAGAAGTGCCACTGATTACAATAATATTGAATATTTGACGAAATTAGCTGAAATTCACAAAATCGTTGGGGCAATGAGTGGAGGGAAAACCGGAATACCCGGAGAAAACCTGTCCAGACGCTGCTTCCTCCACCACGAATGCCATATGCAGGTCCCTGGGAATGAACCCGGACCCCCTTAGTGATAGGCGAGTGGTCTAACCACTCGGCCGCGACGGTAATACTTATTACATATACCGGGTGGTAGGGAAGTCATTATGTTAATTTAAACCTGTGGTAGATCTCGGAATTTGGAGCACATTTTACATCTTACGTTTTTCTCTCTGACCATTTCCTACGGAGATATTTTAGTTTTGTTGAAAGCAAGCTGGCAACACTGCAGATTATGTGGGTGTCACTTTCCCTAGCTCAGTACATAAACACCGTAACGGTACGTCATGAAAGCAAACTCATACCCTGCCTTCCCCTTCCGTGTTTACTGTACGAGTGTAGGCCAGTCACAAGTGATATCTCCCAACGTATTACACGAAACCCGACCTGTTTACTTTCACAAACCAGGTCAATTCCCCAACCAACCTCATTGCAACGTTGTCGACCTACCTCACCTCTAAAAGAACAGCTCGGAGTATTTCTTCACATGGCGGCGCTGTGGCCGAGCGGTTAGCGCGCTCGCCTACCACCTAGGCGGCCCGGGTTCGATCCCAGGGACCCGCATGTGGTATTCGTGGCGGACGAAGCGGCGTCAGGGCGGGTTTTCTCCGGGTACTCCGGTTTCCCCCGCCATCTCATTCCACCGGTGCTCCATCTTCATGTATCATCAGTGTCACCGCCTGCGGTGCCGTAGTAGTAAAAGCGGGCGTTAAACACTACAACAACATATTTCTTCACGTCTTCTAAGTGATTAATTATTTCGTAACCCTGTGTGATTTCCCACAGTTACTACCAAAACTATGTCAGAAATAAGTTACTGACATCTTACAAGTAACAAACTGTTATCTTCGTACATACTTGTAGGATTACGCATCCAATTTGGATAAAAAACTATTTATTTTTTCGAAATCGGCTGATCAAAGAACAAAATGCCATTAAGACTTTTTGTTTGCAATGCTTCTATGAAACACATATTAGAAGGAATGTAATGACTTGCCTTCCACCCTGTATATATATTATATGCAGCGTGATTTATGAAGAGCTGGCACATTTGTTTCTTTAATTGTTTCAAAACTTATTATTCCTGAAATGCCGCGGCATTTCGGGAGATTATATAACTGTATAGCAAATGTTGAAAATGTGGTCCATCCTGAAAAGGGCACAACTCAACACATTGTTCCATGTTACTGGGCACTCTGTTGTCAATAGCTTGAACTTCAAGTGTAATTTTGTCCTTTAGATCGTCCAATGTCTGGGGACGTGTGGCATAAACCTTCTGTTTTAAATAACAACATAGAAAGAATTCCGACTGTCAGATCTGAAGACCTCGGCGGCCAGTGGTTCTTGGCGTCAAAGAAACTTGCAATTAGTGCCATCGATTCATTTGATGTATGGCGTGTAGCGTCATCCTGCTGAAAGTATCCTTGTCTCAGCTCAACATCGTCTAGTTGCTCAAAAACTCCGTCAAAATCCTTCGGTGCTCTGCAGTGTAAACATTGCTTTAAAAAATCTGATGTGTTGCACTCACATGACTTTCTCTACTCTTCTTCTAACCATTCTTACAAACTCTTATTTCTATATCTTCTTCGTTAGTTGAAATAAACATTTGTATAAAATATTTTATTCTACATCTATTTTCTTGTAAGTACAAGGGGAATATGGGAATACAGTAGGCTTTGGGCGAGAATCAAATCGTTTAAAGCTTTGAGATTGCGTTCTCTTTGTACAGCTAACATAAAGAAATGAACAACGATGTTGTGTTTGACGAAAGTTTGTTTTCCGAAACTCACACAGATAACAAGGAATATCTCCGGAATGGATCACACTACAAAAGAAATTATTTGGCCATAAATTGTGTGTTTTAGCAAGATCTACATTTTTTGTATAGTACGATTTTGTGTATATTTTGCTGTTTACCAGTTATTCAAAAGTCATCCAGAGTAAACAAAACCATATGTGCTACAGTCAGAAAATTCAAGATATATATTTCATTTGCCATAAAAATATCTCAAACGTATCACATTTTAATCAAAATCGTTAGAGCCATTTTCAAGAAAATCAAAACTTTCGAACAATTTTCCATGTAAAGGGTAGTTTAGGGTGGGACTATTTTCTTCAAAATCTTTGTGTGGCATCCTTGAAAGACATTGAACTTAAATACCAACTTTGGTTTTTAATCGACTTTTCGTTTTTGAGTTATGCTGTCCACATGTTGACACACAGACACACACACGGACCTCTTTCTAAAAATGCTTTTTTTTTTATTCAGGGGGCCTCAAAACATGTATTTCCGGTGAAATCTCGACATCGAATTTTTGTGTGGAATACAATACTTCCCCTACTTACCAGTAGAGAAAGTAAAAAGTATATTAATGAGAACATTATCTGTCCTGGATATTAGAGGTATAGGTAACAAATTAATAGAATCCTACATGACTAATAGTAAACAATACGTAGTTTTAAACTCCACAAATAGTGACCTTATCTACTCTGACAACAATGTTGATGGAATAAGTATAATTTTGCATAACGTGAATTGTTTATCTAAAGAAGACTCCAGAGCAGTGTTTCATAACATAACGCTGATTGTGGTAATGTAGGTGGTTGTGGGGAACCAAAGAACCAGAAAACGAAGCAAAAGTATTCAAAAGTAGTGCTAGATTTGGCAGCGCCATCGTTCGAGTAGAACCGTGGTTTATACTGTACAGTGGCGCCAGAAGCGGAAAAACCGGGTACTCATCGGTCTTACTCGTATCGTCGCCAACCCTAAAGTGAAGACAACAGGGTTGTCCACATTCAAAAGTAAAATTATCGTACCGGCCACTCAGAATTTTAGATTTGGATTGAAAATTATCGTACATCATAAAGCAAACGCTACAACTATAAAAATATCAATATAATACTTATGAAAATATAAGAGTAATGACGTTTATTATATCCAGTTACAAGATCGATGACCTCAACAAATATTACAACTTTAGCACTTACGTTTCTCCCACTATTCATCTGAAAGTTCAGCTTCCTCAACCGTTGCAGCGTTGTACAAATTTGTTGTTGAGATAAACCTTAACATCTTCTCGGTGACTTGCAGAGTTTAAGATCTACCACGTTCTTTCATAAGCTGAGACGGCAAAATGAGTTCATTTACCGTATCTAGTGCCAATCTGTTTCTAACTTTGGTTTTTATTAAACCCAGTTTAGAAAAAAAAACTCTTTCACAAGAAGTGCTTCTGTAGGGCAAGGAAACCTCTGATAATGCAAAGGCCGCTAGTTCTTTGAAATCAGTATTTCCACCAAGGTGACATATGTTTAACAGAAACTGTCAGGTTCAGGCATGTTCTTTATTTCACACGGAATAGCACATATTCCGAGTTTTCTACATTGATCGTCAATTTTCTGAACAGTGCCTTCTTCATTGAGATTATCAGACCCGGGCACACTGGCAATAAGAGGATAAAAGGTAGCAGGCTTAGTAGCTATGGGGTGCAGACATACAATGACAAAAGTGGTGTTATTTGTAATTAGTTTCACTTCACTGGAGTGACAAACCAGTGAAAATGATATTTCGCCGATATCGAACTATCATACATTCAAATTATCGTACACCCCATATTTATCGTACGAGTTGACAACCATCGTACAAACATTAAAATTATCGTATGCCCCCATAATTATCGTACGGGTTGACAACCATCGTACAAACATTAAAATTATCGTATGCCCCCATAGTTATCGTACGGGTTGACAACCATCGTACAAACATTAAAATTATCGTATGCCCCCATAATTATCGTACGGGTTGACAACCATCGTACAAACATTAAAATTATCGTATGCCCCCATAATTATCATACGGGTTGACAACCATCGTACAAACATTAAAATTATCGTATGCCCCCATAATTATCATACGGGTTGACAACCATCGTACAAACATTAAAATTATCGTATGCCCCCATAATTATCGTACGGGTTGACAACCATCGTACAAACATTAAAATTATCGTATGCCCCCATAATTATCGTATGGGTTGACAACCATCGTACAAACATTAAAATTGTCGTATGCCCCCATAATTATCATACGGGTTGACAACCATCGTACAAACATTAAAATTATCGTATGCCCCCATAATTATCGTACGGGTTGACAACCATCGTACAAACATTAAAATTATCGTATGCCCCCATAATTATCGTATGGGTTGACAACCATCGTACAAACATTAAAATTGTCGTATGCCCCCATAATTATCATACGGGTTGACAACCATCGTACAAACATTAAAATTATCGTATGCCCCCATAATTATCGTACGGGTTGACAACCATCGTACAAACATTAAAATTATCGTATGCCCCCATAATTATCGTATGGGTTGACAACCATCGTACAAACATTAAAATTGTCGTATGCCCCCATAATTATCGTACGGGTTGACAACCATCGTACAAACATTAAAATTATCGTATGCCCCCATAATTATCGTACGGGTTGACAACCATCGTACAAACATTAAAATTATCGTATGCCCCCATAATTATCGTACGGGTTGGCAACCCTGGAAGGCAAGTCCACGCTCGAGCAGTATTCCTAGGCATTCGGCGGGGTTAACCCGATGCCTATTTCAACTAGTAGTACCACATGCAATTTCCTTGTAAACAACGGTGAAAGGAAAGTTTACAACGGGCGAGACGCCGAGGTCGGTAGGAATAATGGATGTAGCACGCTGCACAGTGCCATCTATCTGCATGTACAGTTGACAACAGATGACGGTATCATCAGTATTTACGTTTCGTTTGAAACATTAAGCAATATTACGGCATACAAAAGAAAATATGGACATAAATGTACACTTTTCTTTACAATTAATGGTGTTGAAACATTTAATGATGTTATATACACAAATAGGAAATGTTCATTAAACAATATGCAAGAGTTCCAATGCGTAATGCCCTTAAAGCCAACAATTTGAGGTATAAATAACTGTGAATTGTCTAACGACGGCATAATAGCCTTCTAATCCTCCTCCCCATTTTCCCAGCTGGTTACAAACTCTTATTCCTGTATCTTCTTCATGTTAGTTGAGATAAACATCTGAGCAAATTATCTTATTGCTTATTTCCTTGTAGGTACAAGGGGAATATTAGAATACTGTCACCGCGCCCGCCGCATCTAATTGCCGACAACAGCAGTGTCACCCATCGCATTATTGTCGGCACTATCGCAAAGGAGCCGAAGGAAAGAGACAGAGAATGGCCGCAGTGTTGGGGCGCTTGCCGAAAGAGAGAAAAGGATAGAGGCTTCTGGAATCTTCTGCTTTGTATTTCACCGCAATAACTGAACTTTCCAGAATAGTGCCTGGGAGATATAAATAGCGGTAAAGTGCGACCGACCGTTGAGTAGTCGTGCCGACGGAAAGGGGAGACGTATGTGAAGCGTTGAGTAGTCGTGCCGACGGAGAAGGGACAGTTCTCTGTGTTACGAATTCGGAGCCGTGCTGTTGGAGAATCGGAAAAGACTTTCTTGCTGTTGCAACGAGTGTACAAGTTACTGTTTACGGAAATAAAAGTGTTTCTTTATCTTGACTACATCTGTCTTCTTTACTTTTACACCCACCAAAGTCAAACTGGTGTCAGAAGTGGGATTCGTCGAATTGCTTCTAGTTTCGTTACATCGTCGTTAGAAGTTGCAACGTTAGAACCAAGATGGAGGGAGATTCGGAAACCTGGATGATGGCAATGATGAAAGAATTATTCGCCGAAATGAAGACGGCAAACGACAACCTCGCTGCCAAAATAAAGACGGCAAACGACAACCTCGCTGCCGAGCTGAAAGAGATGAAGACGGCAAACGACAACCTCGCTGCCGAGCTGAAAGAGATGAAGACGGCAAACGACAACCTCACTGCCAAAATGGAAACGTCAAACCACACCCTCGCTGCCAAAATGGAAACGAGAAACGACAACCTCGTTGCCGAGCTGAAAGAGATGAAGACGGCAAACGACAACCTCGCTGCCAAAATGGAAACGACAACCTGCTGCCGAGCTGAAAGAGATGAAGACGGAGCTATCGGCGAAAATTGTCGGCGAACTGACTGGCGTGACGGAAGACGTGGAAGAACTCGGCGAAAAGGTGGAAGACCCCTGCCAGCATGTGGACGTCGTGGAGGACGACGGGGAACGTCTTGGCGCCCTGGTAGTAAGAGTTGACGAGAGCGTCAAAGTACTGGATGCCAGGGGCAGACGGAATAGCGCGGAGCCGGGGTGGGAGCACCTAGTGGCCGAGGCGACAGTTGCGCCCGCTTCAGATGATATGAGGGAAGACGTGGAACAATTCGGCGAACTGATTGGCATGACGGAAGACGTGGAACAACTCGGCGAACTGATTGGCGTGGCGGAAGACGTGGAACAACTCGGCGAACTAACTGGCGTGACGGAAGACGTGGAAGAACTCGGCGAAAAGGTGGAAGACCTCTGCCAGCATGTGGACGTCGTGGAGGACGACGGGGAACGTCTTTGCGCCCTGGTAGTAAGAGTTGACGAGAGCGTCAAAGTACTGGATGCCAGGGGCAGATGGAATAGCGCGGACCCGGGGAGGGAGCACGTAGTGGCCGAGGCGACAGTTGCGCCCGTTTCAGATAACGAAAGTGTACGTCTCGCGGAAGACAAAGGGGCAGTTCAGGGACGTCGTCGAGGATCCTCTGGAGGAGTGTGTCGGGTACGTAACCAACCAGGATATGACGTGGAGGACGTTCAGCAGGGAAGCGCACAAGCAAACGAGCAACACGCGAGAACCGACTTGGCGTGTGACATGGGGGACCGTTGGAGCCATCCAGTCACCTGACGCATAGTGCCGTGAACGGAAGAATGATGGACATCATCTTGGCAGGATACAGGAGAGGCCGTGCCGAGCACGAGTGAACACGGGTGCAGCGGTGGACGCGACTCGCGCGGATGTGGCGGGGTTTGTTGCCGGACCCATCGGAAGCAAGGTGGCTGCGAAGGTGCGCCAGAGAGGTCGGCGGACATGGTACCCAGTGAGCCGTTTCCAAGTGCGCAGGATGGCCCGTCAACACACCAGGAAGAAAGGCAACTGGACGAGGGACCGTCAAGACCGGCGGTACTGTTGCAGAATTTCGAAGCAGGATGGCATACATCGTCCTACCCGGACCAAGGGACACTATCCAACAGCGATACCTACGATCGTGCCTCCTGGAGAAGAGGTTCGATGGGTTAGTCCACCGGGGCACAAGAAGATGCCGCAGTGATAGTGCTGGTCGGGACGACCAACTCTGAGGAGGGAGCAGTGTCACCGCGCCCGCCGCATCTAATTGCCCACAACAGCAGTGTCACCCATCGCATTATTGTCGGCACTACCGCAAAGGAGCCGAAGGAAAGAGACAGAGAATGGCCGCATTGTTGGGGCGCTTGCCGAAAGAGAGAAAAGGATAGAGGCTTCTGGAATCTTCTGCTTTGTATTTCACCGCAATAACTGAACTTTCCAGAATAGTGCCTGGGAGATATAAATAGCGGTAAAGTGCGACCGACCGGGGACAGACGTATGTGAAGCGTTGAGTAGTCGTGCCGACGGAAAGGGGAGACGTAGGTGAAGCGTTGAGTAGTCGTGCCGACGGAAAGGACAGACGTATGTGAAGCGTTGAGGAGTCGTGCCGACGGAGAAGGGACAGTTCTTTGTGTTACGAATTCGGAGCCGTGCTGTTGGAGAATCGGAAAAGACTTTCTTGCTGTTGCAACGAGTGTACAAGTTACTGTTTACGGAAATAAAAGTGTTTCTTTATCTCGACTACATCTGTCTTCTTTACTTTTCAACACAACCAAAGTCACAATACAGTAGGCTTTGTGCGATAGTCAAATGTTTTAAACCTTTGAGATCTCGTTCTCTTTGCTTACTTAACATATAAAAAATAAACAACGGTGTTCCATTTCACGGAAGTTCTAAGTTTTCAGAAACTCACACACATAACAAGGAATATCTCCGAAATGGTTCGCCCTACAAGAAAATTTATTCAGACATAAATTGTGTATTTTAGCAAGATCTACATTTTTTGTATAGTATGATTTGGTCTATGTCTAACGGTTTACCAGTTATGCAAAAGTCGTCCAGAGTAAATACGACTACAGGGGCTATAGCCAGAAAATTTAAGATATAGATTTCATTTGTCATTAAAAATCGTTAGAGCTATTTTCAAGAAAATCAAAATTTTCTAAACATTTTCCTTCCACCCGCAGGGACAGAATGACGCATTTATCCTGGTTACTGAGTTCCAGTGGCGGCACATTCTGATCTATAGGAAATCAAAGGTTTACACATTCATATTCTACTCCTGATTAACCCACGATGTTTTACTTTTTGGCATGATTTACGTTTCAGAAGATCTTCAATATTTGGTGCAAAAGATGAAGTCCGCAGTCTCAAAAGATAAGCAAGGTGATTGTCACTTATCTTGCTGCGATGCTCACTTTTAATGTAGTTCGTTTTTGAAAACGTTTGTTCGCAGATATAAATGATGCCAAAGACTCTTTAAACATAATCTCGAATACTCAGAGCAGAGCAAAGACTTATATATTTTCCACTCTTCCTTCTCAGAACATTTAACGGTCGTGGAATTCTGCAATGCAAGTAGTTACATATTGTGTAGCTCGTGTGAAGTCTCACCACATGGAAACTTCAAAAGTGCAAAAGATTTCAAGTGTTTTTAGGTCTTCAAATTGTGAAGAGAATGTGTCATACAACTGTTTAGAAGGTTCGTTTTTTTACTTTCTCTACTGGTAAGTAGGGGAAGTATTGTATTCCACCCAAAAATTCGATGTCGAGATTTCACCGGAGATATATGTTTTGAGGCCTCCTGAATCCAAGAAAAGCATTTTTAGAAAAAGGTCCGTGTGTGTGTCTGTCAGTTTGTGGACAGCATAACTCAAAAACGAAAAGTCGGTTAAAAACCAAAGTTGGTATTTAAGTTTAATGTCTTTCAAGGATATGACGCGAAGATTTTGAAGAAAAAGCCCCACCCTAAACTACCCTTTACATGGAAAATTTTTCGAAAATTTTGATTTTCTTGAAAATGGCTCTAATGATTTTGATTAAAATCCCATATGTTTGAGATATTTTTATGACAAATGACATGTATATCTTGAATTTTCTGGCTATAGCCCCTGTAGTCGTATTTACTCTGGACGACTTTTGCATAACTGGTAAACCGTTAGAGATAGACCAAATCATACTATACAAAAATGTAGATCTTGCTAAAATACACAATTTATGTCTCAATAAATTTTCTTGTAGGGCGAACCATTTCGGAGATATTCCTTGTTATGTGTGTGAGTTTCTGAAAACTTAGAACTTCCGTGAAATGGGTCATCGTTGTTCATTTTTTTACATGTTACGTGTGCAAAGAGAACGGAATCTCAAAGCTTTAAAACATTTGACTATCGCACAAAGCCTACTGTATTCCAATATCCCCCTTGTACCTACAAGGAAATAAGCAATAAGATAATTTGTACAAATGTTTATCTCAACTAACACGAAGAAGATATAGGAATAAGAGTGTGTAAGAATGGTTAGTACAAGAGTAGAGAAAGTCATGTGAGTGCAACACATCAGATTTTTTCTCCAATGGGATAACGTTTATCGTGAACACGGAACGTAAACCAGGGAAATGGTATAAGTCTGAAACTACCAGAGTTAGCACTTATCTTTATGGTCATCTCGAAAACAAAAATATTCGTCCGTCCATTGAATTGTAGTACTTCTCTGACAGCTAGGGTCTTGGTCCAGGGGGTGGGGGGCACTTGTAGGGGAAGGGGGCGTGTACTGCGCTGTTGAGAAGCCTGATGTGTGCAATTACTTCTTCACCCGATTACACTCCCCTTAGTTGCACACTGAACAAGCAGCCGCTGAGGAGCGAAATCTTGCTGCCTCCTTACAACCTACTACCTCAATCTTCACCCGCCATCCTGCAAAACCCCACATCCCGTCATAAAGTGGTTAAGCCCTTAAAAGGGCAGGTACACGCATGACACACCTCGGGCTGTTCTCAGCCTGCCAGATAGCGTCGTCGTCGACTCCCCTTATGTAGGACTTACAATTCTGTGCCTAGGTTCAGACCACAGAACACTCTATTAGGAAGAACGGAAACTACGTGTTAAAAATGTGTCAACAAAAAAGCGCTCCAAGTGGGGCAGGATTGTACTAAAGTATGAGAAATCGCGCTCCCGAATCCTCACGCTACCGGTAGCTCTTACGGCTGTATTTTTCATATCTACTCACCTGTCAGCCTCAGCTGATCATATGCCCTAACGCCATATTGCTACACTGGCGCGTCAAGTTTAACAGTGAGCTTCCTTAGTTGTCATTAGTTTTTAAGATTGATGCATAAGAAAGCTCACGCAAATTAACCTTTGCTTTAATAAATGCGGCACTCTTAAAAACTGCAATCACAGCTATGGAAGCTCGCGTATTAAACTTTGGGCGTCATTGGAAGCAATATGGCATTAGGACATATGATCAGCTAAGACTGACAAGTAAGCAGGTATAAAAACAGTTTATTTGTTATAACTCCTTTTTATTAAAATTGTCCAATAGTCTGTACATCAATAGCTTTTATGAAATATTAATGAGTTCTGTAATGGTTGCAGGTTCAAATGACTAGTTTTCTTAATAGTAACAATAAACTTTCTTCTTCAATTCTGACACTACCACTAATTACTTTGCATTGTAATGTAAAATATTTTATACTTTAATGAGCTGCCACAAATTTTTTGTGTAAACTTGCAACCAAACATTAGGATGTGGTATTTGACAGGGAAATGGGAACAATTACACATGTTTGACACTTATTTATTCCTTCTAGCATTCCAATAGCATAACACAATTTGACATATTTGCGTAACAAGCACAAATAACCTCACAGAGAGGTTTCTGCATACATTATATACAACACTGTATTGCTCCATATTCGAACACCTGTTTTGTCATTCACTAGATCATTATTAGCATGGTAACAAATGTCCTCTAACAGTTTCACGTCATTTAACACTTTCACACCATTTCATTCTATATTCAGCACCAGCACTGGACACCAAAAAGGCACAGCTTGCGAAGTTATACACCCACAATCACAGGAATACCTTTAACTCCCAACTTTCCATCATGCATATCCTAGAAATAAACAAAAAACAATGCAACAAATAGCAACATTTATGTATAACTAAAGTCTAAGTAATGAAAGTGACCTGGGTAACACAGCAACTTCGGCAACTTTCGTGACCATTCGTACACACTGCTGAGTGGGACTTTGCCGAAATTCTGACCAAGTGCTCGCGTAACCTAATCTAAACAATATCCAAAATATCAATCATATGTTAATATACTTGTATGTTAATGCACATATAAATTCATTTATGTAAATTTGGTTTGATTCGACAAATAACAGAAGACTCAACTCTTGAAGGCAATGCCAATGACTGTTCATTGTTTCATATGACAATTCTGTATTTGTTGAAATAGGTTATGATGAGCACGATTTATATTGTGACCTTTTGTTGGGTGTGGTTGTGAAGTAGAGTAGACTGATGTAGTCGAGATAAACACTTTTATTTCCGTAAACAGTAACTTTGTACACTCGTTGCAACAACAAGAAAGTCTTTTCCGATTCTCCAACAGCACGGCTTCGAACTCGTAACACAAAGAACTAACTCTTCTCCGTCGGCACAACTCTCCACATCGTCTGTCCGTCTCCGTCGGCACGACTACTCAACCTTCATATACGTCTGACTGTCTGGACTGTCCCTTCTCACACTTTAACGCTATTTATATCTCCCCGGCACTATTCTAGAAGCTTCAGGAACGTTCACTTACTTTGCGGTGAAATACAAAGCAGACATTTCTAGAGGCCTCTATCACTTTCTCTCTTTCGGCAAGCGCCCAACAATGCGGCCATTCTCTGTCTCTTTCCTTCGGCTCCTTTGCGGTAGTGCCGACAATAATGCGATGGGTGACACTGCGGTTGTCGGCAATTAGATACGGCGGGCGCGGTGACACTGCTCCCTCCTCAGAGCTGGTCGTCCCGACCAGCACTATCACTGCGGCATCTCCCTTGCGCCCCGGTGGACTAACCCATCGAACCTCTTCTCCAGGAGGCACGATCCTAGGTATCGCTGCTGGATAGTGTCCTTTGGTCCGGGTAGGACGATGTATGCCATCCTGCTTCGAAATTCTGCAACGGTACCGCCGGTCTTGACGGTCCCTCGTCCAGTTGCCCTTCTTCCTGGTGTGTTGACGGGCCATCCTGCACACTTGGAAACGGCTCACTGGGTACCATGTCCGCCGACCTCTCTGGCGCACCTTCGCAGCCACCTTGCTTCCGATGGGTCCGGCAACAAACCCCGCCACATCCACGCGAGTCGCGTCCACCGCTGCACTCGTGTTCACTCGTGCTCGGCACGGCCTCTCCTGTATCCTGCCGTCCAAGATGATGTCCACCATTCTTCCGTTCACGGCACTATGCGTCAGGTGATTGGATGGTTCCGACGGTCCCCCCATGTCACACGCCAAGTCGGATCTCGCGTGTTGCTCGTTTGCTTGTGCGCTTCCCTGCTGATCGTCCTCCACGTCATATCCGGGTTGGTTACGTACCCGACACACTCCTCCAGAGGATCCTCGATGACGTCCCTGAACTGCCCCTTTGTCTTCCCCGAGACGTACACTTTCGTTATCTGAAACGGGCGCAACTGTCGCCTCGGCCACTAGGTGCTCCCTCCCCGGGTCTGTGCTATTCCGTCTGCCCCTGGCTTCCAGTACTTTGACTCTCTCGTCAACTCTTACTACCAGGGCGCCAAGACGTTCCCCGTCGTCCTCCACGACGTCCACATGCTGGCAGAGGTCTTCCACCTTTTCGCCGAGTTGTTCCACGTCTTCCGTCATGCCAATCAGTTCGCCGAGTTGTTCCACGTCTTTCATCACGCCAATCCGTTCGCCGAGTTGTTCCACGTCTTCCGTCACGCCAATCCGTTCGCCGAGTTGTTCCACGTCTTCCCTCGCGCCAATCAGTTCGCCGAGTTGTTCCACGTCTTCCCTCATATCATCCGAAACGGGCGCAACTGTCGCCTCGGCCACTAGGTGCTCCCTCCCCGGCTCCGCGCTATTCCGTCTGCCCCTGGCATCCAGTACTTTGACGCTCTCGTCAACTCTTACTACCAGGGCGCCAAGACGTTCCCCGTCGTCCTCCACGACGTCCACGTGCTGGCAGAGGTCTTCCACCTTTTCGCCGAGTTCTTCCACGCCTTCCGTCACGCCAATCAGTTCGCCGTCAATTTTCGCCGATAGCTCCGTCTTCATCTCTTTCAGCTCGGCAGCGAGGTTGTTTCTCGTCTTTATTTCTTCTTTCAGCTCGGCAAAGAGGTTGTCGTTTGCCGTCTTCATTTTGGCAGCGAGGTTGTCGTTTCTCGTCTTCATTTTGGCAGCGAGGTTGTCGTTTCTCGTCTTCATTTCGGCAGCGAGGTTGTTGGTTGCCGTCTTCATCTTGGACATTTCTGTCTTCATCTCGGCGAATAATTCTTTCATCATTGCCATCATCCTGGTTTCCGAATCTCCCTCCATCTTGGTTCTAACGTTGCAACTTCTAACGACGATGTAACGAAACTAGAAGCAATTCGACGAATCCCACTCCTGACACCAGTGTGACTTTTTGGGTGGGTTGTGTGAAGTAAAGTAGACAGATGTAGTCGAGATAAACACTTTTATTTCCGTAAACAGTAACTTTGTACACTCGTTGCAACAACAAGAAAGTCTTTTCCGATTCTCCAACAGCACGGCTTCGAACTCGTAACACAAAGAACTAACTCTTCTCCGTCGGCACAACCCTCCACATCGTCTGTCCGTCTCCGTCGGCACGACTACTCAACCTTCACATACGTCTGACTGTCTGGACTGTCCCTTCTCACACTTTAACGCTATTTATATCTCCCCGGCACTATTCTAGAAGCTTCAGGAACGTTCACTTACTTTGCGGTGAAATACAAAGCAGACATTTCTAGAGGCCTCTATCACTTTCTCTCTTTCGGCAAGCGCCCAACAATGCGGCCATTCTCTGTCTCTTTCCTTCGGCTCCTTTGCGGTAGTGCCGACAATAATGCGATGGGTGACACTGCGGTTGTCGGCAATTAGATACGGCGGGCGCGGTGACAATATTATCCACAGTTTGTTGCATCCATTTGTATTTTCTGATGTGGTCGTGTTATTGCTGTATTTGCTTATTAATGTAATTTAAAATATGTGAAGTGAAGAGAACTGAAGAATATAAAGAAAAGGGTACTATATTTATTAGAAAATGTTTAATGTACAAATACTGGTATGAATTAAGCCTGGTTAACAACCACACGGTAATGGAAACCAGAACGAGAATGCATATTATCCATCAGCATATCGTTAGCAAAGTGGAGGTTCATATTGTGCATTGGAATTCATTTGTTTCTAATGGACCACTAATATATTTTCTAGGTTACATCCCTGTTCCCATGTTATTTCATGCATTTATGCACTACTTCGCTATTGCTTGAACACTCTATACCATTCCTTGACTTCTCGTCTAATCGAATAGACATATACATATTTCACAAAACCTCATCTTAGTCAAAACATCATGTGCCTATTACTTTGCACAACAACCAATGTGTAATTTTTTTAACATACACATTTTTTATAATATCCTGTAATTTTGATTACTATTCCACATCTAAGGGAAGGTCAATTATGTATTTTACAACTCGTTCAACAAATGGATGCAAGTAACTGCCACATGTGCGCAAAAAGCTATGATAAACGTTTTGGCAAATACACTACCTTCATCCAATATCACTGGTACAGTAAGCAGCTGTTAAAACTTATTGAAAATAAATAACGTACCTTCAGATTCTAACTTTAGTTTCCACTGGAGATTTACACCGCAATGCTGCAAGGAATATATTGTATGCATATCCCACTTTCTGCGTGGCTGAAAATTAAATACAAATGAATACAATTATCAATAAAATACAATGTCAACACTTCCACTATAACAATAACCTGTTAAAAGCATCTTACACCTAATTGCTACGTATTTCACCAACATTAATATAAAATACCAATATTAAGTAAAAATAATGCAAATGTTTAATTACCTCTCTGTCGAAGACCATTTTGCGACGAAAAACTTATTTTACCAACAGGCAATATGGCCCAGTCTTCCAGAACGTTCGTTTCGTTACAAAACTTGAATCAGCCATTCTGATTTTTCTTCGAGTGTAGCAGTGCCACCAGCGCCATCTCTTATTCGGGCAGGAGTCTACTACAACTACTAACTCGTGTTTCCAATTACGTAATCTAAGGGTGCCCGGTGTGCGAGCACCAGCTAGGAAAATGACGAGGAGGAGTGAGATTACAAGGCTATCATGGCGTCGTTAGACAATTCACAGTTATTTATACTCCAAATTGTTGGCTTTAAGGCCATTACGCATTCGAACTCTTGCATATTGTTTAATGAACATTTCCTATTTGAGTATATAACATCATTAAATGTTACATCACCATTAATTATAAAGGAAAGTGTACACTTATGTCCATATTTTCTTTTTTATGCCTTAATATTGCTTAATGTTTCAAATGAAATGTAAATACTGATGATACCGTCATCTGTTGTCAACTGTACATGCAGATAGATGGCACTGTGCAGCGTGCTACATCCATTATTCCTACCGACCTCGGCGTCTCGCCCGTTGTAAACTTTCGTTTCACCGTTGTTTACAAGGAAATTGCATGTGGTACTAGTATTTGAAATAGGCATCGGGTTAACCCCGCCGAATGCCTAGGAATACTGCTCGAGCGTGGACTTGCCTTCCAGGGTTGCCAACTCGTACGATAATTATGGGGGTGTACGATAATTTTAATGTTTGTACGATGGTTGTCAACCCGCACGATAATTTTGGGGGTGTACGATAATTTTAATGTTTGTACGATGGTTGTCAACCCGCACGATAATTATGGGGGTGTACGATAATTTTAATGTTTGTACGATGGTTGTCAACCCGCACGATAATTATGGGGGTGTACGATAATTTTAATGTTTGTACGATGGTTGTCAACCCGCACGATAATTATGGGGGTGTACGATAATTTTAATGTTTGTACGATGGTTGTCAACCCGCACGATAATTATGGGGCATACGATAATTTTAATGTTTGTACGATGGTTGTCAACCCGTACGATAATTATGGGGGCATACGATAATTTTAATGTTTGTACGATGGTTGTCAACCCGTACGATAATTATGGGGGTGTACGATAATTTGAATGTATGATAGTTCGATATCGGCGAAATATCATTTTCACTGGTTTGTCACTCCAGCGAAGTGAAACTAATTACAAATAACACCACTTTTGTCCTCATTGTCTGTCTCCACCCCATAGCTACTAAGCCTGCTACCCTTTATCCTCTTATTGCCGTGTGCCCAGGTCTGATAATCTCAATGAAGAAGGCAGTGTTCAGAAAATTGACGATCAATGTAGAAAACTCGGAATACGTGATATTCCATGTGAAATAAAGAACATGCCTGAACCTGACAGTTTCTGTTAAACATACGTCACCTTGGTGGAAATACTGATTTCAAACAACTAGCGGCCTTTGCATTATCAGTAGTTTCCTTACCCTACAGAAGCACTTTTTGTGAAACAGTTTTTCTCCAAACTGGGTTTAATAAAAACCAAAGTTAGAAACAGATTGGCACTAGATACGGTAAATGAACTCATTTTGTCGTCTCAACTTATGAAAGCACGTGGTAGATCTTAAACTCTGCAAGTCACCGAGAAGATGTTAAGGTTTATCTCAACAACAAATTTGTACAACGCTGCAACGGTTGACGAAGCTGAACTTTCAGATGAATAGTGCGAGAAACATAAGTGCTAAAGTTGTAATATTTGTTGAGGTCATCAATCTTGTAAGTGGATATAATAAACATCATTACTCTTATATTTTCATAAGTATTATACTGATATTTTTATAGTTATAACGTTTGCTTTATGATGTACGATAATTTTCAATCCAAATCTATAATTTTGAGTGGCCGGTACGATAATTTTACTTTTAAATGTTGGCAATCCTGTTGCCTTCACTTTAGGGTTGGCGACGATACGAGTAAAACAGGACCCTCTAGATTAACGGACCTGACCCTGGCATCCCAGTTGTACAAAAATGGCGTCGGCTAGTGGGAGTGATTTCTGAGGTGTTTCCACACGCTGTTTTTCGTATTATTTTCTGTCTTTGAGTTATTGTTTGTTATAATAATTCCTATGTAAGTTTGTCTTCATATTAGCAAAGCGAGTGTTTCAAAAGTTTTATTTGGGCAGTATAGGGAACGGGAATAAATCTAATAACGTGTTGACTGTGCCGTGTGCTATCCACGTGTTCATGTTTATTGTGTTCCTTCTAAGACTATGGCTACATTAGCCGTATAGTGTGGTTAATTTACCTGTTTGCAAGTACCATTTGTGTCACGATTACAGTGGTGAGTGGTTGTTGAAGAAAAACTGCTCCAGTAGTGTTTGGTATTGTTGCCATACTACAACCTAACCTCAAACATGACAATGCCCCGTAACTGTTACATTCCCGGATGCAAATTAAAAATCAGAAACTTTCAGTTAAAACAAACGGTAAATTACAACGCAAAGCTTCTAAATTTAGTATTTAATTACTATAAATTGCAGCGTTATGTGTGTTAGCTGCCGGTGTATATATAACATGGTGAATATGAAAGACAATAATTTCGAGTGAACTCAATTAGTGGCATCTGCAACACCAACAGTTTGTTTCATGTAAGTAGTATGCTGCTTGTATTTATACATTATCTTTTGTCTTTATAATTTAAATGTGTAGCTGTAGTTTAGAAGAAATGTGTTATGTTGCTGCATGTAAAACTGTAGACTATAGCAAAGTTTGGTAAATATTTACAAAATCGTCCGCTCGAGAAAACGAATGAAACATAGTGCAATGGATGCAGTTTTTATTGCTGATTACGATCTTGTAAGTTTTATTGTGCGCTCAAGCTTCGTGTTTTATTTATGAGAAAATTTCGTACGTGCGATGAAGTGGTTTTATTTCGCTTATGCGGCTGATATTTAGCTAATAAATGTGTATAAACGAGTGTAATATATTGTGACTTGGTTGGGTGTAAAGTAAATACGACAGATGTAGTCGGGATAAAGATACACTTTTATTTCCGTAAACAGTAACTTTGTGCACTCGTTGCAACAGCAAGAAAGTCTTTTTCGATTCTCCAACAGCACGGCTCCGAACTCGTAACACAAAGAACTCTTCTCCGTCGACACGACTGCTCAACGCTTCACATACGTCTGTCTGACTCTTCTGTCGCACTTTCCCGCTATTTATATCTCCCAGGCACTATTCTGGAAAGTTCAGTTATTGCGGTGAAATACAAAGTAGAAGATTCCAGTAGCCTCTATCCTTTTCTCTCTTTCGGCAAGCGCCCCAACAATGCGGTCATTGTCTCTTTCCTTCGGCTCCTTTGCGGTAGTGCCGACAATAATGGGATGGGTGACACTGCTGTTGTCGGCAATTAGATGCGGCGGGCGCGGTGACACTGCTCCCTCCTCAGAACTGGTCGTCCCGACCAGCACTATCACTGCGGCATCTCCTTTGCGCCCCGGTGGACTAACCCATCGAACCTCTTCTCCAGGAGGCACGATCCTAGGTATGGCTGTTGGATAGTGTCCCTTGGTCCGGGTAGGACGATGTATGCCATCCTGCTTCGAAATTCTGCAACAGTACCGCCGGTCTTGACGGTCCCTCGTCCAGTTGCCCTTCTTCCTGGTGTGTTGACGGGCCATCCTGCGCACTTGGAAACGGCTCACTGGGTACCATGTCCGCCGACCTCTCTGGCGCACCTTCGCAGCCACCTTGCTTCCGATGGGTCCGGCAACAAACCCCGCCACATCCGCGCGAGTCGTGTCCACCGCTGCACTCGTGTTCACTCGTGCTCGGCACGGCCTCTCCTGTATCCTGCCGTCCACGATGATGTCCACCATTCTTCCGTTCACGGCACTATGCGTCAGGTGATTGGATGGCTCCGACGGTCCCCCCATGTCACACGCCAAGTCGGTTCTCGCGTGATGCTCGTTTGCTTGTGCGCTTCCCTTCTGATCGTCCTCCACGTCGTATCCTGGTTGGTTACGTACCCGACACACTCCTCCAGAGGATCCTCCACGACGTACCTGAACTGCCCCTTTGTCTTCCCCGAGACGTACACTTTCGTTATCTGAAACGGGCGCAACTGTCGCCTCGGCCACTAGGTGCTTCCTCCCCGGGTCCGCGCTATTCCGTCTGCCCCTGGCATCCAGTACTTTGACGCTCTCGTCAACTCTTACTACCAGGGCGCTAAGACGTTCCCCGTCGTCCCCCACGACGTCCACATGCTGGCAGAGGTCTTCCACCTTTTCGCCGAGTTCTTCCACGTCTTCCGTCACGCTAGTCAGTTCGCCGAGTTGTTCCACGACTTCCGTCACGCCAATCAGTTCCCGAGTTGTTCCACGTCTTCCGTCACGCCAATCAGTTCGCCGAGTTGTTCCACGTCTTCCCTCACATCATCTGAAACGGGCGCGACTGTCGCCTCGGCCACTAGGTGCTCCCTCCCCAGGTTCGCGCTATTCCGTCTGCCCCTGGCATCCAGTACTTTGACGCTCTCGTCAACTCTTACTACCAGGGCGCCAAGACGTTCCCCGTCGTCCTCCACGACGTCCACGTGCTGGCAGAGGTCTTCCACCTTTTCGCCGAGTTCTTCCACGTCTTCCGTCACGCCAATCAGTTCGCCGTCAATTTTCGCCGATAGCTCCGTCTTCATCTCTTTCAGCTCGGCAGCGAGGTTGTCGTTTGTCGTCTTCATGTCTTTCAGTTCAGCAGCGAGGTTGTCGTTTGTCGTCTTCATGTCTTTCAGTTCAGCAGCGAGGTTGTCGGTGGCATCTTCATTTCTTCTTTCAGCTCGGCAACGAGGTTGTCGTTTCTCGTTTCCATTTTGGCAGCGAGGTTGTCGTTTGCCGTCTTCATTTCTTCTTTCAGCTCGGCAGCGAGGTTGTCGTTTGCCGTCTTCATTTCGGCGAATAATTCTTTCATCATTGCCATCATCCTGGTTTCCGAACCTCCCTCCATCTTGGTTCTAACGTTGCAACTTCTAACGACGATGTAACGAAACTAGAAGCAATTCGACGGATCCCACTTCTGACACCAGTGTGACTTTTGGTGTGGGTGTAAAGTAAATACGACAGATGTAGTCGGGATAAAGATACACTTTTATTTCCGTAAACAGTAACTTTGTACACTCGTTGCAACAGCAAGAAAGTCTTTTTCGATTCTCCAACAGCACGGCTCCGAACTCGTAACACAAAGAACTCTTCTCCGTCGGCACGACTCCTCGATGCTTCGCATACGTCTCTTCTTTTCCGTCGGCATGACTACTCAACGCTTCACATACGTCTGTCTGACTCTTCTGTCGCACTTTCCCGCTATTTATATCTCCCAGGCACTATTCTGGAAAGTTCAGTTATTGCGGTGAAATACAAAGTAGAAGATTCCAGTAGCCTCTATCCTTTTCTCTCTTTCGGCAAGCGCCCCAACAATGCGGTCATTCTCTGTCTCTTTCCTTCGGCTCCTTTGCGGTAGTGCCGACAATAATGGGATGGGTGACACTGCTGTTGTCGGCAATTAGATGCGGCGGGCGCGGTGACAATATGCTACAATGATTGATTAATGCATTTACGTTGAAATGATTGTATAAACACTGCCCAAATTGTAAATATTTGGATAACAGGACCCTGTCACCCCACTCATATACAACACTAACCTAACCTAACACAATGTTGCTTTACAATGGTGATTTAAGATTACGTATTTCATATATTTCATTTACAGTGCTGTTTTACGGTTATTATTTTTAATATTTCATATGCTTTTGTGGATTCCCCCTGTAAAATAAAGTGTCATGAAGTGCTGAGTAATATGTTGTTGCAAACTGAGTAATCAAAAGTTTTCAGTAATAGTAAAAGCAAATTTCCACCCTAAAGCTTTTGAGTTTAGTAGGTAGTTAATTATTCTAAATGGCAGAATTTGTATATCAGCCATCCAGTATAGTATGTTTTGTGTAGGTATATAACATTATGTACATTGTACAAGTGTGACAAACAGTGTAAACAATGAGTAATAATTGAGCCAACTCAATGTCAACACTTCTGATTTATTTAAGTAACATGCTGCTTGCAGTTTTGTCTATCTCCCTTGTAATTTGAGTGTGTAATGCAGTTACATAATGGCATGTAGACCTGTAGATTGCATGAATGATATTTAAGGTTATATATTTCATTGCCCATGGGTTATCGTGTAATATTAAATGTCATCCTTTTTTGTTTACTTGAGGTTATTTTTAAGACAGTGTTTTTGTGTTTAACACAGCCCATATTCACAAAATAGGCGTGTTATTACACAATATTTTTATTTTACCGCGTTGAAATCTTAGCCTGTAGACGAGTTGTTTATAAGTAGTTCCCACCACATAGGCCGCCATCTTGAATCACAGTGTCAGGTCCGGTATTTAGGAGGTCCTGAGTAAGACCGATGAGTACCCGGTTTTTCCGCTTCTGGCGCCACTGTACAGTATAAACCACGGTTCTACTCGAACGATGGCGCTGCCAAATCTAGCACTACTTTTGAATACTTTTGCTTCGTTTTCTGGTTCTTTGGTTCCCCACAACCACCTACATTACCTCAATCAGTCTCATGTTATGATACACTGCTCTGGAGTCTTCTTTAGATAAACAATTCACGTTATGCAAAATTATACTTATTCCATCAACATTGTTGTCAGAGTAGATAAGGTCACTATTTGTTGAGTTTAAAACTACGTATTGTTTACTATTAGTCATGTAAGATTCTATTAATTTGTTACCTATACCTCTAATATCCAGGACAGATAATTTTCTCATTAATATACTTTTTACTTTCTCTACTGGTAAGTAGGGGAAGTATTGTATTCCACCCAAAAATTCGATGGCGACGATTTCACCGGAAATATATGTTTTGAGGCCCCCTGAAACCAAAAAAAGGATTTTTAGAAAAAGGTCCGTGTCTGTGTGTCTGTGTGTCAATCTGTGGACAGCATAGCTCAAAAACGATAAGTCGATTAAAAACCAAAGTTGGTATTTAAGTTTAATGTCTTTCAAGGATGTGACACGAAGATTTTGAAGAAAATAGCCCCATCCTAAACTACCCTTTACATGGAAAATTTTTCGAAAATTTTGATTTTCTTGAAAATGGCTGTAACGATTTTGATTAAAATGCCATAGGTTTGAGATATTTTTATGACAAATGAAATGTATATCTTGAATTTCCTGGCTATAGCCCCTGTAGTCGTCTTTACTCTGGACGACTTTTGCATAACTGCTAAACCGTTAGAGATAGACCAAATCATACTATACAAAAATGTAGATCTTGCTAAAATACACAATTTATGTCTCAATAAATTTTCTTATGGGGTGAACCATTTTGGAGATATTCCTTGTTATATGTGTGAGTTTCGGAAAACTAAGAACTTTCGTGAAATGGGTCATCGTTGTTCATATTTTTATATGTTACGTGTGCAAAGAAAACGGAATCTCAAAGCTTTAAAACATTTGACTATCGCACAAAGTCTACTGTATTCTAATATTCCCCTTGTATCTACAAGGAAATAAGCAATAAGATAATTTGTACAAATGTTTATCTCAACTTACACGAAGAAGATATAGGAATAAGAGTTTGTAAGAATGGTTAGTACAAGAATAGAGAAAGTCATGTGAGTGCAACACATCAGATTTTTAACAGAACCATTTTGGTGCTTAGGTATTGAGTTTAAGTAGTTTAGAAAGCTCATTAGTCTTTTATAGATTACTCGTTCAAAAATTGTTTGAGAATGCTGGTAAGATTGATTTTGGACAATAATTCATTTTATTTGTGTCGCTTTTTTACTTTCTCTGCTACGTGTAGTAAAGCAGAGGAAGTATTGTATTCCACCCAAAAATCCCATGTCGAGATTTCATCGGCAATATGTTTTGGGACCCCGTGAATCAAAATAAGAAAAACATATTTAGAAAAAATTCCGTGTGTTTGTCTGTGGACCGCATAACTCAAAAACGAAAATTTGGTTAAAAAAAGTTGCTGTTCAAGTTTAATGTCTTTCAAGGATGTGACATGAAGATTTTGAAGAAAATAGCCCCACCCTAAACTAAAATTAAATGGAAAATTTTATTTTCTTGAAAATGGCTCTAGCGATTTTGATTAAAATCACACACGTTTAAGATATTTTTATGAAAAATGAAATTTAATTTTTGAATTTCCTGTCTATAGCCTATGTAGTCCTGTTTACTCTGGATGACTTTTTAATAACTAACAAACCGTAAAAGGTAGACAAAGTCTTACTGTACAAAAATGTGGATCTTGTTAAAACACACCTTTTTTTGTAGAATGAACCATTTCGGAGATATTCATTTTTGTGTCAGTTTCGGAATACTAAAACTTTCGCCACACGGAAGATCGCTATTCGTAACATAATAGTGTTAGCCGCGCAGAGAACGGAATCTCGAAGCATTAAACAATTTGACTATCGCTCAAAGCCTACTGTTTGTTAAATTATTTTGTTAACGTCACTTACAATTGCTTGAATCACATCAGCGTCGCCGGTGTGCCGGAATTTAGTCCCGCATGAGATTTTACATGCCAGTAAATCTACTGACGTGGAGCTGTCGTTTTTAAACACACTTAAAAACCATCGGTCTGGGCCGGATTTGAACCCGCGACCTTGGGATCAGTAGGCCAGCGTCTAACCAGCTGAGCCACCGAGACTGGCGAAAGCCTACTGTATTCCTATATTCCCTTTACAACTACAAGAAAATATACAATAAGATAAATTATACAAATATTTATCTCAACTAACACGAAGAAGATATAGGAATAAGAGTTTGTAAGAATGGTTAGTACAAGAGTAGAGAAAGTCATGTGAGTGCAACACATCAGATTCTTTAACATGTGTCACCTACATTTACAATATTGAAAAACAAAACAAGGGGCATGTTTGTTATGAGTGTAATTTGTTTTTGATGTCGGTATGAGTTGGTTGAATGACGAAAACGTGTTACTGTTGTTCATTCTGACGAACAATTAAGTTTGTTTAAAGACATCATATTTAATTCCATATTTAATTTTAATATATATGTATAAATAAAAGAATTATATGTGTTCAATATTAAAAGCGAAGGGAGAATGGCTACAGATCGCATCCCTAACAATGCGGGAACTATTTGATGAACGCATGCGCGGATGTACACAAAAAGAAGTGTAATGCGGCGCCAATTGTCTAGTCAATAGCGTCTGTGTCTTTGGTATAGATGGACGCATTTTTATGTGTGTGCGTCATAAAATAGTGAAAGTAAATTTACTAAGTGTTTAAAGACCGTTAATTTGTGTAAAATAAGTGAAACATTAGCTAACTTTAACAAGTTAGTTAATACGAATTGTGCAATTAAATAAAAGGACGTAAAATAGACGAAGGGTGAAGTGATAGAAACCACATTTAGCGAAATATCGCTAAATTTTCAGACATTAAATCTCGGCGATGCTAGGGAAGTCGATCCACTGAAATAAAAGACTTGTAACTGTGATACGATTTAAATACCGTGAACAAGAAGGTGCGAATAAAATATTTCACTAAAGTTAACCCCGAGTGTATGTTCATTCCATCCAATACCACGACCCGAGGTAACGAAAGAGTCAAAAGCTCATCAACATCACCTTCGATATAATTATAAAAACAGCACCACATGTATAGCTCCAAAATATAACTGCTGCACAATAATTATCCCCTTTACGAGAGTCAAATAATGGGATTTTGTAGAGGACAACAGAAACTGTTGGAAATCCTTTGAAGTTAAGAAATTCCCATAACATGAATGTTGGAACATATTCTATTCTCTTTGAGTTTGAAACAACTTGATGCCATGTTGCACTTACTGGACAACGAAACAGAATTCATCAAAAGTAGGTAACCTAACCTTTCCTTCCATTGTAGTGGAAAAGTCACAAAAGCAACTCGCCTGACTTTCCGGTGTCCTTCCGTAGTTTTGGTGTACCGTACAGCAACTTTGGCAAGAAAAATAGAAAAATCTTGATCGTACTTTACCATCTCGTCCAAGAAAATAAACTGCTGAATACGTTGCATACGTTAGTATTACGAAATTAAGGGAAACAGAAGCTTTAGCACATTTCTTAATGGTAATGTAACTATCTAAAACCATAAACGATTTTCGAGAGAATATAATCTAGCTGTCTCATTCTGCAAGAGGTCATAAGAGAGACTTTAGAAGGTGTCAGACTATAAAGGGTTTGAGTATGTACATATAACACAGGTTACTGATCGCGGAAACGTCTGCTAACCCTGAGTAAAGAAATAATGATAATGTTTACAATAATTAGGGCTAGGAAGTTCATGCATTTGCATGTTTTTTCTTAGGGGTAAAAGATGTATGCTTTTACGTTATGTGCACGAATTATGGAATTTTCAATTATTTGGACATGATTTTATAGTGCATATAACTGCATATTTTCTTAATTTTTGATAAATGCATATTATTTCAATATTATAGCCCCTATATTGCATATTTTAATACTTTTTATGGTTTTTTATTGTTTTTTCAATCTGAATAATATTTTACATATTGGTAGTATTGCACATGATGATGCAATTCGTTAGGTGGCGAGAACTAATTTTGAGTCATGTTCTCATGTAGTGCATCCCATTTCCACCCTTTCATTATATGTATGTGCGTAGAGAATAATCAGTGCGTTATCTGAGAGGTTTATATTAACAAAGATGAAGTGCAGGTCAACGTTTTGAGCAGCACGATTATAGCAACGCTTGCCTGCCCACCAGCAGTTGTATCGTGGTCTTCAAACGTAACAGTATTGTGAACTGGTTCCCACAACATTAAATTAGGCATATAAAATGTTAAAAAGCTCTTCAAATGCCGAAAATAAAACCAACTTCGAGTGCTAGATTAATTAATTTTCAGAAAGAGTTTTTGGGTGACTTAATATCTACAGAATACACATAATAGGATACTGTTTGGTGGAGCATGTGAGAAAAATGTAGGGAGTGAGAAAAGATTTCAAATAGTTCAGCACATAAACAGCAAAACATAAGGAGAATTTAATCAGAAAACTCGCAAACAAAGAACCTGTTCAAAAACGGCTAGTAGAGTGTTTAGGAAGTAGGGTTACTGAATTTTCCTATGACTTGTGCCAAGCATTTTTAGCTGCCGATATTCCCTTGTTCAAAATTAATAATCCAACATTTAAAAACTTTCTTACCAAGTACACTCGACAACATGTGCCTGCTGAAAGTACACAGCGTAAGACTTATGTAGGACATTGTTACAATAACGTATTGTCAAATATACAAAATCAATTAGCGGATCAGTTTTTGTGGTTGTTGATGAACCCCCTGCTTCTGAGCGCCGTTCTATTGCTAATATAATCTTGGGTGCTTTATATAATGAACAAAAGACTACACCTTATCTTCTTAATTCGAGCGAATTGTCGGCCACTGGCAATGTAACTGTGACCCAGTTTGTGATGGACTTTTTGAAATTACTATGACCATATGGAATCAAATACGACTGGTTACTTTTATTTGTTACTGATGCAGGTCCTTATATGGTAAAATCAGGACAAACTCTGAAATGTATTTGTCCTAACTCAATTCAAATAATTTGTTTGGCACACGCTCTTCATCGTATTTCTGAGACAATACGTGATTCTTTCCCATGGATCTCCCTTGCATGAATCACTTACTGTCTTTGAAAAAACAGTATGTGATCTAAGTTCGGTTCCTGGTAGCATAAGACAAAAGGTGAAAGAGAAAGTGAATTGTGTAATTTCAAAACATTCTGGTTATAAACAGATGTGCGATATTCGAGACATCCTGGAAAGAAAACCATCTGTCGCACCAAGAGACTTGACTCTCTCTGTGAAGCAGTTAACATCATTTAAATATGCCCCGATAACATCTCGTGACTTCGAGAGAAGTTTTTCACGTTACAAAAGTGTTTTGCGAGACAACAGACGATGTTTTACAGTTGAAAATTTGTGCAAAGTGTTGGTTATGAACTGCAATTTAGCAGTTAATACTAGCAGCAGGACCACTTCTGCTTCAACCTCTAAGGAATAAGGTAACTTTATTTATTATTTATACTAACTCGTCTTGTCTACTGCAAAGGGACATTAATTGTTTTAATGAAATAGTGCATATTTCTTGGCATATTTTCAAGTTTTTAAGATCATATTGGCATGCATATTTCAGTGTTTTTTAGGGCATGAACTTCCGAGCCCTAATAATAATGATATTGATACGTTATGAAAGCGCGGCCCGTTGTGATCGTGCCTGGCTGTAATTGACTGAAGTTTATAAGCAATACACGTAGGTTAGACCACTAAGATAAGCACCATAATTTTGCGATGGTACTAAGTACTCCCTGTTGACTTAACTTTCAAGATCGCAAGGGATGAAGGTACGTTACGGAATATGTAACGCACTATAATCCCACTCTAAAAATTGGTTTAAGCTTCCAGAGAATGCGTGCAGGAAAAGTTCGGAAGTGAGTGAAGTGGACTTACGAAATATTTTGTAACCCAAATTGTAAGCTTCAAGGCCAACACACATTCAAATTCTCGCACATTGTCTACTGAATATTGATAACTTGTGTAATATGACATAACTGAATGTTATACTGCCATTAATTCCAAACAAAAATGTATATTTATGTGCAAATTTCTTATCGTATACCTTAATATTGTGTAATGTTTCAAATAAAATGTGAATATCACTTATACTGCCATCTGTTGTGCTAAATTTAAATTGAGGTAGATGGCACTGTGCAGCGTCTCTACAACAGTGAACAATACATCCATTGTTCCCACAGATCTGGGCCTCTCACCCGTTATACACTTTATTTCGTTTTATCGCTATTTCGAAGGGAATTGCAATTGAATGATTACTTTCTCCTGTGTTAGTTAAACTAAGCATTGTATTCCAAATACAATTCACTGTTTATTACACCCCGGATAAAAGAAACATTTTTAGCAAATGATCCATTGGTGGGCGGCGATGCCACTTATTCCACCAATTGCTCCATCATCACCTTTCTAATAATCCATTTCGCCTGCATTTCATATCATCCTCTTCGTCACTATCATACTGGTGCTGAGCTGACCATCCGCTTCCAGGTCTTCACTCTGTCCGGTCCACAGTTTCCTCTGCTCTCCGACAGGTGTTTGACCCTAGGTACTAGCTTGTAAATCCTAGGGGATGTCAGTGCTCCATACGGGGGGGGGGGGAGGGTAATCAGATAAAGAATTATTACTGATAGCAGTAATATTGGATATTCGACGAAATTAACAAATTCACAAAGTCGTTGGCGCAATGAATGGCGGGGGAAACTCGCCCACACGCCGCTTTCTCTATCGTGAATGTCACATAGTCCCTGGAATCGAACCCGGGCACCTTAGTGATTGGCGAATGATCTAACTACTCGGCCGCACGGTAATACAATTGTTATATATAAATACTTACGAAAAAGAAATGATTTTGTGAATTTAAGTCCATTTGGTCGAGTATTCAATATTACTGAAATCAACAATACACTTGTTCATAAAGGAAAAATGCTTCTCTGCCCGAAAATACTCTTTCCAGCAAAAATGTTTGATATTTTTCATTTTCGGAAAATTGGTTCCAACGATTTTGACTAAAGTATTTAACACACCGGGAGAGTAAAAACTTCCGAACGGGCTGCGCGGTGTTCTGCCTCTGACTTCCTCGCGCTCGTTGCAGTCATAGAAAGCGCGGATGAAACCATACAAGTTTTTTAATAGTACTCTTAAAGGCTTTACTTACCAACTTTATCAAAGGAGATGCTGAAACTGGCCAACGTCATCCACATGTTTTTGGCACCTCTTTAGGAAACTATCCATCACTCGCCGTAGTTCACGTTCAGGAATGCTGGCAATTTCCTGGTAGATATTTTGTTTGAATTCGTCCAGGGCTTGTGGGTTTGTCTTGTACACTTTGTTTTAAATTACCCCAGAGATAGAAATCCCAGGCCCCCTCAATCGGGAGACGAAGGGATCACAAATCTCTACTAATAATTCTGTCCTAAAACACACTTAGCTAGTTATTATTTATTTAGGCCAACAAACTTACTGTTGGTGTTTTTAAACACACAAGCCGTGTATGGGCAAAGTTTGAGAGGTAGAACTGGAACTTAAAAATGCAATGCCACAACTGGGATTTGAACCACAGACCTTCCGCTTACCAGGCGGCTGCTCTAACCATTGAGCTATTGTGACAAACTGCGGAAGGTCTGTGGTTCAAATCCCAGTTGTGGCATTGAATTTTTAAGTTCCAGTTCTACCTCTCACACTTAGCTAGTCTTATCTCTTTCGGGCGTGTAGGCCGTGGTCTAGAAGGCATTGGAGTTACCGACTCAAAGACATCCGATTGGCAGCTGAGGACCGCTTGGTGAGCTTTGATGTTGTCTCTTTGTTCAGCAAAGTGCCGATTGCAGAAGCCTTAAGTTACATGGAGGAACTATTTCCCAAAGACATCACAGAACTTTTCCATCATTGCCTTATAACCAATTATACTCTGTTCATCTAGAGATTAGAGGAGATATAAACAAAGCACCGGTTTGTATCACTCCGCGGCCACGTGCATTCACAATGACGCAACACAGTTACCTACCGCTACGCGTAGGTATAATATGCATTTTACACTACTAAAAGGATATATTTACTGATCCAAATAACATGTAGCACATGGAAATTAACTGCTACTTACGTCATCTCTGTCCACAATAACACTTTTTCATTTCCTGCTCACAAACTTGAAATCAATCTCCAGAAGCAGCTTATGGACGGAAGTTCGTTTTACATCTGGAAGATCGGGATCAGAGTTAACTGCCAACAGCACTTTGTTTAAGGTGCGGGTTCATTGTTAGCAAAGAACTGGTGAACTTTTTGACGGATTGCAGATCTCACAAATTCGTTGCAAACTACATCCACCATTTATCTGGTACGTGGAAGCTTTTGGCCGGGATCTTCACCAACTGAAGATTTTTCTGTGCGTGTGCTGTAAATACTTGCAACTGACACACCGGTAAACTCGGATGTTAATTTCATCACGTCTTCGATAGCAAGTTTCTCGCAGACCTTGTTAAACACGTTCAATATTGTTGTCTTTTCACCACTTCGCAACGGTTTGCCGCACTTATGTTTCACAACTCACTTGTTCCGCCATGTTACTTTCATACTGAATAATGCGCGCACAGAATGAATTAGGCTGGTTACAGATTCACGTAAGTGCGTATTCTTACACTTTAACTATGCTTAGTACACTTAAACATTAAGTGACAATTCAGACCTTAGTAACAGTATTTCTTCAAGGGACTATTTAGACAGCGAAAGCGTCAAGAGGGCGCGCTGTGGTCAAAACTCACGTGGCTTTGTTTACGTCTCCTCTAATCTCTAGATGAACAGAGTATACTTCCAATGGGATAACACTTTTTATGAACAGATCGAAGGTGTTGCCATGGGCAGCCCTTTGAGCCCAGTGATCGCCAACTTCTTTATGGAAAAGTTTGAGCAATCAGCATTCGCCAAGGCACCTCTTAAACCGAAGACCTGGTTGCGCTATGTCGATGATACTTTTTTAGTATGGAGTCACGGGGAAGACACCTAAGATCAGTTTCTGACACATCTAAACAGCCTAAATGACAACATTCAATTCACCATGGAGAAAGAGGAAAACAACACTTTAGCCTTCCTAGACGTGAAAGTCATGAGAACAGGGGACCATGGCTGGAATACAGTATTTACAGGAAATCTACACATTTAGATCGATATTTACATAAAACCTCAAACCATCACCCTAAGCAGAAACAAGGAATAATAAAAACACTCACAGAACGAGCATCCGGCTCAGCAACAACAAATACTGAAAGAAAGAACTGAATCACCTAAACTCAACATTCCAGGTCAATGGATACACACGAAAGGAAATCCGGCGCGCAATTCATTCCAGGCGGCCAGCAAAAAGGGAGGAATGCGGCAAAGTAGCAACAGCCTTTCTTCCCTACATCAGGAATGTCTTCGACCGGATAGGCAAGCTTCTGCGCTCACATGGAGTTGACACTGTCTACAGACCGACAAAAAAGACAAGAGACCTACTGAGATCGGCCAAAGACAAACGCCACCCACACACTTCTGCAGGTTTATATAAAGTTCCCTGCAGTTGCAGCAAAGTATACATAAGCACTACCATGCGCAGTGTGACCACCAGAATAAAAGAACATGAGCGTCACACCAGATTGGGACAAACGGATAAATCGTCTGTAGCAGAGCACACCTTACTATTCGGCCATGATGTCAACTTAAAAGAAACCCGAGTCCTGTCCTTACAGTCAACTACTATGCCCGACTACAAAGGGAAGCCATAGAAATCTACAAACATGAAGACGACTTCAAACGAAAGGAAGAAGCACTCCGTGTACAGAAAGCAAGGATACCGGTCTTTGATAATCTTTCAGAAACACAGAACAGTTGTAATAAAACCCCGCCTACAACCAGCCCACCAACCGATACGAGCCAATCACCACCGTAGCCAGCGCAACAATGCCCCCCCCCCCCACCCATATAAATAACCGTAACGGACATGAGCGTCGGCAGACGTTTTTCCAAGGGGGGGCCACATGTTTGAAGTTTGCAATCAGAATATATTAATTCATTATTTTATTGTTAAAATTTATATTTGTTGCAGATAACCGTATTAATTTGTGCTAAATAAAAATTGTTCTTTACATCAAAATTAAAATACCTAATAGTTTAATAGTCAGTAATCGATTGCACATTAAGTTCACCAGCTTCCAAGGGGGGGCCGCGGCCCCCTCCTTGCCCCCCCCCCCTTCGCGACGCCCATGGTAACGGACGTTAACGGCCAAAACTTCCACTACTTCTCTGCTTCCACATTCAAACTCTGACCATTGCAGACGGAGGATCGTGTTACCCTGATGATGCCAAGTGCAGTACTTGGCGAAAACTTGGTATCTATCATGCCTTCTAGACCACGGCCTACAAGCCCGGAAGAACTAAACATTTCAAATAGTCATGTTCTAATAAGTTTTGGTGTAGAAAATGAGGTTAGAGTGGTTAAAATTCTAACATTTTTGCATATAATATGTTTTCTATGAAAGTTCTTTGTTTTCAAGAGCTTATCTATTGATATCTTGTTTGACCGCCAATTACCTTTAAAATATTAAAGTGATAGGTCACTGACCTCACTTCTGGTTATGGCTGAGTGATGAAATAAAACTCAAGTGAAAGTTCAAATTACTCTAGTAATAAATATTTGTCTTGAAAATGTTACTACCATGGTTCCTGAAGTAATTCTCTATTATGGGTGGTCTGGTTCATCCTGTGTATGTTCAGGTGTTTAGTTCTGTGTAATTTGTATTACAGTTGTTGTTATTCTTGATTGCTTAAGCTCATTCAGGTTTATTGCTACTTGAAGCTTGTGCATGGTTCTGTGCAGGTGGTTGGACTCTTCACCAACTTCACCTGGACCAAGGAGGACCTCACGGTAGAGGAAGCAGAGATTGTAAGTCATTGGGTCACACCATACACAGACGTTTTTGTGAGCCTTGCAGGCTTTACCATCTTCCATGTGAGTAGACTGTCATTTTTATTATTCAAACCTTTACCTGTCAGTAGACACATTTTTGAGGAACAACTTTAGGTACAAATTATGTAAGCTTTCACAGCCGGTGTCATTAAATAGAAAATGATTACATAGGCTTGTGGGCCCTGGTCTATGGAAAATCTCCTTCCAGAAGTTTCCAGTGGCGGCTCGCAGTAAACATATTAGGGTAGGCAAAGTGTGATTATATGATGACGATGACGATGACGACGACAACGATGATGATAACAATACTGAATAATAAAAATAATAATAATGAATTATAAAAATAATTAATAGCAATTATTATCAATTATTATTTTTATTAAAGAGGTCAGCGCATTGGATAGAAAACAATTTTTGAATTCCTTAAATTTAGAAGTCTACCAATAGGAGAAATTCTAACTTATCTATGTCTGTGAATCTTGTCTGTAATTGTAGAATAATGTTATCCAAGATTTCGAAATAAAGCTGTCGGTATTGTATTGCGTTTTTATTTGAGGTGAAAATTGCCATTTTGAGATTTTTTATATATCATTATAATACTGATGTATTCTTCAGCTTTTTTCTCACTCCTCCTTTCCTCTAGTTTCTTTATTTGCTTTTGTAGTGCTGAGAAACAATAATGTATATCCAACGATTTCTTTTGCAATATGTCGAAAAGAATTTCAGTCATTGAAAATAATGTCTTTATAAACATTTAACAAAAACATGAAATTAGAATTTTGAAGGTAATTCTTTAGTCCTATAACTCCATTAATTATTGATTCAGGATTAGAAATGGGATCATCTTCAATTTCACTACATGCATAAATTAATTTATCTCTTTCGCAGAATACGGCCTCGAGAATTTTGGCATTAGAGCTTCAACGTCGGTATCCTTTTTCCTACTGTCCTAACTAAAACTGCTGTTTCTTGGACGACTTGTGAAAGTAAGCAGGAAATGCCTTAAGACTAGATTAGAAAGGAAAAGACATGCATCTTTTATACATTTAGTCCCATTTTGTAGTCAAGATCAAGTCTATGGATGCAACAGTGTGTGAACAGAGCTTGTGGATCATGTCTTTTTACAAGAGTTTGGAGTCCTGAAATCTCACCAGCCATTACGCTAGCCCGATCATAGCACTAAACAATTAACTTATCTTTAGTATTACATATATTCCTTTAGAACTTCAAGTAATAAGGTGCACAAATCTACAGCGGTCCTGCTTGAACTAACTTTGTGAAAGCCACAATAATACTAGCACAGAATGACAAAGAAATGGTTCCGCGATTCCGATCTCAGAGCTCTTCGTTCCTGGAGTATGGCTGTTCGGAAGAAGTTGCATAAATTCGGATTTAAGCCGGCTCGGGGTGCTGAATGCTGGCAGACGCATCTACGCATGCTCGGAGTGCGTATAAAGATGGGAAATTTCCTTATCCTTGTTCAAGGGCCTAGTGCTGAGAAAAAGGGGCCGTGCCGGCAGAGGTGAAACTAGCCGGCTTTCCACTACCCAGGTTCCATACGTGTCAATTCTGCTGTGCGTTTCAAACACACAGCCCAGTTTTGATGAATCGGAATTAAGATTCTAGGATTTGACCATACGCTGGTCATTATAACCGAGAAAACTTTTCTTGTACTACAATTTAGGGAAAATGATGGTTCAAATAATAAAATGCAGAATCATAGCTAAACATTATCTGTTGATTTATTACAGTAGGGCAGGCAATGCCTACCCTGCCTACTCTGAGGAGCCGTGCCTGGAAGTTTCATTCAAAACTATGTCGAACATCCTCACTGGTGTGACCGTAGTACTCTGCTAATCTAGGCGATGACTGATACAAAGCTGTTGGGTTTCATAGGTTTTATACCCTTAGCATGTGTGGGTTGGTTGGTAGTTGGTCCAGTCTTTGTTTATTGGTTTGGCTGCTGCATGGGCTGGGCTAAAGTGGGGAAGCATGCAATGAAAGCAGCCATCTGAATGACTGTTTATGTAGCTTTGTAAGTAGTTTCCAGCTGCTTTAGTGGTAAATCATTGCCAATTACATTTGATGTCTGATCAAAGCTACTTATATTTATGTGTTTTAATCCTTAAATGGTAACGTGAAAATATGGTATTAACGGTAATATCCGTATGGGAGACTAAGATGACAAAATCTTGCATTTTAGGTCTTCTTTAGTGAATCTAACAATTTAAAAGCTTGATGAATCATTAATGCAAATATTTTGATTCCATTTGCATCACATGTTATACTCAATTAAGCAAAAATTACAAAATTATATGTTAGGCTTCGTGAGAAAAATGGCGCTAACGCAACATGCGCCTGGGAGACTAAGACAACAAAAGTTTGCATTTTATGTCCAATTTAGTGAATCCAACAATTTAAAAGCTTGATGAATTACTAATACTCATATTTTGATTCTGTTTACATATATATGAAGACCTGGGGGGAATAATGATGGTCAGATTTCCATTGTTCTGAGATATTTGAAATCCTAAGTTCGAAACGCTTTATTACACATATGAAAACCATGCCAGCTGTGAAACAATGCATCCATGTTCTAACAATGTACTTACAATGTTTCATGTTTTTAACTTAAACAACAATGGAGAATAATCAACAATTATCTATTAGTGCATGTACATAAGCGGGAATATAGATGAGTGTCCAATTCTTATTCCAGAACAGGGTTTATCATCACACTTTAAATTATATCTTCTGAACTTCTGGAGTATAAACACAATAATACTTTGACATACAAGAATGGAACATTATTTAAACAACTCATATTGACTTGTGTTTTCATTCAGTATGTGGCAGATTATCATAAAACTTATTTGATTGCTCTGTTGTTAGAAGCTTGGTCAGTTCCTGCAAATTGGTTAAATAACAATACTTAGAGGTGTCATTGGATTATTTGGATACCTCTCCATGTACATCTGGTGTAATTTCTTTGCATTAAGTTCTTCTGGAAGATAAAGTTTTGATGTCTGGCTCAAAGAATAGTACAATTGACAACCCTCTAGAGACTGAACATGTTCATGAATTGCATTCCGGTTTCATCACTTAGAGCGCGTGGCCTATTTGTATGCTTTCCTCTTCCGTCTGGTATTACTTTACCACATTCTTTTATTTGCTCTTGAATGGTTTGTAATGATCTTGAGGTTATTCCATGCAAAGCGAGAAATGCTTAATAGCAAACAGGCATGTCCATCACAACCCCATTTTCTTTAGTTCTGACTGTGTAAGAATATGCATGATCGTGAAGAAGGGCTTCCACTCAATTCGGGACTTTTAACTAGATCCATTTTCACAGAAACATTGCACTTGGTTTTAGATTTACACATCACTCATACTAAACTGCAGCATTAATAATGGAAAAGTCCGTTAATGTAAACCCGGCAATGTCACACTAAGAATAAATAAACAGGGATACCAACTTCTGAGAAATTATGTTTCTTCTATAGGAAAAGAGCAAAATGAACTATCATCATTTTTCCTTCAAATACCAGGAATCTCCTTGGTATTCCGTCTTCCGCAAAATATTTAACTGTGAATAATGCTGAATCTTTAGCATTATTCACACAAATGAGTATACACAAAGAAACTTCATGAATTGCTTTACAAAATGAATACAAAACCCAAAAATTGGAAAAATTGGACCTTCATTGTTATTCCCCCCAGGTCTTCATATGTTATGCAAAAATTTACAAAATCAAATATTAGTACATTAGGTATCTTTACAGTAATATCTGCCTGTGAGCTTATGTGTGTACACTTATAAAGCAACACTATTGCAGAAGTAAAACAGTGAGGACCACACTATTCAAAGTTGAACTCTCAACTAAAACATAGCTGAAATATTAGATCAAATTAACATTGCACATGCATTGAGAATTTTGATATCTGTCTGAGAGATGGCTATTTCCATTTACAGGTTAAACAACTGGCAATAGATGCTGTCTATTGCTAATTAAATAACAAAATAATGAGACATAGCAGGAAAAATCTAGTGAAAGTTTAAAACAAAGTTAAATTTGTACTTGTAAATACACATTATGTTAGTCTAAGGTAAGAACAAATTAGAAACTGAAAGCTTCACTTATCTTAGTAATATTGCAAGTTTTTATGCAGCTGACACGTTTAAAAAATATTGGATTCAACTTAAAACGTGTCAGCTGCATAAAAACTTGCAATATTACTAAGATAAGTGAAGCTTTTAGTTTCTAATTTGTTCTTACTTTAGATTCTTGTTGCTTCACTGTTAATAGCTTCATTTGTCCTAATGTAACATATTATGCTAATTTTATAACTGCAGGGAAGATTATGCCTGCTTTATTTTTTTTTCTCATATTGCCTATATATAATGTGTTTTCTGTGCCCAGTATTCAGATCTAAAGTTTTCGTCCATTTGCACTATACTGTACATTTCCGTTGACATGTTGATTGTCCATGGCCTTTATGGCTACTTGTGAACTTCCTAAACACAATCCAATCTAATCTAATTTCAAGAAGTAAATAAGCATACTTAATGTAATTATTATTTATTTATGCCAAAAAACTTACTGTTGGTATTTTTAAACACACCAGCCGTGTGTGGGCAAAGTTTAAGAGGTAGAACTGGAACTTAAAAATTCAATGCCACAACTGGGATTTGAACCACAGACCTTCCGCTTGCCTTCTTCTAACTTGAGAATTTAATGCCATTCTGGCAGTTTGTCACAATATCTCAGTGGTTAGAGCGTCCGCCCGGCAAGCGGAAGGTCTGTGGTTCAAATCCCAGTTGTGGCATTGAATTTTTAAGTTCCAGTTCTACCTCTTATACTTAATGTAAGATTCTGTAGCATAATTTTGTTAAGTTAAATATCTTTCCAAATAGTGTTTCACATTTGTAACATTGTTGTTGTTAGCTAGTGCTGGATTTCTGACAATGAAGTCATTAATCCTCTTGCTCTCCAATATTTTTCACTAATGGATGGGGCACTAGAAGTGGCCGGGCATATTTGAAGGTGGTCTCGATCCATTTCCTCTTGCAGATCACATAGAGGACAGAGTGGTGAAGAATATATCCCAATTCTGTTTAAATGTTTTGCCAGACAATCATGTCCTGTAATCAACCTGAAGGTTGCAACTGCTGTTTTTCGAGGATACTCAGGAATTACTGTTTGAATGTTTGGTAGTTCCCATCTTTTATTTTTTGATTTTTCATAGCAACATTTTGCAATAATTACATTTGTAACATTAAAATGTGAATAAATTAGATGAGTAGTGATAGTTAATCCCAACATTGAAACACTAGAGTGTGAATGAATAACTGTGTTTCTGAGCCTGAGGTGCGCTTTCTTGTCAAAATTCTAGCTGCTCTCCTAGAAATACATATTAGTTCCTTTGAGTAATTTATTTCAGGGTTAAGAAATGTTAATGTATAGATTTAAGATATTTTACATTTTATTTGTTACAGTTCTTCTTTTCCATTATTGGCTCTACAATTCCTGTGCCTTCAGGAAGCTTTATTCCTGTTTTTAAAATAGGGGCAGCTCTTGGACGAGTAATGGGGGAGCTAATGCATCTGTGGTTCCCCCAGGGAGTGCATTATGGAAATAATGCCCTTGCTCCTATTATACCAGGTAACGTAAAAACAACATTTCATTTGTTAGTTAGCATGCAGCATTTTTACAGCAGGAGACAAAAATATGTTACTTTCACATGCTTCCTCTACCCATTGCTCTATAAACTATTCTTAAAAAAAGCTTATTCTTCTGTCTGCTTTCTGTTAATAAGATAAACATTTGTAAAAATAGTTTTGTTACACATTTCATTGCAGCAACACGGAGAATAGCATAGCCTTAAGCAATAAGATAAGATGGTTTATTGTCACATACACTTAGAATTTTTGAGTAAAAGCTCAGAAAACTGGTGACCTGTCAAGAAGTATTAACAATACATAAACTTTACATTGTAGCATATTTTTGGCGAACATTGTTGTTCTTGTAGTTGTTTAATTATATTAGCACTATGTTGTGGTGGCATGTATGTAGCATTATTGACATCACATTGTTTTGTTATTCAACACTACTATGCGGGTCTCGTTTGCAGGGGTTCTTCGATGTACCTGCGAGTCCCATGTGGTTGTCACCATGTAGATATATGAGGGTGGGTCAATAAGTAATGCCTCCTATTTTTTTTTTCCTTAAATAAGTTAGTTATGTGAAAAATTTGAATTTGGCGCAAATCCTCAAACCTTCTTCTCCAATCCCCTGCAGTAGTAACTTCCTAAGTCAACAGGTGGCAGCACTGCATCCTCTTGCAAAATGGCTGACATCGACATTCGTATTAGACAGCGTTCTGTAATTGAATTTTTGACTGCTGCTTTGATTCAGGTTAAAAAAAATGAATCCACGTTTCATCTCCAGTAACAATTTTTTCCAGAAACCCATCTCCCTCCAAATTGAAGCGCTGCAAGTGTTCTGAGGCTATTATTTTCCTTGTTTCTTTGTTTTGGGCGGTTAACATTCTTGGTACCCAATGTGAACAAACTTTTGACCCAGTTGTTGAATAATCGTCATCACACTGCCTTTACTGAGGGAGGTAATGCGACACAATTCACCTGTTGTTGTCCGGCGATCACCACGAATGATCTCATCGACTTGCTGAATGTTGCATGGAGTCACTGCAGTCACCGGCCTGCCGCTTCGCCTTTCGTCTGCCAATGGTGTTTGCCCTTCAGCTTCGTTACAGCGATGAAAACATCGTCTAACAGTGCTGACATTCACCGTTGCATCACCATACATATTTTTTAGCCTTTTGTGAATGCGAATTGGCGTTTCACCTTCCGCAGTCAAAAATTCAATCACAGAACACTGTCTAATACGAATGTCGATGTCATTCATTTTGCAAGAGGATGCAGTGCTGCCACCTGTTGACTTAGGAAGTTACTACTGCAGGGGATTTGAGAAGAAGGTTTGAGGATTTGCGCCAAATTCAAATTTTTCACATAACTAACTTATTTAAGGAAAAAAAAAATAGGAGGCATTACTTATTGACCCACCCTCGTAGTTACCTTGATGATCATGCAAGAGGCTTAAATCTCAGGGTCTGCAATAATAAGAATATATGGTTGCAGTTTTGTAAATTGAAGGAGTTAAAGGTTTAAAGAATCACACTTATAAATAATACTTGCACATTTTAAGTTGAAAACACTACATTATCAAGAATTCTGCAAGTCAATTTAACATTTGTATTTAACATCACTTTGATTACTTGAAATTATGTCATATTCTTATGTAGAGTAATTCGCATTTAACTATAGTCTTACACACACTTTATTTTTCTCTTTTATCTGTTTTTGTGTGACCTATTATTGTTCTTACATTGAAATATTCAATATAAATTGTTCCAGTCCAAGTGGCCGTTACAGAAAGTATCATGTGTTACTTTGGTGTATGATACCCCCCGAGTACTTCTAATGGACTGGCAAAATTGAGGGGCAACTTACTTCATCTTACTCCCACCAGCCTGACTCTCATGACTTCTGATTCGTCCTTTTCTAAAATGCTATGCTCTCATTGGCTCTTGATTTATATTTTGAATATGAGTACTATTTTAATTAAGGAAATTGAAGCTATTAACAGTGAAGCAACAAGATTCTGAAGAACAAATTAGAAACTAAAAACTTCACTTATCTCAGTAATGTTGCAAGTTGTTGGTGCAAAGCTGACTAAAGTTTCGAGTTGACTCCAACTCATTCTCAAAGCTTGTTATCACATACCAATTTTTCTTTTGCCTGTCAATTAATCATTATATGTTTTAAAATTGTTGAAATGAGCACGGTTAATTATATGAACTGCAATTTAGAGGTTTTTCTTGGCGAATGCCATTGAACACTTATGTTCCAAAAAGCTTCATGTTCATGGTTACTTACATCTTGCCAGTTCATCTTCATCCTGATCTGTGGCATTTCCTGCAGGAGACGGCGTAGAACACACATAATTGTTTATTTTGTTTATGTCACTGTCATCAACACTAAGAGAAATAATCACTACAGTTGTCACTTTCCAGCAATGCTGTCGCAATTTCGTCTTCTGTGAAAGATTTTTTTATTCCAGTATCCCATTCTGTAATGGTCATTAAGCAAACGCCACGTGAAATAACTGTATATAGAATAAATAATTAAGCTCTGCACGCAACAACCTACAACATGTATTTACTGCTCTCTTCTTCTAGCGCGCTAAAATGTCCGACGCCTGACGTCAGAAAGAAAAATTAATTGTACAGGAAATGCAGAGATTAACAACGAAACAATGTTACCAACACACAGTTTACATATCGTAGATTAGATAGAGGTGGACACATGCGCCATTTGTTGCATAACTTGTAAATTATTTGAATGCAAAAAACCAACCTCGGTGGATCGAATTGGATCGGATCGGATCATGGCATTATTCAAAGGCAATTGGCATTGGATTTCATTGGATCTTAGCAGCCAAAGGGTTAAACATGTTATTTCCTTAATTAAATTTATTAGAGCTTATTTTTTAACATAAAGAATAGTTTTGGGTGGTAATATTTTGCATGTTAACAATGTTACCAATTGCCATGATCATATCAGCACTGCTAGCTCCTTTTGTCCCGAAGGAGTTCTTTTTCATGCCTTTAAATCTACTGACATGGGCCTGTTACTTTAAAGCACAATTAAAAACCATTAGTCTGGGTCAGATTTGAATCTGCAACCTTTGGATCAGTAGATCAGCTCCTAATCGACTAAGTCGCTCAGACTGACAGTTTTGGGTGGGGAACTTTATTGAAATGCTTTGTGTTCCATCCTTGGAAGTTGCAAATCTTTTTTCTAGTGGAAAAAAGGTAAAAGTGTGTCCAAAAATGACAAAACTTCACGTTTTATACCAAAAAATACTAAGTGGTTTGAAGTGCATATTGCAAAGTTTTAAAGCACTGCAGTACCTGTATAAATAAATTTAGCCTATAGGCATCTCCTAAGGGCAAAGACCTTCTGTTTAAACAGGGATCAGCTCATAAATAAGCCTCAAAGATGAGCGAATCCTTGGGAGTTTTGTTGTGTTGCTGAACTGTCTTCCTATTTCTAATCCTATTTTCCACTCATAAAACCCTTCCACTTTTGCTGCCTCCCAACACTTCCACGCTGCACTTTTTACAAGTTTTGCACCCACTGTCAAGTTCAATTTTCACCCTCACTTCATTTTTCCTTACACAGAGTGAGTGGCACAGTGAAACATGCACAAATTAGCCTCTTCTTCCTTACACTTCACTTAGTGGAGCATCGAACACAGGACCTTGCAATAGCACCACTCACTGTACATCACACTGTTAACATAACCTTACTCGTAGAACAGCACTTGGTCATATCAATAAGAACTCATTAAGTGACTAACTGACTCAGTTTTAAGTATACTTGCTTATGTATAAGAGCAGGAATTTCTGGAACGTTTGTAGAAGATGGAAAATTAAATTAAATTATTTTGTTGTTTAACGACACTGTCAATTGCTAGGATCACATCAGCATCGCCGTTGTGCCGGGATTTTGTCCCACAGCAGTTCTTTTGCATGCCAGTAAATCTACTGACATGGAGCTGTTGTTTTTAAGCACACTTAAAAACCATCGGCCTGGGCCAGATTTGAACCCACAACCTTGGGATCAGTAGGCCAGCGTCTAACCAGCTGAGCCACCCAGCCCGACGCAGAAGATGGAGGGAATAATTTCAAAAGAATGTGGTTATTTCCCCATAGCTCTTCTGTGTTTACTTTGGGTGAGAGCTTTGCTCTGGCCATGTATATCTTCAACTCCCCAGTTAGTTGGTGACCTCCTTGCAATGACTTCTGATCTATTTTATGTGTTACAGTATTGTTTAAGAAGCTTTTTGTGTCCTGAAATGCGGTTTTATTATGTATAAGTCTGAATAAAATTTAGAGTATAATAATTTGTGGGCAACTTGGTATCAATTATTAAAATACAGACAGTTTTATCTCAGGTGTTATCTCGCGGATACCAGTTCGTTTTTACCTGGTGCCCAGGCCACGTGGGTATTCCAGGCAACGAGGCAGCAGATGCAGCTGCAAAGTCTGCATGTCGCCTGCCGGAGTATTCTGCACGTATGCTCCCTTATATAGACGTGCAGAAGAACTTCCACTGCCAGCTATATGCTGTCTGGTCGAAGTCTTGGGAAGCGTTAGCTGGCACTCAGTTACGGACAATCAAGGACACGGTACAACCCTGGCAAACATCTTGCAGGGTTCCAGGCGTGAGGAGGTAATTTAACCTGCCTGAGGATAGGCCATACATGAGCCACGCATGCACACCTTTTGTGCGGTGATCCAGAGCCTGTCTGTGCGATGTGCAACATTCTACTCTCCGTCGCACATGTCCTTTTTGATTGTCCATGGTATACTATTGAGCACCAGTCCCTTGGCCTGGGTTTTACACTGTGCAACGTGTTAGGCAACGACCCTTAGCTGTAAATACAGTACTGCGGTTTGTTGCCAGCATTGACTTTGGTAAGCAAGTGTAAGGTTCCTTTTATCTTGGCGGATAAGAACTCTTAGGACGTTTTTACTTATGATGTTATTTCATTTTTTACTACCTTTTAAAGGTTTTATCAGCTATTGCTTTTAGAAAGTTAAGTTTTTATCAGTTTTTTAACCTTTTAGCTTTCTTAGCTCTTGATTTTAAAACTTTCAACATTTTAGGTTATCTTAATTTCCTCTTTTTAGCTTTTTAGGGTGAGGTTTTATTGTTTGCTTGTTTTACCTTTGGACTTTGGGCCCTAATGACCTAGTTGTCGATGGACCCTTAAGCAAAACTCACTCACTAGAGTAAAATTCTTATGTAACAATTTTCCGTTGTGATCTTTATTGCTAATCACTTTGCAGGAGGATATGCCACAGTTGGAGCAGCAGCGTTCTCAGGGGCTGTGACACACAGTATTTCTGTATCTGTGATAGTATTTGAAATGACTGGACAAATAACACACATCATTCCCATTATGGTAAGTCCTTATCCCTTTATATGCAATATTTCATAAATTACTTCTGCAGTCTGTTGATTAGCATGCTAGCCTTCATATCTGGAGGTCCTCTGTGGGAGGCTGGGAATTGTTCTTTATCCAGGATTATTCTTCATGCTTCCTAGAGTCTGGAAGTATGAATGAGAGTGGGGAAGTCTGTGAATTTTTTGAAATCATCAAAATAATACCACGTAATTGTTAACAAGTTGAGACATTATTATTTATTTATGCCAACAAGCTTACTGTTGATGTTTTTAAACACACAAGCCATGTGTAGGCAATGTTTGAGAGGTAGAACTGGAACTGAAAAATTCAATGCCACAGCTGGGATTTGAACCACAGACCCTCTGCTTACTAGGCAGGTGCTCTAAGAGCATTGCATTTTTAAGTTCCAGTTCTACCTCTCAAAGTTGAGACATATTTGTATATGGATTCCCTATAGTGAACAATTCAAATGTGAACTTGACTTCAGTTTAATGCAGTGGCGGTTATTCAGGTGAAGGAGGTGAAGAGGTTTTCACCTGAAAATAGCAGTATTCTATTTTTGTTAATGTTGGCATTATTACTTTCATTCTAACAGTTTAGCCCCAAATTTCAACTGCTAGCAGCTGTAGCAGGGTCAGTGACCAACCCTTCTTTTGTTTGGAACTTACAGCCTGGAAGCCAGCAGGGAAAATTTGTTACAAGGTGTTGATCGGTTACAAGGACAAGTGCAAAAGTCACAGTTACGGAAGAAACTACTGCACTAAACAGCTTGGTTGCCATGGCAACATGACGTCACGAAACGATGAACTACGGGGAAATAACATGGGCATGCACATGTTTCGAGCAAGCAAGAAATATTTTCACTTGGGCAGAGGCACAGAACACGGTAGAGGGGATGGTTTCTGTTTTGGCACGCTTAGAAGATGGTATTCGTTTACCTCGAGGAAGAACTGGAGGTAAACTTAAAACGTGGTGTTTTAGATAACTGTGAACGGTATAATTTACGAGTTTGCTAGACTCCAGTACTTTTAATATTTAAATTACGGAATATAACTGTTTTGTTATGAATCCAGTGAACCATATACTAGTTTGCAATTTGCTAGAAACCCCATTTTCCAGGTGGAAAGATGAGGACAAGAAGGATGTTTTAAACTTTGGGCGGCCCACTGATATCATTGATGTAGCCCTTACAAGAGAGGATAAGAAAATAAGGAAGACTTATTAAATTCAAAAGCTTTTGGCTCGATAACTATTTTTGGTTATGCAGTAGCCGTAGTTTGCAATCGCTATTCTGTTGGCCTTGTTTACTTTTCAGCAACAAAAGTAACGTGTGGGACAAAAGGATTCACAGATTTCATTAATATAACCCGTTCCCTTCACAAGCACAATGATTCGGCGGGACATTTAAAAGTAAATTACAACTAAACGCTTTTTGGAGAAAAATAAAAAAATAAAATAGAAAAACAATGGCTGACGCTCTTCAGGAAAACAGCAGACTTTTTCATGTGCGTTTCAATGGAAACGTGACATTAAATAGGCTTTTCCTGTAGTTGATTATTAAAGCAACATTGTATTTAGGTAAACAAGAGCTTGCATTCTGAGGTCATGATGAGAGTGCGCTTTCGCTAAGTCGGGGAAATTTCAAGGAGCTTGTGTACTGAAACTCCATTAGAAATTCAAAACCACTATAATAAAATTAAAAGTATATTCAGCGGTGATTCTAAATCTATACAAAATGAGGTGATTGGATGTATTTTGGAATACTTAAAAACCAGAAATTAATGTCTCAGATTGTTCTTTTTCTTTTCTTTTCTTTTTTTTTCTGTTGAAGTTGACGACACTACAGATATTTGTCAATAATCTCAGTGCTCTATCATTGTAAGATACGTGAATACAGAGAGCACATTGGTTGAACGATTTTTCGGATTTCATGATGTGAGTGTTGACAGATCTGCAGAAACATTGTACCTTTTGCTGCATGGTGTTCTTAAAGAATTTAATTATGAATGTCAATTAGTTGCACAATGTTACGATGGAGCGAGTGTTATGTCAGGACATTTGAATGGACTTCAAAAAAGAATGAAGAACAATGTTCCTCAGGCAGTTTTTGTACATTGTTTGGCGCACCATTTAAATTTGATTTTAAAACAAAACTGTATATGTTTGCATCCGCCATGTTTATTTCTCTCACTTATTACGCGAACTGTCATATGTATTGGACCAAAATGAATCATAGTGTGACAGACAGTTTCTTTTGTGTATAGCTCCATTGTATACTAAAACCTTGGTAAAAAATGTTGGACCGTGGTACACCGGCTTTGCATTGTATTTTCAGCATGCTTAAGTGAACTTCTTCACCTATTTTGTAAGGCGCGAGCCGCCACTGGTTTAATGTATGTTTGTGTTTGTCTAGAATCATTCTTTTATCACCAGGAAGATTGTTAATTAGTGATAATAATTGTTGTAAAGAGTATATTTTAATTGTATTTATGTAATTGAGAGCTGTGTTATGTATTTGGTTAAAAATGTTAAAACAAACAAATATGATGGTTCTGTTAGCGAGTTTGAGACTGTGATAATTCTTAAAATATGACATTACCATCTGTAATTTTTTACAAAGAGGCATCACAGCTTTTCTCTGGGTTCCCCCACCACTCATTCCACCAATTGCTCCATTGTCACCTTTCCAATCATTGATTTTGTCTGCATTTCAATCATCCTCTTACTCACTCTCATACCTGGTGCTTGGCTGACCACCTGCTTCCAGGTCTTCACTTTGTCTGGTCCAGAGGTTCCTGTGCTCCCCGACAGGCGTCTGACCCTAGGTACTGGCTTGTATGTCCTAGGGGGTGTAAATCCTATATAAGGGGAGGATGAAAAGGAGAAAAGAAAGGAAGAAACAAAGTGTAATTTTTTATATATATTCATTATTAAATGAGTGCTCAGACTAAATTTTTACTTTCTCTACTGGTAAGTAGGGGAAGTATTGTATTCCACCAAAAATTCGATGTCGAGATTTCACCGGAAATATATGTTTTGAGGCCCCCTGAATCCAAAAAAAACATTTTTAGAAAAAGGTCATGTGTGTGTGTGTGGACAGCATAACTCAAAAACGAAAAGTGGGTTAAGAACCAAAGTTGGTACTTAAGTTTTACGTCTTTCAAGGATGTGACACAAAGATTTTGAAGAAAAAGCCCCACCCTAAACTGCCCTTTACATGGAAAAGTTTTCAAAAATTTTGATTTTCTTGAAAATGGCTCTAACGATTTTGATTAAAATATCGTATGTTTGAGATATTTTTATGATAAATGAAATGTTTATCTTGAATTTTCTGGCTATAGCCCCTGTAGTCATATTTACTCTGGATGACTTTTGCATAGCTGGTAAACCGTTAGAGATAGACCAAACCATACTATACAAAAAAATGTATATCTTGCTAAAATACACAATTTATGTCTCAACAAATTTTCTTGTAGGGTGAACCATTTCGGAGATATTCCTTGTTATGTGTGTGAGTTTCAGAAAACTTAAAACTTTCGTGAAATAGAACATCATTATTCATTTTTTTATATGTTAAGCATGCAAAGAGAATGGAATCTTAAAGCTTTAAAACATTTGACTATCGCTCAAAGCCTACTGTATTCTAATATTCCCCTTGTACCTATGTACCTACAAGGAAATAAGCAATAAGATAATTTGTACAAATGTTTAGCTTAACTAACACGAAGAAGATATAGGAATAAGAGTTTGTAAGAATGGTTAGTACAAGAGTAGAGAAAGTCATGTGAGTGCAACACATCAGGTTTTTAAAAGACAGAATCACCCACACTGAAAGTTTGGGCATTTATCAGATTAATTGTGCAGACTGTGATCAAGTATACATAGACAAGGCTAAAAGAAATTTGAAAACTAGATTAAAAGAATACCTCCAATGGATAAAGTGCAAACAGATTGAAAAATCAGCTATAGCTTGACATTTTTCGAACAAAGACAATGACATAATTCAGGAAGCCAACCTTCTCAGGGCAGCAAGATATCCAATTGAGCTCTCCCTTTGGGAAAACACCCACGTTACAAAATACAAGGACAGAATTATGAATTTCGATTTCAATGGCCAATGGACCAACTTGGTAGGTTCATAATACCACTACCAGAGACCTCCACCATCAGTAGTATACCAACGATACATCTACATGTAGCAGTCAGTCAGTTGTTAGCTGAAGATGGAAACAATTAAATTGTTCCTGAAACATGTCCTAATTTTCAAAACTAAGTGAAGTATAGTGTAACCTGAGCCATACTAGATACAGTGTGGTCTGGGCTTGCGAGCTGTGGTCTACTGGGCTCCTTCTTCCCAGACGTTTCGTCTGCAACTGCGGCAGACATCTTCAGTGGTGGCAAGGTCAAAGTCTCCTGGTGGAGATTTCAACAGGGACTGTGCTGGTTGCTCTGAGGGCTGCAATATCTATATCAGTGGCTGGAGGGGAAGTCTGTTGTGATTGGTCCGGGTGGGCAGTGGGCTGGACTTGTGTTGTCGGTTTGCTGGCATCTGATTGGCTTGGATGGAGTTTTTTATTTTGACTTTTGTCAGTGCTGCTTGCCATATTCTGCTTAGTTTAAGGCCTTCCTCTTTGCGATTAATCTTGTTTTTATGTATTTCAATGGCTTCATGGAATAAGCAAGAATAATAATGGGATGTAGATGCCAGAATGTCTGTGTTTTTATACTGGATGAGGTGTTCCCCTTCTTCGAGTTTGGCATATATTTCAATTGCTGATTTATCTGTCTGTCCCATACAACAATTTCTTCTGTGCTCATCAATGCAAGTTTTTATGCTTCATTGTGTGGTTCCAATGTACATTTTGCCAGCTTCCAGAGTATTCAGTTCAACACTGACCTTCCAGCACAACCCCTGTGAGACTACAGGCAAAATCATCAGCTCATTTTCCTATGCAAAACCCCTCCACCAAATCGAAAGCTGAAGTTATCAAAAGGTATTTTCTGTACTACAGCAGGAGCAAACAAAATAAAAGTCTGTGGTGATATAAAAAGCATAATATTGCTCTTCATTTAGACTTAGAGGATTGTTTTGAGATCTATCACTCATAGCAGCAGCACTAAGAGAACGGTACTCATGATTTAGTACTTTTAATGTTATGCATGAAAATTTTTAGCAAAAAATATTTTCTGTTAGATTCTAAATGATTTTTTAAGCAATGAGCTGTCACCATCCTCACTGCTAGGGGATTTAAATCTGATTTCTTGGTTAGCTGAGTGGACGTTTAAGTGTGACACAATTGAGTTAATCCTATAATGTTTTTGTGTAGGATTTTGTTCTACAATTGAAGGTATGTGCATAAAAACGGTCTAACTCTCAAAACAAAAAAAAAATCTGATTGGTGCTGCAATCTCTTGCTTGAAACAAGCACTAACAGTTTATGGGAGGTCTAATATCCAAAAGCTTGATTTGAAGTATATATAATGACTTCCATTCCTTGCGATCTGTTTTACCTCATCGTTTGAAGCGCATAAATGGTCTAAAAACAGAAGAAAAGAAAGTAGAGTAGGATTGCCAACCTTTTAATGTTGTCAGTTACTTATTATGCAGATTCTCATTTAATATTGAGACGGAATATTGACTAATAGAAAATTGTTCATGTAAATATTTTTGTAAGAGTGTGTAAATTTTTAATTCTTTTAATTTGGGTGTATCAGGGACTTATTTCTTTTTGACATTCAAGAACCAATGTCTTCTCGTCACTTTGAGTTCAACCAATGAGAACTGTTGCGCGGATGAATACATAAGAATGGCGGTGTTGCGTCATACCCACGCTTGGACTAGTTTATCATTGGCGTCTGTGAGCTCAGAGTGAACGGAAGTGTATTTTTGCTGATGGCGTGTGAACATGTAAATTACACCCAAACTTTTAACCAGCGTAGACGCTATCAGATTTTAAAAGTTATTAACTGACTGAAATTGTGGTAAAAAGTGTAGATGAACGAATAAATGTGTTTGTGATAAAAGAACGTTGGCTTTTGCATTCCATTCTTCAACCATAGACCCTGAAAATAAGAGTAGCGTCTACTATAACAAACTTTCCACCATTTAGTAAAATCAATACTCCATTTGCTGCTATATTCACGCTGATATATGACCATCCATTATAATAAAACCCCGCCACAAATGGCTTGCCCAACGTGGAGCGCGAATTTAGAATGGAATGCATAATTACGAGAACAAAGTGTATAACATTGAATGACGCTATCTCATCGTGCAGGAGAAAGACGCCATTAGACCATCGTCTGATATCAACAAAACATCGATACACGGAGAATCAACGTGGGAAAAACACCGGAGATCATCTAGCGAAGCCAACTACCCAGGAGACGTAAATAACCGGACGAAGAACCAGCAGAAAAAAAAGTAGGATCCAAAATTTGTCTTTATTTTATTTTCATTTATTAATGCTACTTAGAAGTGGCAAAATAACAGGACTTTCAACATTAAGTGAATTAGATAAAGGAATTAAAATGTCGCGAAAAGAGATAGAAACAGGAGTGGGGGAAGGGGCAGATAGGCCTAGTTATCAGGAAGGATTAGAAGGTGAACAGGCGGAAATAAGCAAAGATCAAAGGTTAATGATGATGATGTTTGAAAGACTAGAACAGAAACTGGAACAAAACAAGGTAGAATTAGGTCAGAAAATGGAACAAAATAATGCAGAATTAAAACATGACATAGAACAAAGTTTAGGTCAGAGTATAGAACAAAAACTGGAACAAAGCAAAGTAGAATTAGGTCAGAAAATGGAGGAAGTGAGAAAAGACTTAGAACAGAAAATGGAATTAGGTAGACAGAACTTAGAACAGAAAATAGAATTAGGAAGACAGGAGTGTAAAGAAAATATGAAAGTAATGGAAACTAATTTAAAATTAGTACATAAAAACTTAAATGAAACAAAGGAAGCCTTAGAAGCTAGGATAGAAATTGTAGGAGATAGGATGGGAAAGATAGAATCAGAGATGAGGGAGAATAAAATTGTGTTAGAAGAAGAAATTGCTAGATGTAGGGATGAAATAACAGAAAGTAATACAAGTGTAGACTGTAAGATTACAAATGTAAAAGCAGAAATAACTGAGGAATTAAGGAAAGAGATTGAGGTAGTAAAGAAAGACATTATTAATGAAACTGTAGAACAAATTGTAATTCCTAAAATTAAGACAATGAATGATGTGATGCTTTCACAACAGGATGCTATAAATGATATGAAACAAAGCCACTTAGAAATAAAGAATGATTTAAAATCAATTTGTGAAGAAATGAAAAAAGGGAAAGAAAATTTGGCTAATGTAAATGATGTTGTGAAGGCATTACAAAGACAAGATGATTTAGATGTAAGTAATGTACAAGATGAGAGTTACTTGAGTAATGTACAAAATGTTGACTCACCATACAGAGAAAGAGGTTCACAACCAAACAATGACACAACACATAACACATGTTACACCAACAGCATATTACATGAAATCACACCACCTACATTTGACGAGGAGAAGGGAGACGATCCAAAACTCTTTGTTAAAGAGATGGAAGAATACTTTAAAGTGAAAAGGATACCAAACGAGCTTAGGATGATGATAGTTAAGAAAAGCTTAAAAAACAAGGCATTAGAATGGCTCAGGTTAACACTAGCTGGTCATGAGTCTTATAGCTCATTCAGAAATTTATTCCTATCAAGGTATTGGGGCCCAGCTAAACAAAACCAAACTAGGGTAGAGCTAGCGACAGGTAGATACGATCCAGCCAAAGGGTTGTCACTAGTCGATTATTTTATGAAAGTAGCCAACAAAGGAAAGCTATTAGACCCCAACTTGTCGGAGGCAGAACTAATTGCCAGCATAACAAGACATTTCCCAGACACAGTGAGAACAGGATTAATTGTTGCGAGGCCAGTAGATTTTGCAGATATGATAGAACTGCTGACAGCCTTCGAAACACAAAATGGTCGGCCTAATGAGCATAGACATAGGAACGGTCACCCAAACTCACCCATCCTAAACCGGAACACGACTACGAACAACCAGAGTGAGGGAGAACATAGAAATACTAGGAGTACCCATGAAAGGGGGAGAGGGGCACACCATTTCCCACAACCGCATAATCATGGCGAGAGGATGGAGAACACAAGACAGCGGTACCACGACACAATACCGAGGGGTGAAACGAGACACCAAACATATACATATGATCGTGGAAGACCAGGAGACCATACCCATCAAGTGAATCACATACGATTCAGTAGGGAACACTTGATCAACCACAGACCGTCATATGACAGAGGCTCACACCAAAGGGGCAGAGACCAATGGTACACTAACAACACAAGACAGCAGGAAGTAGAAGAAGATGTGCCAAATAGGGCAGATGCTGCACAGAGTACAGAAACGACAACCACCACCAACACTCAGGGAAATTACAACAACTAAGTTCGTCCCAACTGGCTGGATGACAACAAAATCTCAGCAACTTACAATTGACATCGACACCATGATGGCTACACGAAGAGAAAGATGGAACCACTGGTCATAACAAAACAGCTGGGTGACCACACGTATGAGCTACAGAATACAAATGGCAAGTTGGTAGGAAGATACCACAAAAATAAATTGAAGCCATACAAAGAAAGAACCAAATAGCCTTTGTCAACAAATGTGTAAGGCAGGAGTAGTGGAGATGAAAGAAAGATAACAATTTTTAATGGGTTACTTATAGGAAATTACGTTCAGATTAGGATTACAACAAGGAAGAAAATCAACATAGTCATTGGCTATATCGACCACAAAGAGCATTGTCAACAAAGACAGATGAGGACACTGATTGTCATTAAATAAATGAATCATAGCGACGGAAGATAATATGTTTTTGACATAAGGACGTCAGGGACAAAAATAAAAATGAATCAATTATGATGAAAAAGATATAATATTTCGACACAAAGATGTCGAGAGTAAATTGAGAGGAAAAATAATACAATTACAGAATAATTGTAAGTATAGAAGTTTTCTCTTATAGAAATAAGAGACAAAGAAATGACAATTAGTGAAGTGAGGAAAACCATAACCAGAAAAACAATGCCCATGAATTGAGATGAATATAGCCAATGCTAAGCTCGAAGAAATGTTGAACCAAACAACAATGAATAATAACCCAATCAAGAAAGTTAGTACCATTAGTAACATCAGAGTTTAAGAACCGACTCAATAACCTGCCTATACATAAGCTTATAAGACAAAGAAGGCAAAGAACTGAATAAAATATTGCCATAAACATGATCATAATCATTAGCTCAAAATTTGTATCCTGTTTTTCTCTCCTCATAGCAATGAATACAAGTCAAAAACCACATGATAAACCATGATACATTTAAATTATATTTGTGTCAATGTCAAATGTACAATAACTGAGTATGTGTTGTATAAGAACTGAATATGTGTTGTACAATAACTGGATATGTATTGTATAATAACCGAATGCATTGTGTAGTAATCGAATATGTGAAACTTATAAAGACATGTTGTATTATGTCAAAACAAAGGACAAAGACAAACAGTGAAGAAGACTGAAAAAGAAAAAAAAAAAAAAAAAAAAAAAAAAAATTTGTACAAAGTGATTGAATCATAAAAGTAGGGAGAAGTATTGTATTGTGTTTCAAGATTGTAAATAAGGTGCCAACTTGAAAAACAAAACAAGGGGCATATGAGACGGAATATTGACTAATAGAAAATTGTTCATGTAAATATTTTTGTAAGAGTGTGTAAATTTTTAATTCTTTTAATTTGGGTGTATCAGGGACTTATTTCTTTTTGACATTCAAGAACCAATGTCTTCTCGTCACTTTGAGTTCAACCAATGAGAACTGTTGCGCGGATGAATACATAAGAATGGCGGTGTTGCGTCATACCCACGCTTGGACTAGTTTATCATTGGCGTCTGTGAGCTCAGAGTGAACGGAAGTGTATTTTTGCTGATGGCGTGTGAACATGTAAATTACACCCAAACTTTTAACCAGCGTAGACGCTATCAGATTTTAAAAGTTATTAACTGACTGAAATTGTGGTAAAAAGTGTAGATGAACGAATAAATGTGTTTGTGATAAAAGAACGTTGGCTTTTGCATTCCATTCTTCAACCATAGACCCTGAAAATAAGAGTAGCGTCTACTATAACAAACTTTCCACCATTTAGTAAAATCAATACTCCATTTGCTGCTATATTCACGCTGATATATGACCATCCATTATAATAAAACCCCGCCACAATATACTGCTTCCTTATGAGTTTCAATTTATTATTCTGCTATATTTTGTTGATAATTATTACAAGCACTATTATATTAAATTGCAAAGGTGTATTTTATACAGCCTTTATGACTTGCATGTTGGGGAGAAATGAAGGCACCATGTTGATCAGTCTGACAAGGAAAATGAAACAGAAACTGAAAGAACAGTTGGAACTACATGAACGAAAAGCCCAAACAGCTTATCAAACTTTAAAAGATGATGGAGAACTAGCTAAAACTGATGACTCTTTGCATGTGATTGCCTTTGACATGCAGCAGTGTCTTCCGACCCCACATTTAACTGTAGGAGTACCATTTTACAAACGCCAGATTTGGACCTACAATTTTGGTGTGCATATTGTTGCCAATGATAACGCATCTATGTTTGTGTGGTCAGAAGATATTGCTGGCAGAGCACCAGATGTTTCATGTCAACAAAACCATTATTAGATAAAATAAAGAAAAACAAAATATCAGAATCTAAACAAAATGTATTGTTAAGCAAAGTAGTGTCCTATAAAGTGACAAAGGACAAGCCCTTTCAGATGTTTTTTAAATATACCTATTCAGATATTGAAGAGTATGATTGTGTAGACTTAAGAAAAAAGTGTCAAGACCTTCCCTTAAGAATGTGTCCTTACCACCTAAGTATGTAAATCCAAGGCCCATAGCTCCGCCAAAACTTAAAGATGTACATGACTTGCACAATTATGTGCCTCCAATACACCATGAATATTACAGAAGTCTTACATCTGTGTCTATCGAAAGTAATGATGTCCATGAAGATAAGCAGTTGTTTGACATACCTGAATTTGTTTAATTATCTGAAATAGGCCCATATAGGCCTATATGTTTTGAAGGGCTATTTTTTATAATAGGTAGTAATGTAATAAATGTAGATTATTTTAATGCGCAAGGATGCTCTTTTGTTAAGAATAATTAAAATATATGTAGTCTAAGTTATGCTTTATTTAGAATGAGTGTTTCTTTTTTATTGCTGTTTTCTTTTATAAGTTTAATAAAAATAATTTAATATTCTTAGAACTGTATTGAAAAAAGTTTGAGGTGTGTCCTTTAACCCTAACTCAAATAAAGTTTGCCTCATGTATCAACTAATATTTTTTTTCCAACATATGCAAAACTCTATTTTTCTCAGTTTTAAAAAAGTGTGGGTTAGACCGTTTTTACGCACATACCTTCAATTGGTAAAATGTGATTGAATTAATTTAAGAATTTAAAAATAATAGATTTTGTTTTTTTATCTAGATAGCAGTGCTGATTTCAAATGCCATTGCTTCATTACTACAACCATCCCTTTATGACAGTATTATTCTCATCAAGAAGCTACCATATCTTCCAGATCTCCTGCCATCAAGTTCAGGTAAACTTGTACATTACTAAAGGTTGGTTCCCAATAACCAAAGAATGTATACAGAAACGTATACAAAAGTTTAGTTCACAATAATCTGGTAACAAGAACAGGAGTGCATATCAATGATCATAAGGATCATTAAGAGGAAAGTTAATTTTGCGCTATGGGATTTCATTTGTTATTAACAAATAATTATATTTTTTCACATGCTACCAATTCAGCCATTTTAATGTGGGTTAGTCAACATCAAACTTCGACAGAGTAAACATTATTTATGAAGACTACCTTCTTTTTGCAACCCCTAAAATGACATGAAATCAAAACCAGTAATAATAGCAATATAGTTTTATTCACAGGGGCTATTTTTTTGTTAATTGGCTTTATTAATAACAATATGATTTTATTGACAGAGGCTATGTATGTTTTTTCAACATCCAATAATAATACTTTTATTGCAGCTAAATAGCTATTTAAAAGAGGTAGATTTACGTTAAAAAGATATCAATACTAGATATCCCTCACAAGAATGGCTACACATATATACTGATGGATCCTCCACGGAAAACCTTACTGGAGCTGGAGTTACGTGTTCACATTTTTCCTTTTATCATTCTGTTGGCAGAGACACAACAAATTATGATGGAGAAATAGAGGCTATACACATTGCTCTCCGACAATTTATTAAATCATCCCTTAAATAAATTTAACAAGGCAGTAATTCTTTCAGATTCTAAAGCTGCAATTCAGGGAATATGTTCAAATACTACAAAGAAGTCAACAAAAATTAGAGAATGCTACAAAATGTTAACACAACTCCAAAAAGCTAATAAGACTGTTCATCTCCAATGGATTCCAGCACACTGTGGAGTCATGGGGAACGAAGCTGCAGACTCACTTGCAAAGAAAGGCACAACAATAAAACAAAAATCTAAATTCAATTTCTCATATTCCTCAATAAAACGCTTGATCATTAAAAAATTTTCTCATTCATACCTACAAGAAATAGAAACAAATGCCAAAGATAAAAAATGTATTACACTACTTTCCAACCCAGATATAATCCCCCAGAGACCAAGGAAAACAACGGTTGCAGCCTTCCGACTATTGACAAATCATGACTGCTTAGCAAGTCATCTCTACAGAATAGGTATCTCAGCCTCACCAATATGTGTACTGTGTAATGATCCAGCAGAAATGAACGTAGACCACTTGAAGACCTGTGAAGCATTAAGATCAGAAGAAACTACAGTTCAAAAGTATTGGAAAGCACGAATGCTAATGGCTTCATTGCCAGATGCAAGGCACTAGAAAACAACAACATTAAAAAGATTAGTCAACTCTGAATTCAAAAAAATTATTGCAAAATATTATTATGAAAAAGCAAAAAATAAAAGATGGCAACTATCAAACTTTCAAAAAATTTATTTACACAACAGAAAGAGAATAGTATAACAAAACGACAAAAGTTCACTCCAGTTATTTTTTTTTATTATTATTATTATTTTCTTTTTTTATTTATTTATTTTTTTTTTTTAATTTTTGTTTTTTGTCACTTTATATTCATCCAAAACATCTCCAAAAATACAATTGGTGTACAGAAAAGTTGTGTTTCACACACTTTTTTAATAACTGTCATTATTGCAGTACATTTGTTCAAGAATAACAATGTACCTTACTGTAAATTAAGGTCAGAAATTATTATTATTGGTATTATTCTTAACATTCAGGAAGAAAACATGTTTCATGCCTCCCTTCTATGAATTAATTTCTCTCACAAACCAATTTCGTTTGAGTTACCAAAATTTGCAGAGGCACTTATTACTTTCTATACTATGTTTAGTAAAGTAGAGGAAGTGTTGTATTCCACCCAAAAATTTGATGTTGAGATTTCAAAGGAAATATATGTTTTGAGGCCCCCTGAATAATAAAAAAAGCATTTTTAGAAAAAGGTCTGGGTGTGTGTGTCTGTCAGACTGTGGACAGCATAACTCAAAAACGAAAAGTCAGTTAAAAACCAAAGTTGGTATTTAAGTTCAATCTCTTTCAAGGACACGGCACAAAGATTTTGAAGAAACTTCCTCCGCCCTAAACTACCCTTCACATGGAAAATTTTTCGAAAATTTTGATTTTCTTGAAAATGGCTCTAACGATTTTGATTAAAATGCCATATATTTCAGATATTTCTATGACAAATGAAATGTATATCTTGAATTTTCTGGCTATAGCCCATGAAGTCCTATTTACTTTGGATGACTTTTGCATAACTGGTAAACAGTAAGAAACAAAAAACTTGCTAAAATACACAATTTAAATAAATTCTTTTGTAGAGTGAACCATTTCGGAGATATTGCTTGTTATTTGCGAGAGTTTTGGAAAGTTTTTTTCAGTAAAAAGTAAAAGAGAGCTTTTTATACTTCTGTCGAATGGAACATCGTTATTAATTTTTTTATATGTTAAGCATGCAAAGAGAACGGGATCTCAAAGCTTTAAAAGATCTGACTGTCGCTCAAAGCCTACTGTATTCTGTTGTTGTTAGCTAATGCTGGATTTCTGACAATGAAGTCATTAATCCTCTTGCTCTACAACATTTTTCACTCATAGAGCAATAGCAGTATAGTAACCGCTTTTTAGAGAGCACCATATTTTTATGTTTTGGCGATCACATCACTCTCTGACAGCCCCCAGAATGTCTGGAGGACCACACCTGTCGTTGGTTTACGGGTCTCACCGACCTGACTGGGAGAATTATCAAAATAAATTCACCGACCATATCCTCTGATTACCAGTCAGAGTACGTATTACATGCCATGACAAGTCAGCATGTTAGGGGTTAAGATTTTATAGAGAAATGGAGAGATTGGAAAAATAAAGACTCCCTAGCCCTCGGGAACCCTAATAGCATCGGGGTCGGAAGAGAACAAGAGATGACCAAGGTAAGGTCAGATAGAAAAGTTACAGTGAGGAGCAAAACACCAGTAAGTGGAAGTAATGTTCTGCTCAGCTTGGGTACCTTGTGGTTGCCATTCACATATCCCCTAGACGGAGACCCCTGAGTAATTTAGCACATTGTATGTACCCTTATTAATTCTGGTGCTTAATCTTTTCTACATGTTTATTCTTCCATTTCAAATTGTTATCTAAAACTAATCCTCAAAAGTGTGTATGGTTTTTCGGCAAATTGGCTCATTTTGGGTTGCTAGAGTTATTTATGTCTGTGTTTTATTATTTGCATCCATTGTATTATATTTGTGTTTAGTAACATTCCTAGCTCTGATAAGTATGTTCTGATATTTGCATACACTCTTACATCCTGTATTTTCTTAAACAGGTAATTATACATAAAATATAAATAATGTAGTGTTGCTAATAAAATAGAATATAACTTGGTTATTAAAAAGTAATATTAACAGCTACTACACCACTGCTACATTCTTTTTAGTTGTTTTCCCCTGTATGTACTAGGAATGTTTGTGGTACATAAAACTAGTACATACTTTCATAAAACATAGCTTTTAACTTATGGAAATTCACTTTTCTTTTATCAGCCAAAAATGTGCCTGTGTGTTTTTCTTAAATGCATTAATTGAAATTTCAGGACACTAAAATGCATAAATTCATGATTGGAAAGAATTCCTTATGAAAAGTACTATTCATCATTTTTGTGTTTCATTCAACTCAGAATTTTCTGTATGCAATAACATTACTTATCCTTGATTTTACACCTTCCCCAATTCTGTATTCTAATGTTCCCCTTGTATCTACAAGGAAATAAGCAATAAGATATTTTCTGCAAATGTTTGCTTATGAGATTATATTGTAGTTGATTTGTTGCAACCAACTAGCATTTATAAAACATCCTGTCCCCATTTATCTGCAGTGTACAAGTTACACAGAATTTTGGCTCTTTGGTTAATGTTGTGAATGATTCTTTATTCATTTGTTATGAAATCTTTAAGATGCATATATTAGTGTCCAAAGTTAGAAATCATGTCTACACCTCATATTTAAAAGATTTCTGTTATGTATTTCAGGAATGTATAATGTTTATGTAGAGGACTTCATGGTGCGAGATGTGAAGTACATATTTCATGGAATGAGCTACGGCAAACTAAAGGAACTCTTGAAAGAAAATCGTAACTTGAGAAGTTTCCCTCTTGTAGACAACCCTGGTGAGTTTTTAAAAATATAGCTTCAAATCTTCTATTTAAAACTTTATAGTTTTAACTTTTGCATGTCTTTTTGGCTTTATTAACAGGAGTGACCTCATAATGGGCAGCAGACTCTGGCAACAACCATAAGGTAGGCTTTTAATAAGTATAAATCATTACACATATTTATTGTTTTGCCTCTGAGTATTCAATATGTAGTTACACAAACAATTGTATGCTATATACATGCTTAGGCTTTCACAGCTGGCGTTAATCCAATAGATGGTAGAGTTTGGGCTTGTAGGCCGTGGTCCAGTCCATGAATTGTCTGATGTTTCACCCAGCACACTCTTGGGCAAAACAGACAATTCATCGACTGGACCACGGCCTACAAGCCCGAAATCTATCATCTATTGAATTGTATACCATATTTAATCACATAATTGTCACATATTTTATGCTTCATTCATAAAGTTGAAACAGTATATAATTGTCCCCAGAGGTAATTAAATTAATCATTAACTTGACTGTATTCATATATGTATTTGACTCTGTCCCATTTCATTCTTTCATTGTCAAGAAGATTATCTATTTATAAGGATGATAATTATTGGTAAATGATATTTTTTAATTGTATTTATATAATTAAGAGTTGTTTTGTAAGTATTTTATGTAAGAAATGTCAAAAAGCCAAATTAATATCATTTTCTTAGCAAAGCGAAACACAAAATACGCCAAAATGACGTCACAAGTGAGCATAAATAAACAATAGAGAATACTTGAACACGTCACCTTAGCAATGCGATGATATTAAATTTTCTCTTGGTCCGTTGTCTTTGAACAGAACAGATGTCTTTCTTTTATGTGTGGTTCAATTAAGTGGTTGTTTAATAATAATTGAGTATTAGTGGACCAAGGTTTAGAAGTGAGGAAACAATTATTGACTAATTTGATTATGAGAAGTTAAATTATATAATCCATATTAATTACTACAATACAATTAAATCAACGAGATCTAAGAAGATAGACAATGTATTTAGCGAAAGTTTGCTAAGTATAGTTCAATACAAAATCTTGATCATGCGAAAGAAAATAAATTAAAGCTAAAGAATTTTAAATTGTGCTAACATTCATAGACTGTGTGGTAATCTACAAAGGTGTGGATAAAAATTTAACAAACAAAGAAATTGAGTCTAATAATTCATCTCACCCAGTACCACGACCCAAGATAGTAAAAGAGTCGTGACCTGAGATAGTAAAAGAGTCTCATCAGTAGCTTCCATCATAACATAAGATTCATCGATGAAGTCATTCATAACGTTTTTAAAAAACTGCACCAAAGTAAAAATACACAGTTATCATTATGCAAGTGTGACCATTATACAAAGAATAAATTATTTAAGATTTGCTGTGTCAACCTTCAGTGACTATACCAAGTTCAGTCTTAGGTTTGTCCGCATCAAAACAAACCCACGTGATCAGTGCACCGTTGTACAACACGGTAGCAATGCGTGCAGGGAAGTAGTCCCATCCTAGTAATCTGAGTTTTAGAATGAATTTATCGTTAAATGATATAATATTCTACACAAATACCTGAGAGGTTGATTAACGCTGATGTATACTGATAAACAGAGCTACAAGTCCCAACATGCAACTCGTGTGAATTACCTGATATCCGAGTATTGTTTACAGCAGCAGTTTCTATTTAGAATCATGGCGGACGGCCGCGGTGAATTTGCTCTTGCGTCTTCGTCGACTTATGTAAAGCATAAGGCGGGAAAACCATTGACTAGTGGTGAAAAAACAATAGTGTTGAACGTGTATTATAAGTTGTGTGAGAAATATCCAACTGTTCCCAGCAAAGAAGTAGTGAAATTAACTTCTGAGTTCACCGGTGTTTCAAGTACCAGTATAAACAGTGCTCGTAAAGAAAAAGCTGAAACGCCATGCAAGAATGTGACGAGTTTGTTAAAAATGCAATTCGTGTCACAGTGCACAATTTCTTTTTTAAAAATGAACCGCCAACAATTGACAACGTCCTACAACAGGTTAATGCTGATCCAGACTTGCCTAATTTTAGAAGAACCACCTTTTATTAAAGTTAATTATTATAATTATGACATGTGCATCGTTTATTTTGTTGTAACTATCAATCTTATTGTCTCTAGTTACATGTTAGTCACTCTTTAAATTGGCGGAATAAGGTATAATTTCCTTTCTATTACGTACCGCATGCACTCACCACGTGGTTGTGTTGTGACTATTTCTGGCGCGAATGGCGGAAGGATACATTACAACTGTGCACTGGCCACCTGGGTTCAATTTCGCGCAGATCAACCTTAGAATGAATAGATTATAGTGTACGCTAATGGTAGTAAGAGCAAGTCTAAGTGTATTGAAACACAGCCACATTATGCCATTCATAATTGAAAGGAAAGGAGAGGGGAAGATGGAGAAACAAAAGTAACCCTGACACTGCAATGCAAACACCTAGATAAACAAAAAAAAAAAAAAAAAAAAAAAAAAAAAAAAAAAAAAAAATGTGACGTTGAATTTATTGAATTAAGATTCTCTATTATTTACAAAAGCACTTATGATGCTGTTTGGTATTTAAGGTTAACATCTTTAAAGGTTGTGACATGAAGATTTCAAAAATATCTCCCAAACCATACTATGCTATACATGAAATATTTTTTAAAACTTTTGATTTTCTCACAAAAGATTCCAATGACTTTTGATTAAAATACTACATGTTTCAGATATTTTTATGAAAAATGAAATGTACAACCACTGAGCACATTTGATCAGGATACTTCTAAGTCCCACGTTGTTGCAACACCATTTACACAAGTTGATATTTCCAACATGCTGCTGAGTCCGACAGTCTCTGCTCCATATGTTATAGGGTGCTGATGACCTAGAAGTTGAGTGCCCTTAAACCAAATCAAATCAAATCCATATGTTATTTATCTGTGGGACACACCAATAGGCTGTGTCTTGAATCACCACTCCCATTTGTATTTATGAGTATGTACACAAATAAATTAGACAGCACAGCAAGGTTTTATGCTTGTCCCAATTAGAATATTATATTGAGTATGCTTTAAGTCTGAAGCATGAGTGTCGGCAGACTTTTTTCCAGGGGGGGGGCATATGTTGGAAATTTGCAATCATATAATATTAAACCATTATTTTAGTGTCAACATTTATAATATTTGAGAGGTAGAACTGGAACTTAAAAATTCAATGCCACAACTGGGATTTGAACCACAGACCTTCTGCTTACCGGGCGGCTGCTCTAACCACTGAGCTATTGTGACAACCTGCCAGAATGGCATTAAATTCTCAAACCAGTTCGTTGGTGACTTACTATTGTAAGTACTTTATGTCCCAGGATTAAATAACCTTCAGATAATAATTATTATTTATTTATGCCAACAAACTTACTGTTGGTGTTTTTAAACACACAACCTGTGTGTGGGCAAAGTTTGAAAGGTAGAACTGGAACTTAAAAATTCAATGCCACAGCTGGGATTTGAACCACAGACCTTCCGCTTACCGGGCGGCTGCTCTAACCACTGAGCTATTGTGACAAACTGCCAGAATGGCATTAAATTCTCAAACCAGTTCGTATTTCTCCTGGTAAACCACAAAGGCAGTCTCACATCAGAGACAAATTACCCTAATGGTAACTTACTATTGTAAGTACTTTATATCCCAGGATTAAGTAACCTTCAGATGGTAATTATTATTTATTATGCCAACAAACCTACTGTTGGTGTTTTTAAACACACAAGCCGTGTGTGGGCAAAGTTTGAGAGGTAGAACTGGAACTTAAAAATTCAATAATAATATTTGTTGCAGATAACCGTATTAATTTGTGCTAAATAAAAATTGTTCTTTACATCAAAATTAAAATAATAGTTTAATAGTCAGTAACTGGCTGCATATTAAGTTCACCAACTTCCAAGGGGAGGCCACGCCCCCCCCCCCCCCCTTGCCCCCGTTTTGTGACGGCCATGGTCTGAAGTGAAGGTTTAAAGAACCTTCAAATTACACATTCAGGTTTTCAATTATTATGCAGTGTTCTTCCAGTGTGAATTCAATTCACTGGAATTTTACAATGACTACACGTAAATATTTGTGTTAATAAGATCCATGTTGTAATTTTTACTATTCTAATTGGTATTTTTGTAGCACATCTGAAACAATGTGTATCCAAACTAATGTTGATGACAGCACATGATTGACTGTATCACTTGTTTCAGAGTCAATGATCCTCCTGGGCTCTATACAGAGGTTAGAGCTCATTAAACTAATTGAAAGACACATAGGACGTGAGCGAAGGCTACAAGTAGCGGCTAAGTGGCAGAAAGAGGCACAAGAAAGGTCAGTGATACACTCTTTTGTAATTACATGTTTGTTCCTTTATATATGGGCACACAAAAGCAGAAAATGTCTATAAATTGAAGCGTATATACTGACATTTCATTTTACATATTTCTATATATATATTACATATTTTGCATAATCTTATATAAAAATATTTAGCCATTTCTTTGCTTATTTGTTTATTATATTAATATATTTTTTCTTTCTATGCCTGCCTGTGTTTTTCTACCTTTAAAAATAGGAATAAAAAGTAATCAACTATTAATAAGATTAAATGTATTGCTGTGACAATTCAAATATAATAATAGCAGCATAACAATTAAAGTTAAGAATCAATTTAATTTAACAGGTGAGCTAATTAATAACACTGAACATTATCCGGTTGATAATGGAGGAAAGTTAACCTTGGAAACACGTCCCAGAAAAATATTTTGTAAGTGTTGTTCAGTGTTATTAATTAACTCACCTTTTAAATTAAATTAATTACAACAACACTGTTTTCAAACTTCTATGAAAGGAAGATAGTTAAGAATCAATATTGTGACAAAATGACAAAATCAGTCTAGTTACTTTCTCTCACTTTATTTTTATTCTAAACTTTTGCACAAAAACACAGTTCTGTTCTACTAATGTTAACACAGTCTACACTCTTTCATAATATCATAACTCACAAATGTACTTTTCATAGCCTTGACTCAGTCCTTTCAGTGTCTTTCTTCACTTTCTCTGCCTCTCTACACTAACTATAACGACACAATCAGTTGATGCTCATTAAATGTTCCTTATGACGTGTTTACACACACACAGCTGTCTCACACTCACTGAAACACTGAACAACTCATGTTCATAACTGTAACTCTTCCCTTTGCTGTTTTCTCACCTCTTATATAGAGGAGATGATGTCACACGGACCTTTTGTGAATTTCTTCAAACATGCCAGCGATGGCATAGCTAGATGTTTCTTGAAGGCTCTGCAGAAAATCTCTTTTGGTTCTGTCACTTGATTGTTGTTAATCATGTATACACAAACAGTTGCTGAGGCAGCCTGACCTTGGTTGCTTTTGTTTGCTCACTGACCTGGTATGTGGTGTGAAGTAGTTCAGCCCTGACAGTCATTTGTTTTGTGTCATGTCCGGAGTCACAATATTGTTTTTATACAGTTGCGGCATGCCACGGTGGTACATCTGATATGTTAGCAATGAACAAATTCAAACTTTAAACAGCCAAACTGCACATATTGTTATGAAATTAATTCTACTTATTCCACTTAATATATATGAAGTGGTATAGACAGTGAAACTTTTCCAATGTTTTAGAAGTAATTGAGTCAACCTATAGACACTTATAGTTTCATTTACATTTATTTCTATCTGAACATGTTTCAAAGACCTGCGTCTTCATTCTCAATGGTTTCTCAACTAGTGGTTGAAGAGGAATCATTTGTTGTGGTAGTGACTGTGCTGCTATCTGGGTTGCTGGATATAAATTTCATTATGTTGTCTGCTTGTGGTATATCAAAATTCATGGTATGAACATTTTTCATAATTTGTATTTTCTCTCAAATTATAATTGCATTATATTGGTTGGTCTCAAAGTTTTCTTTTTGGTTGACTTTTTAAACTTACAGTCATTCGTTTCCTGTATGTCACTCTTTTCAGAGATAGTGCAATGTACTTCAACTGGGCTGGGAACATCATTCATATTTACTATACTTGTAGTGCTTTATCTTCATCAGTCAGACTGTCTGGATCAGGAGGAAGAATCACGTCAGTTGTATCACAAGCATTTTGAATTTCATTGGAAAGGCTATTATCACTTATAGTAACCAGCATAATTCCTTTGAAATGTCATATTATATGCCATATCTCTGAATGCAATCTAAAAATAATGAAGAACAGAAAAGAATTCACCAGCATACCAATGGACTTGCATATTATCGTTTGCATGTTTTGTTAGTGCAGAATTTCAATCTTACCCCCAAAAATAATAACTGTAAGACATATGTACTTTAAGAATCCATGTACTTACATGTTATTGTCACTTCAAAGAACACAATATAGAATACTGTGGAACTAGTTCGCTCTGTTTCAAATAGAAAAACTGTAGAAGATAAAGAACACAAGTGGCAGATGCTTGCATACTATTACAGAAGTAACAATGTTGCTAGCTATTGCATCATGCTAGGGTTTCCATGTGCTGACATGAGATACCACTTGTGCCCAGTGGTCTATAAATAGATCGCTTGACTTTAGGCTCATATTTTTAGCATTAGAATTGCTTACATTGCCACGTTCTTTGTGTGATGCAATAATACAAACCTTTATCGACAGTTTAATGTATTACAGAATGTTGGAGGGAAACATACAAGGAAGGAAACAATATTATGCTTTCACAGGTATTGCAGTAATTTGCAGGTTATTATTGTAAAATAAGCTACACAATATTCTAGTTTTTAAGAGACAATAAAGTGTTCACATAATCAGATTACATCAATGATGACATACATGGTCAAAATAACTCTTGAGAATTCATAAAAACTAAATAAAAAATATCTGTAGTGGTCTATAGATAGACCACTGGGCATTAATGGGTTAATGTGGTGCTAGATCAACAAGCTATAAAACATTTTCATATTAAAATTTTATATAATAAATCCTACTACAAGATACAGGAAAAAATAATGAATGCAGAGTCCTATCTGTTGCTATTACAAAACCAATAACAGCAACAATGCTTCCCCCAAGGGTAGACAATGTTCTGTATCTCAATATTTATCTAGTGACCTTTGTATACCAAAATAAACTTAAAGCATATCTCTTCATGGAATGTTTCATCAAATAACCCTAACTGCATTATGTTTCTTTGATAGAGCTAAAGAAGAACTGGAGAAAAAAATGTGGGAAGAAATGCAGCGGACACGGAGGCCCAGCAGGTTTGAAGTGATTCCTGCACCAGACATACTTAAGCTGCGCCAGCTTTCCCATAATGAGCTGCACTCAATAAGTCTTGCTAATGGTGGTAGTGATGCTAATGGAGTAAGTACATTGAAGTATAAGTGTTTATTATATTGAAAGTTGAAAGTGTAGTGTTAGCTGCTGCAATAGGAATACAATTGTCATTGGACTAATTAATCTGTGAACAACATGACTGTTAAATAATTCAAGTTCAACGTCTTACAATCATGTCATGGCGAGGGGATTTTTTCGCCAGTGTTCTAAGTATGGCACTATACACTTGCGCTGGAGTAAAGAATGAGGAAAATGGGGAAAGTTGAAGAGGCATTGAAATACTTTCACTTACATTTTCGGCGAATTCCAAATCTTCACTAGGATTATTTGTTGCTTTATTTTGTGACGGTGTGTACCACACGTTATTAAGATACAATGGTGGTATTATATTCGGTTGCCTAGTTAAATATTTAGTCTTCTTCCCAAGTGAACCATCGGCTGTATTCAATGAGAGAAGATGATTATACGTGGCAGTACTTCTTTTGTATGCTGTTTTGTGAGCAGCATATTTAGTGCATTCCCATAGTCTCTGGCAGTCTCTCTTTTCTTGAAGAAGAGTTTTAATGTGGGATGATAGAGGCATGTGCTATTTGACCTCCTGAATACTTGTTGAGTGGTAGATACATGAGCTACAAACTGAATGTTTCTGGTTAGCACTGTAACAGCGATGTCAATATCATGAGGTGATTTAAGAGGAATTTTTAAATAAGTAATGTCTTCAAGTGTTGTTGTATAGTGAATCCAATCAAAAGGCTCCTTTAAAAGACTGGCGTCATGAAGAGGTCGTCTGCATACTTAGTTATGAAGAAGTCTAAGATATCTGGTGTATTTCTCTATCCGGGTTGTAGGTTGGCTCTACTGGAAAGATGAAATTTAGCAAAAGCTGGTAAGCTACGTCATGTAGAATATGTCCTCTTGGATTTGTCACATTTGAACCCCATCTAGGTGCTTGCTATTAAAATCTCCCCCAAGGAGAAAGTAGAACCCATTATGTGAAAAATATCCCAAAAGCTTGCAATTGTCAGTCTATTTTCTGGGGCAGAGCACAAGCCAAATTGATATTTTGTTTTTCCTATATGTAAAGATATTCTAGCTATTTGAATTCAATCTCTTTGATTAGGGCTAGTTTCTCATGAGCCAAAGTTGATTTTATAAATATTGCTAAACCTCCTTTTCTAGTATTGTTAGGATGATCTGCTCTATATATGTGATAACCAGGTAGCTTAAAATGAATATTAGGAGCAAGTTTTGTTTCTGTAGCCATTAAAATATCAATATTGTATATTTGGACAAATGTAAGTAATTTGTGATATTTATTATTGATACTACGGGTGTTCCATGTGCAGACTTTTATGAATTCTTGTGTGCTCATTTTGTGCTGTTAATAAGCACAGGCAGGACTTGATTTAATGTGTTGAGTAAAATAATGACTGAAACCAATGAGTCAGTTTTATCAACAAGTTTGCTAATTAGGTTATCATCATCAGAGGACTGCGTCTGTTCTGCAACGTCAGCATAAGTAGCACCTTTGAAGGCTCGCATATTATCTTTTGAAGCAATTTTGGAAGTTATTGGCACTCAAGCGAATGTTTTTGTTGTTGCAATTCTTGTTTGCTGTGTTGAATTTTGTAGTAGTTTATGTACACGACAGCCTCTATAATTTGCAGTATGACCATCACCCAAAGCCTACTGGATCCCCTGACCATGACATGATCACTCAGTCATTACTCAAAGCACTCTCCAGAAAAACACTCGTGTTTTTAACTCAACTCTTTAATGCTGTTCTTTGCCTTGCTAATTTTCCACAGAGTTGCCATAATTGTAATGATTCCCAAGCCTGATAAACCAAAACAAGACCCTCAATCATATCGTCCTATCAGCCTGTTGCCACTGTTTTCTAAAGTCTTTGAAAGGCTCCTTCCACAGCTCCTCAACATCCTACAGCCAATCATTCCTGACACCCAGTTTGACTTTAAAGCTTCTCATTCGTGTCCTCAACAACTTCAAGTTGTAGATACAATACTGAATTCTTTTGAAGAAAAGTCTATCTGTTTTGGAGTATTTCTGGACACTTAAAAGGCATTTGATAAAGTCTGGCACAAGGGCCTTTTATTTAAATTAAAACCTCTTTTGATTGATACACTGTTTCTAATCATCAAATCATACCTCATGAACAAATCCTTTTCTGTGAAGTATTTTAATTATCAAATTCAATCCCAAATTATATGAGCTGGAGTACCACAAGGGAGTGTGCTTGCTCCCTTTTTGTACTTAATCTATGTTTTTGACTTACCTTCACATGATAACATCACAATAGCACAATTTGTAGATGACATTGCACTTCTTTGCAAAGGACGAGACAACTCAGCAGTAGACAGTCTGCAACAGATTGTAGATAGAATACACAAATGGTGCTCAAAATGGAGAATCCATATGAATCCCAAAAAGTCTAAAGCACTAAGGCTCATGTATAAAAGGAAAACTTAAGAATATGTAATCACCTTTGGAAATGAAGAAATTCTACAAGCTAAAATGGTAGGATACTTAGGCTTAACATTGGATTCCAATCTAAAGTAAGAACACATTAGAAATTAAAAGCTTCACTTATCTTAGTAATATTGCAAGATCTTTTGCAGCTAACACTCCAACTCATTCTCAAAGCAATACTAACCAAAAGATCTTGAAATATTACTAAGATAAGTGAAGCTTTTAGTTTCTAATGTGTTCTTACGTTAGATTCTTGTTGTTTCACTGTTACTAGCTTCATTATTTTCTTTATTGGATTCCAAACTCACCTGGAGCACCCATCTCTCTTCATTAATCAAAAGATTGTGGTGCACAATCCTCCAGTTAAAATATTTGCTTAAAGAATCGTTTCCGCTACCGTTACACATCAAGAGGATCATATACTCTTCTTTAATAAGGTCAATCTCGATGTACAGATGTTCGATATGGAGTTCTGCTTCAAATTCTCAGATAAGGAGGATCCAAACAATACAAAATCGGGTTCTTCAATAATAGCAGATGCCCCATGGTATAACATAATTCTACTCTTCATTCAGATCTTGCTACACCAACAGTAGATGCCACACTTCGCTCCTGCTACCATCGACTCTACAGATCCTTCACCAACCACCCTAATAGTCCATTAAACCAGATTCCTCTGCATCTACCACCAAAGACTGCATCGAAGACTGAAAGGGAAGCGACATACCGACCTTGTTGAACATATTAACTAAATTAAATATGAGGACAATGAATTGTAACCTCAACACATGTTTCCTGTATACACATGTAAAGTATACAATTTTGTAATAGCACAACTGTAATACACAATTAGTGTAATAAAGCTAACTATTAATAAAAAAGAACACATCTTACAAGGTTGTGAGATGTAGATTTTCAAGAAAATCCTAAACTACACTTCGTACTACTTTTGACATGCCACAAAGAGGTGAGATGTTTAGCACAGTATAAAAGCTTCTGTGGCACTGCACTCCTAACTTCAAGTGTTTATATTGGTACTGCATTTCTACTGTAGAATTTTCTGCTCACCTAGGGTATTCTTAAATAAAGAATCTCGGGAGATAAGAAACTTATTTTTGTGTCATTCAAAGAATAAGGAATGAATATGTAAATAAACTCATTTTTCTGATATTTAGAAGCATTTGTATTAATAATAGCTTATGTTTATCACTAATTTCAGCCCCAGTTCAATCCAGTTTTTGGTTCTCAGCCAAAGAAGTCAATCCTGAAGAAAACTAACTCATTCACTCTGCGTAGTTTCAGTCCTCTAGTGAGCCCTACAGCTACTCCTTATACTACAGTTACAGGTGCTGAAAGTCGGTAAGTAAGGCTTTTGCTCCAGTTTCCATTGAGAGTCTCCTTAACTCTTAAAATTGCTCCACCCTTAGATCCGCACTTGGTGTAAACACAAGCCATCAACAACTAATCCATGATACGCCGAAACCAAAACACACCATGAAATGTAGTACCCTAAATATCGGCGATTATCTGTGAGTTTTCAAGATGGATGATAACCCTCGTAAAGACTACTTGAATGTAACACGATAGCAGCAATATTCCTAAAACTTCTGAACAAATATCATTCTGTTGCAACATAAACATGAGGCATGAATCCACGTGGTGTGTTTTGTTTTGTATTAGTTGCAGGTTATCGCTGAGGCAATATTTTCCGCATCAGCCCTCTGAAATATCTGAATGTTAAGTAATAGAGGCAGCAGAAAAAGCCTCCTTAAAGTTATAAATTGTTATTACAATTGGCAATAATGCCTGTGTTCAATTGTCTTCTTCTACAAAAGTCTAGATTGGCGTTGTGTGGGACACGCGAAGTGCGGGTATAAAATTACAATTTAGCGGCATATAGCATAATATTACACAAATATTGTGTAAAAGTGAGTAGAAATTGCACTACAGAAAAGGGACATATAATTTGTTATGCAGGTCATAAATTAAAGAAGACAGAGAATCTACAAAGGTACATGGTCCGTGATCGCAATGTGTGAACCCCATAATGCATGATATAAAAGACGCCAATCCATTGCATTGAATAGTATGATATCTTTGAGTGAGAATGAAATACTAAACGAGTTTTACAAAGTGAATCTGAACTTTGATTATTCTTACTGGATGTTGACCCGTACTACGCCTTGGATGCAAGTATTAGTGAAAAAGAGTCATTCACACTCGCCGCTGTGCTAGCCCGGCAAAGGAAAATCGTCACGGCCTGCACCAAAATAGCAGATGGTCCCCCCAGATCCCGGTGAGCGATCAGCAAATAACAACCACACCGTTACATCACGGAGGGATACAAGGGGCGGATCTAAGGCTGGATGGAGTATAGGGTAGAACGTCTATCTCCAGGGGATTTTTGCTACTAAGTACTTATTAAGCTTTCAGTAGGACTCTCTCTGAGTTTTTATCTTTAATGTGATGACATTTTCATCTCTCTCAAGTTGCTGTTGTACTAGTCAGCTGTAGTTTTATAGAAACTGTCAGATTCTCTCATAGTATACAAGGTGCATGCAGAAAGTAAGTCCCGATCACATCCAGAGATGGCACCACCAGTTGGATAGGAATGCACAGGAATAGAGAGTAAGCATATGGGAATAATGCAGTAAAAGAATTAAAGAATTATTTTGTTGTTTAACGACGCTGTCAATTGCCAGGATCACATCAGCGTCGCTGGTGTGCCGGAATTTTGTCCCGCAGGAGTTCTTTTACATGCCAGTAAATCTACTGACATGGAGCTGTCGTTTTTAAGCACACTTAAAAACCTTCGGCCTGGGCCGGGTTTGAACCCACGACCTTGGGATCAGCAGGCCAACGTCTAACCGACTGAGCCACCCAGACAAAGTTTCAGTGTTGTGATGGCAGTGGTTACTGCACGGTGCTAGGAGAAAATGGCTGTTCTAATATTATCCTCCACAAACTGCAAGGTTCGTGTAGTCATCCAATTTTTGCTCGCTCAAAAGCAGTCTCCAGCAGAGTTCTACCGCCAATTGTGTCACGTGTATGGACTTGACATTATTTGTAACAGTATGGTAAGATGATGGTGCAGATAATTCACTGAAGGACGAACCAATATTCACAATGAAGATTGTAGTGACCGACTGTCCCTGGTGATGCCAGACGTGTTTGGAAGTGTGCGGCAAGCAGTTGTGCAGAACCGGCACTTCACAATTTCAGAACTCTCTTGTCAATTTCCTCAGATATCTCACTCGCTTTTGCATGAACTTGTTTCTGGCAGGAAAACATTGATGCTGAGATGCAGAATGAAGTGACTTCGTGGCTCCAGACACTGGCGTGGACTCCCATGACCTGCAATTTGATGGTGCACCATTATGATAAATGCCAGTGGTGAGGGTGACTATGTTGAAAAGTAGTCTATGTACTTATCCAATAAATCTTCTTACTTAGTGATGTTTTTGTTCTGTTTATCAGTCATTGGAACTTACTTTTTGGATGCACCTCGTAAAATAAAGCATGCCCATCTCTAAGATGGCTATTTTGTATATAACATAATTGAATGGGTGAGTACTGAAAAGAGCTAACTACTGCACTTCATCACATAATAATCACATTTTTATGCTTTCTTCATAAGATAAAAATACACAGTGTGATCATTATGTGACAAATAAATTATTTATTGCCGTACCTTCAGCAACTAGAGTACGGCAATGGGAGTAAGGTCAAGTCTGGGTGTATAGAAGCACAGCCACAATCCGCTATTTGTACTTGAAAATAAAAAAAAGGAGAAGGAGGGGAAAAAAAAGTAACATGACACATGACACCACAATTACAAATACCTACACCAGTAATTATTATGTATTTGTGCCAACAAACTTACTGTTTGTTTGAGAGGTAGAACTGGATCTTAAAAATTCAATGCCACAACTGGGATTTGAACCACAGACCTTCTGCTTACCGGGCGGCTGTTCTACCACTGAGCTATTGGGTGGTATAAATAAAAACTAGCTAGTGCTTGTGAGCTGAAGCTGGTAAGCAAGCTGAGAATAAGCAAAAGGTCATGATTTGGTATAAATAAAAACTTCCCCTCTTCCGCCAGCTCTTGCTTCCAACACACAGCTTTAGCTCGTGACCTTCACCAGGCCACATAAACAAACACACCTTTTTCATGTCTGGAGGGGATTTAAATATTTGCTGCATTTAAATATACATATACTTCTTCATGTTAAACATGATAGAGATACTGATTTTAAAGAACGAAAATGTAAGTAAAGATTTGGAAAATTAAATAGAAATTAAGATTCGCCTGGCATTCCACCGATAACGTTCATACACTTTCTAAATTCCATCAGTGATTTTCTTAATTTTATAGTATGTATCAATTGATATATGGAAGTAGATAATTTGTACTCGTGTGTTTGCACCCTTATACTGATATCCTTAACATCTATACATATAAACTATCAATAATTAATTCCAAGAGTGAGTCTGTCGGGACTAATTCTAAGATTATCCATATGACTTTATCATAACTTAAAGCTATACCGGATGAAGAAGTTTCATTTCATGGAAATTTAAATTTCGGGTCGGTTTTATATGAAAGTCTTCAGTTATAACCCGGTTTTGATTTGCACAATATTCTACTCTATATATCGCTTTGAATACATTATCGTCGGTAATGAGAGCGGAACACTATTACCTCATTCACATTATGTTTAGCGTTATCGTACGCAGGCAAGATGACAACAGCTTAGGATGTATACAGATTGTTAGTTAAAAGGTCCCCTTCGTGTTTCATTTCCCTCTGGAAGCAATTGCTCCGGAAGCAAGTCTACATTTTCTCTTTAAACGTAATTATAATTGTTTATATCTGCATCCAAGTCCCTACATATTGTGTAATTTTTTAGTTCCTCAACCACTAAACGAATAGTAGAGGAATTATTGCATTCCGCCCAATAATTCGATATCGAGATTAAAGCAGAAATACAGCTTCTGAGCCTCCCTGAAGAGAGAGAGAGAAAAGTTTATGTGTGCGTGCCTGTATGTGTGTAAGTGTGAACATCAAAACCCAAGCAGTCACTTTTAAAAACCAAATTTCGTATTGAAGTTCAGTAACCTCCAAGAGTGCGACTTTATGGAAACCCTCCATCCAAAACTAACTTTTACATGGATAAACATTCCTAATTTTTAATTTTCTCAAAAATGGCCACTGTACTTGTATTTTGATTAAAATGACATATGTTAAGATATTTACATGAGAATTGAAATGTAGGTATGCCTTTAATTTTGGGGGAATAGGCCTGTGAAGTCCTTTTCTTCTGAATCACATTTGTATAACTGATAAACTGTAGGAGATAGACGAAGTCTTACTACATAAAAAATGTATATCTAATTAAAGCACACAGTTTACGTAAATTTCTTTTTTTGGGGGGGGGGGGCAGGGATAAATGAAACAGTAATTGGGATTGATCCGAACTTCCAACACATGGCGATTATCCTTTTATAAATTTAAACCCAGATTCCCATAATTTGATGCCTTGCGTCTATTACAAGTGATATACTGAAAGATTACTTTTACTGGTGTTCTGTTGATCTGCTCTAGAACTGGGCAATTACAATTTATGGAACATCAAAATAGGCAATTCTAAGATTTTAAAAGTGTTATCTGAATTAAAGCTATACCTGCTTTGTGAAAGAGTTTCATATAGGCTTATTTTATATGTATAATTCGACCTTGATTTATACAAGCATTATGCTCTTCATACGTGCTGCATGTTTGTATAAGCACGTGCGTATATGTTTTGATTCCATTATCAGGTTTCCGGTAATGAAAGTGGATCACTATGACATCACTCGCATTCTAACCAGGCAAGATCACAACACCTCAGAAAAAGGTCCTTGTATCATCGGAGCTGATATAGCAGCAAATATCTCCAAGAGTAGAGTTTATTATATTTTACAACACTTATGTATTTCAGTCACCATGGCAGTTTATTTATGAGGCGCTTTGTTCATCTGTTGAAGGAAAATCAAGACATTCTATTAAAAGCACAGTTGTCAGAAAGTAATCGCAAAAGTTTAGCAGTAGATACAGTAAAGCAACAATTGGAGGAAGAGTTTAAAACATCCATCAGCGAGATGCAAATACTAAAAAAAAAGCAACTTAAAAACAAGAATGAAGTCCAAAAGTGATTTGAAACAAATCGACAATAAGCCAGTTGTTTTAAAACAGTGGGAGCAGGAAATCCTGGCCTGGTACTAATTGGTTGAGCAAGCTGAGGTACCTACATATCTACCTCAGAAAAAGCCAGCAAAAGCTTCGTCGGAGCGAGGAAAGCAAGTTTTTATTTATACCATTTCGCGAGCAATAGCTCCGCGGTCAAGGTCTGGAAGCTTTAGCTTGCAAGGAGATGGAGCAGAAGGTTTTTATTTATACGAAACCAACCTCTTGCTCCGAATTAGTGAGAAAAAGCTATTGCTTGCTTTTATTTATACCACCCATTGTGACAAACTGCCAGAATGGCATTAAATTCTCAAACCAGTTCGTATTTCTCCTGGTAAACCACAAAGGCAGTCTCACATCAGAGACAAATTACCCCAATGGTGACTTACTATTGTAAGTACTATATATCCCAGGATTAAATAACCTTCACATGGTAATTATTATTTATTTATGCCAACAAACTTACTGTTGGTGTTTTTAAATACACAAGCCATGTGTGCAAAGTTTGAGAGGCAGAACTGGAATGGAGGGTATGTGGTTCAAATCCCAGCTGTAGCATTGAATTTTTCAGTTCCAGTTCTACCTCTCAAACCTATACCAGTAATGCAAAAAAAAACAAAAAAAATATCTGATGTGTTGCATTCACATGACATATCTTTTTTGTGTTAGTTGAGATAAACATTTGCAGAAATTATCTTATTGCTTATTTCCTTGTAGGTGCAAGGGGAATATGGGAATACAGTAGACTTTGTGCGATAGTCAAATCTTTTAAAGCTTTGAGATTCCGTTCTCTTTGCATGACTAACATAAAAAATGAACAATATATGTTGCATTTGATGAAAGTTTTAAGCTTTCTGAAACTTACACAAATAATAAGGAATATCTCCAAAATGGTTCACTCTACATAAAAATTTATTAAGACATAGATTGTGTGTTTAGAGAGATCTACAGTTTTTGTACAGTAAGATTTTGTCTATTTCTTATGGTTTACGAGCTATTCAAAATTCATCCAGAGTAAACAGGACTACAGCGGCTATAGCCAGAAAATTTAAAATGTACACTTCATTTGTCATAAAAATACCTTAAACATGTGTCATTCTAATCAAAATTCTTAGAGCCATTTTCAAGAAAATCAGAATTTTTTAAACATTTTCCATGTAAAGGGTAGTTTAGGTTGGGGTTATTTTGTTCAAAATCTTTGTGTCACATTCTTGAAAGACATTAAACTTAAATATCAACTTTGGTTTTTAACTGACTCTTCATTTTTGAGTTATGCTATCCACAGACTAACACCATAGATACACACACGCGCACACAGAGACAGAGACGGAGACAGACAGACACACACCCACATACACCTATTTTTAAAAATGCTTTTATTGGATTCCAGGGGCCTCAAAGCATATATTTTGGTGAAATCTGGACATAAAATTTTTTGGTGGAATACAATACTTCCTCTACTTATGTGGTAAAGTAAAAATTAGACTTGTCTTTCTGTTATTTACATTTGGGATTGCTTCTGTGCATATCTCATAAACTCACAAAATCAGCATATTTACTGATAGGTAGCCCAAACAAATGGACAGTTTTTATAGCACAGAGTGCTTCAAATTTAATGCCACAACTTATTCATTACGAAAAGCATGTCCATACTCCTTACAGCACCTCACGAAAGCAAAATAACCAGTGAGCAAGATCCCGGGGGATGGGTAGGATTCCAACCCCCCAATGATTTTACACCAAGAATTTCCCCCTACTTGCACCCTGAAAGTAATAGTATTGTAACGAAAACTACAAAACACTTGGAGCATTATAGGAATACATGAAGATATAACAGTTCCAGATTAGTAATATTAGCATGTGCAATTTCTCAGTTCTTTTATATCATGTTTTGTCTTGGGACTTGAAATTCTGGGCAAGAACAGAGAAATCATTCACATAATGGTGAATATCATAATGATAGACTCCCCCTTGTATCTTTCAGTTTGGAAGTAACATTCTCTGACATAAATTCTGTCACTTCCATTTCGTGTGCAAAGAACACACAAAATGTCATAGAGGAAATCAGTTCTGCACCACTGCAATACAATTCCTCATGATGGAATAGGAAGTGATCCTCTCTAAGATTTAATTCACAAATAATTTGCATAAATCAACCATAAAAAGAGAGATGATTGAAGATAACATTCCAGGAAATTTTTTATCATTTCAGAATTCGGTTAGCATTTGAAGCAATCTTCCGCAAGTCCACAACATTGCAGGATGTGAATCCAGATCCTGAGCAAGGAGAAGTAATGGCACCTCCAAGTGCACCTGTAAGCATGACTGAACTGGGAGATGCCCCACCAACTCCAGTTAGTCCGAGAGCATTTAAGAAAGTTCAGCTGGTGAGCATTGCATATTGTCTAATCTTATCATATTATAATTTACCCTTTTTGGTTTAAGGTTTTAGCTACTTTTTGAACAATATAATTCCTAGATGCAATATTAACCGGGCTTGTGGGCCGTGGTCTATTGGGTTCCTTCTTCTTCCCAAACGTTTCGTCTGCGACTACGGCAGACATCTTCAGTGGCGGCGAGGTCGAAGTTTCCCAGTGGAGATCTCAGCACCTACTGCGCTGGTCACCACCGGCGGTATTTATGTCGGCGGCCGGAGGGGAGGTACGTTGTGATTGGTCCGGGTGGCCAGTGGGCTGGACTTGTACCAGCGGAGTACTACAAGGAGCTGGCGTCTGATTGGCTGGAGAGGGGTTCTGGATTTTTGTTTTTGTTAATGCTGTTTGCCATATTCTGTTGAGTTTAAGTCCTTCCTCTTTGCAATTGATATTATTTTTGTGCTTGTGTATTTCAATGGCTTCACGGAATAAGCGAGAATAGTAGTGGGATGTAGATGCCAGAATATCTGTGTTACCATATTGGATGATGTGTTCCCCTTCTTCGAGTATGGCATGTTTCGCAATTGCTGATTTTTCTGTTTGACCCATGCGACAATTTCTTCTGTGTTCTTCAATGCGGGTTTTTATACTACGTTGTGTGGTTCCGATGTACACCTTTCCACACAAACAAGGTATTTTATATACTCCTGCGGTGGATAGAGGATCCCTGGGGTCTTTGGCGGAATGGAGTATGTTACAAATCTGGCCACCTGGACCAATCACAACGTATCTCCCCTCCGGCCGCCGACATAAATACCGCACCTCTGGTGGTGACCAGCGCAGTCGGTGCTGAGATCTCCACTAGGAAACTTCGACCTCGCCACCACTGAAGATGTCTGCCGTAGTCGCAGACGAAACATTTGGGAAGAAGAAGGAACCCAATAGACCACGGCCCACAAGCCCGGTTAATATTGCATCTAGTATTGACACTGGCCATGAAAGCCTTAGAACTTTGATGAATATAATTCCTATTAGAATACAATTATAATGAAAAATGAAAGCTATAACAAGGGAAGACATGATTCTATGTATTTGTTTATTTACATAGAAGGTGAGCATATTAATGAGTAATAATTGCTCTAAGAAGCAACTGCCTTTTACGAGTAAGACAGTAAGTAAATTACATAGAATAAATACATATGTATAGAAAAAATATCTATATTGTCTTTTAAACCTATTTTGTGTATGTAAGAAAGAGGGAATAAAGGGAGAGAGGGAAGAGTGGGATAAAGGGAAGTGGAGGGGAGGAAGAGGGATAAGAAGAGAGGGGGAAGGGAGAGAGGGAGAGGGAGAGGGAGAGAGGTCAAGGGGGGGGTATATGAATAGGGAGAGTGGGAGGTGAGGGAGATGGAGAAGGGGAGTAAGAAGGTTTAACATATAATATACATGTAGATGCTGTTTACAAAAAACTTAATTTGGGGCTGTTTCTCGTAAGACAACTGGCAAGATACGAGAAAATTTCTGTTTTAATTGTAGCTTACTGTGGTATAATATTCCCACATCTAGCCTATGGAATAGAAATCTGGGGGGCACTAGTAAATCTAATATTGACAGGATATTAAAATTACAAAACAAAGTGTATCAGATGTATGTACAATCTCCCCTATAGACAATCCTGTAGAGACACATTCATAAAGGAAAACACATTAACCATAGTTTCTCTGTATGTGTATAAAAGTATTTTACTTGTTAAAAATAAGAAAGAATTTAATGTGCTCAATAAAGACTGCTGTGAATATGAAACTAGGGGATAAATGATTATCATAGGGTGAGCTCAAATAAAAGCCAAACTAATAAAGACTCTTGTAGAACTGGAGCATTATTCTATAATAGATTACCCATACAGGTTAAAAATAATGTAAATAGGAACTTCAAAATTGCTTTAAAATCATATCTAATCAGTAAGTGTTTGTATAGTGTTGCTGAATTATAATGATTGTATGTATCTGTAATTAAGATGTATTGTATATGTTCGGAAAATGTCAGATGCTCTTGTAAAGAGTCTATTAATGACAATAAAGATATAGTACCATAAATAAAAACAGGATGAGGGGCAAGGGCGAGGGCTCGTTGCATAACAATTGTTTGGTGGTTGAACAGTTTTTAGAGTGAATTGTCAGAGTTGTTTGTATAAACAGTTGAGCAGTATTAGCAATTTGTGTCAAGGTTATGATAAGACAGAACAGCTATGAATGGCAAGGTCATGACAAATTGTAGATTGTGTTAATGATAAAAAAGAGAACCATTTTTTGTGATTCAGTTTTAGAGGAGAAATAGTGACAGAAAAAGTAATTGAAAGTGTCATTTGTCACACGGTGTCAGCAGTGGGATTTCATTGATGTCTTTCATTGCAAATTATATAAGATTTTATCTCCATGTTTGCTCTGAACAATTTTTTCTGTAAATGATATTTTCTGATATAAATTTCCATTTTCTCAGAAATACTGAAATTACTAAATTAGATTTGATTGTAATAATCGCCACTAAATGCTCTTTTGATCTATTTTGATGTTAAAACATGGCTAGTTAGCTTTTAAAATGTATCTTATATTTATATTAGATAGTTTCTGAGATAATTGGTCATGAATTTAGGATATTTAACATTGGTAGGAGAGGGTTTTACTCTCTCCTTAATACTCAAGAATCTGATAATGAAAATGTCATTAATTCTGTTGTTATCACTATATAAGCTCTAAAGAGAGTGCCTTATTCACAACCATTTTGAAGTTCAATGATGTTTTAGTTTTCTGGTATTTTGTGTAGATATGGTATGAAAAGTATAGTATTTTAATTCATAAGTATTAAAAGAAACGCTGTAGGAAATTATGGCACTGAAATAATTAAGTTATTTCAATATAAATGTTGGAGTATTTAGTAATATATTTTATTTTAATACAGGGAGAACTTCTGAAAGCTTATAAAAGGCTTAAGCAGGTAAAGATTTACAATATGCACCTTATTACATAGCAACCCTTAAGTCCCACTGGTACAAAGATAAAAAGAGACAAAATCCCCTCTGTGTATGTTGCACCTTATCCCAAGTAATGAAACTGATAAGTTGATATTTGAGAAATACTGTCATGAGCAGTAGCGTAGTGTCCAGGGAGACATGGCAGATAGTGTCTACCCTACATTTTGAGGCAAACTGTACTTTAGCTGATTGTTTTGTTTTTAACCTTTTCACTGCTGAGATATTTTGCTACATATGCCATTCATCCTCTAATTCCTAAACAGGTTTTCATATGCCTTTCTGAGGCATCTCAACTGAAGCGATTCAGACAGCCGTGATGGTTAAGACAATACACAATGAACTGATCATTCAAAGTCAAACATCGTGAGTTCGAATCCCAGCAACTGCAGTCAAATGTGCCTGTGGCAAAGAAAGGGGAGGACCCAAGAAAAATAATCGGTGTAATGGCACACTTGGAGGCTGATGGGGTTATATTTGACTCCAGTTGCATGGAGTTTGCTTTTTTTTTTTATAAAAAAAAACACTACTGTTTTATTGCAAAAATTTAATATTTTAAATTAATATTTTTACAATAGGAAATGGCTGCAAATACTTAAATTGAATTTATTTAGGTTAGCATAACAAGAAAGGCGAACATATCTCAACAGTGAAAGGGTTAAATGCTCCATCGTCTACATGATGGCAAACGCAGTGAAAGGGTTAAGACTCCTGTTGTATTTAAATATAATTATTGTCTTTTATTATACATAAATAGGTTATGAAGATACCAGAACAATGAAAAATTGCAAAGATAATTTCTATTTTCAAAAAGAGCCAGAGAAACCAATGTAAAAATTATAGAGGAATAAGCCTGCTGAAAGTAATGTGTCAAATATATTCATGAATGATAACAGCTAGACTGAAAACATTGAGTGAAGTGTGTGTAAGTGAAGAACAGGATTTCAACCAAGACAAGCATGTGTAGATAATATACTCACTATAAAGCAAATAATAGCAAAAAGGAGAGAATTCAACTTGGAAACCTATATGGTATTCATTTTGAAAAACCTTCTGACAGAGTGGACAGACAAAATTGTACAAGAGATAGAGATTATCCACCACATTTACAGCATTTATATAAAAACACAAGAATTGTAATTGAAGATGATGAAAGATTAACAGAGAAAATTGTAACAAATGTAAGACTAGGTTCCCAATATCATCGGCATTGAGGTAAATTATATCTCGTCTCAACCTTAGAAGACAGTACACGTTAAATGGAGTGCAATGTTGCAACATGTACTATACGTGTGCCTTCTTTCATCTTCGAACCACAAATCATGTAAGAACCGACTCAGAGTAGTCCTTGAGAAATTTGGTATGGAGTCATCACCGTGATAATACTGTGACAAAATTATATTCAACATGGGTGGTATATTTTCAAACACTAAAGAATACATAATTCGTCGCACTCCACTTTGCACTATTCCATCATATTGCGTTAACCTAGCATTTTGTATTGTCCTGCCCTTTTTGCTTTCTTTTTCGTGGCATTCTTAGAGGTCCTTTCCTTCTTCCATTTTAATCCTATATACTACTGCTTCTGAACACCCGATAGCCTTAGCTATTACTTTTACTGCCTTATTAATACTCATTTGACTTGAAAAAAATAATCTAACGGATTCATAATTATTTGGCGTTCCTTACTCTTAATTTACCAATATATCCTCTCTTTCTAGTTTCTCCCTCCACAACTACAAATGTTTATGGAAAATGTTAAATAAATAACATTATAACACTTCACAGGTTCTGTACAGTATAAACACACATACTTCTTTACAAATTGATATTAATGTTTACTGCTGCCTTGTGTCTAATGCTTGACGCCTTTTATCTAAATAGGTAAATACCTGTTGTTTGCCTTACACGATGAAAGAAAGAGGTTACAGGCTTTTGGTTTATTTTAAAAACTGACTCTAACCCTCCTCAACATTTGCTCTTGCTTTGTCCCTGATGAAAACTCCACAATAAAAAAGTTTCCCACTGTGTAACTTTTGCAGTGCACAATTTTGTGAAAACATTTAATTTAAAAAATTGTACCACTTAACAGAGTAAACATACAGAATTCAAAGTAGGCAGGTGGTGGCACTATAGTTTACTCTAGCTAAGAAAAAAATATAAATGTAGTCTAGCAGTTATTTTATTAGTTAGTGCGTGATGAGTACAGAAACAGCAAACTGGAGTTTTACTGAAAAAAAATGTTTTCTGTAGAAATTTGGGCCTATAGAAGTGTATAAGGGCCCTAAAAAGGATATAACCTATTATAGAAAAAAATTCTACATAGAATAATGTGTTCAAACTTGAAATTTATAACAACTGAATATTTACACCATGCTATTAGGAACCTGGCAACAGCACAAGAGTAGAAAAAGGACTAAGCTAATGGCAACTCTTATGCGCTAGATAGAGACAGATATACCCCATTTAACTCCATACTGTCATCTAAGGGTGAGACAAGCTATAGGTAAAGGAGGGGACACCTAGTACCTTGCCATACACCCCCAGAGGAACAGATGAGATGAAAGAACCACAGGAGGCCTGTAGATCATAGGAGCACTCAGTGGAGGTAGAAGAGATGTGCAGAATTTCCTAACATTTACCGGCTTGACCACCCAGATAGGTGGCACTTGTGGAGACCTGCCCAAGCTGCTGGAGACTGGCTCAGAGGCTTCCTTCCAATAGGAACCTGGAAAACTTTACTCAACAGTAGAGGCTTAGATGGCCACCTTCTGGCAGAGCTAAGAAGTTCCAACTCCAAAACCTCTACACCATTTCAGGAGGTGACATGCAAATGTGAACTGGTACAAAATTTAAAAAAATGAGTTTGAATATGGAACGCAACATTAAGGATGGGCCGAATATCTGTACATCATGAAATTCAAGCAAACTTGATCCTGTCCACTGAAAAAAAGTATGCAAAAATATAGGTTACAGAGCAAATGCAAATCTGTTGATATATACATTTCAAGCAAATAAGAATAAGTCCATATGGCCAATAGGAAGTGTATGTTCACGTCATGTGACACGAGTAATGTCATTCTCCCATGTAACACAGTGCACGTCTTGTTCCTTGGACCCCGAATTGGGATTATTCTTCACCACTCTGTCCTCTATGTGATCTGCAAGAGGAAATGGACAGAGACCACCTTCAAATATGCCCGGCCACTTCTAGCACCCCATCCGTCAGTGAAAAATATTGAAGAGCAAGAGGGTTAATGACTTCGTTGTCAAAAATCCAGCATTAGCTAACAACAACAGCATATAATGGCCCCCTCTTCAGGACTGTGATGTCATAGGAGTGGTGTAACAGCATGCATTATTGCATTATTGGGATATATTTGATGCATTTAAAGGCCAGAGTGCTTTCACAATGATAAACATATACCTATAATTATTTAACTGGAATTGTCATCACTATGGTGTACATAGTATTACTCTTGAAGAATTTATTCTTTATTTTTATTATATTATAGAAAGAGTTCATGTTAGTATATTATAAGCTCAAATTCAGTGTTTGATATGAACATTTTAATACTTTTATAGAAAAAAATCATGATTTAGTATGAACAATTTGGTAAAAATGAATATATTTTCTGAAAAAGCATATAAAAGAGCCTTGTTAATTAACTCCAAGTTTGTTATGAACTCAAAATCTGGACCAGCTGCTTGTAAATCTTGTGTTTTTGTAAAGTACATCAAATATATAACCATCTCTGTAGCGCAGTTGGTAGTGTACTTGCCTCTGTTGTGGAGGACCTGGGTTCAATCCCTGGTACCAGCATGGGGATTTTCTCCCAGCTGGAAGGTATGGAACGGAGTGCACTCAGCCTTGTTAGGTCCCAGGGGGGCCAATTGAGGAGCTACTTGATGGAGAAGTAGTGGCCCCAGGTCGAGAAGGCCGCATAACTGGCTGGGAGGGCTCAGGGCACTGACCATGTCCCATTCTCTAGTACTGCACCCTACTAATGATGCCTGTAGTGGGCAGAGGTCGGGACACAGCAGCTGGGCAGCAAGCCTTGGCCCTTCATGGGCTGTTGTGCTGGGGTTTACTCTTACATCAAATATATAGCATTAAAACTGAATGTATTAAGAATAAACCCCACATTAATCTGAAAATTGTTCAAATCTGAAAATGTTTAAGTTATTCATACAAAAGCAAACATGTCCATATTTAACTGTGAATTTAAAAGAAATATTTTCTTTGTAGATTTAATTTTAAAGTCACAATGACTTTTATATATTACAGTTAATGTGTTTCCATTTTAACAATTTGCTTTCATGCTCATATTTAGACCAGATACTCTTTATGCCTATTCTGAAAATTGGTATTTGATGGACATGTTTGCTTTTGCATGTCACCTCCTCATTTGTCCACCGCCAACCAACTCATAGCCCCAGAGTCATCCTGTAATCTGAAAGATGGAGACAAAAGAGGAGGAAATGGGAGATAGGAGAGCCCTGATAGAGGACACCACCCGAGTATTTGCCTTGTTGACAAAGGAAAAACACACAGAAAAACCCATGGTTAGAGTGGGTGGCCACCAGGAAAGAATCTGGGACCTCCTGAGTGCAAGCCTTACATGTTATCTCAGAGTCACCTTACTTGGTATCAGCTAACATGCTGGTCTTGTCTATTCTCATACCCATTGACACATCCTGAGAAAAACATCTCATAGTTACTACTGTAACAGTTGGCTGCATATTCACCAAAAACAGAATTATTGGAGAGAGCATCAAAAGTGCTGTGAACTGGGGGGAAATGTTATCGAGCATAACTAGGTATGTACGACATTTGCTGCTGTATAAGACACACTTTGATTCATGGTAACAGATTGAGGTATGTACTTATAAGCTCCATTGCTTAAAAATTTACTTTGTTTTGGCTTGAAGCAATTTATTGTTAGCTTCTTAAGTGAATTTTGAGTATTCCAGTTATATAGAGTTCGGTAGAAACACATACCTCCACTGCTAACAGTTTTTTTTATTGTTCATTCAAGCTTCATTTATCATTGTGTGGTTTAATTTGTAAATTATGGCTGAAAACATTGCTATACTATTATATTTAAGCTCCAAGTGATTGTATATACTAAAAAGCATGAAAACAGAACATTTTAGACCATCTCTAACTGAAAAGGTGAAAAGAACTTGGTGGAATCAGGAAGATGTTTTAAATAAAGCACGTTACAGTAAATATAATCTGAGATGTGGAACTGTTAAATAGCCAAAACTTATAGCAACACTCAATACTTGGATTTTAGAGAATAGACAAGCAGGAATTACAATTTCTATGAAAATGATCACTCACCAAGCAAAATAAATATCTACTAGCAATTGCCGACTTCACTGGGGTTTAAAATTTATGAAGAGGTATTGACTTTGTATGCTAACCATGACAAAAATATCACAGAAAATACAGATGAGTACAAAGAACAAATTGTTGAATTTCATCGATTTGTCATCAACACATGGAAAAGAGAACAAATTTTAAAAGGCAGCACTTTTTCCTCTTTATATGGCCTAAATATTTTATGTACGTGCACATATGTTATAATTGTTGTGTAGTTAATGTATAAAGTGAGAAATGTTTTCCCTGAAAAGTCTTAAAGAGTGGGGTGTGTCTTTTATGCCAGAAAATACGGTATGTATTGAAGGGAAATGTCTAGCTATGCTACGCTACTGATCACAACAGATTTTTGTACCACAAACTCCCTGTTTGTTCTAACTGCATCAAAATCCTGGACTGCAGATTATTATGAAAGCATCTACAAAAGTTTATCCTTTAAAAAACCATCATGCCTTACCAGCATGGAACCATTATTATTTGGCGACCATGTAATCTGATAAATTAATACATGCACATAACTATTTGCATGTTGATCTGAGTGTTTGATATTTGACTTTCCAAGATTATTGCACACTACAGAAATGTGTATGAACCTGTAACCTGCTGTTTATTGTGTATTTTGAAACATTTAAGTTATGCTAATTTAAAAATGAACAGTAGATTTGATACCTGGAAAGAATGTAACACAAATATTTTCAAGAAAATCTCTTTACCCCAAACTACCTTTGTTAATGTTGCCAAATATGGGCTCCTTGGTGTGCAATGTCACTAAACCATGCCAAATTGACACGAAGAAGTACACTACTGCACAAAGATGTTGGCAACTATGAATCGGAGAGGAACACAGGTAATGGAACGGAAGCGTAATGTAAAACTGAAACATAGGAATAGAAGTGCAAAATAAATAGTGGAATAACGTAAATAAAGGAGATGTGGTGCTGTTTTTATATATAACGAATGTGATGGTGATGGGCTTTTGACTCTTCCGTTATCTCGGGTCGTGGTACTGGATGGAATGAACATACACTCGGATTTAACTTTGGTGAAATATTTTATTCGCACCTTCTTGTTCACAGTATTTAAATCGTATTACAGTAGTAAGTCTTTTATTTCAGTGGATCGACTTCCCTAGCATCGCCGGGATTTAATGTCTAAAAATTTAGCGATATTTCGCTAAATGTGTTTTCTATCACTTTACACTTTGTCTATTTTACGTCCTTTTATTTACTCGCGCACTTCGTATTAACTAACTTATTAAAGTTATCTAATGTCTTACTTATTTTACACAAATTAACGGTCTTTAAACACTTAGTAAATTTACTTTCACTATTGTATGACGCGTACACATAAAAATACGTCCATCGACGCTAATCCCAATTCTATTAGTTGCGAGTCTAGCATTCCGACTGCCACGTGTACATCGGCACATGCATTCATCAAATAGTTCCCGCATTGTTAGGGAAGCAATCCTTAGCCATTTTCCCTTTGCTTTCAATATTGAACACATACAATTCTTTTATTTATACATATATATTAAAATTAAATATGGAAATATTTATGACGTCTTTAAACAAACTTAATTGTTTGTAGCAATGAACAATAGTAACACGTTTTCATCATTTAACCAACTCATACCAACATCAAAAACAAATTACACTCTTAACAAATATTCACATAAACGATTTTCTTTTGGGGTTTTTTAATATTCTATCTCAGATGTAACAATAGCAGAAAGTGTCATGAAATGAAGATTTCCTTTTTCCTCATTCCCCTTTAGCTTTTGTTATTGGAAATCCGCATTTCAAATAATGTTAAAATCACCAGTAATTAGCGACAGTTATTTCCAGTAAAATCCAATATTTAAAGTATTCTGTTTGTCAATTTATTTTATTTTGCTTTAACATCTTCATGTCATAGTTACAGGCTGCCAAAAAGACAAAGAATACTAATTCAAAAGTAACAAAATAGTTAACAAAACATAACGAATATAAAAGCTAAAACTTGAAAATGATAAGGAAAGTATAATCTCTTAAAACACCAAAAAAAAAAAAAAAAAAAAAGAATCAGGTCCATATACATGATTTCTCAAAATAGCTATAGAGACTTTGAGCGTCAATATATAAAGCTTTGTATTTTTTTGATAAACGTACATTATGATATAAGTATATTCATATTGATGGTTAACTACCTTATCTCATGCACAATTGCATGAGATTATGATTTCATAGTTATTTCAGCTTATACGGCTTATACCTCCAAAATGCAGCTTTGTGTTTCTTTCGTAAACATATATTTACGAAATATATTCACATTTAAAGTTACCTATCTCTGCACAACTGCATGAGCTTATGATTTTACAGTTATTTCCATGATATGGTTTATGCCTCTAAAATGCAACTTAATGTACCTTTGTATTTCTTCCAATATTCACATTTATCTATTCCTTTAAAAAAATTAAAAGTATTTTGTTGTTTAATGATGTTATCATTGGCCAGGATCACATCAGCATTGCCAGTGTACCAAAATTTCATCTTGCAGGAATTCTTTTACATGCCAGTAAATCTACTGACATGGAGCTGTCATTTTTAGGCAAACTTAAAAGCCATTGGTTTGGACTGGATTTGAACCTGCAACCTTGAGATCAGTAGGCCAGCGTTTAACCAACTGAGCCACCTAGACCGAATTATCTACCTCTGCACAATAACATGAGCTTATGATTTCATAGTCATTTCCACTCATACGGTTTGTGTCTCTAAAATGCAACTTAACACAATTTTGTATTTCTTTTCTAAACATACATTTATGAATGTATGAAGGTTGTCCGTTAAATAAGGTTCCCATTTTTTCACAATAAAAACATTTTTATTGACACTGAATAATACATTTTTGGAAATCTTGGACTTTTCCCTATCTTTCGACATAACTGCTGTTCTGATTAATGCATTTTTGCATGTGGTGTACCATCCTTTATATGCCTGCATCGTAGAACTCTCCCACCATGCAGCAAAGATAGCTTAAGGCAGTTTGTTTCAGTTCCTCTCCGGTTCTGAAATGTGTCCCATACAGGTGTTTCTTCAAGTCCGGGAAGAGATGGTAGTCACTTGCAGCTAGGTCAGGGCTGTAAGGAGTGTGTGTGACAGTATCCCATCCATTTGTTGATGAGATTGGTTGTCATATGGGCAATGTGCAGACGAGCGTTGTCCTGATGGAAATGCACTCACTTCATGAGTGAATGCCTCCACCCACTTTGGTATACCCTAAATGATTGGTCAAAATTTTGTGAATATAACTCTTGCTGACATCAGGGATCATCTCGCAGGTCTTCCAAACAGTCACCCTTCAATCTTTCAGTATTACTTCTTCCACTTTCACAATCGTTTCGTCCAAAACGGATGGCTGTCCAGAACGCTGGTCATCCTGGAAGTCTGTACGTCCGTCTTTGAATTCTCTGCACCATTTGTGCACGTGTTGTATGCTTATACACTGCTCTCTATAGTAATTCCTAAGTATCCTCGAAAAATAGCAGTTGCAACCTTCAGGTTGATTACAGGACATGATTGTCTGGCAAGACATCTAAACAGAATTGGGATATATTCTTCACCACTCTGTGCTCTATGTGATCTGCAAGAGGAAATGGATCGAGACCACCTTCAAATATGCCCAGCCACTTCTAATGCCCCATCCATCAGTGAAAAATATTGGAGAGCAAGAGGATTAATGACTTCATTGTCAGAAATCCAGCATTAGCTAACAACAACAATAACAACACTGCTCTCTATACACTTCACACAATTGGGAATGAATGTCCACTGGTGCAGTCTTTTTGCACACAAAAACCAATTCACAAAGTGTAATTTGCACCTGGCGGGAGAAGCAAGTGGAAGTTCCATTTTTGACAGCTGCTAAGACAAGACTGAGCATCGCAGACAGCTCGCAGGGGGGGGGGGGGGGGTGGGTGCTGGCAGAGGGAGAATCAAGCTACACACCAGTGTTGCCACTTCTCCTGTAACAGTGCTCCTTGCGACTGCAGATCCTTGGGAACATTGTTTAATGAATAACCCTCGCATATTCCCATTTAAATTTATCTACTTACTGCACAACCACATAAGCTTATGATTTCATAGTTATCTGAGGTTATGTAATTCATAAATTAATGAAGGGTTTATTCTGTAATTGTGGTTCTCAGTGTTACATTTGGGAAATCTTTTGGGTTGAATTGAGGAATATACGAGTAAGTAAAATAGAGTTCCCCACCTTCTATTTACTGATATTCATCATTATGAACAAGAATAGTTTTTCTCACCTTCATGTATATATCACCTATGTACATGTGTGGCTAAAGAAGAAGACAGGCTATGGTGCAAACTGCAGTGATGTAATTCTCCTAGTGTGATCATGGCCCAATGAAGTAAAACCACAATTGTCTAGGGCATATGTGGATAGCACCACAAGGTACCCAAGCCGAGCAGAACATTACTTCCACTTACTGGTGTCTAGGGGATATGTGGATAGTGACCACAAGGTACCCAAGCCGAGCAGAACATTACTTCCACTTACTGGTGTCTAGGGGATATGTGGATAGTGACCACAAGGTACCCAAGCCGAGCAGAATATTACTTCCACTTACTGGTGTCTAGGGGATATGTGGATAGTGACCACAAGGTACCCAAGCCGAGCAGAACATTACTTCCACTTACTGGTGTCTAGGGGATATGTGGATAGTGACAAGGTACCCAAGCTGAGCAGAACATTACTTCCACTTACTTACTGGTGTCTAGGGGATATGTGGATAGTGACCACAAGGTACCCAAGCTGAGCAGAACATTACTTCCACTTACTGGTGTCTAGGGGATATGTGGATGGCGACCACAAGGTACCCAAGCTGAGCAGAACATTACTTCCACTTACTGGTGTCTAGGGGATATGTGGATAGTGACCACAAGGTACCCAAGCTGAGCAGAACAGTACTTCCACTTACTGGTGTCTAGGGCATATGTGGATAGCACCACAAGGTACCCAAGCTGAACAGAACATTACTTCCACTTACTGGTGTCTAGGGGATATGTGGATAGCACCACAAGGCACCCAAGCTGAGCAGAACATTACCTCCACTTACTGGTGTCTAGGGGATATGTGAATGGTAACCACAAGGTACCTAAGCTGAGCAGAACATTACTTCCACTTATTGGTGTCTAGGGGATATGTGGATAGTGACCACAAGGTACCCAAGCTGAGCAGAACATTACTTCCACTTACTGGTATCTAGGGGATATGTGGATAGTGACCACAAGGTACCCAAGCTGAGCAGAACATTACTTCCACTTACTGGTATCTAGGGGATATGTGAATGGTAACCACAAGGTATCTAAGCTGAGCAGAACATTCCTTCCACTTACTAGTGTCTAGGGGATATGTGAATAGTGAACACAAGGTACCCAAGCTGAGCAGAACATTACTTCCACTTACTGGTGTCTAGGGGATATGTGGATAGTGACCACAAGGTACCCAAGCTGAGCAGAACGTTACTTTCACTTACTGGTGTCTAGGGGATATGTGAATAGCGACCACAAGGTACCCAAGCTGATCAGAACATTACTTCCACTTACAGGTGTCTAGGGGATATGTGGATAGTGACCACAAGGTACCCAAGCTGAGCAGAACATTACTTCCACTTACTGGTGTCTAGGGGATATGTGAATAGCGAACACAAGGTACCCAAGCTGAGCAGAACATTACTTCCACTTACAGGTGTCTAGGGGATATGTGGATGGCGACCACAAGGTACCCAAGCTGAGCAGAACATTACTTCTACTTACTGGTGTCTAGGGGATATGTGGATAGTGAACACAAGGTACCCAAGCTGAGCAGAACATTACTTCCACTTACTGGTGTCTAGGGGTTATGTGAATAGCGACCACAAGGTACCCAAGCTGAGCAGAACATTACTTCCACTTACAGGTGTCTAGGGGATATGTGAATAGCGAACACAAGATACCCAAGCTGAGCATAACATTACTTCCACTTACTGGTGTCTAGGGGATATGTGGATGGCGACCACAAGGTACCCAAGCTGAGCAGAACATTACTTCTACTTACTGGTGTCTAGGGGATATGCGAATAGCGACCACAAGGTACCCAAGCTGAGCAGAACATTACTTCCACTTACAGGTGTCTAGGGGACATGTGGATAGTAACCACAAGGTACCCAGGCTGAGCAGAACATTACTTCCGCTTACTGGTGTCTAGGGGATATGTGGATAGCACCACAAGGTACCCAAGCTGAACAGAACATTACTTCCACTTACTGGTGTCTAGGGGATATGTGGATAGTGACCACAAGGTACCCAAGCTGAGCAGAACATTACTTCCACTTACTGGTGTCTAGGGGATATGTGGATAGCGAGCACAAGTTACCCAAGCTGAGCAGAACATTACTTCCACTTACTGGTGTTTTGCTCCTCACTGTAGCTTTTCTATCTGACCTTAGGACCTTACCTTGGTCATCTCTTGTACTCTTCCGACCCTGATGCTATTAGGTTTCCCGAGGGCTAGGGAGTGTTTATTTTTCCATGCTTTCCATTTCTCTATAATCTCTTAACCCCTAACATGCTGACCTGTCATGGCATGTAATACGTCCTCTGATTGGTAATCAGAGGATATGGTTGGTGAATTTATTTTGATAATTCTCCTGGTCAGGTTGGTGAGACCTGTAAACCGATGACAGGTGTGGTCCTCCAGACATTCTGGGGGTTGTGAGAGAGCGATGTAACCACCAAAACATAAAAATATGGTGCTCTCTAAAAAGTGGTTACTATTACTGCTAAGTCTCTTCAATATTTATGAAATATTGGAGAGCAAGAGGATGAATGACTTTGATGTATATTTTAATTGTGTAATTGAATTTGTCAAAACTGTATTGCAGTCTACTGACAATGAAGTTCAGAAATCCACCATTAGCCAACAACAACAATCGTCTAATACATCCATGTTCTATACAAACAAAAAATTGCCTGTTTAATTCACACTAAAATGTACAGCTTTATCATAATGGTATACAATGTTAGCCATTTATCAAACTACCATTACTATGTAACTCTGATTCATGCCACAGCCTATCTTTTTTGTTAGCCACGTGTACACACATTGCTGAAAGTTATTTCCATTCTCATCTGCACGCACTGCCATCTATAATCGCTCCACTCTTAGGTCCCGACTTGATGTAAACACATGTAAATATTGATGGTTATCTGTGAATTTTCAAGATGTATGATAACACTGCTAAAGACTCCTTGAATGTAACGCAATAGCAGAAGTATTCCTAGAACTCTGGAGGAAATATTGTTCTGTTGCATTATAAACAATGAGGCATGAGTCCACATGGAGTTTGTTTGTGTTAGTCGTAGCTGATATGAACACCAGGTTACTGTGGAGGTGTACAAACTGTGGATGGAATATACACAATTCCAGGTCATTCAAATGATGTTTTACTACCTGCCTTCATTTCTCATATGTTGGCACCCTGCGTTATGCGGTCCCTAAGCCCATATTTGGCAACATTACCCTACCTTTACTATTACTCATAACAGTAATGTCGGGAACCAGCAAATCCACTAGACCACAGCCTACATGCCTGGATAGCATGTATAATCAGCCTACAATTGTCATTTATTAGGGCTTATTATAATACATCTCAAGGTTTTCTTTTGCAATATTAATATTTCTCAGAGTTGACTCCTGTTGTAAGTGCAAATGCAATTTTCTATTTATAACATCCCAAGCAGTCTTTACATTTATTATTTGCAGATTCAATATAAGCAATGTTGGTAGGTATTATCACATATAAATGACATATTTTCACAGCCTCGTGAGAGGGTCATAGATATGTCACCAGAGGACCAAAAGCAGTGGGAGGAGGAGGAAATGGGCAAGCCAGTGAACTTTGATAAGTGCCATATTGACCCAGCACCCTTTCAGCTTGTGGAAAGGACCTCACTCCTCAAAGTGCATTCGCTGTTTTCCATGGTTGGTGTCAATCATGCTTATGTAACAGCCATTGGAAGATTAATTGGAGTTGTAGCGCTTAAGGAGGTGAGTAAATGCTTACTATCTCATTTTCTTTTCCTTTCTTCCTATCATTTGTGAGTGGCAGTGTTTGCAATAATGTAAGCATCTTAAGGCAATGTATCTATGAAAATTAAAAATCCGCAGTTTTTTCCCTGATTGCTTTCAATTTTTTCCACACACTCAGAACATTAAAATATATGTTATGTATGAAATTTCAATGTCCTATATCACATCATCTTTAAGTTATTAGTATATTTATTAATAATAAATCACTTATTATTTATTTATGCCAACAAACTTACTGTTGGTGTTTTTAAACACACAAGCCGTGTGTGGGCAAAGTTTAAGAGGTAGAACTGGAACTTAAAAATTCAATGCCACAACTGGGATTTGAACCACAGACCTTCCACTTGCCGGGCGGACGCTCTAACCACTGAGCTATTGTGACAAACTGCCAGAATGGCATTAAATTCTCAAGCCAGTTCGTATTTCTCCTGGTAAACCACAAAGGCAGTCTCACATCAGAGACAAATTACCCCAATGGTGACTTACTATTGCAAGTACTTTATATCCCAGGATTAAATAACCTTCAGATGGTAATTATTATTTATTTATGCCAACAAACTTACTGTTGGTGTTTTTAAACACACAAGCCGTGTGTGGGCAAAGTTTAAGAGGTAGAACTGGAACTTAAAAATTCAATGCCACAACTGGGATTTGAACCACAGACCTTCCGCTTACCGGGCGAACGCTCTAACCACTGAGCTATTGTGAAATACGAACTGGCTTGAGAATTTAATGCCATTCTGGCAGTTTGTCACAATAGCACAGTGGTTAGAGCGTCCGCCCGGCAAGCGGAAGGTCTGTGGTACAAATCCCAGTTGTGGCATTGAATTTTTAAGTTCCAGTTCTACCTCTTAAATAAATCACTTTTTGATATGCTAACATGAAATGACCCTTGGACCCCACAGTTCATTGTATATTCCTTAAATTTTTTATTTGAGCTCAGTATAAGGATGTAAAGCAATTGTCTTACAGCCATTGCTTAAATTTAATTAGTTTAAGACAAAAAAATGTTTTTTAAATACAATTTATTGAAATTTTCAAAGTTTTCAGTGTGAATTATGAATAATACTTAATTTCAGTTTAATTATGTAATATTTTTTAATTAGTGCAACGCAGATTTTAACACCTTAATCTCTGAAGCTCTCCTGAAAACTTTAAGCTAACAAGTTATAAAATGGGATCCAAGGAGCATTTGGAATATCGAAAAATGCTGAAAAAAAAAAGAATTGAGAAAAGTGGATTTTAAAGTTGAACAATATAGTTTTACTTCATCTACTACGTTTAGTAAACTAGAGGAATTATTGTACTCCACCAGAAACATGTTTTTAGGCCGCCTGAATAAAAAAAAATAGCATTTTTAGAAAAAGGTCTGTGTGTCTGTCAATCTGTGGACAGCATAACTCAAAAACAAAAAGTCGGTTAAAAACCAAAGTTCGTATTTAAGCTTAGTGTCTTTCAAGGATGCGACATGAAGATTTTGAAGAAAATTCCTCCACCCTAAACTACGCTTTACATGGAAAATTTTTCAAAAACTTTTATTTTCTTGAAAATAGCACTAACAATTTTGATTAAAATGACATATGTTTAAGATATTTTTATGACAAATGAAATGTATATACTGGATTGTCTTGCTATAGCCCATGAAGTCCTATTTACTCTAGATGAGATTTGCATAACTGGTAAACCCTAAGAGATAGACAAGATCTTACTACACAAAAAAATATGGATCTTACTAAATCACACAATTTATGTCTGAATAAATTTTTTTGTAGGGTTAACCAATTCAGAGATATTCCAGGTTATTTGTGTCAGTTTTGGAAAAAACTTGTGGAATGAACATTGTGGTTCATTTTTTTGTGTGTTAAGCATCCAAAGAGAATGGGATCTTAAAGCTTTAAAAGATTTGACTATCGCTCAGGACCTACTATGTTCTCATATTCCCCTTGTACCTACAAGGAAATAAGCAATAAGATAATTTCTGCAAATGTTCATCTTAACTAACACGAAGAAGATATAGGAATAAGAGTTTGTAAGAATGGTTAGTACAAGAGTAGAGAAAGTCATGTGAGTGCAACACATCAGATTTTTTTACTTTAATCCAGTACCATATGTGGGATCCTGTGCTACATTCCTCTTGGCCTCAGTTAAGTTTTTGAGAATTTTAAGTTTACTATATAATTGACGAATTGCCAGTTTACCAGCTTAGGCTCACAATGTAAACGTTATGTGACAGTAAAGATTCTATTCCATTCTATTCTTGGTCTTCTCATAATACAAAAACTTTCCTTTTGCCTTCCCATTGTTCACATAATTTAGAAATTTATTGTTCTTAGCTAATCTCTACAATTTGCACTTTTGCTAATTTGTACACCAAACTCAGAAAATATTTGCTTATTACGGCTTCACTATAAACTAACGAATAACTTAAAACCTATTAAATATGTAAACAATACCTAATATATACTGAAACACTGAAATAACCTGGCAAGATTATAGAATTACAGAACACTGACTGCACTTTCCTGTTTACAAGCAAACTGCATGTCAAATTCATGGTATTTCAGCTCAATATATCAAATTCATTTCAGCACAGTCAACTCACAACCTCTCTGAAGCAAAATTCCATGCAAGAGACTGAAATCAAATCCAAGCCAGTGAAGTTGATAATTGCATTTGGAAGCTGTAGCAATGAAGTTTAGCGAGGAACACACCCACCCGCAATGCTCTCCTGGAGCTTTAAAAATTACTGATATTGAAAAACAAACATGTGCCATTAAAGTACAATGTATAAGCATAATAAGAAATGCAAAAAGTAAAAATAAAAATTTTGGGCAATTTTTTTCAAATTTCATCAATAATCTAATATCTTTAAATGAGCAATTTATGCATATAAATATATTTTGCATATCTTAGAAACAGCTATAATGGCTTGAATCAAATTTTGTATTCAAATAAGGCTTTGCTTTTTAAGTTTATCTATATAGGTAGGTGTCTTTCCTGAAAAACATGTGATTTTACACAAAAAAAAATATTTTTATTCTCTCTTCTACAAATAATTCATACAATTTTCTGTATGTCTGAAACAGAAATGCTACATATTACATTCACATTGTTTTCTCTGCTTACCTTTAGGTAACATGTACACATCTCTTTCTCTACTCACTCTTCACAATGTTTCTGAAAAAACATGATTTTACACATCAATATGTGTCCTGTGTAACGATCCAGCAGAAATGAACGAATACCATTTGAAGACCTGTGAAGCATTAAGATCAGAAGAAACTACAGTTCAAAAGTATTGGAAAGCACGAATGCTAATGGCTTCATTGCCAGATGCAAGGCACTAGAAAACAACAACAACAACACATCAAAAATATGTTTATTCCCTTTTCTACAAGTTAGTCATACAAATTTCTGTATATTTGAAATACAAATGCTACGTATTACATTCACACTGTTTTCTCTACTCACTATTAGGTAACATTTTGACATTTATTGAACTTATGGTGAATACTAATGCTAAATTTAATTTGGTTATAATTAATTAATGAGTGTTAATTAGTATTTAGTGCATTTCATCTTATATTTTTATTATTGTTCCTTATTGTATTATGATTGTATTACTATTGTTTGTGCACTTTGTTTGTAACCTTAATTTGTACATTTAACTCTGCCACCGGGTAATACCCATTCGCAGAAAATATATACATACACATACATATACTTTGCTTTCTCTACTCACTCTTCTATAGATAATTCACATCATTTATAGGTGGATGTTTCTGTGTCTCGTATGCAACTGTTAATCTCAAAAAGTGCTTGACCGATCACCATGAAATTCAGCATGTATATATAGTTTTTACTTGGAGAAGCTTTTTATGCTGTCCATTTTGCTATACAATATATTACTTTCACATGGTCTTCTCTATTCACTTTTCTTTTACGTAGCACATATGTCCTTCTCTACTCGCCCTTCAACATACAATTCATACAATTTTCTATGGTCAAAATATAAATGCAATGTATTACATCTAAATAAGTATCTTCTCTGAAGAAACACAATTTTTAAAAACAAAAGAAAGAAAAAATCTGATGTGTTGCACTCACATGACTTTCTCTACTCTTGTACTAACCATTCTTACAAACTCTTATTCCTATATCTTCTTCGTGTTAGTTAAGATAAACATTTGTAGAAATTATCTTATTGCTTATTTCCTTGTAAGTACAAGGGGAATATGGGAATACAGTAGGCTTTGTGCGATAGTCAAACCTTTTAAAGCTTTGAGTTCCCGTTCTCTTTGCACACTTAACATATAAAAAAAATGAACAACGATGTTCCATTTCACGAAAGTTTTAAGTTTTCCAAAACTCACACACATAACAAGGAATATCTCCAAAATCGTTCAGCCTAAAAGAAAATTTATTCATACATAAATTGTGTATTTTAGCAAGATCTACATTTTTGTATAGACCGGCTTCAGACAGAATCATAGTACAAGTGAAAATGTACTCCTACTAAGCCAAGACATCAAGGAAGCTTTCAATAGAAAGGAGGATACCTTGGCAGTATTCATTGATTTTAAATCAGCATATGACTCAGTCTGGAGAAATAAATTAGTTGAGAAGTTGCAATCAATAGGTGTGAAAAGTAACATGCTTAAGTGGATAACTCAGTTTATTTCACAAAGATTTTGTGCCACAAAATATAATACATACATTTCCAAATATAAACAAACACACCGAGGACTTCCACAAGGTGCTGTTCTGAGCACAACACTCTTTAACATATATGTAAATGACCTTCCATCAATAATAAAAACTTTAGAAACCAAAATTGCTTTATTTGCTGACGATGTAGTCATTTGGACTTCAGGCTCTTCAAAAAAACCTGAATTAATTAAAGACAGAATAGAAACAGCCCTAAACAAAGTACATGAATGGAGCTCCAAAAACCTCATGACTATCAATGTGGAAAAAACAAATTATGAATTATTTACACTAAAATACAAACCAGTTAATGTTAGCATAAATTATAATGGTAAACCACTCAAAGCAAATGATGATGCCAAATACTTAGGCATCACTTTCGACAGAAAGCTAAGTTGGAAAAAACATATAACAAACATCTCAGAAAAGGTTGAAAAGAAATTGCAAATCCTGAAAAGGTTAGCTGGTGCTAAATGGGGCTGCTCAAGGAGAGTCCTTAACACAACATACAAAATGTATATTAAACCAAACCTCTTGTACTGTTCTGAAGCTTTAATAACAGCAGCAAATGCTAACATCAATAAACTTGAACAAATACAAAATCAGGCTCTTCGCCTAATCACTGGAGCAGTTAAATCCACACCTATTGATGCCATGCTTGCCTTAACACGGACCCCATCAATAACAACAAAAATAGAAGAACAAGCATTGCTCCAACACGAGAAAATGTTACGACTGCCAAACTCTAAATGGACAGAAGAGAACCTCCCCCATTCAATCCTTAAAACTCATAGTACTTTCCTAGAAAAGGTAACACAGATTAAATCCAAATTGAACATTCCTAACACCAGAGAAAATCTACTTATAAGAGAAAATCCATTGGAATTATTGCAACCTACCTTCAATTTGGAATTAATAGAGGAAATAAGTAAATCAGACACACCAAAAGAAATACAAAAACTTCTAGCTCTGGAAACAATCAATATTAGGTATCTCACAGAAGAATGGCTGCACATATATACTGATGGATCCTCGAAGGAAAACCTTACTGGAGCTGGAGTTACGTGTTCACATTTTTCCTTTTATCATTCTGTTGGCAGAGACACAACAAATTATGATGGAGAAATAGAGGCTATACACATTGCTCTCCGACAATTATTAAATCTTCCCTTAAATAAATTTAACAAGGCAGTAATTCTTTCAGATTCTAAAGCTGCAATTCAGGGAATATGTTCAAATACTACAAAGAAGTCAACAAAAATTAGAGAATGCTACAAAATGTTAACACAACTCCAAAAAGTTAATAAGACTGTTCAGCTCCAATGGATTCCAGCACACTGTGGAGTCATGGGGAACGAAGCTGCAGACTCACTTGCAAAGAAAGGCACAACAATAAAACAAAAGTCTAAATTCAATTTCTCATATTCCTCAATAAAACGCTTGATCATAAAAAATTTTTGTCATTCATATCTACAAGAAATAGAAACAAATGCCAAAGATAAAAAATGGATTACACTACTTTCCAATCCAGATATAATCCCCCAGAGACCAAGGAAAACAGCTGTTGCAGCCTTCCGACTATTGACAAATCATGACTGCTTGGCAAGTCATCTCTACAGAATAGGTATCTCAGCCTCACCAATATGTGTCCTGTGTAACGATCCAGCAGAAATGAATGAAGACCACTTGAAGACCTGTGAAGCATTAAGATCAGAAGAAACTACAGTTCAAAAGTATTGGAAAGCACGAATGCTAATGGCTTCATTGCCAGATGCAAGGCACTAGAAAACAACAACAACAACAACATTTTTGTATAGTATGATTTGGTCTATCTCTAACAGTTTACCAGTTATGCAAAAGTCATCCAGAGTAAATACGACTATAGGGGCTATAGCCAGAAAATTCAAGATATACATTTCGTTTGTCATACAAATACCTTAAACATATGGCATTTTAATCAAAATTCTTAGAGCCATTTTCAAGACAATCAAAATGTTTGAAAAATTTTGCGTGTAAAGGGTTGCTTAGGGTGGAGCAATTTTCTTCAAAATCTTTGTGTGGCATCCTTGAAAGACATTAAACTTAAACATTAACCTTGGTTTTTAACTGACTTTTTATTGTTGAGCAGACTGACAGACAGGCACAGAGACACACACGGACCTTTCTCTAAAAATGCTTATTTTGGATTCAGGGGGCCTCAGAACATATTTCTGGTGAAATCTCAACATCAAATTTTTGGGTGGAATACAATACTTCCTCTACTTGCAAGTAGAGAAAGTAAAAAGGCCAAGCAAATCTCAGTTGCCCAGGTACTTATAATATGATTATTATTTAACATTATTTGTTGTATCTTGTTTCAGTTGCGAAAAGCAATTGAGGATTCAAATGCTGGGAATGTTCCATCTCATCCACCACCCAACATTACTGTTACTCCACCAGGAGGTAAAGTGGAGCTTCCTCTGGTTACCAACGATGACACTGTCACATCTATGGACTCTGCCCTCAGCAGCAACACAGATGCCGATAGTGTTGACCAATCAAGACTGTGATAAAAATGGTGCAGCATTGTGAATTTTACATTTAGTAAAGGTGATAAATCAGTGTTCGGTTAACTGCAGGTTTTATTTTCCATGTGATAGCTATTATGGCATAATGAACTGTGAGGAAAGAGTAGTCTGCGATCCATATGTTTTGCTTTTAAAGGAGTTTTAAGTATCTGACGAGTGTTGAAGAACGTACTGAAAATATAGAACATAATATTTTTCAGTTTTATCTGTATATACAATGATTTTTTTGTCTTTCCCAAGACTGAAGAAAAAGATTAATTTTATCAGATGAAAAGGTGAACTCTTGCTAGTTGAAGGAGCTATGTTTTTCATTGCAGTTATAGTATTATCTACATGTTGTGAGATTCTGCAATTATTCCATTATGAAGTTTAAATAAGTTGCATTAATGAGAATTTGTGCCAACACTATTTAAGTGCTGATACCAAAAACTAAAGAATTGTTTTAATAATCTGTGATGACTGTAGGCAGTGCATGTTCCTATTATGATGTGCATATTTAAAACTGGAGACTGCTGTGCAGTCTTTAAGAATAATTTATATTCCAGTGGAAGAAAACTGGATCTTTGTGTGATTAGCAACATTACATGAGAAGCCCTCAAATATTACAAATGTTTTTTTAATTCCTTTTGTGAAAACACAGTGAAGTTTCTTTGACCTTTATGTGAGCAAATTGAGAACTTGATCAAATTTGTTAATACTTTGGTCAATCTTTAAGACAATGTATCTATGAAAATTCAAAAATCCACAGTTTTCTTCTGATTGCTTAGATTTTTTCACACATTCAGGACATAAAATATGTAGTGTACACAAAATTCTAATGTTCTATGTCAAACCGTTTTTAAATTGTTAATATATTTATTAATAATGAATCACTTTTTGATATGCTAATATAAAATGACTCTTGGACTCTACAGTTTATTGCATCTCCTCATAATTTATAGTTTGAGCTCAGTATATAGATATAATTAAATTATCATATACTTATTGCTTAGATTTAATTAACTTAAGAGAAAAAATGTTTTGTATACCATTTATTCATATTTTCAATTTTTTCAGTATAAGTTATGAGAAATATTTAATTTCAGCTCAGTTATTTAATATTTTTAACCCTTAGATGACAAATTCTAATACTTTAATCTCTGAAGCTCCCCTGAAAATTTCAAGCTAATAAGCTAATAATAGGGTCCAAGGAGCATTTTGAATAGTGAAAAATGCCGGAAAAAAAAAAAAAAAAGAATTGAGAAAAATGGATTTTAAAGTTTAACAGCATTTTTTTTTTCTTTAACTAAATCCAGGGACACACTGCTGCTTTCTTCTTGGCCTCAGTGGCAGTTTTTTTTTGGATAATTTTAAATTTACTTGTTTGTTTCTTTATATGAAAAGCTTCCTTTAGAAACTTATTTTTCTTAGGTAACCTCTACACTATCATCTTTCGCTAATTTATACACAAAATTCCTAAAATATCTGATTGTTACAGCTTTACTATACAGTAACAAATAACTTAAAACATGAATATTAAAAATAGAAGCACTATTGACAGTGAAGTATTCTTCATGTTTGAGGTTATTTTGAGTCACTCAAAATTTTATTTTGGTTATTTTGAGTTATTTTGAGTTCACCCAACGGCTGATGATGGGATCGAATGCTCCTGAAAACGTTTCTGCTTTAAAACCGCTTTAAAAAAAGCAGTTTAGTAGTGAAGGTGAGTGTAAATAAGTGACTCAAAATAACCTCAAACAACTTAAAACATATTAACTACCTAAACAAAGACTGATACATAACTAGAATGCTTAAATAACCTGGCAAGATTACTGAATTACAGAACACTGACAGTATTTCTCTGTTTGGAAGCAAAACATGTGTCAGATTCCCAGCATTACAGTTCGATATATCAAATTTATTTCAGCACAGATAACTCACAACCTTTCTGAAGCAAAATTCCCTGCAAGAGACTAAAATCAAAGCCAGTGAAAATTAAAAAACCATTTCAAAGTTGTAACGACGCAGTTTAGCGAGGAATGTCCACCCACACTAGAACATTTAAATACCCTCCTGGAACTTTAAAAATGGCTGATATTGAGAAAACTAAAGTGTGTCGTTAAAGTACAAAGTATAAGCATAATAAAATATGCAAAAAGTAAAAATCACAATTTTTTGGCAATTTTCACCAAATTTCATAGATACATTGCTTTAAAACACTTTTGCTCCACTTGTTAACAATTATGGCAGAACATGTTTCAAGGAGACATTGTTCTCATCATCAGCTGATCAGTTAACATGCTCTCATCTGGTGTCTGTTTTCCTGTTCCTCCATTGTTTGGCCTGCTATTGTTCCTATTGGTGAGTCATATGATGTTATTTGATGCCTGTACGGACTATTCCATTTCATTTTGGACAACAAGAAACCTTGTGTTCTTAGGATCAACTACAGACAAAAATAGATGGGGCAAGAATGGGAAAGAAAAGAAGTAATGACAAGTATGTGGAGGGGCTAAAAAATGAAGAACTAAGAGAGAAATACAAGAAGATGACTGAAACGTTAGTAAGCAAAAGAGAACAGAGGGAGAAAGCATTTTGGATATATTCATTGTTATTTATAAGAGCTTTGTAATACTTGTACTTTCCACAAATGGAAGACCGTTATTCAGTTTTTTTATGTCTTAGGCGGCCAAATAGAACAGAATTTGGAAACTTTAGAACATTTGACTATCACTCAAAGTATTCCCACATTCCCTTTGCACCTACAAGAAAATTAGTGATAAGATAATTTCTACAAATGTTTATCTCAACTAACATGGAAAAAGGTAAAGGAATAAGAGTTTGTAAGACTAGTTTGTACAAGAGGAGGGAAAGTCAAGTGAGTGCAACACATATTTTTCTTTTACAACATGAGACTTCCTCTGCTGATCGCATCGTTAGCACAAAACATTGTAGATTGTCTTAATTTCAGTGCTAAGCAGTAAGGTATTGTAGTCACTGTTGCCAATCAATACTTGCTTTGGTGCAAGTGTACGACAATCGCCAACGTCAGACAAACTTATCATACTTATTGTTCAAGCGTGTTTCTTCTGTCTTGTCCTTTGTAATGTGCGAAAAAAGAAATATCTTTCTGCAACATCGACTCACCATTATTAGGTATACTGCACCTATGAGATTATGTTCAGTCAATTACGTGACGGATTCAGTGAATTTATAGTCTTTAAACATCTATATGAGTGGTATTTTAGGAGTCAATCTATAACATCATAGACTTGCAGGTTTTAACATTTCCGGTCATGGGTGTCGGCAGACGTTTTTTCAGGGGAGGGCCACATGTTGGAAGCTTGCAATCAAACAATATTAAGCCATTATTCTGTTGCCAAAAACTATAAAAGATATGAGCTATAGTACTTGTTGCGGATAAGCATTTTAATTTGTGCTAAATTAAAATTGTTCTTTACATCAAAATTAAAACAATAGTCTAATAGTAATCAGTGGCGGCTCGCAGTCAAAATTTTAGGTTAGGCAAAGTGTAACAGTAACAACAACAAACAACAACAATAATAGTAATAATAATAATAATAATAATAATAATAATAATAATAATAATAATAATAATAATAATAATAATAATAATAATAATAATAATAATAATAATAAAACCCGTTTATCCGAAATATAGGCGAAGTCATTGCAGATAACACAAACAATATATTGTCTAGTTGTTTAATAAGAGCAGAGTGAATGAGTGTTACTTACGGACGAATTACCGCCAAAACTAAAATCACGAGTGTCGGCAGACTTTTTTCCAGGGGGGGGGGGCCACATGTTGGAAATTTGCAATCATATAATATTAAATCATTATTTTACTGTCAAAATTTATAGTATTTGTTGCAGATACTGTATTAATTTGTGCTAAACAAAAATTGTTCTTTACATCAAAATTAAAATAATAGTTTAAAAGTCAGTAACTGACTGCACATTAAGTTCACCAACTTCCAAGGGGGGACTGTGGCCCCCCTTGCCCCGTTTCGCGACGCCCATGACTAAAATAGATTAAGAAATTGAAAAATTGTCTGACTGCAGATTTGTGTTAAATAGCTAAAACACTCCTCTTTTCATTGTCAGTGCGCCGCGAAAGCGAAATTTGTAATAGTTCACTAATTAAGTCGGTCATACTGGTATTACACAGATAACGACAGATTCAGATCTCTGAAATCTTCGTTCGTGGAGTATGGCTGTTCGGAAAATATCGCATAAATTCGGGTTTGGGCAAGCAAATGTTCGGACTGCTGTCAGACGCGTCTACGCATGCTCGGAGTGCATATACAGACCGAATGTTTCCTTATCCCTGTTCAAGGGCCTCGTACTGAGGATATGGGGCCGGGCAGGCAGAGGTCAAGCTAGCCTGCTCTCCACTACCCAGGTTCCATGCGTATCATTTCTGCCGCGCGTTTCAAACGCGCAGCGCTGTTTTGATGAATCGGAATTGAGATTAAAGGATTTGACCATGCGCTGGTCATTATAACCGAGAAAACTTTTCTTGAACTGTAATTTAGGGGAAAATGACGGCTCAAATGATAAAATGCAGAATCATAGTTAACATTATTTGTTGATGTATTACGATAGGGTAGGCAATGCCTACCCTGCCTACCCTGAGGAGCCGCGCCTGATAGTAATTGACTGCACATTAAATGCATTAATTTCCAAGCCTTGCCACCTCTTCGCAATGCTAATGCTTCTGGTACTCTAATCGGGCAGTTCTATAACTATTAGTACTGAGTGCTGGTGAGTACCGATCCAGCTAAAGCCCTGAAACAGATGTCTTGCATTAATGTGTTTTTCACATTAAGTTCACCTTCAAATAAATATTGTGAAGAAAAAAAAATTGCTTTTAAAATGCCTGAAATTGTATAGTAGAGTATGCAAGCTAGCTCATTTGGATAAAGAAGTGTTACATTGTTGTACGCATGAGCGTCGGGGGGCATTTTTCCAGGGCGGCCACATGTTTGAAATTTGCAACCAGATAATATTAATTCATTATTTTGTCAAAATTTATAATGTTTGTTGCATAAAACCATATTAATTTGTGCTAAATAAAAATGGATATTTTAAAATAGTAGTTCAGTAGTCAGTAATTGATTGCACATTAAGTTCAGCAACTTCCGGGGGGGAGGGCGCGGCCCCCCTTGTGCCCCCTTCGCGACGCCCATGGTTGTACGGAAGACTTGGATCGAACTTCTGTTGAGCTTCATAGTTCTTGCAAGCAAACACTGTGCATATCTTCCCAGCCATATTTAGAACTATTCTCTTTGGTGAGAAATCAAACAAAAGGACATAGAGTATACGCCACAATTTCTATAAAATCTTCAATCTGAAAATGTAAAACATTTCCGTACAGCCATACGCATACCACCAAGGTATTTAGGGGTCCTGCCAAGCTTCAACAGCTTCACCGTTTCTGAGACTAGATGGTGCTCGTCGCGTTATAAGTGTCATGTATATTCTGTGGTCATGTATTTGCAGAGTGGTAACCACAGAACACTCTATTAGTGGTAACGTAACAACTGCAGTGACTACTTTGGCAACACTGTTCCTCCACAACAACAACAACAACAGGTGTTATGTGCGGTCGTTTGTAGAAGTCCAGTGTATTTTGTTTGCATTTTTAAGAACCGTTTTGTTAATCTTGATTTGGTGGGCCACTAAAGCAATAGAAGGTAAAATTAAGTTGAAATACCTTATATTGATATAACTGTTGTGAGTAGCAATTTTCGTGCAAATAAACAAACTTATTACTTAGTAGGTACGACAATTTCACATTACTGAAGTTCTCGACATATTAACGCCCAAATTATTTTCTTAAAAAAAAATAAAAACAAATGCAATGTATTGGTTTAGCATACAGTATATTTTGTTTGCCTAACAATGTATAGTATTGACCAAAATATTTCAAATGCATTTTCCCGCACTTTTAACATTATTGATTAAAGTTTCGGCTATTGCGTTAAGCTCCCTTCTCTATCACAGTGGCGCTGGGAAGAACGGGAGTGTCAGTGGCGGTTGTTGGTCACATAGGGGTGCATTTCTGAGAAAATGTAAGCTATTTACCGTAAAGATGAGGATGAGATTTACACATATTTTTCAAAATATTTTTTATTCTATGTAGGTTTTAGCACATATTCTTTCTTTTTATTATGTCAGTTCAACAAAATTGCACGTGCAAATTATCTTTGCCTATCGGATGTGATGGTTGTGAACATTTCCGTTTTTAGCACATTTTTTTATTTAACACTGACTAATGGTGGTGGAGAGATAGGTAATTGTTTACAAAATCGGCCGCTCGAGAAAACGAATGAAACAGTGTAATGGATGCAGTTTTCATTACTGATTATGATTTTGAAAGTCGTATAGTGCGCTGAAGCTTCGTTTTTGATTTATGAGCAAATTACGTACGTGCGATGCAGCGTAATAAAAAAACTGAGAGTACAGAAAAAAATAGTTGGAGTGATTTGTAGTGTGATACTATGCTTAGCTTTTTGTTTTGTATGAATTTTTGTGTTGTAGGTGCCTTACCACTTCTTAGTACCATAATATCAGTTTTTGATATATTTATTTCAAAATCATGTTTGGAACACCATTCTTCCAGGCCATTTACTGTTTCCTGTAGTTTGATGAGTCTTTTGATGCTATTACTACATGATCTGTGTAGCCATATGAAACTATACATTCCCTTTGGGTTATTCTTCCTATTTCTTCCGCTGCTAAAATGAGTAGGGGGCTTAGCGGATCCCCTTGAAGTACCCCATTTGTTTGTAATATCGGCTCTGATGCAGAGATGTTGTCTGAGATTATTTCATTCCATTGAAATATTAAGGTTATAATTTGTGTCCTTATGTTGTTCTTAGTTAAGACATCGGTAAGTGTAGGTCGTTTGTACCTGGCCGTGTACGCGAAACAACGAAGGTCTTATTATTTATTTATGCCAACAAACTTACTGTTGGTGTTTTTAAACACACAAGCCGTGTGTGGGCAAAGTTTAAGAGGTAGAACTGGAACTTAAAAATTCAATGCCACAACTGGGATTTGAACCACAGACCTTCCGCTTGCCGGGCGGACGCTCTACCACTGAGCTATTGTGACAAACTGCCAGAATGGCATTAAATTCTCAAGTTAGTTCGTATTTTTCCTGGTAAACCACAAAGGCAGTCTCACATCAGAGACAATTACCCCAATGGTGACTTACTATTGCAAGTACTTTACATCCCAGGATTAAATAACCTTCACATGGTAATTATTATTTATTTATGCCAACAAACTACCTCTTAAACTTTGCCCACACACGGCTTGTGTGTTTAAAAACACCAACAGTAAGTTTGTTGGCATAAATAAATAATAATTACCATGTGAAGGTTATTTAATCCTGGGATGTAAAGTACTTGCAATAGTAAGTCACCATTGGGGTAATTGTCTCTGATGTGAGACTGCCTTTGTGGTTTACCAGGAAAAATACGAACTAACTTGAGAATTTAATGCCATTCTGGCAGTTTGTCACAATAGCTCAGTGGTAGAGCGTCCGCCCGGCAAGCGGAAGGTCTGTGGTTCAAATCCCAGTTGTGGCATTGAATTTTTAAGTTCCAGTTCTACCTCTTAAACTTTGCCCACACACGGCTTGTGTGTTTAAAAACACCAACAGTAAGTTTGTTGGCATAAATAAATAATAATTACCATGTGAAGGTTATTTAATCCTGGGATGTAAAGTACTTGCAATAGTAAGTCACCATTGGGGTAATTGTCTCTGATGTGAGACTGCCTTTGTGGTTTACCAGGAAAAATACGAACTAACTTGAGAATTTAATGCCATTCTGGCAGTTTGTCACAATAGCTCAGTGGTAGAGCGTCCGCCCGGCAAGCGGAAGGTCTGTGGTTCAAATCCCAGTTGTGGCATTGAATTTTTAAGTTCCAGTTCTACCTCTTAAACTTTGCCCACACACGGCTTGTGTGTTTAAAAACACCAACAGTAAGTTTGTTGGCATAAATAAATAATAATTACCATGTGAAGGTTATTTAATCCTGGGATGTAAAGTACTTGCAATAGTAAGTCACCATTGGGGTAATTGTCTCTGATGTGAGACTGCCTTTGTGGTTTACCAGGAAAAATACGAACTAACTTGAGAATTTAATGCCATTCTGGCAGTTTGTCACAATAGCTCAGTGGTAGAGCGTCCGCCCGGCAAGCGGAAGGTCTGTGGTTCAAATCCCAGTTGTGGCATTGAATTTTTAAGTTCCAGTTCTACCTCTTAAACGAAGGTCTTCCCATACGTTTCTTAATAGTTCTATTGCTGTGAGTGTTGATCTTCCCTTTCTAAAACCTAGCTGTGTTTTTGATAGCTGTTAATCAATTTTACCTTTTATTCCTTCTGTTATTATTTGTGTAAATATTTTGAACGGGGTGTTTTCCAAAGTGATTCCCCTGTATTTGTTGGTATCCATTGGGTCTCCTTTGTCTTTATACAGCACCCTTATGAATGACTGTCTCCAATGCTCTGGAATGGAGACCAATTCTGTGCATTTACTGTGGGAGTTTCGTCCACATTGTTAATAGTACATGGGTTATGTCCTTTATATGTTTGTTATAAAGGCTATCTGGATCAGGTGCTTTTTTCTTTTGGTGTTGTAGATGATGTTGTTGACCTCATTTATGCTTATCGGGTCCCAGTTCAGTGTTGTTCATGGTAGGGTAAAGGCAGGGCAAATGGACAGTGGGGCAAACAGACAGTTTTTAAGTAATTTTAGCACATTTTAACTTCCGAGGTTGGTAACGGTGTATTCTGTGATGCTGGGTGTTCATCTGGCTTCTGTTGATCAGCTGTGAAAATAATTCCTGTGTAGATCTTCCGAAATTGTTGGAATCCAGCTTCAAAGCTCTGCAGGTAAGAATATGTCTATAAATTTCTGAAACTGTAAGAAAATGTGCTTAGCTTGCAAGGATTATGTGGATGATTAGGGCTTCTAGAAACTTTTGCACATATTACAGCCATCATAGGGAGCACCTTGCTATGTTGTTATGCTTACTAGAACCAAGGAGCTGCTGCTCTCTCTCAGGAAAGCTGTATATTAAGAGCGTGTAGAAGGGGGCAAACAGACAGCTTGCTGTGGGGGTATACAGACACGCTCTTATCGAAGCTTTCTGAGAGACATATATTTGTGATACACATAAAAATGTTTTCCAAAGTATTCACTATCTAAAATAGGTTGTTTATGATTTGTAGGTATGGTTCGGAACCGGCAAAGAACTTCAAATCGCTGTACATGGAGCGAAGAATGCATGTCAGCTGCTATGAAAACTGTTGCCTTTAGGAACTGCAGCAACCATATAGCGGAACACACTTCGTAGGCACATAATATAAGAAATTGAAATTCCCAAATTTGGTACATACACACTACGTTTACTAAAGATACAGAAGAACAGTTGGTGAGGTATCTTATTAAACTTGACAACTTGGGACATGGTCTAACAAATAAAGATTTGCATGTTCTTGTATATCGGTACGCATTTGCAAATGCTCTGAAACACAGTTTTAACATCGAACTGCAAATGGCTGGCAAGGACTGGATCATTAACTTTCTGAAGCGACACAAAAGCCTAAGTGTCCGGGTAGCAGAATCGCTGTCTTATGCATGAGCTCGAGGGTTGTCCAGGGACAAAGTGGAGGAGTTTTACGATAATCTCTCAGCCTCTTAGACAAACATAATTTGTGGTAGCATTTTTAACTGTGATGAAACTGGGCTGCAGCTGATTTACAAACCAAAAACAGTGATATCACAGTGCGGTAAGAAAGATGTAGTGAGCCAGACAAACTGTGAAAAGGGTGACACTATTAGTGTGATGGCATGTGTCTCAGCAAGTGGGCAATATGTGCCCCCCTTTATAGTAATGAAGGTTGGCAATACAATGAGAATTTTGAGATTGACATGCCTCCAGGATCTAAAACTGTCCTATCAGAAAGTGGCTACATGAAGTGGGAGCAACCCCTACTCACTCACTGAAGTGGGAGCAATCTGTACAATTTCTTGACCAGTTTATTTCCGTGAAACCTAGTGGAACTGTGATGCTAATTTTGGATGGACATGGGTCGCATTGTTCTGATCTTCCAACGCTAGAAAAGGCAGTGGCTCATGATATTGTTCTGCTTTGCTTGCTGTCTCACAGTACCCATGAACTACAGCCTCTGGATGTATCACTTTGCTCCTTTAAAGACATTCTTTAATGATGCCTGCAGACTCTATGTCAGGAGATACCCTGGAAAAGGTATCAACAAGGTTGCATTTGGAGGAATTTTTGCAGAGGCCTGGAATCGTGCGGCAATGACTGGGAATGGTGTCAGCTAATTCAGGAGCTGCAGAATTTATCCCTTCAATCCCAACAGTCTTCCAGACCATGTGTTTTGTCCTGGACAAGTTCATTTACAGAATGAACAACATGAAAATGCGGAATCTGATATTGAAAATGGGATTCTTGTAGCTAAGAACCAGGCACCATTGGACATTCTTCAAGATGCAATCCCAGATAATGGGAACAATTGCAATGTTCGCAGTTCACCAACACAAGCAGGCCAGTCTCAAGCTTCTACACTCTTGACAAGCTTCGAGGATATAAGTCCTCCTCCAAGAACTACCCTGGAAATTAAAAGCAAACCAGGAACCAAAAAAAAATTGAGGCAGTCTGTAGTTATTACAAGCCCAGAGTTTATAAATGATCTCAAAAAGAGGAAGGGAAATCATCCATATTTCGTGTGCCACAAGTGCATGAGTGATGACAGTGACTAAAATTGTTGGTGTCCTTATACCCCAGAGGTTGGGGCAAACAGACGTAACATCCTTAAACTAATTAAACTTTTTCTGTTCATGTATCTTATTCCAGATCATATGATTTTCAGTTTTGTCAAATGAATGTTCAGTGCTTCTGTTACAATAATATTTTTGATTCTACAGTAAATAATATGACCTTATATATATATAATATATACCCATAATATGACCTTCATTATAAAAAATGTGTGTAGTCTTTCCATTTGCCCCGTCTTTACCCTATAATTTCTATTTGATTTCTAGTTTGTCAGTTACTCCCTCCCTGATGAGTATTTGCTGAAGTTGTTTCCCATTCGTTCTTATTAATATAGTGTGCCTGGTTTCATTTTTTGGGGTGTAGTGTGATATATGGGTCTTTTGCTGTCTCTTCCGCTAACTTCCTTTCTTCTTCTTGTTTTAAGATTTTCTTATGATTTCTCCTTTTTTCTGAATATGATTGGGTGAGTATGGTTTGAGTACTTCCCTCTCAATTCGTACAAGGTTTCTAACACCTTTCTTAGGGTATGGTGTTCCCTGTCAAACCATGTTGTGATTTCCTTTTTATTTTCGGTGCTGCTATTTGTCTTAAGAGGCCTCCCAGAGTTTGCATAGCATCGTCTATTTTTGAGGTGTCTATCAATGTTTCTATTTGTTCTATTCTGTGTATTTCTTAATCTATTTTCCCCACGTCTATTCTCCTTGATAATGCCTGTTTTGTTTTTGTTTGTGATACTTGCCATTCACCTCAGATTTTTATTTCCAGTGGCATATGCTTCCAAAGTGGGGTGTGGTTTCGTGTCCATATGGGATTTACCATTCCTCTGATTGGTCTTTTTATGAGTGCAATGTCTTTTGCACTTTTTCCACTATGGGAAATGTATGTTGGAACACTTGGGTTACTTAATAGGAATAGCCCTTCTTGTATTTGTCCAGTACTACTTTGGCTTTATAATTTGCTGTATCCAATCTACAATTTAAATTTCTGGCAATTATCATCAGTTTATTTAGCTTATTCTGTGTGACTAGTTGGCATTATTCATCAATTATATCAAATGCTGTCATGTACAGCTGGAAATAGGCTGCTATTATTATGATATGATCTGTTTCTACTCAAAGTGGGTTCCTTTAGGTTTGTTGAGATTATTGGAGTTGGTGTTGAATTTAGTAGTACAGTTATTCCTCCTCTAGGTCTTCCTCTTTTACCTAGTTTTGCTTTTAAATGTATACAGTAATATGCTGTTTGTTGCCAGTTATCTGTTAGAAATGTTTCTGTAAATATTACATAGAACTGGAACTTAAAAATTCAATGTGACTGCCTTTGTGGTTTACCAGGAGAAATATGAACTGGTTTGAGAATTCAATGCCATTCTGGCAGATTGTCACAGAGCAGCTGCCTGGTAAGCGGAAGGTCTGTGGTTCAAGTACCAGCTGTGGCATTGAATTTTTAAGTTCCAGTTCTACCTCTCAAACTTTGCCCACACACGGCTTGTGTGTTTAAAAACACCAACAGTAAGTTTGTTGGTATAAATAAATAATAATTACCATCTGAAGGTTATTTAATCCTGGGACATAAAGTACTTACAATAGTAAGTCACCATTGAGGGAATTGTCTCTGATGTGAGACTGCCTTTGTGGTTTACCAGGAGAAATACGAACTGGTTTGAGAATTCAATGCCATTCTGGCAGATTGTCACAGTAGCTCAATGGTTAGAGCAGCCGCCATTAAGCGGAACATCTGTGGTTCAAGTCCCAGCTGTGGATTGAATTTTTAAGTTCCAGTTCTACCTTTCAAACATTGCCCACATACGGCTTGTGTGTTTAAAAACACCAACAGTAAGTTTGTTGGCATAAATAAATAATAATTACATATATCCCTTCATAAAGTCTCAGGGAGACAATTCTGTTCCAGATTTGCTAATTTGCTTTAGGTGCAAGGGGAAACAGTAAGCTTTAAGCAGTAGTCAAATGTTTAAGAACAGCTGGTTAATGTGATAGCTTTGTCATTCCACTCTCTTTGCATGGCCAAGAGAAAAAAGAATGAGGAATGATTTCCCATCTGAGAGAATTATAAATATAGGAAAATTCAAGACAAATATCTCAAAAATAGCTCACTCTGCACACATACACACACACACAGTATGTGAAATAAATGAATAATTTGCACGTTTTAGCAAGATAACTTTTTGTGCAGTAAGATTTTGTCTATCCCTTAGAGTTTACCAGTTATATAAAAGTTATTCAGAATGAAGAGAACTCTTCTGAGGACATTCCCAGAAAATTCAAGATATACATTTCATTTGTCATAAAAATATGTTAAACATAATTTTAAGCCATGAGAGCCATTTTTGCAGAATTCAACATTTTCAAAAAATGTGTCATATAAAGTGTGAGGTTGCAGTTTGGAACTTTTCTTGAAAATCTTGGGAGATGTTAAACTTAAATATCAAATCTGGTATTTAACTTATCTTTTCCTTTTTTATTATGCACTAACCAACCTCTTTCCGGGCCCAGGCCTAGTGCCTGGCCACTGCATCTCCCACCTCTGACCACGACAGGCATCGAGAATGGGGTGCAATACTGGATGGTTGGACATGGTCAGTGCCCCAGCCCCTCCCAGTCGGTTATGCTGTTGTCACAATTAGGGGTTGCTACTTCTCAATCAAGTAGTTCGTCAATTGGTCCCTCAAGTACCTAATGAGGCTGAATACACCCCGGACCAGGTTTCCAAGCAAATGAAAATCCACATTGGCACTAGGAATTGAACCTGCATCTCCTGCTTGATAAGCAACAGCGCTATCACTGTGCAAAGGAGAAGAGCTGGCACACTCACACAAACACACTCAGATGTATCTTTTTTGAAGAGGTCTTTTCTGGATTCAGTGAGTTCCAAAACATGCAAGCAATTGAACATTGCAGCATTTAGATGTGGTGAGTGTGCATGTGCAGTGGATTTATTCTGGCTGAGTGATCATAGCATCAGAAGCCTATTCTTCCTCTAGAATGCATTTATATCTTACAAAATATGCTCCTGAATACATTTATCCCTAGGATCCCGAAGCAATTTTCTGTCACATGCACTGGAAAGGGAGGGAGGTTGGGTAAGTTTCAACACCCACATGTTAATTTAAGAAAGTGAACAATTGAATATCACCTTATAAATTAAAAATGTGTTTATTATAGCTGGAAGGTATTTTTTATATACAAGAATTTCAAATATTGAATAAAATAAGCAAAATATGCAAGTAATAAAAGCTTAGCGAATATGTGTCCTGGCAGATAGAAATTTCTATTAACTTTTTGTCTGGAATTAACCAACACATTTTACAACTCTTTCTGAGTGCTTAATATACGTCATGTCCATGTATATGTAGGGCATTATTTTACTGTGCTCTGCATTCTTGCAATTTGAGTTTTTGCATTCAACTTGTGTGAGTACTAATGTTTTTGTATCCCCCCTGAAAAGTGCATATTATCCAACAATATGCTACTAGCATGCTAAACACATCAAGAGATTCCTCGCAAATGGTTGCATTTTTCATAAGGAAATCAATACAAATCTGGTGCAGTGAATAGCTCACCTCTGTGGCATCTGTAAGTGTGTCTCATATTTAAGAGGTCTAAAGTTTGAGTCTTATTTAGGGTGAGTTGCCTGGCTGATGCTTTTTCTTGGAGTTTTCCCTTATCCTGAGAAGATGAATGTTGTGTAACTTTAAGCTCTATGGATCTCATTTCACCCATTTCAACAACAAAATCCAAATTACGCAAACATGCATATAAGAAATGTTATTTGGAGTCCACAAGTCATAAAATGAATAACTACAGAGTTTTAAAAGTTTAACATAAAAACATACATCTGCATGGAAATCCAGGCTTTATTCATGATCATACATTTTGCTTGCCATTGTTCTACTATCATGATATGTTTATTTCTCCACAGTCTGAGCACCATCAGAAGCATCAACTATATTGAAATGGATACCAAAATAATAATCAAAGAAGAGGATCCTCTTGCAGCCACACAGAATGAGAGCGAGTTCCTTACCAAGAATGTTACCTTGAAGACAAACAGTGATGCTGTGCTTATGGACAGTGATTGTGATGTGGCAGTCAAAACTGAAATTAAATCTGAGATTCCTTTTCTAGACTTTCATTCTCCGGAAAAGAGAGAATGCTTTATTAAACATTTTGTAAACCAGACTAAGTGTGCAACTATTACATGCAGCAACAACTGTGAGAAAGAGACCAAAATAAAAATTGATTTGGAGAAAAAGACAGAATTTCCTCTAGAGGATTCTGAAATGCAAGTTATGAAAAACAGCGATCATGAAATGGATAACAAAATAGAAATTAAAGAGGAAACCTGGTGGCTGGAAACAGAAAACTCATCTCTTTGTAATGACATGAAGGTAAGTTTTGTGGAAATCTGCTGCATTTAAAATGTTTGTTGCTCACATGATAAAATATTTGAATAATGTAATAGGAAATTAATAAGGGTAAGAGAGAGTTCATAAGTGTTTGTTTGTCATGTGATGTGTAAGGGGCGTTCAAAAAGAAATGAGCCACAGTCTGCAGTGCGCAAACTGGTGACAGGATGGTAATATAGCAGTGTATGTTACTAAGAGTGGTTCTGACAAGAGCATGGAAGTTCACAACCCGTCGCTAGGGGGTACGCATGCAAGTCATGTGACTATACACAGCTAACAAAAGCAAGCATCAATCATCCAGCGCTGTCATTCGCATTGGAAACATTGAAATGGAGGCATCAAAAGAAGAGCAAAGAGGTGTTATTCATTTTCTGATAGCAGAAGGAGTAGGAGAAACGGACATTCATCGACGAATGTCACAAGTGTACGGTAACACTGCATGTCCCTTTCAAGTGTCAAGATGTGGCACAAGCGTTTCAGGGAAGGATGGGTGTTGTTAGCCAATAGTGCACGGCCTGGAGCACCACTATGCATTACCGATGATATCGTCCAGCTGGTTGATGCACTCATTACCATAACCACCGAGTGACAGTGAAAGCCATAGCCGCTGAGGTTGGATTGAGCATCCGAAGTGTTCACATCATCATGAAGGAAAGACTGCACTTGCTTAACGTGTGCACCCAGTGGGTGCCCCACAGTCTTCAACCACACCAGGGAGCATGTTGAGTGACCCACTGTCTTGGTCATCTGCAGCACTATGCTAGGGAAGGGAATGAGTTCCTGGCACGAGTGGTGGCTGGAGATGAGTCTTGGTGTCATCACTTTGAACCAGAATCAAAACGAAAAAGTCTCCAGTGGAAGCATCCAGGGTAACCACCACCAAAAAATCCAAGGCCATCCACACGAGTGAAGGAAAAGTTATGCTAACGTTCTTCTTTGGCTAAGATAGTCCCTTCTGATACACTTCCTGTAGCATGGGACAACAGTGAATGCTCAGCATTACTCGCAAACTTTGAGCACCCTTTGCCAAGAGATCAAATCAAAATGACCAGGCATTCTCACCCATGGGGTCATTGTGCTTCATGACAATGCAAAGCCTGAAATGGTCAACACAATTGCAGCACTCTTGCAGAAATTCAAATGGTAGGTTCTTTGCCACCCTCCATACAGTCCAGATCTCTCTGCCTGAGCTTACGCCATGTTTGGTCTCCTAAAAAAAGACGGGTAAGCGATTCACCTCGGATGACGATGTCAAGCTGTACATGCGGAATTGGTTCACAATGCAGTCCCAGGAATTTTTTGAGTGCCATTCAGCACTTTGTGTCACAATGGGACAAGTGTCTCAACAGCCAGGGCCAATACTTATAACATACAGGTATTGGTTTCTGTTCTTATGCCTCCAGCTCATTTCTTTTTGAATGCTCCTTATATTTGAAGTGTTGAAAGTAATGGGGGTGGAATTTTGGAAAATTATAACAAAATACTGACCAAAATTATAACCAAAAATACTGTAAGATATTCTAGCATGTGAAAAAATGTATACTTTTCTCAAAAATTTCATGAATGCATATGAAATCAAAGACAAATTGTAAGAACACACACAACCCCATCACAACATATAATGCCTCGTTTTTTTAACTTTTTAGGATTGCAAGGCTTAAAAACTAAAAAGAAATCAATGACATTTGCAATAAACAATAACAAAATCCACAGATTAATATTTGAGGAAAGCTCTGGATACCCGTCCTTACTCATTTTATACTTGATTTAATTGTGTTTTGTATTTTTTATAAACACTAAGAATTTTTGAAGCTGTATATTGGGTATTAAAAACTGATGCTATTCTGTAATCATCTGTAAGTCTGCAGTTTCTAAAGGTTGTTTCTTACAATTCTCTTTCTGTAGTCCTGAAATATATCTGTATGCTTTAGTTCTGTCTTTTCTATAGAATGTGTTCTATAAAATTATTATGTTTTTCATTTTTAATTCATAAACTTGCCTTTTTAAAAATTGCACATTTCTTCATCCAGTTTATCACTCGTTCTTTACCTTGGGAAATTTCTGCTTTTTTCTGGCTTCACTGCAATCTTTCTTTAACCCATTAACCCCCAGCAGTCTATGTATAGACTACTACAGCTAAAGGAGATTGCCTCGGTACCGGTCACTTAAGCCAATATCCATGTTTAGGGCAAATTGGATAATGAATTTAAGCAAAACTGACAGCAGAGGATAGAGGACAACCAGAATAACAATTAGAACAGTAATTTGAAAATATAATTTACTTTTAAGTATCCATAATTATAAATACTTAGAGACTTTCAAGAAAAACTGTTCCCATTATCGGTCACTTTGGTATGCATGAAAAAAACATTGGTAGAATATAATAATTACATAAAATGTATATGATAATAATACAGATGTATTTTGTTTAGACACTATCACTCTTAGTCATTTTTTACAATGCTCACACACAAAAAATGCTATTTCGTCACTGTCTGCGCAACTTATATGTGCCCAACCACAACACTTGCAACACTGCATCTAATCTTCTTGAAAGCAATTCACCAAAAATAACGCATTCAGTTTCTTCGGTGTTTTCTTTTTTGTTGCCTTCACTTCAATTTCCAGACTGAAGTTTCCGTTTAATATGACCTGAAATTACCTTCTTTTTTAGATCATTCCTTCCACAAAAATCTCTTTCTTTCTTCTGTCATTTGATTCACTCCTTTTCTTCTACCATATTTTTGAAGGGAGTGGATGTCAGAAGTGCACTGTTTTTCTCCTCTCCTTTTTCTGTTAACAATTTTCTCTGCAGATCATCAGCTACAGGAGAGATCTTGTCAATGGCCTTCTGGAAGTCTGTAGATTCATGACCGGTAATGGGAACACACACCTTGACCGAACACGGGGCAACACAAAGGGGTTATAAAATAGTAAAATGAATACTATACAAAAAGATTTTCAGGAATTTAAGCATGTTAACTCACTGCTTGGGTATGCTAAGAGTATAATTAAATATAATATATAAGTTAAACTCATCTAAACACGGTCAATACAGTCACAAGTTTTAGCAGCGTAATACAAAAGCACCATCATCCACACTTCACAAAGGTTTTCTCTAAAATGGCAAGAGAAACCCGAACTTCACACGAATCGCGTTCTTTTGTTCCTGCCGACCACATCATAGCTGTTTTTTGCTATCTAGCGTCTTAATGTGTAACTACTTGTTGACCGGTAAGAGGGCCTGACCGGCAACAGGGCAACCTCCTACTTTTTTTTACTTAGTTTATGTGAATTCTCAAAAGTTTTTTGATACTGTATATCATCATTGATGTTACCTGATTATGTGAACAATTTATTGTCTCTAAAAAACTAGAATATCGTCTAGTTTATTAATTTACAATAGTAAGCTGCAAATTACTGCAGTGCCTGTGAAAGCATATTATTGTTTTTTTCCTTGTTATGTTTCCCTACCAACTTCCTTTAATACAACAAACTGTCAATAGAGGTTTGTACTAGTGCGACACACAAAGAATGTGCCACTGTAAGCAATTCTAATGCTGAAAATATGATCCTAAAGTCAAGTGATGTATTTATAGGCCACTGGGCACAAGTGTTATCTTATGTCAGCACATGGAAACTAACTTGTTGCAACGCTAGCAGGATTGTTACTTCTGTAATAGTATGCAAGCATCTGGCAAGTGAGTTATTTGTCTTCTACAGTTTTTCAGCCAAAACACATATCCCCAAAGGAAAGTTAAAGAAATATAGCTACTTTTGGTCTCCATCTTTATCTAAGTTAAAACACGAAAGAAATATAGCAAGAGTCAAAGCCGAAAGAACCAAGTGTCCAGAAGATGTACAAAACTGGAGAAGAAAAGCAGCCATTTTTAAGAAAGAATTAATTACAGCAAAAAGGGCTGGTTTCACAAATTTTGTAGAACATATGGACTATAGGAAAGATGGAAATAAAATATACAAATTCCTTAATAAAACAAAATTATCAAAAAATACAACTGAACCATTAAAATATAATAACAAAAGCTTAACTACAGATAGGGAAATAGCAGAATCCCTTAACAAGTTTTATGCTCAGTCACAAAGAATACCCCAAGCGTATAAAAAACAAGATAAGGCTATCCAAAAAACTATCAGAGAAACTAGTAAGCCAAAAGGTATACGAAATGATATTTTTATTCAGGATTTTAATGAAACAGAACTGGATTTAGCAATAGAACAATTACAGAACAAAAAATCTCCTGGACCTGACAAGATCCACCCAGAGTTTATAAAACACCTTGGCAGGAAAGGAAAAGAAATCCTACTTAAACTGTATAACACGTGTTGGAGAATGACTGTACCTTCCGACTGGAAAAAAGCCATTATCATCCCGATTTTAAAGAAAAACAAACCCTCAAACAATATTAATAGTTTCAGACCAATATCTTTGACCAGTGTTATTGCAAAAGTGATGGAAAGAATGGTGGCATCTAGACTTAACTGGTTTCTAGAATATTACAGCTTAATTAATAGTTCACAGACCGGCTTCAGACAGAATCATAGTACAAGTGAAAATGTACTCCTACTAAGCCAAGACATCAAGGAAGCTTTCAATAGAAAGGAGGATACCTTGGCAGTATTCATTGATTTTAAATCAGCATATGACTCAGTCTGGAGAAATAAATTAGTTGAGAAGTTGCAATCAATAGGTGTGAAAAGTAACATGCTTAAGTGGATAACTCAGTTTATTTCACAAAGATTTTGTGCCACAAAATATAATACATACATTTCCAAATATAAACAAACACACCGAGGACTTCCACAAGGTGCTGTTCTGAGCACAACACTCTTTAACATATATATAAATGACCTTCCATCAATAATAAAAACTAGAAACCAAAATTGCTTTATTTGCTGACGATGTAGTCATTTGGACTTCAGGCTCTTCAAAAAAACCTGAATTAATTAAAGACAGAATAGAAACAGCCCTAAACAAAGTACATGAATGGAGCTCCAAAAACCTCATGACTATCAATGTGGAAAAAACAAATTATGAATTATTTACACTAAAATACAAACCAGTTAATGTTAGCATAAATTATAATGGTAAACCACTCAAAGCAGTTGATGATGCCAAATACTTAGGCATCACTTTCGACAGAAAGCTAAGTTGGAAAAAACATATAACAAACATCTCAGAAAAGGTTGAAAAGAAATTGCAAATCCTGAAAAGGTTAGCTGGTGCTAAATGGGGCTGCTCAAGGAGAGTCCTTAACACGACATACAAAATGTATATTAAACCAAACCTCTTGTACTGTTCTGAAGCTTTAATAACAGCAGCAAATGCTAACATCAATAAACTTGAACAAATACAAAATCAGGCTCTTCGCCTAATCACTGGAGCAGTTAAATCCACACCTATTGATGCCATGCTTGCCTTAACACGGACCCCATCAATAACAACAAAAATAGAAGAACAAGCATTGCTCCAACACGAGAAAATGTTACGACTGCCAAACTCTAAATGGACAGAAGAGAACCTCCCCCCTTCAATCCTTAAAACTCATAGTAGTTTCCTAGAAAAGGTAACATAGATTAAATCCAAATTGAACATTCCTAACACCAGAGAAAATCTACTTATAAGAGAAAATCCATTGGAATTATTGCAACCTACCTTCAATTTGGAATTAATAGAGGAAATAAGTAAATCAGACGCAGCAAAAGAAATACAAAAACTTCTAGCTCTGGAAACAATCAATACTAGGTATCCCACAGAAGAATGGCTGCACATATATACTGATGGATCCTCCAAGGAAAACCTTACTGGAGCTGGAGTTACGTGTTCACATTTTTCCTTTTATCATTCTGTTGGCAGAGACACAACAAATTATGATGGAGAAATAGAGGCTATATACATTGCTCTCCGACAATTATTAAATCTTCCCTTAAATAAATTTAACAAGGCAGTAATTCTTTCAGATTCTAAAGCTGCAATTCAGGGAATATGTTCAAATACTACAAAGAAGTCAACAAAAATTAGAGAATGCTACAAAATGTTAACACAACTCCAAAAGGTTAATAAGACTGTTCATCTCCAATGGATTCCAGCACACTGTGGAGTCATGGGGAACGAAGCTGCAGACTCACTTGTAAAGAAAGGCACAACAATAAAACAAAAGTCTAAATTCAATTTCTCATATTCCTCAATAAAACGCTTGATCATTAAAAATTTTTGTCATTCATATCTACAAGAAATAGAAACAAATGCCAAAGATAAAAAATGGATTACACTACTTTCCAATCCAGATATAATCCCCCAGAGACCAAGGAAAACAGCTGTTGCAGCCTTCCGACTATTGACAAATCATGACTGCTTAGCAAGTCATCTCTACAGAATTGGTATCTCAGCCTCACCAATATGTGTCCTGTGTAACGATCCAGCAGAAATGAATGAAGAACACTTGAAGACCTGTGAAGCATTAAGATCAGAAGAAACTACAGTTCAAAAGTATTGGCAAGCACGAATGCTAATGGCTTCATTGCCAGATGCAAGGCACTAGAAAACAACAACAACAACAGTTTTTCTGTTTGAAACAGAGTGAAGTAATGTTCAAAAGTATTCTTTATTGTGTTCTTTGAAGCAACAATAACATGTAAGCTCATGGATTCCCAAAGTAAATGTCTTATAGCTATTATATTTGGGGATAAGTTTGCAATTCTGCACTAACAAATATGCAAGTCCGTTGGTTATTTCTTTTTTGCTTTTCATTATTTTTAATTACATTCAGAGATATGACATGTAACAATTATAACATCACATTCAAAGGAATTATGCTGGGTACTATAAGTGACAATAACTTTTTCAATGGAATTCACAATGCTTATGAAACAATCGATGTGATTGTTCTCCTGATTAAGACAGTCTGACTGATGATGATGAAGTATAGTAAATGTGAATGATGTTCCCGGTCCAGTTGAAGTACATTTCACTACCCCTGCAAAGAGTGAATGAACGACCCTAGGTTTGAAAAGTAAACCAAAAAAAAAGAAAGAAAACTTTGAGACTGACCAACATAGTACAAAAAATCTGATGTGTTGCACCTACATGACTTTCTCTACTTGTACTAACCATTCTTACAAACTCTTATTCCTATATTTTCTTCATGTTAAGATTAACATTCGTAGAAATTATCTCATTGCAATTTCCTTGTAGGTGCAAGGGGAATGTTAGAATACAGTAGGCTTTGTGAGATAGTCAGATGTTTGAGATTCTGTTGTCTTTGCACACTTAACATAAATAAACTGAACAACGATCCATTTCGTGGAAGTTCTAAGTTTTCTGAAACTCACACACATAACAAGGAATATCTCGGAAATGGTTCACCCTACAAGAAAATTTATTGAGACATAAAGTGTGTATTTTAGCAAGATCTACAGTTTTTGTATAGTATAATTTGGTCTATCTCTGTAACGGTTTACCAGTTATGCAAAAGTCGTCCAGAGTAAATACGACTACAGGGGCTATAGCCAGAAAATTCAATATATACATTTCATTTGTCACCAAAATATCTCAAACATGACATTTTAATCAAAATCGTTAGAGCCATTTTCAAGAAAATCAAAATTTTCCAAGTAAAGGGTAGTTTATGGTAGGGCTATTCTCTTCAAAATCTTCGTGTCGCATCCTTGAAAGACATTAAACTTAAATACCAACTTTGGTTTTTAACCGACTTTTCGTTTTTGAGTTATGCTGTCCACAGACTGACACACAGACCTTTTTCTAAAAATGCTTTTTTTTTATTTAAGGGGCCTCAAAACATGTATTTCCGGTGAAATCTCGACATCGAATTTTTTGGGTGGAATACAATACTTCCCCTACTTACCAGTAGAGAAAGTAAAAATGTGCTTCCAGATGTTTTGAACCTTACCGCAGTTGATAATAAGCTTTTACCACACCAGATGTTTCAGTTAATAAGTGGTTTTGCTATAAATGATCTGTAAATGCTTTAAGAAATAAAGGTCAATCACAAAATACATTAACCTGATGGAAATGTATTCGTCCATCTTTACGGTATGTTTTGATAACATTAACACTGAGCTGTCTGTTTATAGACCAGGTGACTTTGGGACACTGGGTGAATATAAAGGCAAACAAATATATTGTTGACATACTGTATGATAAACAAATGCTGTTCATATGATTTTCTTAACTTTTGAAAGAAAAAATAAGTTGAATATTAATGGGTTGATACCGTATTTTATCGCATAAGGCCCCCCCCCCTCGCACATTTCCCTCCCCTATGATTTTTCATCACTAAAAATTATTTACCTATTAAACATCACATAATTCCTTCTCCTGGTTCGTTCTGAGTGGCCTTCAAATGACTTGATAATAGACAAAAATCAACGCAGCGATGCCTGTCATGGACAACAATGGACGTAGTGCATGTCACAAATATACTCGTATTGCCATTGTCACAACGTATCATAAAATTGAAATGTGAAGTTGCAGACGTGTTTCAAGTCAGTTTGTTACAAGTAGTCATATTGTTAAGAGGAGTTTTAAAAAAATGGTATTTCTTGTGCCATTAATGGTTGTGACGGCATGTTGTGAAATAGTGAACATGAAGATGTGTTATCTGAGCCATATATAAATGAAAATAGTGATGATAGTGACGAAAGTGAGACTACAGAATAGTCAGAGAAAAGAAACAATGAAACAATGCATTGTAGGCCCAATGAAACCGTGGTATGTATCCAGTTCATTCACAAATTACTGTATACCTATATAACTTTCACATAATACTACATGGTGTCCCTTCCTTTATGAATTCCTAGAAGCACCACTTGCATAATTCCCTCCCCAGTATTTTAAGCAAATTTTACAAGAAAAAAGGGGGGAATTACACGATAAAATATGGTATATCTTAATTTCTTAGTCCAAAATAGTTTATATACCTTGATTTTGCCTTTAGGAATGCACTTCTGAGCTGTTTTTATTCAAGTTTTGCAAAGTCTTTAAGTGATTTAGTGATTCTGTTGTAGTTATTTTTCTCGGTAGTGTATTTTTGTAGTACTTTTTGTACTGTTTCCAATTTTCTTTCTTAAATTTCCAAGTAGTTTTCTCAGTTTGGGGTTTGGCTTGATGTGATGAAATATCAGTGTTTAAAATTACAGCTCTATGACTTGTACCAAAGTCACTGACTTGTCTGTGTTTTCTCAGCAATATTGGAAGACAAATCACTAAATCAGGATTTGTGATAGTTCCTATGTGATGAACTGTTTGTTAAATAACATGCATGCAAAGTCTTGTGATTGTGTTGGTCTGGGATTGCAGCTCAACTCGTGATGTCATTGGTGAAGAAAGTCATGAGATTTTCCTAAATATTAGGCTAACTGAATCATATCTACTGAGTTACCCTTACTAAACATTCTTTTTGGACAGCTCTGTGTTCTTTAAATCAAAATCTTTATCCCGTTTGTTTTATTTCACTTGATATAATGTCAAATCTTTGTGCATAATTCCTTATGCCATATAGCAATTTGTAAATAAATCAAACTTGGCATTTTGTGATCATGGACATGTAACTAATTCTGTGAATTATTCTGTTACAGGACAAGGACCTCACACCAATAAAATCACCAAGGTAAGATTCGAGTCTTGGCTAATGTGTTATAGTATTTTCCTTTGTTGCTATTCCTTTATATATAGATATTTTATTTACATCTTTGAGAGTAATGTACATGTCAGTATATGAAATATTTACAAAAGTTTGGACATATACAGAATGTCCCCCAAAAAAATACTGACAATGCTTAGTATGTTTTGCGGGATGGGAAACTGATCAGTTTTGAAATAGGAACTCCTGTTTGGAAGTGCATGGTTTGGACACTAGCCCATTGAATAGTGAGATGGTTGTATGTTCACTTCATCAATAAACCCAACATCGATCTGTCTACATTATAAACGGGCTTCAAACTGTGTACCTCCTATGTCATTGCAGAGCCTCTATTGGCGGTGGTGAGCCTTATAACATGACCCAATACGTGCGGTTGTCTTTCAAGATTTTCAATCGCTCCACAGAATTGATCCATAAGGTCCTCTGCTGATGTTACCACAGTGTCATACACCATACTCTTCATACAGCTCCACAGAAAATAGTCAAGAGGTGTCATATCTGGCGACTGCACTGGCCATAGAACTGGTCCTCCTCTACCAGTCCATCGATTTGAACATGCAACATTGAGGTGATTCTGCACATTTACATCAAACTGTCCAGGAGCTCAAGTAAACCATTTCAGGAGCTGTGTACTGGTACATGTCGCATTGCTATTAAAAAACGTTACTGTACTGGAAACTGCACAAGTAACACAGTAGGATGGGCACCAAGGTCTCTATGGAGCAATTTAGCGCATGCGCAGGAGTGTTATCATGCTCAGGTAATTTATCCAAGTACAAAGATGACTAAAGGGTTGCATATCTTCCGTATTGAGGTACCAAAACATTTAACAAATTGTCACCATTGTTGTTGTTTTCTAGTGCTTTGCATCTGGCAATGAAGCCATTAGCATTCGTGCTTTCCAATACTTTTGAACTGTAGTTTCTTCTGATCTTATTGCTTCACAGGTCTTCAAGTGGTCTTCGTTCATTTCTGCTGGATCGTTACACAGGACACATATTGGTGAAGCTGAGATACCTATTCTGTAGAGATGACTTGCTAAGCAGTCGTGATTTGTCAGTAGTCGGAAGGCTGCAACCGCTGTTTTCCTTGGTCTCTGGGGGATTATATCTGGGTTGGAAAGTAGTGTAATCCATTTTTTATCTTTGGCATTTGTTTCTGTTTCTTGTAGGTATGAATGAGAGAATTTTTTAATGATCAAGCGTTTTATTGAGGAATATGAGAAATTGAATTTAGACTTTTGTTTTATTGTTGTGCCTTTCTTTGCAAGTGAGTCTGCAGCTTCATTCCCCATGACTCCACAGTGTGCTGGAATCCATTGGAGATGAACAGTCTTATTAACTTTTTGGAGTTGTGTGAACATTTTGCAGCATTCTCTAATTTTTGTTGACTTCTTTGTAGTATTTGAACATATTCCCTGAATTGCAGCTTTAGAATCTGAAAGAATTACTGCCTTGTTAAATTTATTTAAGGGAAGATTTAATAATTGTCGGAGAGCAGTGTATATAGCCTCTATTTCTCCATCATAATTTGTTGTGTCTCTGCCAACAGAATGATAAAAGGAAAAATGTGAACATGTAACTCCAGCTCCAAGAAGGTTTTCCTTGGAGGATCCATCAGTATATATGTGCAGCCATTCTTCTGTGGGATACCTAGTATTGATTGTTTCCAGGGCTAGAAGTTTTTGTATTTCTTTTGGTGTGTCTGATTTACTTATTTCCTCTATTAATTCCAAACTGAAGGTAGGTTGCAATAATTCCAATGGATTTTCTCTTATAAGTAGATTTTCTCTGGTGTTAGGAATGTTCAATTTGGATTTAATCTGTGTTACCTTTTCTAGGAAACTACTATGAGTTTTAAGGATTGAAGGGGGGAGGTTCTGTTCTGTCCATTTAGATTTTGGCAGTCGTAACATTTCCTCGTGTTGGAGCAATGATTGTTCTTCTATTTTTGTTGTTATTGATGGGGTCCGTGTTAAGGCAAGCATGGCATCAATAGGTGTGGATTTAACTGCTCCAGTGATTAGGCGAAGAGCCTGATTTTGTATTTGTTCAAGTTTATTGATGTTAGCATTTGCTGCTGTTATTAAAGCTTCAGAACAGTACAAGAGGTTAGGTTTAACATACATTTTGTATGTTGTGTTAAGGACTCTCCTTGAGCAGCCCCATTTAGCACCAGCTAACCTTTTCAGGATTTGCAGTTTCTTTTCAACCTTTTCTGAGATTATTATTTATTTATGCCAACAAACTTACTGTTGGTGTTTTTTTAAACACACAAGCCGTGTGTGGGCAAAGTTTTCACAATAGCTCAGTGGTTAGAGCGTCCGCCCGGTAAGCGGAAGGTCTGTGGTTCAAATCCCAGTTGTGGCATTGAATTTTTAAGTTCCAGTTCTACCTCTCAAACTTTTCTGAGATGTTTGTTATATGTTTTTTCCAACTTAGCTTTCTGTCGAAAGTGATGCCTAAGTTTTTGGCATCATCAACTGCTTTGAGTGGTTTACCATTATAATTTATGTTAATATTTACTGGTTTGTATTTTTGTGTAAATAATTCATAATTTGTTTTTTCCACATTGATAGTCATGAGGTTTTTTGAGCTCCATTCATGTACTTTGTTTAGGGCTGTTTCTATTCTGTCTTTAATTCAGGTTTTTTTTTGGAGAGCCTGGAGTCCAAATGACTACATCATCAGCAAATAAAGCAATTTTGGTTTCTAAAGTAGTTATTATTGATGGAAGGTCATTTATATAAATGTTAAAGAGTGTTGTGCTCAGAACAGCGCCTTGTGGAAGTCCTCGTTGTGTTTGTTTATATTTGGAAATGTGTGTATTATATTTTGTGGCACAAAATCTTTGTGAAATAAACTGAGTTATCCATTTAAGCATGTTACTTTTCACACCTATTGATTGCAACTTCTCAATTAATTTGTTTCTCTAGACTGAGTCATATGCTGATTTAAAATCAGTGAATACCGCTAAGGTATCCTCCTTTCTATTGAAAGCTTCCTTGATGTCTTGGCTTAGTAGAAATGCATTTTCACTTGTACTATGCTTCTGTCTGAAGCCGGTCTGTGAACTATTAATTAAGTAGTAATATTTTAGGAACCAGTTAAGTCTAGATGCCACCATTCTTTCCATCACTTTTGCAATAACACTGGTCAAAGATATTGGCCTGAAACTATTAATATTGTTTGAGGGTTTGTTTTTCTTTAAAATTGGGATGATAATGGCTTTTTTCCAGTCTGAAGGTACAGTCATTCTCCAACATGTGTTATATAGTTTAAGTAGGATTTCTTTTCCTTTCCTGCCAAGGTGTTTAATAAACTCTGGATGGATCTGTCAGGTCCTGGAGATTTTTTGTTCTGTAATTGTTCTATTGCTAAGTCTAGTTCTGTTTCGTTAAAATCCTGTATAAAAATATTATTTCATATATCTTTTGGCTTATTAGTTTCTCTGATAGTTTTTTTGATAGCTTTATCTTGTTTTTTATATGCTTGGGGTATTCTTTGTAACAGCATAAAACTTGTTAAGGGATTCTGCTATTTCCCTATCTGTAGTTAAGCTTTTGTTATTATGTTTTAATGGTTCAGTTGTATGTTTTGATAATTTTGTTTTATTAAGGAATTTGTATATTTTATTTCCATCTTTCCTATAGTCCATATGTTCTGCAAAATTTACTGAAACTGGCCCTTTTTGCTGTAATTAATTCTTTCTTAAAAATGGCTGCTTTTCTTCTCCAGTTTTGTATATCTTCTGGACACTTGGTTCTTTCGGCTTTGACTCTTGCTATATTTCTTTCGTGTTTTAACTTAGATAAAGACGGAGACCAAAAGTAGCTATATTTCTTTAACTTTTCTTTGGGGATATGTGTTTTGGCTGCTGTCAATAATATTTCACAAATTTTTTTATTCATTTCATCTGTTGACTTGAACTCTGATTCTAACAGTATATTACACTTCCCTTCTATCTCATTTTGCAAACTGGACCAATGTGCTTTTTTAAAATTCCAAGAAGTTTTAATTTTTGGTTTATTACTTTTATTTCTTAGACCTCTTATGGAGTTTATGGTGATTCTGTGGCCTGAACCTGGGTCTTCTATTATTTCTCTTTTTGTATTGTCAATTATGTCAGATGACACCATCAGAAGATCAGGATTTGTACCCAAACCATTATAATGAAGGTAAGTGGGTGGATCATTTGGATTAAATATTAATTCTATTGTTGATGAGTTTAATAGGTCTTCTATGACTCTTCCTGCTGAATTTATATCTCTGTAGCCCCACGTAGGGGAGTGTGCATTAAAATCACCTATTAAAATACTTTTGGGTTCTATAGGAATAGAATTTAGATATAGTGTATTGTCTGGAGGATTGTAGATACTGTAAATTCTATAGTGGTAGTTACTTTTCCATACTTCAATTTTAACTATTTCTGATTTATCTTTTTCCTCCATTGTTTTTTGGATTTGAATAGTAGTTTCCATAAGGAAAAATTGAAGCTATTAACAGTGAAGCAACAAGATTCTAAAGTAAGAACAAATTAGGAACTAAAAACTTCACTTATCTTATTATTATTATTATTATTATTATTATTATTATTATTATTATTATTATTATTATTATTATTATTATTATTATTATTATTATTATTATTATTATTATTATTATTATTATTATTATTATTATTATTATTATTATTATTATTATTATTATTATTATTATTATTATTATTATTATTATTATTATTATTATTATTATTATTATTATTATTATTATTATTATTATTATTATTATTATTATTATTATTATTATTATTATTATTATTATTATTATTATTATTATTATTATTATTATTATTATTATTATTATTATTATTATTATTATTATTATTATTATTATTATTATTATTATTATTATTATTATTATTATTATTATTATTATTATTATTATTATTATTATTATTATTATTATTATTATTATTATTATTATTATTATTATTATTATTATTATTATTATTATTATTATTATTATTATTATTATTATTATTATTATTATTATTATTATTATTATTATTATTATTGCTATTATTATTAGTATTATTATTACTACTATTATTGTTGTTATTGTTATTATTGTTATTGTTATTATTATTATTATTATTATTATTATTATTATTATTATTATTATTATTATTATTATTATTATTATTATTATTATTATTATTATTATTATTATTGTCATCATCATTATGATTCAGGGTCAGCAAATAATACTGAGATAAGTGAAGTTTTTAGTTTCTAATTTGTTCTTACTTTAGTAGCTTTCAGATTTCTTTTAATTCCTGTAAGAATACCACTTGCTATTTGACGAGCTTTTGGAAGTATATGTGTAGTGTACTGATCCATTTCAAAGTATATTTCCTGTTCTTCTGATATATTGGCTGCTTGTACTGTGAAGACATCTATATCTTGGTCTTTTAATATTTTCATTAGCTCTTGTTTTTTAGGCTGGGACATGCCTCCTGCATTCCATTGTAGAATTCTTAAAGTATTGGAATTGTTGTGATGAAATTTGCCTAAAGATGTCCCCACCCGGAGATCTGATTGGGGGACAGTTTTAACTCCGGAATGTTTATCTTTAGGACTCATACTCATGTATGTGGCTTTCATGTAACTGTTTTCTTAACGGGCACCAATTTTACAATGTGGCAGTTACATCACCCGACTTAAACCCCCATTTTGCAAGGGGGACCACACCTATCGTTGGTCAACGGGTCCATCGGACCTAGCCGGGAGGACTAAATAGATGATATTTAGATCCACTGACCTTCCCCTCATGTGCCTCTGAAGGATGCTGTTGTGCTGTGATAGGCCAGCACATATGTATGTATTGTCACAACTGTTCGTTGTCAAATTTTGACAAATATGTATATACTGAGAAGAGCTCAGTTAAATGCAGCATTCAATTTCAAATCTTTGGTCAAATTAACAAGCTACAGTTAATTTAAAGTATAGACTTATTATAACATTGAGCAACTACTTAAAAGTATATAAGCATTTGTAACAGTCAGGTCAGTGGAATGAGGAAAAGGACCATCCATTCAAAACATTGTTTGTATGTAAATACTGTTTGTTTAGGAGCAGGTTTCTTAGTTTAATTTTAAAAGGATTTGGGGACTAAGGTTTTATTTCAAATTTATTGTACATTGATACAGCAAAAGTAGGAAATGCTCAGTGGACTCTTGGCAAGCCTATGACTACACAAACGTAAGGTGTTAAGATTCCTTGTGATGTAGTTATGATAATCTGCGTTCTTATAGAAGCAAGTTTATATTTACGTTTGAAATTAAAGGTTTCGAGCATATACATGTAGTATAGTGCTCAGGTTTCAAACACAATAACTTCTTTTACCACAACATAAAGATCTTGGACAAAATCTGCTACATGCTATTCAAGCTCTCAAAATTGAGATCAGCCTAATGTGAGAGTTAACATTGTAATAAATAAAGCTATAAAACTATAGCTTTAACAACTTGGTTGGAAAAGTCACCAGCAAAAGTCTGACCAGACATGTGACACTTACTTCAGGTGGTGTGATCACAGCAGGCAAGACAGAAAGGAAGGACTAAAACAGACAGTGGCAGGAGAGAGTCTATGCCTTCTGGATCCTCACAATAAGAACATTTCTACAATGGATGTCCAGCTTTGCATTATCCTTCTTATGCAGATATATGTGCCTTAGGTACTGCCAGTAATTTCTGCCATTTTCCCATCTCTCAGTAGAGCATTAGCTTTAAGTGTAAATATTTTCTGTATTATAGTTCAAGTTATGTTTTAGTCAAATAGCTAGTTAGGTAAGGGTATAAATTGGGAGAAGGGGAATTAATTCAGTTTTATTAAGTCAAAAGCTCAATTTTGTATTATATTCCTTTTCAATATGTTTGCTGTTATTAAAACCTGGATTTTCATTCACTATCAAACCTAAAAATATGCATGAATTCATGCACTATCATGTAACCAAATATGCACAATGAAGAGCAAACCATGTCCTATCAGAGTTCCACAGTGTGCTGCAATTCATTTTATTCCTTTTTAACACAATTAACAAGTATTTTAAAATTATGCTCGCTTAAACTTGTGCATTTATCAGTAAGAACATTCTTGAAAGCTGAAAACAATCTTTCTACTTCACAAGAAGTGTGAGGACCTACTTAAGAGAACAAATGTGACTGAGGGTCAGATAAAATTCAATATCTTTCTCCACAAAATATATCTTTCACTGATTTTAGATCAGGATTTGAAGTGAAGAAAGTACCTCAACGATTTTGTTATTTTGGCATGCAATATACTAAAGTTGAGTTTATGTGCACTAGATCCTGTTGCATACTCTTATCATTAAACATTGAATGTGCATGTTTATGCAAGCTGCATAGTTGACTGCAAAACTGTCCACAACTTAAAACTGGAGAATACTCAAATTGATGAAAAATAAAACCAGATAATGAAATTCATGCATAAATTTACTTTTTAAATGATATGTTTATGGAGTGCTATACCCCCTTACCGATTTAACTGAAGTAAAATTGTCACAGCAAATGTTTGCAGCATTTAACTAGGTACACTATATGGTTATTACAGACTGCAGTGCTAGAACCAGCTCTGGTAGCACAATTCCTTATGTGGCTATGTGTAGACTTGTAGTAGTTCATGATTTAATTAATCTAATAATTACAATCAGTGTTTAATAAATCATATTATGTCTGTTTACCTTCTTCATGGAGGATATTGCTGTGTGTAACACATTGCTTGTATTGTCACAGATATCGTTGTTTTACCATTATCATATTTATTAAGAAGATTTTAATAATTACCTAGTAATATTGCAGATCAACAGTTATTTTGACTGAAATGAATGGTCAGCCTGCACTGCATGAGGAATTTGTAACAACATTTATGATTGTTAGCAAATGGTGACTTTCTTTTCAGATTATACACAGAAGCAGATTCTGGTGGTACCAGCACTGATCCACAATTATTCTGTGCTGCAGCCTTGTGGAAAGACCCAAGTTTCATTCATGAAAAGACTTGTCCTGAACATGAAAGTCAAGGAAGTAATACTACAAAAATATTGTCTATAGAAACATGTGTTTACTCAGAACAATCTAGTAAATGTAGTGTTGGTGGCAAAGTGTACAATAGGACTTTATTGACTCACAAGAATGGAAAGTCACACAAGTGTAACATTTGCAAGAAGAGCTTTACTCAGTCGTCCACTTTGAAATCACATACTTTGATACATGAAGGCAAAAAGCCTTACAAGTGTGAAATTTGTGGGAGGAGTTTCACTCATTTGTCACATTTAAAATCACATAATTTGATACATGAAGGCAAAAAGCCCCACAAGTGTGAAATTTGTGAGCAGAGCTTTAGGCATTTGTCAACTTTGAAAAGACATAGTCTGATACATGAAGGCAAAAAGCCCCACAAGTGTGAAATTTGTGGGAAGAGCTTTACTCGCTTTTCATATGTGCAATTGCATAATTTGATACATGAGGGTAAAAGGCCTCACAAATGTGAAGTTTGTGACAGGAGCTTTACCCATTTGTCAGCTTTGAGAAGACATGATTTGATACACATGGGTAAGAAGCCTCACAAGTGTAAAATTTGTGGCAAGAGCTTTACTCTGTTGAATAATTTAAAGTCGCATAATTTGACACATCAGGATAAAAAGCTTTACAAGTGTGAAATATGTGCAAAGAATTTCACTCATTTAAAATCACATAATTTGATACACGAGGGTAAACAGCCTCACAAGTGTGAAATTTGTGGGAAGAGCTTTACCCATATGTCAAGTTTGAAAAGACATAATTTGATACATGAGGGTAAGAAGCCTTATAAGTGTAGAATTTGTGGGAGGAGTTTTACTCTGTTGTCACATTTAAAATCACACAATTCCACACATGAGAGTATAAAGCGTCACAAGTGTGAAATTTGTGGGAAGAGCTTTAACCGTTTGCGTCAACTCAAAAATCATAATTTGATACATTAGGATAAAAAGCTTCAAATGTGAAATTTGTGGAAAGAGCTTTGTTTGTCACATTTCAAATCCCATTCTTTGATACTCAAAGGTAAAAAGCCTCCCGTCTGAAGTTTCTGAGGAAAGTTTTCCTGTGTATTCAAGTCTGTTAAAACACATATTGGTAATAAATAATCATATTCTATGATTATGTATAAATGACCTGATGGTTGCATACTGTTTAACATTGTAGTTATGGAAATAGTCAATATTGTGAAAAATGGGATCTAAGTGTGAATTAGAACAAGTCTAAAATTATGCTCTTCAATAGAGGAAATATTCTGAAAAAGGAACAAAGGATTTTTATAGAAGGTAGCAATAGGGTACTTATTTGGAAATAAGGTTTAGAGTTCAGCCCATGGGGAAAGCAGAAAAGATTGGCCTTAGCTAAGGGGAGGATGGTAATGATATTTTTGAAGAAATGTTGATATTTTGCGCCCAATATGAACACAAATTAATGTGAAATAATTTACAGTGAAATGTGAGAGAATGGGTGATGGAGAAAGTATTAAAATACTGGTACTGAGTGGAACAGGTGCTTCATTGCCACATTTTAAAGGAATTTTAAAATACTAGATACAGTGTGATCCAGGCTTCTGGGCCGTGGTCTACTGGACTCCTTCCCAGACGTTTCGTCTGCTACTGTGGCAGACATCTTCAGGAGCAGAGAGGTCAAAGTATCCTAGTGGAGATTTCAACAGCAACCGTGCTGGTTGCTCTGTCGGCTGCAGTATTTATATCAGAGGCTGGAGGGGAGGTGTGTTGTGATTGGTCTGTGTGGGCAGTGGGCTGCACTTGCGTTGGTGGTATGCTGCTGTTTGCTGGCATCTGTTTGGTTTGCGTGGAGGTCTTGATTTTGATTTTTGTGAGTGCTGCTTGTCATATTCTGTTTAGTTTAAGGCCTATCTCTTTACGATTGATGTTTTTGTGTTTCTGTATTTCAATGGCTTTTTGGAATAAGCAAGAATAATAATGGGATGTTGATGCCAGAATGTGTTTTTATACTGGATGATGTGTTCCCCTTCTTCAAGTATAGCATGTGTTGCAATCGCTGATTTTTCTGTCTGACCTATATGACAATTCCTTCTGCGTTCATCAATGCAAGTTTTTATGCTTTGTTGTGTGGTTCCAATATAAATGCTGCAACCTACGGAGCAACCAGCACAGTAACTGTTGAAATCTCCACCAGGAGACTTCGACCTCGCCGCTGCTTAAGATGTCTGCCACAGTCGCACATGAAACATATGGGAAGGAGTCCAGTAGACCATGGCCCACAAGTTCAGATCACACTGTATCTAGTATTGACACTGGCCGCAAAAGCCTTAGAACTTTCATGAATGCTTAAAATTTCAGAAATCCATTTTATAAGTGGGCAGGCTAGGGAAAATTAATTTCAAACTCAGAATACAATGGGGGAAGAGGTATTCTGAACTGGGTGGAATTTGAGAACCTGACGGCAGGCTATAGGTAGACAATGTGTGTTCTATTAGGGAGAAAAGTTCCACCGAGAATAAGAAAGGACAATATGAGTGAGGGAGGGGTTAGGTTGGTGTAGGTTAGGAATACAGAGATCAAAAGGATGCAAAGCTGAGTCCACACCCTGTGCGTAGTATAAATGAAAATGCCCATGAACAATAGTGTGGAGGAATTGACTAATCAAAAAAAAAACTTGTTGTATTACACTCACTGTTGTACAAACTATTCACAAACACTTACTCCTCTATCTACTTCATGTTGAGATAAGCATTTGTAGAACTTATCTTACTGCCAATTTTCTTCTAGGTGCAAGGGGAATATGTGAATATGGTAGACTTTAAGTGAATAGTCAAATGTTTAAAGCTGGGTGCTATGTGATGGCTTTGAAATCCTGTTATCTTTACATGGCCAAGACCTAAAATATACAGAAGCACACCTGCTCATTTAAAGTACAGTTATATTCAGATGACTGCTTTCATTAGAAAATAATATTGTATCCATAACTCATTGTATAGTTGATAATCTCAATAATCACATTGTTGGTATCTGAAGATCATGGAAAACCTCTGTCAGGGTACTTGCCTGTTGTTTTCAGGCATAGGTATCACAGGAACATTATTTGCAACACACTAGATACCTTCTTAAGCTTTGGTAGACTTCTAAGTTTCCTGAACTCTAGAGATGGCATGTAGGTTCTCTTCGACAAAAGATATGATGTTGAGAACTAGGAAGTCTGCCACATTTCTGCTTATTGAGACCTCTTGCATCCACCATCATATGAAGTTCATAATGGGACCTTTCTAGTTTTGGACTGCACTAAACGTGGTTTCTCGGCAACAGGCTGTTACTCTAGAGTCCCCAAAGGTTCAACCTTCACACAGGAGAGACCTTGTTACATTCACAGGCACGGGCATTTGGCTTCACTTTCGGAAGGTATAATATTAACAGATGTTACATTTTAATTACAAAATATTGCCATGCTTATATGTACACCTTGTATACAGAACAACTTAAGAATGAACTGTGGTTATCAGTAATTGGAGTGGCGCATGGCACTGTAAGTAGGATCATTGCAAAAGTATGCCCTCTCAGTATTATGTTTGCTTCACTACTGCCTCATATTAAACCAATATAAAGTAATTGTGTGATCCCATATACCAAGTATAACTATATATGCTGCTAAATGAAACAATTTAAGATAATACTGTTACAAGGGTCTGCTTTTTACTTTCTCTGCTGATAAGTAGAGGAAGTATTGTATTCCACCCGAAAATTCAATGGCGAGATTTCACTGGAAATATACATTTTGAGACCCCCTGAATCCAAAAAAAAGCATTTTTAGAACAAGATCCATGTGTATATCTGTCAGTCTGTGGACAGCATAGCTCAAAATCGAAAAATTGGTGAGAAACCAAGTTTGGTATTTAAGTTTAATGTCTTTCAAAGAAGTAACACAATTTTGAAGAAAATAGCCCCACCTTAAACTACCCTTTACATGGAAAAGTTTTGGAAAATTTTGATTTTCTTGACAATGGCTCTAACGATTTTGATTAGTGCCATATGTTTAAGATATTTGTATGACAAATGAAATGTTTATTTTCAATTTTCTGGCTAAAGCTTATGTCGTCCTGTTTACTCTGGATGAATAACTCGTAAACTGCAAGCGATAGACAAAAGCTTACTATACAAAAAATGTAGATCTCACTAAAACAATTTATGTCTGAATAAATTTTTTTATAGAGTGAACCATTTTGGAGATATTCCTTATTACTTGTGTCAGTTTTGGAAGAATTAAAACTTTCGTGAAATGGAACATCATTTCTTATATGTTAAGCATGCAGAGAGAACAGGATCTCAAAGTTTTAAAAGATTTGACTATCTCTCTTTAATTGTTGCAATTTACCTTTTGTTTTAACTGAAAGTTTCTCATTTTTAATTTGCATCCTGGTATGCAACAGTTACGGGGCATTGTGATGTTTGAGGTTAGGTTGAGTTATGACTACAATAACATACACTACTGGAACAGTTTTTCTTCAACAACCTCTCACCACTGTAATCTTGACACAAATTGTACTTGCAAACAGATAAATAAACCACACTATAGGCTAATGTAGCCATAGTCTTAGAAGGAACACAATAAACATAACCACGTGGAGAGTGCATGGCACAGTCAACACGTTATTAGATTTATTCCCGTTCCCTATACTGCCCAAATAAAAGTTTTTAAACACTCGTTTTGCTAACATGAAGACAAGTTTACATAGGAATTGTTATAAAAAACAATAACTCAAAGGTATAGAAAATAATACGAAGGATAGCGTGTGGAAACATCTAAAAAATCATGACCAACAGCCGGCGCCATTTTTGTACAACTGGAATGCCAGTGTCAGGTCCATTAATCCAGAGGGTCCTGGCAGGACCTCCTAAATACCGGACCTGACACTGTGATTCAAGATGGCGGCCTATGTGGTGGGAACTACTTATAAACAACTCGTCTACAGGCTACGATTTCAACGCAGTAAAATAAAAATGTGTAATAACACGCCTATTTTGTGAATATGGGCGGTGTTAAACACAAAAACACTGTCTTAAACATAACCTCAAGTAAACAAAAAAGAATGACATTTAATATTAAACGATAACCCATGGGCAAATCATTCATGCAATCTACAGGTCTACATGCCATTATGTAACTGCATTACATACTCAAATTACAAAGAAGATAGACAAAACTGCAAGCAGCATGTTACTTAAATAAAACAAGTGTTGACATTGAGTTGACTCAATTATTAATCATTGTTTACACTGTCACACTTGTACAATGTACATAATGTTATATACCTACACAAAACATACTATACTGGATGGCTGATATACAAATGCTGCCATTTAGAATAATTAGCTACCTACTAAATTCAAAAGATTTAGGGTGGAAAGTTGCTTTTACTATTACCAGAGTGTATAGAAGGAGAAGTGTGATCACTCCACTGCTCTTCCACATGATTATACAAGAGCTACCTGGCACCTCCGTCAGGTGGCAGCAAAGTCGTTAGTGCGGCTATTTAGAGCACGTTTCGCTGGCCATTGCATTGGAGTATTGTTGTGTATGGTTGCTGTGTTTGTTACAGTGCGATGAATTGTTGTTAATTTTTATGAAACTGTGAATTTATAGAAATAATCGACATGCCTATGTTTCGCGCCTGGTTGTAGATCTGGATATGACAAATCTAAAGGTAAACGTTTCTTTACACCTCCAAGAGATAAACTACTGTTTTCTAAATGGGAGAGGGCCATACCAAGAGAGGACAAGTGCCTTTCATGTAATAGTTACGTGTGTGATTTACGTTTTTCAGAAGAGCTTTTGATAAAGTTAGACAAGTTTGTAGTTAATGGAGAAAATGTAGAGATTGCAAGGCAAAGATGGAAGTTAATGCCTCATGCAGTTCCACATCTTTTTCCTAATCTTCCTAAATACTTATCACGGTCAATGCACTCCCGTAAACCTCCTTCACAGCGACCATCAAAAAGGGTTGAAAGAGATACCAATTTAGAAGACAGTGGGAATCATGCAGAAGGCTTTCAAAATACGACTGTTAATCTTCCCCTCACAGGGGATACCAGTAGACATTTTAATAATAAAGTAGACCTATTAAAGAAAAAGTTAAAGCAACAACAGCGTAATATAATTAGACTAAAAAGCCAATTGAAAGTAGCCAGTGCCAAGACTCAAGTACTTGAAAGGAAAGTAAATGAAAGTAGTGGCAATATCGATGAATCTGATGGAACAAAATGCCTAAGTAAAAAACAAAAAATTGTTGTTGATACAATTTTGAAAAGATCAAAGGCAACTAAAAAGAAAGGCATGAGATATAATGAAGAATTTCTTTTAGATAGCCTGCTTTTAAAAATCAAGTCACCCAAAGGATACAGACATTGTTTAAATCACAATCTACTTCCCCTTCCATCAGAATCACATTTAAGAAAGTTAACCAAAGGTCTTAAATGTCCTTATGGCATTAATATCCACGATGTAAATGCAATATCTGAATTTTAAAGTATAAGAATGAAAACGAACGATGTGGAATTTTAATTTTTGACGAAGTTAAGAGAAGAAGTTCGATTTGATTCTAATTCTTTGAAAGTGGATGGGTTTGTGGATTTGGGGGATTTAACCCCCGATAAAAGTAAAAATGAATTGGCCAATCACGTCCTGGTATTTATGTATGTCCCTCTATTGTATAATTGGGTGCAACCTGTAGCTATCTACGCAAGTAGAAACGCAACTCCAGGGGACATTTTGGCACAAATTTTAATGTAGGTTATCATTCAACTGGAAGGTTCAGGAGCTAGAATACTTGCTTTTACATCAGATGGGAGCCAGTCCAACAAGAAACTGTGGAACTGTTTGGGAGTATGTGGCAAACGTAATAATGTTAAATGTTCAGTACCCCATCCTACCGATACAATCAGGCGACTTTGGGCATTTTCAGACTTTGTGCACATAATTAAATGCATAAGAAATAATATGCACAAAATGTACGAAGTTTCTTACAGCAATGAAAACGTTAATTTTCTGTACTATCGACGGCTTTATAAAGCTGATACTTGTTCTCAGTTTTCGGGAATGAGAGTCTGCCCCAAGCTTACGAAAGCTCATATCACCCAAATACATTTCAGAAAATGAATGTGAGGCTTGCTTTCCAGCTGTTTAGCCGATCTGTGGCTGATGGTATTAAATTCTTCCGGGAGACACATTTTGCTGGATTCGAAGGAAGTGAAAAAACGGAACAGTTCACCAGAGAGCTAAATTGCCTCGTATATATATATTAAATGCATCACTGCCTATAAATGGGCTGTACAAAGGTTCAAACAAAGTCGATATACTTACGAGATGGAAATCACTTCTTAAAGAAGAACAGAATACTTTCGCTTCTGAAAGGACATTACAGTCTTTAAGAGTAACCATACAGAGTACACTGGAAGTAGCAGAATATTTGTGGAGAAGTGGACTGAAATACCTACTGACAGCCAAGTTAAATCAAAACCCAATAGAAAGACACTTTGGAATTTTACGGTCTTTAAGTTGCGATGATCATCCATCTACAGTCGATTTTCTCCAGTTACATATGTTACAGTCAATTTACGTTCCAACCAAATTAGCAATATCATCTGGAGGCAATTGTGAGTATAGGCAAGAGCTGCCTTTAACATCATTCGTTAACCAAATGAGGTTATTCGCAAAGGAAACAGTGAGCCACAATAGGGGAATTACAAGAAAGAAAAATTAAGGACAGAATTGTGATTGAGGAACCTGATATACCAGAATGGGAAAACAATGTACCTGAAATTACTCAGAAAGATATAGCTAAAGAATGTCTGGTATATCACTTGAGTGGATATATAGTACACAACTATTCAAAGCTAACAGATTGTAAAGCATGTGTTAATTTACTCCATGGCAAGTGTGCAGATTTCCCCTCCGTATCACTTTTAACTGCAATTAAAGACCACAAAACTGGTACAGACAATTTATACCTTACTTACCCCTCTAAATCTGTATATAGCGTTCTTTCGCAAATAGAGAGGGTTTTAGCAGATAGACTTTCAAATGAAAGTAACTTGTGCGGCGATATATTTTTCGATTGTTGTGACAGTGTTAACCAAATTAGTGTTGCTTCTGGAATTGGGTGTTGTGATGAACATTTACTGGATCTTGTCCCCAAACTAATTCTGCATTACATGAAGTGTCGCTTCTTTTTCCGCACCAAGGAAATAAGAAAGGAATTACAATCATCAAAGGCTGCCAAATCATCTCGGAAATTGTCAAAACTTACTAACAGCTGATTTCAACATTGGTGAGTGCATTTTTATCTGTAGAACAAAATACAAGTAGCTTGTACTATTCTTACAGCAAAGTTAACTTTTTATTCACAGGAAATTATATTTTACTTCATTCCTTTAATGCCATTTAGCATTCTAGAGGTAACATTATTGACTTGCATTTCTGTGAATGGCTGCCAGAATGTGCATGTGTGAGTTTGTCATTGTTGAACGACAATATTCTTCTCCATTGCTACTTTTCCAGCGAATCTCCTGCGAAACGTTAGTATTTGTATTAGCATTGTACCGCACTAGCAGTTGCGCTGCCATCTATGCGGCGGAACACATGAACTACAGCAGTGATCACACTTCTACTTCTATACGCTCTGCTATTACTGAAAACTTTTGATTACTCAGTTTGCAACAACATATTACTCAGCACTTCATGACACTTTCTTTTACAGGGGAAATCCACAAAAGCAGATGAAATATTAAAAATAATAACCGTAAAACAGCACTGTGAATGAAATACATATATAAAATACGTAACCTTAAATCAGCATTGTAAAGCAACTTTGGGTAATTATTTATAAAATCGGCCGCTCGAGAAAACGAATGAAACAAAGTGCAATGGATGCAGTTTTTATTGCTAAATACGATTTTGAAAGTTTTATTATGCGCTTAAGCTTCGTTTTTTATTTATGAGCAAATTTCCTATGTGCTATGCAGTGGTTTTATTTTGCGTATGCGGCGGATATTTAGCAAATAAATATTTATAAACGAGTATAATATATGCTAGAATGATTGATTAATGTATTTATGTACGTTGAAATTGTTATTGCTGATTACGGTTTTGAAAGTTTTATTTGCCGGTCAAGCTTCGTTTTCGTTTTTTCTGTGTTACGCTAGGTTTAGTGTATGTATATGAGTAGTAGCAGGGTCCTATGTTATCGAAATTTTGCCCGTGTTAGGTTAGGTTAGTGTATGTATATGAGTGGGGTGACAGGGTCCTGTGTTATCCAAATATTTACAATTTGGGCAGTGTTTGTGAAATCATTTCAACGTCAGTGCATTAATCAATCATTCTAGTATATATTACACTCGTTTATACACATTTATTAGCTAAATATCCGCCGCGTAAGCGAAATAAAATCACTGCATCGCACGTACGAGATTTGCTCATAAATACAAAACGAAGCTTGAGATAAAACTTACAAAATCGTAATCAGCAATAAAAACTGCATCCATTGCACTATGTTTCATTCGTTTTCTCGAGTGCCCGATTTTGTAAAAATTTTCCCAACTTTGCTATAGTCTACGGTTTTACATGCAGCAACATAACACATTTCTTCTAAACTACAGCTACACATTTAAATTACAAAGACAAAAGAAAATGTATAAATACAAGCAGCATACTACTTACATGGGTAAAAGTGTAGGAGAGCGGCGTCTCGAAATTGTCTTTCACTATTCACCATGTTACATGAACGTCGGCAGACTATTTTCCAGGGGGGGGGCAAATGTTAGAATTTTGCAATCAGATAATATTAATGCATTATTTTGTTGTCAAAAGTTATAGTATTTGTTGCGGATAACCGTATAAATTTGCGCTAAATAGAAATTGTTCTTTACATAAAAATTAAAATAATAGTTTAATAGTCAGCACGTTAAGTTCATTAATTTCCAAGGGGGGCTGCAGCCCTCCCTTGCCCCCCCCCCCTTTGCGACGCCCATGCCATGTTATATACACACCAGCAATACTCATAACGCTGCAATTTATAGTAATTAAATAGAATTTACAAGCGTTATGTTTCAATTTACCTCTTGTTTTAACTGAAAGTTTCTGATTTTTAATTTGCATCCTGGTATGCAACAGTTACGGGGCATTGTGATGTTTGAGATTAGGTTGAGGTATGACTGCAATAACGTAAACTACTGGAACAGTTTTTCTTCAACAACCTCTCACCACTGTAATCGTGACACAAATTGTATTTGCAAACATATAAAATAACCACACTATGCGGCTAACGTAGCCATAGCCTTAGATGAAACACAATTAACATGAACACGTGGTTAAACACACGGCACAGTCAACACGTTATTAGATTTATTCCCGTTGCCTATACTGCCCAAATAAAAGTTTTTAAACACTCGCCTTGCTAATATGAAGACAAGTTTACATAGGAATTGTTATAAAAAACAATAACTCAAAGGTATAGAAAATAATACGAAGGATAGCGTGTGGAAACCCCTCAGAAATCACCCCCACCAGCCGACGTCATTTTTGTACAACTTAGAGTCAGGTCCATTAATCCAGAGGGTCCTGGTCCTGGCCGTAGAGACGTGGTGTGTACTGCGACCACCAATTTTAGATGCACGTCGACCTGCCATCCCTCGTCTACATATACAGAATTGGAATGATTTTACCAACAGTCTATCATCGACATTGTTAACATCTAACATATACACAACCCAACATCCTATGGATCACGTGTCTTACCTCGTGGCGACAGTGCTATCCCATATATCCCCAACCCGGACACAATCTTCCGACACAACTAGGTACAAACCATTTGGTGGTCTCCGGAATGTTCAGAGACCATTACTAAACGCAGATTATCATTAAACCAATACCGACAGACACCAACCCGTAGCGAATTTATAGTTTTAAAAGCCAATTCGGATCCATTCCAGGCACCATCCGATACCATAAACACAAAGGTTAGCGAAAATTCTGTACTTAATTGTCACCTTCAATTACTACCTCCACAATGTGGCGTAAACTACTTTGGTTCACACTACATACCGGACACCCTACCACTCCCATAGTCATGGACATACATCTTCAACAACAATTTCTAGAACACACCCCAGACTCGGTATGTAACAACCCTACTTTTCCGATCTCCACGACACAGGAAGTGCCTTTATTTGAGGGTGCACTAGCACTCATGTCACCTATTTCAGCACACGAACTGACTAATGCACTGAACGCCCATCATAAATCCACCGCTTCGGGACCAGATAGACTAATATACGAAATGATCAAACACTTTCCATATACAATAAATCTTTTGATTACACAAGGGTTTTCGTACATTCTTGACACAGGTCACATCCCAGATTCATAGCAACACTTCTACATCCTCCCACTTTTGAAATCAAATAAAACAGGAAGGACAGCACCTCACTATAGACCGATTGTCCTAGCCAAGTCACTTAGGAAATTATTTAAACAAATTTTAAAAACCCGCATCGCGTTTCATATGGAACGATGCGGTTTTTGGCCCGAAGGACAATACGGATTCAGAAAACTTTTCCACAAATCACAACCTACTACAACTATCGCATGACATACACGTCAATTTGGACTCATAAACGAGGACTTCTAGCCCACTTCTTAGACATCACATAAAATTCCGTACAGTTAGATATCCTCATCCCTATTTTAAGGGAACTTTCCATTCCAGCACCTATAGTCCGACTTATTTACCACCTGTTTACTGACCGTCAACTACAATTAATGCCACACTACTCCTACACCCAAATTCGCTACAGTTCCCAGGGACCAACTTCCTTTTGCTGATGATATCCTCGTCTGCTCTCCGGCAACGATTCAGGAAATCCGTTTCTCGACATCTAAGATACAACGTGACAGAGACTTGTTAGTGCAAACCCTACTATGACTAGGGCTACAACTCAATGTCAGTAAAAGTCATCTATTTTCTTTAAACGCGGCAGACGAATTTTACAATCACCGATACATATTGACGGACCTCCTCTACCTCTCACGCAATCAACAAAATTCTTAGGCTTATATTTTGATCCTAACCTATCCTGGAAAAATCGTGCTATTTATCTTCATCCCACGCTTAGGTTAACCCTTCCCATATTTAAATACATACAACGTAGACATTGCGGAGCCCACCCATACTACCTCCATATCATATTCAAAGCCTTATGCCAATCGAAACTGGACTTCGGAGACATCACTACTGCCTATCCGGTTAGATGGCAAAATAAAATTACATCCATAGTTTATCAAATTGGTAAACTCATTTTAGGGGTAGGTGGCAAACCGGCTATTAAAAAAGTTTTCGTCGAAATAGCACTACAAAGGTTCACCGAACAACAGATAGCCCTTACTATTCCTTTTATAGTGAAACTGTTTTTCTTCACAGACTATTCTTTAAATTACAACTAGGCCTTAATTTCCGTTTATAGTGCAAAATAGGATCACGGAAGCAGACACCGATATATTCAAAGTTTTCAAATCAGTCCAGGGAGGGATGCCCCATAGGAGACCTCCCTTATGTTATCTCAAATATGATCAGCTGATCCCTAAAACCAAATTTATTCTGTCTGACTGGCAAAGAGCACAACGTTACCACCATCCGTAAACAATTTGTACACTTCCTAGATCAGTTTTCTCAATCTTTACAACCCCCCCCCCCTTCCCCAGATTATATATACTGATGGATCACTCTCTGCTCAAGAAGCTGCATATTTCAACCAAACCACGGGTACCAGCGCCTTATTCTCTCTTCCACGTTATTTTTCTAACTATTCACCAGAAATCTACGCAATATATCAAGCTCTATATTCTCTACGTCATATCCATCATTCCACAATCCTACTCTGGGTCGCCTCCAGCAGTGCTATACAAATTCCAAATAAAACCTACTCTTGATTGGTGGGAAACATTGGTTCCACGAACTAGATTCATTAGATCAACGCCATAACAAGACATATGATCTGGATTTCTGGCCATTCCAACATAACTGGTAATGAATACGCAGATAAACTTGCCAAATCAGCTGCCAATTGTTCTCCCCCAAATCCATCACCAGGAATACACATCCATGACGTCCAACATGTTAAAGGGAGCACGAAATAAGAAGGCACATGAGTAGCTCCAATCCCTACTCAGCTATGGAGCGCTGTTGCCGGCTCATATCGCTATGCGAAAGAAAGAGAGGGGAGATATGCACGTGAGCGTTACTGGTAGACAGCAGCGAGGACGGTGAAGGATTGCAAGGTGCACATTAAAAACCTGTCACAACAATTTCAATCTCTTTAAAATGAGACAATAGTCTCTCTAATACTGTAATTTGTTTCAAATATAAATTCCTCATCTAAGCAGACAATTTTCATTTGCAATCTAATGTTTCAACGGAGTTCACATCTTTCAAGCTGAAAATTGGGCCTATTGACTTCTTAAGTATTTTATTACATCCGATTCTCTAGGAACGTTTTCGTGTAAATATTTTTACTGTCGGAGTGAAAGTGTGATCATAGTTGCGCAATTTGAAACATTTTCTGATAGGTATTTCTCATTTTTTTCTCAATTTAGTGTCTATGCGGAGTGTCATGTTAATAAGTTTCTTATTAGGTATTCTAAGTGAAAATCTACATTATTCAACAACAAATGACTAAGCAGAATTTCAAGCAACCTTTTACGAGTAATATTCCTGTGTGGCCTTCTCGGTTGTGTATGTTAGACATATTTCAGCACTTAAATGTTCCTTATGATGCAATTTGTAAGTTATCAGAGCGAAAGCCCGGAAATATTTTCTTTTAATTTTAACCCCAAAGATGTTGTGGAACCTTTATAATCTATTTTATCCCTCATTAAGCGAACGAGCTTTTAATTCACCGTTATCATACATTTGGAAAATGGATCGAATCAGAACGTCTTTCTGAAAGTCGTCCAGATTCGAAACCCGTTTTTCTGTCTTACGGTGTTTTCCGGGGGATTTAAACAAGGGCCGCCCTGATTCTGAAGAGGTTGTTTTACCTTGTTGCACTATACGCGACACTGAATGTTCACTTACATTGCATGCCTTAGCCGTTAGCGCCCGACTCTGTTTAAATGCAATGTTCGCACGCACTTCTTCTGAGGACAATTCTTTTAAAAATGTGTAAACATTGAAAATAATAGCCCGTGCATCTGAGTGTAGTACTTTTCCTTTCGATCTACTCGCCTGTAAGCCACTTGTACCAGGTTTTGATAATGACATGTTTGTGAACAGCAAAACGAATTACAGTAATTATTAGACACACGTTACACTGCACATATACGTCAGCCTTGGAACATTCATAAGAATAAACTAAATTCCGTTTCTTGCAGATATCTCGCCCATTGAGAAGACAATTATTTGAGACGATAAGCAATTATTATGATGCAAGACAAGTGTTGTTTGTTATCGCTGAGCGCAGTGTTTATTCAATTGATCATATCTTGGGCTACAGGCCACCTAAAATTTTGCTTCTTGGACAGTCAGCTTCAAAATTTCTAGCTCTTTTCAATGGAATTCTTTGTAATAATGAGCCGTTGCTGGATTTGTTGAGCGCAAAGAGAAAAGTGAAAACCAAATATTGCGCTAGGCAGCGCGTTAACGAACTGGGCAACGTCGCCTCTCTAGGATTGGCTACTTGCCCTCACACACCTTCTTCTAGCTCCGCCTCATGTGCCTTCTTATTCCGTACAGCTTATACTCATCATACCGATACTTATTTCCATCTACCTAAACCATCTAATCCACCCTGGTTTTCAGTCGGAAATATAGACAAAGACGCTATATCCCTGGCAACAAAATTGAAATTGGGCGCAGCACCCACCCCGGCTTATTTATTTATGATCGGAAAACGCGATACAGCTTGCTGTGAGTGTGGTCAGTTTGGCGATTCTAAGGGATGTAAGTCCTACATATGGGAAGGGTAATCAGGGATAGAAAGAAACATCACATATTCTTTCAATGCCCTAGAAATTGCCATCACTCGACATCTCTGTACTAACACATATGCGCACATATTGGCCCCGGCCTTTGGAATACTTCCTCACTTCTAAACTGGAACATACGTCACTTCTCCGATTCATCAGAAAATGTAAAATGAAACTATAATACTCAGGCGCGGATCCAGGGGATGCCAGGGGGCCCGGGCCCCCTGTCATATCCTACTTTATTGCTATATATGTATGTGTTACCTCATCATCACGCAAAATGGACAAACCGATTTCTATGAAAATTGGTATAGGTATGTACTACCTGTAAACATTGTTTTTTCAGTTAAATATTTAGCAAGTTATGTTTTAGCATGAATTTAATTATTAAGAAGTGATAGTGGACCGGAAACGGGCCCCCCTATCGAATATTTCTATATAGCGTTTCACTCTTAGAAGACAGTATGTAGTTAAATGGAAATCTCTGTCTCTATCTAGCGCATACAAGTTGCCATTAGCCGCGTCCTTTTCTACCCTCGCTCTGTTGCCAGATTCCTAATAGCATGGTATAAATATTCATTTGTTATAAATTTCAGGTTTGAACACATTATCCTATGCAGCATTTTTTTCTCTGTCAGGTTATATCCTTTTCAGAGTCATTATGCATTTCTATAGGTCCAAATTTCTTCAGAAAACGTTTTTTTCAATAGAAGTCCGATATTTGCTGTTTCTACACTCATCACGCACTAACTAACAAACTAACTGCTAGAATGCATCTATATTTTTTTCTTAGGTAGAGTAAACTATAGTGCTACTACCTGCCTACTTTGAATTCTCTATGTTTACCCAGTTAAGTGTTATAATTTTTTAAATTAAATGTTTTCGGAAAATTTTATATATGTGCACTGCAAAAGTTACGCAGTGTGAAACTTTTTTGTTATTGAGTTTACATCAGGGAACCAGCGAGAACAAATGTTGAGGAAGGTTGGAGAAAGTTTTTAAAATAAACCAAAAGGCAGTAACCTCTTTCTTTTATCCAGTAAGGCAAACAAAAGGTATTAATCTATTCAGCGTCAGGCCTGACACAGAAGATAGTATAAGGAGCAGCACTAGCATTAGTTCGAAAGAAGCCGTGTGTGTAACTGTGAGCTGTTATTGCGCTATTTGTTTAATATTTTTGTAAATATTTGTAGTTATGGAGGGTGAAGCTAGGAAGGGACGATATGTTGGTAAATAAAGAAGTAAGGAACGCCAAATAATTATGAATGTGTTAGATTATTTTTTTAAGTAAAATGCGTGTAAGTAAGGCGGTAAAAGAAACAGCTAAGGCTATCGGGTGTTCAGAAGCAGTAGTGTGTATGATTAAAAAGGAACTAATGAAAGGACCTCTAAGAACGCCATCGAAAAAGAAAGCAAAAAGGGGGGGACTACACAAAACGCTAGGTTAACGCAATATGATTGAATAGTGCAAGGTGGAGTGCGGCGAATTGTTCATTCTTTACTGTTTGCAAATATTCCACCCACGCTGAATATAATTTTGTCACAGTTCAACAGTGATGAGACCCTACCAAATTTCTCAAAGGCCACTCTGATTTGGGGTTCGAATATGAAAGAAAGGGTAACAAGTGCATATTAATAGAAAGAGACGATATCGATATCATCCGATGGCGACATAAATATCTAAAAGACGTAAAAGGTTTAGAGACCAGCGGAAATCAATTGTTTATACAGACGAGTCATTTGTAAATTTAGGTCATACAGTAACAAAGGCGTGGAGGGATACCAAAGTTAAAAGTGCCCGTCTCGTCAAGCAGCAATTGAAGGACTAAGTACAGGACTCAGGCCACCTCGAGTCGCTCGCGGAGAAAGATTCGCAACTAGACATGTTGCAACACTGCGCTCCATTTAACGTGTACTGTCTTTTAAGGGTGAGACGCGCTTTAGATCCGCGCCTGATGATACTAATATCATAATAACAATATATCTTCACATTACATCTCATGGTACATCTAAGCTCTATAACATCAAGGACAAAGGACGCGGAAATCCAGACTTCACTGGATACAGCGTAAATAAATAAACCAGCAACAACAACAATACTGTAAGTTAAGTTAACGTGAGCACTTGGGAGCGCAGGTTTCCGTTGCCGGCCATGGCCTTTCTGAGGAAAACCGAAGAACAAAGGAAATGCTTCACTTTTCTATGGGGATACCAGTGCCTGGCAACTGGAATAGCTACATCCGGTTCCGCATCGACGTTTCGAGGGCACCATGGTGAAAACATTTTGAGCATCGCATGCAACCCTTACTTTCAAATGCACACGCTAGATGTCACTGCGCAGTTCATGCGCCAAACATTAAAAGGGTGCCAACACAATTATTACACACCTCGGCGTGGCGTTCTAAATAAGTTTACAAATTAACACATATTTAGTAAAAAAACTGATTTATTATATCAGTTTCTACTTATAAAGGCCTTTGCGTAAAATTATATGGGATAACTTGCATAGTATTTTAGTTAATGTACGATGTGAATAAGCCACTACAGTTGGCTATCTGTAAATACGAAATTTGAAAGCTGAGGTCTTGTGGGGTAGACTCATGTAGAGTGACACTGACATTTCTTTCTCCTGACATTTAGGTAGGTGAGAGGTTCGCATTACATGTCTGTGTTTTAGAGTACCACATTTTACCTTCGGCTTTCCGCTGTAGAACCGAAAAGTATACTTCGGAGCTTTCACTTCGGTAGTTATATAATTTGTGAGTTGTATCAATACTTGTAAATGTTCTGTAGTTGTTGGGTGCATGCCATGTGATTTTCTTGGTTGTTTTGAGTTTAGAATCGCTGTGTCCATTGAAAGAATCTAAAAGCAGAGGAAGTAATCGTTAATTATAATACTCGTTACTCGGCATCGTGTGCCAAAAATCGATGGTCTAGAAGTAAAGGATAAAACAGCCTGAAAGAAAATCTGCAAGGAAGTTTATTGAGGTTATCCTGTAGGAGTACGTGCTCACGTGGTCAATAGTGCACTCTCTTAGTCTCAATTGTAGCGATTTCATGCCAACATAAAACACTCTACCAGATTAGGGGTGCGAACGGTATTTACAGCGGTTTAAACCTGAATGGTGGGTACTAACTTGAAATAAAGTTCTGGAAAAATATCACTGCTGAAGGATTAGACCAAACAAAGACACTGCTGCTTGAAGCATTTGCTTCCTAAACCTTCGGAATGAACCCACAAACAGTAGCTTTGAAAATGCCAACATTTAGCATTAAATGAAAATGGCCAATAACATGCAATAAATCTCGTATTCTAACCTAACTGTATTTGCCATAGAATTATTCTCACAACCGCTTTGGAAAGTCTGCATTGCTGTAAAAGTACCTTCTTTTGCACGTTTTCAAAGTTTTTATGATGCACGTTCAATATTTTTAGGAATGACATTTTTAAATGCTAAATACAGCAAACTCGCATAAACAGCGTGGTTTGCAGCAGCAATTTTCCGATTTGTAATACTTGTGAGATACCTTAACTCAGGTGCACACCAACCGAGTTTAACTTTAACTCTCTGTTCGATGAAACGGAATTTACCTAGTTTAAGTATTAAATCAGTTTAACATGGATTTAAAAGTTAGGATTGGTTGATGAAACCAGCCCCAATTGTTTCCTGCCCCCAGAGAAAAAACTGTTTAAAATGAGATTACCTTAGAAATTGCATGAGGAGGACATGTTAGTACTTTGGAATTCTGTAAGCCACTTGTCCCTTGCTATTAGGTTTTCTTTTATAGCACAATTATGGCATAAGGGTAACGAAACCTGCCATGGTGATAATACTGTGCATAGAGGGATGAGAGTGGCAACCAAAGGGAGGCAGTGAAGTCCCATGGTTTGATATGATCTTAAATGTTCTTCGATTAAATGTTGTTAGCTAATGCTGGATTTCTGACAATGAAGTCATTAATCCTCTTGCTCTCTAATATTTTTCACTGATGGATGGGGCACTAGAAGTGGCCGGGCATATTTGAAGGTGGTCTCGATCCATTTCCTCTTGCAGATCACATAAGAGGACAGAGTGGTGAAGAATATATCCCAATTCTGTTTAAATGTTTTGCCAGACAATCATGTCCTGTAATCAACCTGAAGGTTGCAACTTCTGATTTTCGAGGATACTCAGGAATTACTGCTTGAATGTTTGGTAGTTCCCATCTTTTATTTTTTGATTTTTCATAGTAATATTTTTCAATAATTTTTTTGAATTCAGAGTTGACTAATCTTTTAGCTGCATAAAATGGTAGATTAACTATAGATTTCTGCACATTGCCGGTACCCTTTTTTGCAAGAAAATCAGCTTTCTCATTACCACTCAGTCCACAGTGAGCTGGTATCCATTGGAAGACTAGGTGTTTTTGAAGTGCTGTTAGATGGGTAAGGATTTTCCAACATTCTATAATTGTTTGGTTTTTTGGTGACAACTTGGAAGTAATTGCTATAATTCCTGCTCTGGAATCTGAGAGAATAACTGCTTGCTGAAAATGCGAAATTCTGTACAAAAGGTTTTGTAGGGCCATTCGAATTGCTTCAATTTCTCCATCGAAGTTTGTAGTTCCATAACTTAAAGATTTGTAATAGGAAAAGAGGTGACATGTGACTCCAGCACCTGCTCCATCTTGGTTTGATATCAATGATCCATCAGTATAAATATGGAGCCATTCGTGTTCTGGAAATCTAGTATGGATTGTCTCTAATGCCAATAATTTTAGAACACTAGCTGGAGTATCCCTTTTCTTAACTTCTTGTGTCAGGTGTAAATAATATGTAATGTCTAATGTTTGTGTCGGATTGACTTTAGATATGAAGTTTTCCTTTGAATTAGGAAGGTATACATTCTTCAGCGCATTTAAATACATTTTTCTTGTAACAAGCTAGACAATAATTATAAAAGTAAAATGAAACATTTTACCTTACCTGTTTATACCTATATATACATGAATTCCCAAACATGCTGATCTGTCATGGCATGCAATACGTCCTCTGATTGGTTATCAGAGGATATGGTCGGTGAATTTATTTTGATAATTCTCCCGGTCAGGTCGGTGAGACCCGTAAACCGACAGGTGTGGTCCTCCAGACATTCTGGGGGTTGTGAGAGCGATGTGACCGCCAAAACATAAAAATATGGTGCTCTCTAAAAAGCGGTTACTATTACTGCTATTGCTCTCTTCAATATCAGTGTAAAATATTGGAGAGCAAGAGGATTAATGACTTCATTGTCAGAAATCCAGCATTAGCTAACAACATTCTTCTTGATGTCTTGAATTTTGGAAAGAAAGTTCTCCTGAGTCTTTAGTGTATGTGTAAAATTTCTCTTGTGCCATGTATTGAATGGGAGTCTGATCAACTTTTCGTGTTGAATAAGAGCCGCTTTTTCTATTTCATATTCAATGGTGCACTGGTTGGTTAGTATTTCCATAGCTGCTATTGGTGTGCTTTTGATAGCACCTGTAATTAACCTGAGTGATCTGTTATACAAGTTCCTAAAACACACCTTTCTATGATAGTGGCACACAGCAACAAGTGCTGAGGATACCGACAGGCAAAACACTGCACATTCCATTTGGAAGTTTTTTGCTCTCGCATTACAATAAAACTTCAAACAGTGTAACAAAAAATTTTGTGTCCGATGGAAAATATCTGTTAACTAATGCTGGATTTCTGACAATGAAGTCATTAATCCTCTTGCTCTCCATGGATGGATGGGGCACTAGAAGTGGCCGGGCTTATTTGAAGGTGGTCTCGATCCATTTCCTCCTGCAGATCACAGAGGACAGAGTAGTAAAGAATATATCCCAATCCTATGATGGAAAATATCTGAATGAATGCTTGATTTCTTTGCATTTGGCATCTGAATTACTTGTTTGAATATGGATGGCATGTTTGTTAGTCTCATGTTGGCAGCTGTGACATCAGCAAATAGCAGACAGAGGAAACACATAATCAAGTGCTTCCTGTCTGCTACTCGCTGATGTCAGAGTTGCCAACATGAGACTAACAAACATGCCATCTATATGCAAACAATTCAAATGCCAAATTATGCAAAACATAGTCAAGGACTTGAGGGCTCTACAGCACAAAATGTAGCTGAGGCATTGAGGGTTCTAAGCCGCAAACCATAAGCTGATGTATGTTTTTATGAGAGGAGTGAAGCAGTGCAACTACAGAGTACATCAAACATCAGTGTAGCTAAATCCCAGGATAGTGAGGAGAAAAAGGCAAAATTAAATAATACACATTTAGAAAATGTATTTACACAATTTTCTATTTACACAAATAGAAAATGTAATACAAAGAGCAGAGAGGTGCCTATCACTGTTAAAACGTCTAACAGGAATGAAGTGGGGATGTTCCAGAGCAACTCTTAACACAACATACAATATATATATATATAAAGCCATTATTTACTTACTGCAGCAAAGTTCTTGTAACAGCAAACACAAAAAAAAATTCAAATCTTTCAAAACCAAAGTCTGAGACTAATTACAGGTGCTATCAAAACCACACCAATAGCAACTATGGAAATACTAACCAACCAATACCCCATTGAATATGAAATAGAAAAAGCGGCTCTTATTCAACACGAAAAGTTGATCAGACTCGCACTCAATACATGGCACAAGGAAAATTTTACACATACACTAAAGACTCAGGAGAGCTTTCTTTCCAAAATTCAAGACATCAAGAAGAATGTATACCTTCCTAATTCAAAGGAAAACTTCATATCTAAAGTCAATCCGACAAACATTAGACATCACATGTTATTTACACCTGACAGAAGAAGTTAAGAAAAGTGATACTCCAACTAGTGTTCTAAAATTATTGGCATTAGAGAAAATCCATACTAGATTTCCAGAACACGAATGGCTCCATATTTATACTGATGGATCATTGATATCAAACCAAGATGGAGCAGGTGCTGGAGTCACATGTCACCTCTTTTCCTATTACAAATCCTTAAGTTATGGAATTACAAACTTCGATGGAGAAATTGAAGCAATTCGAATGGCCCTGCAAAATCTTTTGTACAGAATTTCACATTTTCAGCAAGCAGTTATTCTCTCAGATTCCAGGGCAGCAATTATAGCAATTACTTCCAAGTTGTCACCAAAAAACCAAACAATTATAGAATGTTGGAAAATCCTTACCCATCTAACAGCACTTCAAAAACACCTAGTCTTCCAATGGATACCAGCTCACTGTGGACTGAGTGGTAATGAGAAAGCTGATTTTCTTGCAAAAAAGGGTACCATCGGTGTACAAAAATCTATAGTTAATCTACCATTTTATGCAGCTAAAAGATTAGTCAACTCTGAATTCAAAAAAATTATTGCAAAATATTGCTATGAAAAATCAAAAAATAAAAGATGGGAACTACCAAATATTCAAGCAGTAATTCCTGAGTATCCTCGAAAATCAGCAGTTGCAACCTTCAGGTTGATTACAGGACATGATTGTCTGGCAAAACATTTAAACAGAATTGGGATATATTCTTCACCACTCTGTCCTCTGTGATCTGCAAGAGGAAATGGATCGAGACCACCTTCAAATATGCCCGGCCACTTCTAGTGCCCCATCCATCAGTGAAAAATATTGGAGAGCAAGAGGATTAATGACTTCATTGTCAGAAATCCAGCATTAGCTAACAACATAGATCACTTTCTGGTATATCAAAATTGAAAGCTCAGTCTTTGTTTTTCCAGATCTGTTCTCATGTTGACAATTCTTGGTTTCCTGATATGTGTTTTAATAATTTTGGATCCAGATTGTCGTGATTTTCTTTACAAAAATGGGTGGCAGCTGCTGATTTTTCTAAGTGTTTGTATTTTATACATCTGAAATGTTCTTTGGTTCTTGTATCCAAATTTCTTAGTTTTTCCTATATAAACCGGTTGCAGTTATTGTATTCTATTTGGTGGATTCCAGCTTTTTTATTTTCTATAATGCGGTCTTTAGTATTTGAGCCAAGTAAATTTTTAATGTTGTATCTGTTGATTGGAACCAATTGTATGTTGTTTCTAAAAATCTTTTTGAATTTGTCAAATGTCTTTGGGTGGTATGTGAATTTTTTGAATAACATTTCTTCTTTTGGTTTTTTTAGGGTGGTTGTTTCTTTTATTATTTTTTCTTTTTTGCTATATTCACTTTTTTATTTACCCACAGTTTCTGGAATCCATTAATTTCTGCAGTTCTAATTATTTCTTTAAGTTCTGTTTAATATTCCTTTGTTGAAAGGGTATGTTATGTAGTCTGAATTCAACTGTTGAAAGCTGCTGGTTTGTGCAGTCATAAAATGCTTGCATTTTTTATAATTATCTGTCTGTGTTGGTTTCCTGTAAATCCCAAAGGTTATTGTGTTTTTCATTTTTATGATTTTTAAATCTTGTTAGCTAATGCTGGAAGTTGTCCATCAATTTCTATGGTGAATTTTATGTTCTTTTTCTTGTAAGTTTAACTGTTTTTGTGCATCATCTGTGTTTCCTTGGTACTATTGCAGAGACAATTTATTATTACTACAATTTGTTGTTTACACTGCAATCTATTCATACTTTTCCGGTAGACCACAAGGGAATTTGGTTGGGGAATTTAATGTTGTACTGCCATCTTGGCCATAGTAGCTTAGTGGTTAGAGCAGCCGTTCGGTAAGCGGAAGATCCATGGTTCAAATCCCAGCTATGGCATTGAACTTTTCAGTTTTGATTCTACCTCTCTAACATTGCCTGCACATGACTTGTGTGTTAAACACCAACAGTAAGTTTGTTGGCATAAATACATGATAATATACCACTTTTGTTTTTGGTTGGGTCATTGGATATGTGGTTTGATACTACTGATTGGATTGCTGGCTTGGAATCTATGAGCAGGGCTGCTTTGTTAAACTTCTGTATTCTGAAAATTGGATTAAGTACCATTTCTATAGCTTCAATTTCTCCATCGAAGGCTGTATTGGTGGCCTTTTTTGCCTGCTGTTGTTGCTCATTTTGAAATACCCAGGAGACACATGTTACAGACATAACTTTGTGTCCCGTTAACATTACTATTATTTCCTTGATTCAGCGCACATCAAATCTTGGACGAGTACAACAATCGTTCCTTCGCTGTTGTCAACCTTGCCTTGAAACTTCAGGTTACAATTTCGAGCCTTCTTATAAAATGGCATAAGAACTAAGATCTTTTTATATTTTTATGCTTTCTTCACCTTTTAAACCACTTCCCATTTTGAAGTAAGTTATATGAATTTACTAAGTAGGATTCAGTTTTTTGTTAGTAAGAATTGTAATTAATTGTATGCTGATATTTTGAAATAAAAATGTATAAATTGAAACACAGTTCAAAATCTAGAACAAAGATTAATATGCGCTACTAAAAAGAGAGAAAGGAAGAAACAAAAAAGTAGTTAATGAGCCTCAAACTCAAAAACATTTGACCTTATACTCAAAGCTAATGTCATAATCACTGCGCCAGAGAGGTGTGTTCTAAAACATTGCTTCATTTCCATGTGCTGCACTCTTGAATAGTTATTAATAGCATACTGGTGATGTAGAAACGTATAGTTGTAAGTTCAAAATTTGAACAAACAGGCCTTAAGTCTCCTATCACAAATTACTTGTTTAAGACATCTCTATATTCCCTGAATATAGAAATGGATCATTGATATCAAACCAAGATGGAGCAGGGGCTGGAGTCACATGTCACCTCTTTTCCTATTACAAATCTTTAAGTTATGGAACTACAAACTTTGATGGAGAAATTGAAGCAATTCGAATTGCTCTACAAAATCTTTTGTATAGAATTTCACATTTTCATCAAGCAGTTATTCTCTCAGATCCCAGGGCAGCAATTATAGCAATTACTTCCAAGTTGTCACCAAAAAACCAAACAATTATAGAATGTTGGAAAATCCTTACCCATCTAACAGCATTTCACAAACACCTAGTCTTCCAATGGATACCAGCTCACTGTGGACTGAGTGGTAATGACAAAGCTGATTTTCTTGCTAAAAGGGTGCCAGCAGTTTACAGAAATCTATAGTTAATCTACCATTTTATGCAGCTAAAGGATTAGTTAACCCTGTATTCAAAAAAATTACTGCAAAATATTACTATGAAAAATGAAAAAATAAAAGACGGGAACTTCAACATTCCTGAGTATCCTCGAAAAACGGCAGTTGCAACCTTCAGGTTGATTACAGGACATGATTGTCTGGCAAAACATTTAAACAGAATTGGGATATATTCTTCACCACTCTGTCCTCTATGTGATCTGCAAGAGGAAATGGATCGAATATGCCCAGCCACTTCTAGTGCCCCATCCATCAGTGAAAAATATTGGAGAGCAAGAGGATGAATGACTTCATTGACAGAACTCCAGCATTGGCCAACAGCAACATATTCTCTGAAGATTTTTGGTGTAGTTCATTAACACCCTGTATTATATTTCATAGATTGCAGCATATGGAAATGAGTATGACTATTACACGCTTCTTTATTACCACTAATATTTGTTGCTTTTCTTCAAAGCCTTCTGTTTCACTTTTATAGCAGTTTTTATTTTGGATACAAGTACTAAAATTAGCCTGTAGGACAAATTTATTTAATAAATATTTATTTTTGGGCATACATGGACACATTAAGGCAGGGGAAGACAGGTATCACTGCTGTGACATCAGGTCACTCAGCTCGCATGCTCCCAACGAAGGCCAGTTGAACGTGTGATGTCACAGCGGGGAAGAGGAAATGGTGTGCAGACATCGTAATTTTAATGCTGACTGTTTCAATTACGGAATAATCACAGATTATAAATAATTACATTTTGGCTTTATGCCATAAATATAAGTTCTAGTTTATGTGAACAGTCATGCTATAATGCAAATAAAACAGAAATTATAACTATCTTTCCTGAGTTAGAGGAGAGCTATACAGAACAATTAGATGGACATTTTCCGACATTTGCCATTTCGCTTTTCTTTAACTAGTTTGTGAATGTTAGGGCGTAATGTACAGCACATTTGTAACCAAAGACTGCATGTTAGATTTTGATCTGACAATGTGCTTTGGGATTTTGACTTAGAAAGGTTCATAACAGAAAAGAATTGTTCGCACACATACGTAGAACCAAACATACATAATATCCATGCAACAACCTCAGAAATCTGGTTTGAGGAACATTCTTATAAAAATCAGCCAAGTCTTCCTTGTGTTTATAGTTATCCTTCAGCAAATTGTTGCACTGTAAATTTATCAATTCAATTTGCTACCTGCTATAAACATTAACATCCAAGGAATATGGTGTTGCAAAGACCTGAAACGTAGTTGACAATGTTTCTACATCTTGAAGCCTGGTCTCAAACTGGTGTGAAACACGGGGAACTGAACACAAACATACAACACTACACAACGTCAAAAAAAACATGAAAACTTGCACTAACGCCATTGAGATCCCTCACACAAGAAATAAAAACCCTCAGACTAGGGCAAAGAGGGTTCTCCATAAACATAACATTTTTGCATATTCATTCAGTTTCGTGCAAGTAGCACTGCTGATTTAGGCAGCACAGCAATACACCACTCTCGCCTGACGTCACAAACGTACAAACTGGCTCTTCGTTTAAATACGTCACACGGCCCAAAGTTGTCTTCCCCTGTATTAAGGTCATCTACATACTGCACTATTGCATGAGGTTATGATTTCAAACTTATTAAAAGTTATAAATTGCCATCTTGAGCAATAATACTGATTAAACAGAGAATGTGGGCTGTGGTCTAGTGGAAAATCTCCTTCCAGACGTTTCGTCTGAAGCTACGTGGAACATCCTCAGTGGCATGGCCAGCACTCAGCTGGTCTCGGCTACCACTGAGACAGAGCCTTATGGTTTCACTGGCTCCATACGCTTAGCATGGGTGGACAGAGCTAGCCCCTGATTGGTCCGGTATTTGTTTATTGGTTTGGCTGCTGCGTGGATTGGACTTGAGTGGGGGCTGTTTTCATTGTCTATAATTGGTGTTGATGTGCTGGCATATACTGTGACTGGGGCTGTTGATGGCGTATGGTCTTGGATTTGTCTCCAGTCAGGTTTCTTGCATGCTTTGTATAATGTTGGATGCCAAACTTTATTTGGGTGTTTGGTTTCTTCCCTCCTATTGAAGTGATCTTTATCTTTAGCTATCCTTTCTTCTATGGTTCATTATTACACCCGTTTGAGTTGCAAAGCCATAGAGATTTTCACACATAAACATGTGGCCCTGGATCCCTTTGCAGCAGCATTCCTTAAAGGTTTTTAAAAGCACAGAAGACTAAGCTTTTGTAGAAGAGTGTAGAGAAAATCCTGTGAATGTAAAATTTCATAGTGCTTTCCTGGCTCTGGGACTGTGTACACATTAGGACATACAATTGCATATTAAGGAAGAATGCAGGTGGTCCCTTTGAAAGTGTCTGTTATATGCAGTGCTGGATTTAGGTATTTTGCGGTCCCTAGGCAGTGCTAGAATTTTCAGCCCCCAATTTTCCCCAAACAATATAAGCAGCTATTATACAGGTCATTATGAGTTTAAATTAGTTTTAAATGAGATGACATTGAATGAAAGTTACAATTCAGAAAAAAATTAATTCTTTGGAATAAAAATACATGCATATTATAAATTGTAATGATTTCCTACATAGTTTCTTCATAGAGAAAGCATTGATGGTGCTGCTGTTAATACAGGTTCTAATAAAGAATTATCGGAAACAAGTAAATTTGGACAGTGTAGTACTATGGGTGAAAGAAAGTATCAGTAGGAGTGACAATGTCAATTTCAGTTCATGTGATTCAAGAGGATATGAAGATAGCGAGTTTGTTAAACTATTAATGATCCCTCTAAATGGATTATAAACGATGCAATGCGAGACTGTATACGAAGACATGGCATAACACAATATCAACAAAGGTTTTGAGCACATAAGGCGAAGTATTCAAACACTGCCAGATATAGTATGATCTGAAACTTTCCTTGCGACGAACATATTCAAGATGTCATACTACAAAGAAGTCAACAAAAATTAGAGAATGCTACAAAATGTTAATACAACTCCAAAAAGTTAATAAGACTGTTCATCTCCAATGGATTCCAGCACACTGTGGAGTCATGGGGAACGAAGCACTCACTTGCAAAGAAAGGCACAACAATAAAACAAAATTCTAAATTCAATTTCTCATATTCCTCAAGAAAATGCTTGATCATTAAAAAATTTTCTCATTCATACCTACAAAAAATAGAAACAAATGCCAAAGATAAAAAATGGATTACACTACTTTCCAACCCAGATATAATCCCCCAGAGACCAAGGAAAACAGCGGTTGCAGCCTTCCAACTATTGACAAATCACAACTGCTTAGCAAGTCATCTCTACAGAATAGGTATCTCAGCTTCACCAATATGTGTCCTGTGTAACGATCCAGCAGAAATGAACGAAGACCACTTGACCTGTGGAGCATTAAGATCAGAAGAAACCACAGTTCAAAAGTATTGGAAAGCACGAATGCTAATGGCTTCATTGCCAGATGCAAGGCACTAGAAAACAACATATTCAAGATGTTCTCGGGCTTAGAGCCAGGTGTAGTGATGAAGAGCCATCGACGTTTCAGGAGTGTGCATCTCTCCCATCATCAGGATGATGAATAACAAGAGTGAAAGGAGCAGTATATGTACTGTTCGCTAGTACGTACCGAGTAGAAAACACCCAGTCTAATGTGGAGGTGGTTGGAATCTGTTTTCTGAGTTGGTCAATCTCCAACTTTAAGGCTGGTTTCCAGGAGGAACTCAACTGCAATCCAGCATCCTGGTTCAACCCTTCGTTCCCAGAAACTGCTACATTTTGCCACAATGGTCGTTTCTTTGAAGTTCGCTCTGTGGTCTTTTTCAAAGCAGTGTTCCGCTGTAGCGGTTTCTGGGAACCGAGGGTTAAGGAGGCTCTGTCCATCTCCTCTGAGAAGAGCACACCGAATCCGGATGGGCTATAGCCAGAAAATTCAAGATATACATTTCATTTGTCATAAACATATCTCAAACATACAGCATTTTAATCAAAATCGATAAGAGCCATTTTCAAGAAAATCAAAAATTTTGAAAAAATGTTAATGTAAAGGGTAGTTTAGAGTGGAGTAATTATCGTCAAAATCTTTGTGTCGGATCCTTAAAAGACATTAAAATTAAATACCAACTTTGGTTTCTAACTGACTTCGTTTTTGAGATATGCTGTCCACAGATTGACATACACACACAGGGATCTTTTTCTAGAAATACTTGTTTTGGATTTAAGGGGCCTCAAAAACTATTTCTGGTGAAATCTTGACATAGAATTTTTGGGTGGAATACAATACTTCCTCTGCTTTACTAAACGTAGTAAAGGACGTAGAGAAAGTAAAAAGGGAGCAGAAATATAGAGAAAATGCCGCCCTCATGAAAATTGCAGCCCTAGGCAACCGCCTAGGTTGTCAGGACCTAAATCTAACATTGGTTGTGCATTTTGGACAATTGGGGAACTAGTTAAAAGAAAATCGCTTCACGTGTAAACATTGCTATCAATCCTGTTTTGTTGCAGGATATAATGGAGCAATTACATGAAGAAATGCTGAGGATGTTGCAGAGTGAAACGTTGGAAACACTTCCAAAGGATCAACTAGAGCCTGCTGCAATATTTTTGTTGGAACAGGCATATATTGACCTGACATATAATAAATTAAGGTAAAACCTCAACCATAGAGACATGTTAATAGGAAGTTACGTTAATTATACTATAGAGAAAGTCTAAATGTAATGCCAGTTTTTGTTCAAAGATATCCCAGGAAACTTAATATGATATGAACCATTATCTCACTGTTGAGTGGTTTAAGTTCCTGTGCCCAATATACAGTTATTTGAAAGTCCTGTTGTTGATTAACATAACACTTGGCGTATGGAAATAGTCATTGCAGCCAAAATTATACAAATGATTTTTGTATGTTCTTTTAATCAGAAGTGACTGCAACTTGCTTATTTTTAACCCTTGGTGCTGTTTTTATAATTATAAAAGGTGATGTTGATGAGCTTTTGACTCTTCCGTTACCTCGGGTCGTGGTACTGGATGGAATGAACATACACTCAGGGTTAGCTTTAGTGAAATATTTTATTCGCACCTTCTTGTTCACAGTATTTAAATCGTATCACAGTTACAAGTCTTTTATTTCAGTGGATCGACTTCCCTAGCATCGCCGAGATTTAATGTCTGAAAATTTAGCCATATTTCGCCAAATGTGTTTTCTATCACTTTACACTTCGTCTCTTATACGTCCTTTCATTTAATTGCACACTTCGTATTAACTAACTTATTAAAGTTAGCTAGTGTTTCACTTATTTTACACAAATTGACGGTCTATTTTATGACACGCACACATAAAAATGCATCCATCTACACCAAAGACCCGGACGCTATTGACTAGACAATTGGCACAGCATCACACTTCTTTTTGTGTATATCCGCATATGCATCCATCAAATAGTTCCCGCATTGTTAGGGAAGCGATCTTTAGCTATTCTCCCTTCCGTTTTAATATTGAACACATATAATTCTTTTTATTTATACATATATATTAAAATTAAATATGGAAATATTTATGACGTCTTTAAACAAACTTAATTGTTTGTAACAATGAACATTAGTAACACGTTTTTGTCATTTAACCAACTCATACCAACACCAAAAACAAATTACACTCTTAACAAATATTCACATAAACGATTTTCTTTTGGGGTCTTACAATATCCTGTCTCACCCTTAAATAGTAATATCCATCTCTTTACATACTTTACTTTTACTTTACAATATCCATCTTACAGATAGACATTTAAGCATGTATAAACTTAGGCTTTCACAGCCGGTGTCCTGACTATTAGCCAAGTTTACCTTCTAGGCTTGTAGGCCGTAGTCTAGAAGGCATCAAAGATACCAATATCTTAGAAAACCAATAATAAAACCACGCCTACACCCATCCAGGCAACTAATGTGAGCCAATCACCACCTTAGCCAGCGCAACAAGCCCTGCACACCCCCACTAAATAAGAGCACTACAGTCATTGCTTCCGCATTCAAGCTCTTAACAGTGCAGACAATGGATCATCTTATCCTGAAGATGCCAAGCACAGTGGTTGGCAAAACGTTGGTATCTTGAATGCCTTCGAGACCACAGCCTACAAACCTGGAAGAGATAAACTTAGCTAACATTTAAGTATGTTTGTAATATTGAATCTGTGAAACCATACTGTTCTAGCACTAATTTAAGATGAAATTATTGAACCAATCTCACAGTGGTCTACTACAGGTGAAGGTGAATCCTTCAGAAAGACGCACATTTCTTTTAAAAACAAGTGGCGCATACTGGAACAAGATAGTTTAGGTTGGTGACACAGAGTACAGCTTTACTCTTTCCAAGCATCCTTTTCATTCTTGAGTAATTCTAACCTTTAGAATTCATTGGTTGCTTAGCCACTACAAAAAAAAATAGGGAATGGGTGACGCTGGCAATGTTCCTGTAGATCACTACCATTAAGTTAATACTTGTGATATTACTCGTACTTATAAAGATGACAATAGTGCATTTATTTAATGAGTACCAGATTTGTATCACCACCACCAGCACCAATAATAATAATGTGACGCCAGGCACAGCGCACAGCAAACATGGTCTACAATTCAACATGTACACAAAGTAGAGGAATAATATAAATGCACGAGTGCAAACATGGTTTACAGTTTTTTCACTCAAACTTTGTACAATTTTCTAGAACACTGTAAGGAATTCTGTGCCCCACACTTGATGCATTTGTACGCAATCATTCTGTTCATAGATAGGGACAATAACAATTCTTGTACTTTTCCAGTCTGTTGGTGTCCTAAGACTACCGATTTGTTTGAAGTCATTCATCAAATTAGGAATTTGCAGCCACTTTTTTAATTGATTCTTTACCAGTGTTGTCCCCAAATGCTTTGTAAAGCCATGTCATGTTTCTCACGATACACCACATATGCTTAGAACAACTGACCGGTATAAGATGGTAAAATATCGCCAGTGGATATCTCCTGGTTCTACAGTTTGACGAATAGTTGGTGCATTTCATGCCTATTGCATCAACCCCACCTTTTGTAGCATTGTAGAAGGAAATTCTCTCCGAGTAGGCATAGGCTTTTGTGGCCGGTGTTCGAAATTCTAAAAGTCTTCCAGGCTGATTTGCCGTGGTCTGCTGGAGTAACTTGGTCCAGACGTTTCATCCACTACTGCGGTGGACATCATCGGTGGCGTGGTCGAAGTCTTCTTGGTAAAGGTACAGTTGCGTCTGAGGCGTTGACTGTCTGGGATGCGGAATTTGTATACGGAGGGGTCTTCTCTGATTGGCTCGGGGCTCGCTGAGGCAGTGCGGTTGGTGGGAGGGGGCTAGCTGCATCTTGGGCGCTACTAGATTCAATTTAGAAATTGTCTCTGGTTTGTTAGTTTTCTCATCAGTGGGTTGTGGATTTGTTAAGCACTAATGCTAAAGAATTTGGTTCACAGTATTTTACTATTAATGGTGATATAATAAAATGAAAACTGTGTCATTCAGAAATAGGAGGGAACAAACATTTTAACAATTTACAATATTGTCATAGTAAACAACATTGCAAACAGGTGCATTTGGTGGATTCAAATAAACCAGATGAAATTATGCCTTCTACCTCATATCCAAGCACACATTCATCAGCTATTTACTCTCTGGCAGCAATGTTGGGAAGCGTTAACTGGTACTCAGTTATGGACAATAAAAGACACTGTATAAGCTGTACAACCGGGAAGAAGTGGTGTTAACCCGCCTGAGGATAGGCCACACTTGAGCCACGCATGCAGGCCTTTTGCATGGTGATCCGGAGCCTGTTTGTGCGACGTGCAATGTTCCACTCTGTCGCACATGTCCTTCTTGATTGTCTGGAGTACATTCGTGAGTGCCAGTCCGTTCGCCTGGGCCTTGCATTGTGCTCTGTTTTAGGCAACAACCCAGTAGCTGTAAATACAGTACTGCAGTTTGTTGCCAAGATTGATTTTGGCAAGCAAGTGTAAGGTGTTTATCTTGGCAGAATAAGGATTTTAGGGTGGTTTTAGCTTTTTAACAGTCTTACCAGGTTAAGTTTTTAGCAGTTTTAATTTTTAGCCATTTTAACTCATGTTCTAGTACTTTTAACTTTCCGTTTTAGTTATTTTAACTTTGACATTTTAACTTTTTAGGGGTGAGCTTTTACTAATTTGCTTGTTTTTATTTTCGGTCTTTGGGTCCTAATGACCTAGTTGTCGATGGGCCCTTAAACCAAACTCACTCACTCACTCTAACCTTTTGTGCAGATTTATGCAACATGATACAGACTAATATCTCATTTAAGAAATTACACAAGCCATGTCTTAAAAGTTTCATGGAAAAGTACACAAAAAGAACTGTACCAAATGCAAGAACAATACGGAAGGGGTGCTTAAAATATGCATATGGAAAGGTACTTGATTATATAAGAGGTTCTGTGGCTGGCAATTTAGTTTGTGACGTAGAACGCAGTTTTTCACGATATAAGGAATATTTTACTGCAAATCGTAAGAGATTCACCTTCAGAAGGTAACTTCAAGAAGTGCATGGCGACTCACTGCAATAGTTGTATGCACAGGAGCAACTAGCAATAAAAATGTATATCTTATGGAATATTGTATCACTAAAGATACGTGCTGTACTGTTGAAAATGTACAGCATGCATATTAAAATGTATTAACGTATTGTATATTAAAACAATAATTGTGCTCATACTGTACCAAAATGGTATTTTAAATATTGTAAAAATACAATAAATATTGCATACATTAGATTTGTGTGGTATCCATAGTGTGCACCGTATATATCCCATAAGGTAATAAGGAATATGTAAACAGGCATTATGTGCTCTGCTGTCGATAGCATTGCATGCTGTAGTTGTTTATTCACCCAACTTTACGCTTTGCAATCATTTGATCATGTCTCCTTCCATATCTGTGACTTATAGCCACAACTGGTTAAGAGACTGGCCTACTGATCCCGAGGTTGCAGGTTCAAACCCGGCCCATGCCATTGGGTTTTAAGTGTGCCTAAAAATAACACAGTCTCGTGTCAGTAGATGGTAGGTCATACCAGTACTACAGCCGGCTCCAAATGTTTTCCAATGGACAAGAGGGTATAGGGCAAAGAGACGAAAAATTTTATTAGGAATTACTTGCACCTGGTCTGCCCGGCCCAGCGATGGCTTCAACAGAGTTATTTACTTTTGTGTGTTCATCTGATGTGTGGTCAGCGGGGAGCAAGCAAAAAGCTAAATCATCAATTTTATTCTTCCAAACAAAAAAATGAGCCTTTTCTGCACGTATTTAAACAAGTAACGTTGCCTTTTGTGGTAGCATTAACAGCGTTTAATATGTTTAAACAATACCTTAAAGATAATACATGTGACGTATTCCTCCTTGATGATGATGATAATAATAATAAACCGGTTTAGATTTAAAAGGTGATAGATAAGAAACCTGAGGGGGAGAATCTACGTCGTAACCTATAGAGGTTATTCAAGATGTTCTCGGGCTTCGAGCCAGGTGTAGTGATGAAGAGCTATCAACGTTTCAGGAGTGTGCATCTCTCCCATCATCAGGATGATGAAACACTAACAAGAGTGAAAGGACCAGTATATGTACTGTCTGCTAGTACGGACCGAGCAGAAAACACCAAGTCTAATCTGGAAGTGGTTCAACGCTCCGCTGGAATCTGTGTTTTCTGTGCCGGTCGATCTCCAACTTTAAGGCTGGTTTCCAGGAGAGACTAAACTGCAGTCCAGCATCCTGGTTCAGTGTGCTCTTTTCAGAGGAGATGGACAGAGCCTCCTTTCTGGAAACTAAGCAGTTTGTCACCGTCAGGATCCAGGCCTCCTAGAATGTATGGGCTCCCCAAGATTCGAAAAATGGACGTCCCATTATGCCTCATTGTTGATGCCATGGGCAGCCATACATACCGGCTGGCACACCACCTAGCGGATCTGTTACAACCTCTGGTAGGGGGTTGCCTGCACCACGTGACGAACTCCACACAGTTCAGTCGTTGGACAACATCACTATTGGCCCTTCTGATCTTGTCAGCTTCGACGTGATATCTCTTTTTACAAGGGTACCGCTGCAAGAAACCATCCAGTTTCTGATGGAACACTTTCCGGCCAACATCACTGAGCTCTTCCGGCACATTATGACGTCCACTTTCTTCCTGTTTGGTGGAAGATTCTACAAACCAGTAGACAGTGTGGCAGTGGGCTCTCCATTGTCACCAGCAATAGCAAATTTCTACTTGGAATACCTGGAACACAAAATACTTGCCACAGTCCCATTCAAGCCATCTCGTTTCTACCGTTACGTTGACAACACATTCGTTATATGGCCACATGGATTAGATACTTTGCCGAGCTTCCTCACACACTTCAGCCTGTGACCACAGATTCAGTTCACCATGGAAGTGGAGAAGGATGGAACTCTGCCATTTTTGGACATTCTGGTCTTCAGAAACAATGGTACTCTGGGGCATGCAGTATACTGCAAACCAGCACACTGACCTCTGTTTGAATGCTTGCAGTTTCTGTCATAAATCACAACAGGTCAGAGTTCTCAACACTCTGGCCCACAGAGCTGTGTCTATCTCTGATCCCAGCCACCTAAAGCAAGAACAGCAGCACCTGAGGCACACTTTCCGCCAAAACAGCTACTTAGATATTGACTTACTAAGGCCAAGAGAGGAAAACCACAATTGCAACAATCATCAGACAAGCCAACCGCCACTGCCTCCATCCCATACACTGGCAATCTATCTGGCAGAATCGGTAGAATTCTCGCCAAACACAATATCAGAACCATCCGCACACCACCTTTGATCAAACACCTAGTGAGACTGGTAAAGGACAAACTGGACCTTAATGTACCAGGGGTATCCCGCATTCCCTGTGAATGTGGGACGCTGTACATAGGGCAAACCGGCAGGACCATTTCCACCAGAGTCAAGGAGCATGAACGGTCCATGCGCTTAATGCAGCCTGAAAAGTCAGGGCTGGCAGAACACTGCTTTGAAAAAGACCACAGAGCCAAGTTCGAAGAAACGACCATTGTGGCAAAATGTAGCGGTTTCTGGTAACAGAGGGTTAAGGAGGCTCTGTCCATCTCCTCCGAGAAGAGTACACTGAATTGGGATGCTGGACTGCAATTTAGTCCCTCCTGGAAACCAGCCTTAAAGTTGAACCACTTCCAGATTAAAATGGGTGTTTTCTACTCGGTACATACTAGCAGACAGTACATATACTGGTCCTTTCACTCTTGTTAATGTTTCATCGTCCTAATAATGGGAGAGATACACACTCCCGAAACATTGATGACTCTTCATCACTACACCTGGCTTGAAGCCCGGGAACATCTTGAATATGTTCGTTGCCAGGAAACCTTCAGATCATACTATAACGGTTGATGCCTCATAGTTTTTTTGCAACATGCTCTTTTATGATTTGCAGTAGTTCTATTGTATTGCGTTAAACTTTCATTTTCCTTTGAAGTTCTGTTTTCCTGCTATTTCCAACAAACAGCCATTCAATGTTTTAAACTTCTGTGTGAAATTTCAGGTCAAATACATGATTTCATGTTCACTGAATAAAACCAATTTGCAAATTTTGCAGCTTGCATGCATATGTCTCCATGAATAGCCTAAAAAAAGTGATATATTAAAATGATTTAAATGTTTTAAGTTTAATTTCATTAGAGTGATGACGCCTCTAATGCAGAATATTTCATTTCCATCCTCGCTGCAAGCTGGTTCTGAATTTATAACATTAATGTTGTTTCCTTTACATTAAGATTCAGGGTTGCCAACTCGTACGATAATTATGGGGGCATACGATGATTTTAATGTTTGTACACTTGGTTGACAACCCTTACGATAATTATGGGGGTGTACGATAATTTGAATGTATGATAGTTCGATACCGGAGAAATATCATTTTCACTGGTTTATCCCACCAGCAAAATGAAACTAATTACAAATGCCCTCATGGCCTGTCTGCACCCCTCTATGGCAACCATTTCGTATCTTACTAATCCTGCTACCCTTTATCCTCTTATTGCCAGTGTGCCCAGATCTGGTAATCTCAATGAAGAAGCTGCTGTTCCGAAAATTGATGATCAATGGAGAAAACCCTGAGTAAGTGATATTCCGTGTGAAATAAAGAACATGCCTGAACCTGACAGGTTTTGAAGTGCTGTTAAACACATGCCACATTGGTGGAAATACTGATTTCAAAGAACTAACAGCCTTTGCATTATCAGTGATTTCGTTTTCCCACAGAAAAGCTTTTTGTGAACCAGTTTTTTTCTAAACTGGGCTTAATAAAAACTAAAGTTAGAAGCAATTTGGCTTAATATATGATAAATGAACTTATTCTGTCGCCTTAGTTTTGAAATAATGTGGTAGATCCAAAACTCTGCAAGTGACCGAGAACATGTTAAGGTTTATCTCAACAACAAATTTGAATAATGCTGCAACGGTTGAGGAAGATTAACTTTCAGATAAATAATGCGACATAAGTTTTAAAGTTGCAATACTGGTTGAGGTCATCAATCTTTTAAGTGAATATCATAAACATCATCACTATTACATTTTCATAAGTGTTATGCTGATATTTTTATTGTTGTAGCGTTTGGTTTAAGATGTACGATAATTTTGAATCCAAATCTATAATTTTGAGTGGCTGGTACGATAATTTTTCTTTTAAATGTTGGCAACCCTGTTAAGATAACTTTCTTACGACCAAGTGTAAGAGAAATGTTGGAATAATTTTCTCTTTCTATTACGCCCCTCACACTTGTAGACAGCTATGAGCTGGCAAGTCGACCTTTGAGACCACCTGACATAACTGATAGATAAGCCATCCTGGCTTCCTTCTATGGCTAGAAGCATGCGAGTCGGAAAACATTTGAAACCAGCTGTACCATTCATTAGGCTTCTCGTCAGACACACTGCAATATGACTAGTGCTGTACAAATTCGTTTATATTTAATAAGTAGCAAGCAAGTTTCACAATCGGAAACACTAAACATAACAGATTAATGTTGACACATATAGTGCAGTAGAAAAGCTTCTGCGACTCCTTGTTGCTGTTCTCAAAATGCTTATTTAATACTGCCCTTGTATTCTACAATTGTTTTTCTGCACCCTGTCGAGTAATCTCAAACAAAAGTGGCTCACAAATCATTAACTGCTTTTCTTTAAAATATTTTGTATTTTTGTGTAACCTCCATGTAAAAGCAGTTTTATACACTTCAAAATTGCAACTTATGTAAATATTGTAAAGCTTCAGTTAAATAAATGTTTTACATTACAAAAATTCACTCAGGGGTCTCCGTCTAGGGGATATGTGAATGTCGACCACAAGGTACCCAAGCTGAGCAGAACATTACTTCCACTTACTGGTGTCTAGGGGATATGTGGATAGCACCACAAGGTACCCAAGCTGAGCAGAACATTACTTCCACTTACTGGTGTCTAGGGGATATGTGGATAGCACCACAAGGTACCCAAGCTGAGCAGAACATTACTTCCACTTACTGGTGTCTAGGGGATATGTGAATAGCGACCACAAGGTACCCAAGCTGAGCAGAACATTACTTCCACTTACTGGTGTCTAGGGGAAATGTGGATAGCACCACAAGGTACCCAAGCTGAGCAGAACATTACTTCCACTTACTGGTGTCTAGGGGATATGTGGATAGCACCACAAGGTACCCAAGCTGAGCAGAACATTACTTCCACTTACTGGTGTCTAGGGGATATGTGGATAGCACCACAAGGTACCCAAGCTGAGCAGAACATTACTTCCACTTACTGGTGTCTAGGGGGTATGTGGATAGTGACCACAAGGTACCCAAGCTGAGCAGAACATTACTTCCACTTACTGGTGTCTAGGGGATATGTGAATGTCGACCACAAGGTACCCAAGCTGAGCAGAACATTACTTCCACTTACTGGTGTCTAGGGGATATGTGGATAGTGACCACAAGGTACCCAAGCTGAGCAGAACATTACTTCCACTTACTGGTGTCTAGGGGATATGTGGATAGCACCACAAGGTACCCAAGCTGAGCAGAACATTACTTCCACTTACTGGTGTCTAGGGGATATGTGGATAGTGACCACAAGGTACCCAAGCTGAGCAGAACATTACTTCCCCTTACTGGTGTCTAGGGGATATGTGGATAGTGACCACAAGGTACCCAAGCTGAGCAGAACATTACTTCCACTTACTGGTGTCTAGGGGATATGTGAATAGCGACCACAAGGTATCCAAGCTGAGCAGAACATTACTTCCACTTACTGGTGTCTAGGGGATATGTGGATAGTGACCACAAGGTACCCAAGCTGAGCAGAACATTACTTCCACTTACTGGTGTCTAGGGGATATGTGGATAGTGACCACAAGGTACCCAAGCTGAGCAGAACATTACTTCCACTTACTGGTGTCTAGGGGATATGTGAATAGCGACCACAAGGTACCCAAGCTGAGCAGAACATTACTTCCACTTACTGGTGTCTAGGGGATATGTGGATAGTGACCACAAGGTACCCAAGCTGAGCAGAACATTACTTCCACTTACTGGTGTCTAGGGGATATGTGAATAGCGACCACAAGGTACCCAAGCTGAGCAGAACATTACTTCCACTTACTGGTGACTAGGGGATATGTGAATGTCGACCACAAGGTACCCAAGCTGAGCAGAACATTACTTCCACTTACTGGTGTCTAGGGGATATGTGGATAGTGACCACAAGGTACCCAAGCTGAGCAGAACATTACTTCCACTTACTGGTGTCTAGGGGATATGTGGATAGTGACCACAAGGTACCCAAGCTGAGCAGAACATTACTTCCCCTTACTGGTGTCTAGGGGATATGTGGATAGTGACCACAAGGTACCCAAGCTGAGCAGAACATTACTTCCACTTACTGGTGTCTAGGGGATATGTGAATAGCGACCACAAGGTACCCAAGCTGAGCAGAACATTACTTCCACTTACTGGTGTCTAGGGGATATGTGGATAGTGACCACAAGGTACCCAAGCTGAGCAGAACATTACTTCCACTTACTGGTGTCTAGGGGATATGTGGATAGTGACCACAAGGTACCCAAGCTGAGCAGAACATTACTTCCACTTACTGGTGTCTAGGGGATATGTGGATAGTGACCACAAGGTACCCAAGCTGAGCAGAACATTACTTCCACTTACTGGTGTCTAGGGGATATGTGGATATTGACCACAAGGTACCCAAGCTGAGCAGAACATTACTTCCACTTACTGGTGTCTAGGGGATCTGTGGATAGTGACCACAAGGTACCCAAGCTGAGCAGAACATTACTTCCACTTACTGGTGTCTAGGGGATATGTGGATAGTGACCACAAGGTACCCAAGCTGAGCAGAACATTACTTCCACTTACTGGTGTCTAGGGGATATGTGGATAGCACCACAAGGTACCCAAGCTGAGCAGAACATTACTTCCACTTACTGGTGTCTAGGGGATATGTGGATAGTGACCACAAGGTACCCAAGCTGAGCAGAACATTACTTCCACTTACTGGTGTCTAGGGGATATGTGAATAGCGACCACAAGGTACCCAAGCTGAGCAGAACATTACTTCCACTTACTGGTGTCTAGGGGATATGTGGATAGTGACCACAAGGTACCCAAGCTGAGCAGAACATTACTTCCACTTACTGGTGTCTAGGGGATATGTGGATAGCACCACAAGGTACCCAAGCTGAGCAGAACATTACTTCCACTTACTGGTGTCTAGGGGATATGTGGATAGCACCACAAGGTACCCAAGCTGAGCAGAACATTACTTCCACTTACTGGTGTCTAGGGGATATGTGGATAGCACCACAAGGTACCCAAGCTGAGCAGAACATTACTTCCACTTACTGGTATCTAGGGGATATGTGGATAGTGACCACAAGGTACCCAAGCTGAGCAGAACATTACTCCCACTTACTGGTGTCTAGGGGATTTGTGGATAGTGACCACAAGGTACCCAAGCTGAGCAGAACATTACTTCCACTTACTGGTGTCTAGGGGATATGTGGATAGTGACCACAAGGTATCCAAGCTGAGCAGAACATTACTTCCACTTACTGGTGTCTAGGGGATATGTGGATAGTGACCACAAGATACCCAAGCTGAGCAGAACATTACCTCCACTTACTGGTGTCTAGGGGATATGTGGATAGTGACCACAAGGTACCCAAGCTGAGCAGAACATTACCTCCACTTACTGGTGTTTTGCTCCTCACTGTAACTTTTCTATCTGACCTTATCTTGGTCATCCCTTGTTCTCTTCCGACCGCGATGCTATTAGGGTTCCCGAGGGCTAGGGAGTCTTTATTTTTCCAACCTCTCCATTTCTCTAATTTCTCTTTAAAACCTTAACCCCTAACATGCTGACCTGTCATGGCATGTAATACGTCCTCTGATTGCTAATCAGAGGATATGGTCGGTGAATTTATTTTGATAATTCTCCCGGTCAGGTCGGTGAGACCCGTAAGCCGACAGGTGTGGTCCTCCAGACATTCTGGGGGTTGTGAGAGCGATATGACCGCCAAAACATAAAAATATGGTGCTCTCTAAAAAGCGGTTACTATTACTGCTATTGCTCTCTTCAATATCAGTGAAAAATATTGGAGAGCAAGAGGATTAATGACTTCATTGTCAGAAATCCAGCATTAGCTAACATTACAAAAATGTAATCAATGTTGAAACACCTCAACATCACTTATATGAAAATATTTATGTTGACCGGTTTTAAGAGCTTAAATTTCTCCCATCAGAATTGTCCAATTGATTCTTGTGGATGTTGTCTGATATGTGGTTCAGTTAACACCTAGCAGTAGACTGACAAACTTCCATAATAGGTTTGGTGGTGGTAAATCAAAATTCATTAATCAGAGTTTGTTTTTTATGATAAGAATCTTCTCCCAAGTACCCAACTCTGCAATGTGTTTTGTAGCGTTCAAAAGTGTTATGTTCAGCATGATGTGATTTGATGTCCAAAAGTCTGATGTTTTGCACTCATATGACTTTCTCTACTCTTGTACTAACCATTCGTACAAACTGTTATTCCTACATCTTCATGTTACTGGAGATAAACATTTGTACAAACTGTCTTATTGCTTATTTCCTTGTAGGTACAAGGGGAATATTAGAATACATCAAGCTTTGAGTGATAGACAAATATTTTAAAGCTGTGAGATCCTGTTGCCTTTGCACGTTTAACATGTATAAAAATGAACATGTTGCATTTCATGAAAGTTGTCAGTTTTTCGAAACTGACACAAATTACAACGAATATCTCCGAAATGGTTCACTCTAAAAAAAAAAAAAATTTATTTACACATAAATTGTGTTTTAGCAAGATCTACAATTTTTGTATATATATGGTGCTCTCTAAAAAACGGTTACTATTACTGCTATTGCTCTCTTTTTTTATTAAAAAAAAAAAGAAGAGAAATAGCAGTGAGTAAACATGAGGATTAATGACTTCATTGTCAGAAATCCAGCATTAGCTAACAACAACAATTTTTGTATAGTGAGATTTTGTCTATCTCTTACGGTTTACTAGTAATTCAAAAGTCATCCAGACTAAACCGGATTACACAGGCTGTGACAGAAAATTCAAAATATACAGTTCATTTGTCATTAAAATATCTTAAGCATGTCATTTTAATCAAAATTGTTAGCCATTTTCGAGAAAATCAAAATTTTCCTTGTAAAGGGTAGTTTTGGGTGGGAGTATTTTCTTCAAAACCTTTGTGTCCCATCCTTGAAAGACATTAAACTTAAATACCTACCTTGGTTTTTAACCGACTTTTTGTTTTTGAGTTATGCTGTCCACAGACTGACAGACACACACACACACATCTTATTCTGTAAATGCTTTTTGTGGATTCAGGGGACCTCGAAACATATATTTTTGGTGAAATCTCAACATCGAATTTTTGGATGAAATATACTTCCTCTACTTACCAGTAGAAAAGGTGAAAATGAATAACAATGTACCATTATGAAAGTTTAAGTTTTCCAAAACTCACACAAGTAGCAAGGAATATTTCTGAAATGGTTCACTCTACAAAAAAGAATTATTTGAACATAAATTGTGTTTTAGCAAGATCTATATTTTTGTATAGTGAGATTTGGTCTATCTCTTACAGTTTACCAGTTGTGCAAAAGTCATCCAGGATAAAAGGACTATATGGGCTTTTGCTAAAAAATTCAAAATATACATTTCATTTGTCATAAAAATATATTAAATATATGGCATTTAATCAAAATAGTTAGAGCCATGTTTGACAAAATCAAAAGCACACACACCAGACATTTTTCTAAAAATGCTTTTTGTAGGATTCAGGGGGCCTCAAAACATACATTTCTGGTGAAATCTTGACATCGAATTTTTGAGTGGAATACAGTACTTCCTCTACTATATGCAGTAGAGAAAGTAAAAATGGCTAGGCACAGCTAACATTGTAAAAGGTCAATATTCCTTGCGAAGTTTGAGAGGTAGAACTGGAACTTAAAAATTCAATGCCACAACTGGGATTTGAACCACAGACCTTCCGCTTGCCGGGCGGACGCTCTACCACTGAGCTATTGTGACAAACTGCCAGAATGGCATTAAATTCTCAAACCAGTTCGTATTTCTCCTGGTAAACCACAAAGGCAGTCTCACATCAGAGACAATTACCCGAATGGTGACTTACTATTGTAAGTAATTTATATCCCAGGATTAAATAACCTTCAGAATGGTAATTATTATTTATTTATGCCAACAAACTTACTGTTGGTGTTTTTAAACACACAAACCATGTGTGGGCAAAGTTTGAGAGGTAGAACTGGAACTTAAAAATTCAATGCCACAACTGGGATTTGAACCACAGACCTTCCAACAGTAAGTTTGTTGGCATAAATAATTCCTTGTGAAACTCACTGCAGTTAATTCATTTCAATTGTTACTTGCAATACAGTTTCTTTTATGAAAATCACATCAAATTCACAATTATTTTTGACTTTATAATATATAATTAATATTTTTTGTCGTTACACTATCGACCTGAGTGCATACCTGCTTCTTGGTCGTAAAACAAACAAAAGATGTCAGCCTGTGCTACCTATATTCTAACAGAATTATTTCAGGGGTCTTCTGTTGCCTCTATATTTGCATTTGGAACTATTTCAGGGGGCTTACCCAAATACTGTCTCAGTTTCAACACCAATTGAATTTTTATCTTATATATTTAAACGAGCAATTCTTGTGTGTGTATATATATTCCGTGCAACTTGGAAATTACTCTAACGATTTCCATCAAATTTTGTATTCAGACAGGGTTTTGCTTATTAAGCTTATCTATATTTTTTTATTTAAATTTAAATATATATTTGAATATGACATTCAGCCCAGGGTCTTAGCCTGTCATATCCACCCAACATTTCTTTTCATTAGCTCTTGTTTTTTAGGCTGGGACATGCCTCCTGCATTCCATTGTAGAATTCTTAAAGTATTGGAATTGTTGTGATGAAATTTGCCTAAAGATGTCCCCACCCGGAGATCCGATTGGGGGACAGTTTTACCTCCGGAATGTTTATCTTTAGGACTCATATTCATGTACGTGGCTGCACATATATACTGATGGATCCTCCAAGGAAAACCTTACTGGAGCTGGAGTTACGCGTTCACATTTTTCCTTTTATCATTCTGTTGGCAGACACAACAAATTATGATGGAGAAATAGAGGCTATACACATTGCTCTCCAACAATTATTAAATCTTCCCTTAAATAAATTTAACAAGGCAGTAATTCTTTTGGATTCTAAAGCTGCAATTCAGGGAATATGTTCAAATACTACAAAGAAGTCAACAAAAATTAGAGAATGCTACAAAATGTTAACACAACTCCAAAAAGTTAATAAGACTGTTCATCTCCAATGGATTCCAGCACACTGTGGAGTCATGGGGAACGAAGCTGCAGACTCACTTGCAAAGAAAGGCACAACAATAAAACAAAGTCTAAATTCAATTTCTCATATTCCTCAATAAAACGCTTGATCATTAAAAAATTTTCTCATTCATACCTACAAGAAATAGAAACAAATGCCAAAGATAAAAAATGGATTACACTACTTTCCAACCCAGATATAATCCCCGAGAGACCAAGGAAAACAGCGGTTGCAGCCTTCCGACTATTGACAAATCACGACTGCTTAGCAAGTCATCTCTACAGAATATGTATCTCAGCCTCACCAATATGTGTCCTGTGTAACGATCCAGCAGAAATGAACGAAGACCACTTGAAGACCTGTGAAGCATTAAGATCAGAAGAAACTACAGTTCAAAAGTATTGGAAAGCACGAATGCTAATGGCTTCATTGCCAGATGCAAGGCACTAGAAAACATTTCTTTTGATACATTTTGCTTCTCTATAGCTATTTAACACATAACTAACACACAATTTTTAATTCTGTTCTCTTTGTACAGACCAATTCCATTTTCTCTTAAGTCTACTTAAAAATTGACCTAAGTTCCTGGCCTCCTTTTTAACAATCCTCTTAAATGCTGTTAACCTATCTGCCTTCTCCGATTTCTGCCCCAGCAATTCTTTCCTCCACATGTCCGTTCCTTGGCACTCAAAGACTATGTGCTCCAGATCTTCCTTCCCCCTGCAAATAGGACACAGACTCTGAGGGATACCCTTTCTTAGTTCTCTCAACCTCCAAACACCAGTTCTTAGCCATGCTTCTGCCTCCCTTTGTTCTTTGTTTACCTTATCAACATATGTTTCCTTTCTCATGTTTCCGTCATTGATATGTAATCTACCAGGGACCTTTTTTCCATTATACCACCAAACAGTTTTTGGATTTCTATGTCTTCAAACCTCTTTCTTATTATTTTCAAGAATTTTTTATGATTATTCTCCCCTCTCCTCCAGTAGTCCCGAGCCCAAATGACCCAGCTGTCGACGGGCCCTTAAACCCCACACTCCACTCCACTCCAGTAGTCCCCCATCCCATTTACTTCTGAGTTCTTTCAAATACTACTCGTCCATCCAGATTCCCTAAGACTCTTTTCCTGGTATTCTACACACTGCCTTAACAAATTATTTTTATCCAAATTCAAAATTCTGTACCAAAATTTCAGAGCTCTTTCTATAACCAGTTTATATATATAGGTGTCATTCCTGAAAAAAGCGTGATTTTACGTGTAACAGTCATTATTACTTTAAACCTTATTTTGGCCATAATTTCTCTGTTAATGGGCCAATTTCAACAAACAAGCCAGGATATTAAAGGTCTCGTCACGGAAACGGCTCCAACAATTAGGGTATAAATTCATATCTAGTTAACCTTTTGCTCTTCAAGTTTATCTAAATAAGTATCCTCTCCCAAAAAACACGATTAAAAAAAATCTGATGTGTTGCACTCACATGACTTTCTCTACTCTTGTACTAACCATTCTTACGAACTCTTATTCCTATATCTTCTTTCTTGTTAGTTGTGATAAACATTTGTACAAATTATCTTATTGCTTATTTCCTTGTAGGTACAAGGGGAATATTAGAATACAGTAGGCTTTGTGCGATAGTCAAATGTTTGAGATTCTGTTGTCTTTGCACACTTAACATATAAAAAAATGAACGATGATCCATTTCACAATAGTTCTAAGTTTTCCAAAACTCACACACATAACAAGGAATATCTCCGAAATGGTTCACCCTACAAGAAAATTTATTGAGACATAAATTGTGTATTTTAGCAAGATCTACATTTTTTCTTTTATTATTTAATAAATTATTTATAATTATTTAATAAATAATTCTTTTATTTTGTTTAATGTTTAATTAATGTGTAAGTTTACAATAACTTGTAGAGCACTGATAAATGTGAAAAATAGTATTGTGAGTAAATTTAGTAATTTCTCCATTTTTAAATAGAGCTATAGTAACCGTATTTGTAGAAGTATCACATGTACAAAGTTTGCTGGGTAATTTTGTGGGGGAATGTGGTCAGGAGAGGGGGAAGAGTTCCACTAAAACATTTATTTCAACAATAGTAACATGGTAATTATTATTTATTTATGCCAACAAACTTACTGTTGGTGTTTTTAAACACACAAGCCATGTGTGGGCAAAGTTAAAGAGGTAGAACAGGAACTTAAAAATTCAATGCCACAACTGGGATTTGAACCACAGACCTTCCAAGGAACTGGAACTTAAAAATTCAATGCCACAACTGGAATTTGAACCACAGACCTTCCAAGGAACTGGAACTTAAAAATTCAATGCCACAACTGGGATTTGAACCACAGACCTTGGAAGGTCTGTGGTTCAAATCCCAGTTGTGGCATTGAATTTTTAAGTTCCAGTTCTACCTCTCAAACTTTGCCCACACACGGCTTGTGTGTTTAAAAACACCAACAGTAAGATTGTTGGCCTAAATAAATAATAATTACCATGTGAAGGTTATTTAATCCTGGGATATAAAGTACTTGCAATAGTAAGTCACCATTGGGGTAATTGTCTCTGATGTGAAGCTATTAGTCGTTCTTCGCTTCTTGATGTATCGCTGTGTCGCCCGTTGATTTAGTTCTTTCCCTCTAGCTCTGCAAGAGATCTCTTTATCTCGGGTACGCGCAGATGTTTTCGAATAGACTACCCAAGGAAACTTTTTATATATTGTTTATTGCATCTTAGATATTTTCAGGAGCTATGCCGATTGTATATGTAGAGGAATCGCACTCACGTCCGCACAGCACAACCTGCCGTACTGGTCTCTGGTTGAGTAGTGACCAGACGCTTTCTCTCTTACCCACGCTAAGAAGACGGTTCTTCAATTTGAATGTCATGACGTCATCCAAGAAAGCCTCGTATCCAAAATGCTATTTCCTTTTCCCGCAATTTAGAAATGTCCCTTTCTATTATAACATGTTCTTTTATGAATTTCGAATATATAATTACCTTTTTAGGATTAAACGATGTTTACTTTATATTTTATTAAATATATCGCGCGACTTTTAAGGTTGGTAGACTTGACTTTCGAACGTGTATTTAAACTATGTGGTATGACGTCATGACTCGCTAATTTCAAACCAATAATGTGTTTATCCTACAAATTTAACGACTATTATTTACTCATATCTTGCTCACCTTACAACACTTCCTGCTCTATTATCTATTTATGCTATTACTTAACACTTATCGCAAATCTCACATCCAGCAATTAAATTAAAACGTGTCTTTATCAAGCTCATTCGATTGGAAATCTAAATTTCGGTATCAAATGCCCCCATTTATGTTATTTTATTATTTCATAATAAAATAATGTAAATGTCTTGCCCGAAAGAAAAATTAAAAATTACTCCTGTATTTTGAATAATCGGCAACACTCCCATTATATACAATTTTCAATTACACTGTTTTTGAAATTGGTTATTAACACATTTTCTCATTAATCTTTTTAACATGACAAACAATTGTACACTTGACTAAACATTAATCCTTAAATACTAATTACAATATGTTATGGTTTCTTCTGTGAAGCTTTTATATAAAGGTTAAATTTCAAGAGTCTTTCTTTATACTTCCTTCTTTTAGTTCATGTTTGCTCACTTCGCTCTCACTATCACTTGCACTGTGATTTTTCACTTTTGTTATTGTAACACATATCTGTACTATATCCTTTAAGCACTAAAATGTACATATATTTATATAAATCCATTGCACTCTTCAGACAAGTTCTTTCTTTGTCTTGCTGTGATAACTATCTATACATCTAAATATTTTAACAAATGTTTACAAAGTAAATATTCTGTTTTCTCTCTATGCGGAGATGAACAATTTAACAATCTTTCTGAAGCTGTTATTGTGAGCTCTATACAATATATTTTTTTAAGCTCTTTGTAGTATATAGCAATTCACATTCTGCATTTTTCATGAATATGTAAGTACCTGACCAATATATGGTTTTCAAGTAAGCTAACATTTAAATTTTATCTCAAAGCTGATTGGGCGCCAATAGACAAATGACACTTCCAATTTTTTTTTTTTTTTTTTTTTACATTAAATCAAGGTTCCAAGGCACCACACGGTTTCTTGTATGGTCGAAGGAGTTGTTTATGCCATCTTCCCAGACATTTTTCATTTTTAACATCTTTTAATTCATAGGTATGATAACCAAATTTTGATATAATTTCTGCAGGACCTTTATATAACAATTCCATCCTTTTGTTCCTACCTCGCAAGGCACTTGATAACTTATGGTCTTTAACTAGTACCCAATCGCCTATCTTAGGTTCCCATTTATGTTTTCTACTCTTTTTTTTTAATTTTCGCTTCTCTGCCTTTTTCTTGATTCGTTCAAAAGCAATTTTCGCTCTTTCTTCCTCACTTAACTGAATGTCATTAATTTTCAGTGTTTTTGGTACCGCGATCAATATTGGTTCTGGTTCAATTCCTAACATTAATTTTATTGGTGCAAACCCAGTAGTTACATTAATGGTGTGATTGATAATCTTTTCTATCAATGGACAATATTTCACCCAATCCTTGTGATTATGATGTGTAAGTACACGTAAATAAATTCCTATATCTCGGAGGACACGTTCTGTTGGATTCCCTGATGGAAAGTATGATGAACAATAATTTAGTTTTCTCGCATCTAATGTCACCCTAATCTTTCCATTGGCCTTATTTACAATACATAGGGGATTCACAAATTCTGAATTCGAAATCTCAATAACCTCATCTTCTAACATTGACTTATAACTGCATCTACCTCTTCTCTTATTGTACTAGGGATAGCTCTCGCTTTATGTGTAAAAGGTTTGATGGGTATCATCTCAAACGAATGAGTATAAATATTACATTTACCAGGTTTCTCAGAGAATACTTCTTTATTTCGGATTAATATTTCAAACAGTTTATCCCTCTGTTGTTCATTTAGTTGATCAGCCTGAGTTACTTTTTCCCTCAACAATTCTTCTAAGTCTTCACTACTCTCCCTATCATAGTACCTAGTTGCGTCAGAAAACCTCAAATTGTCTATGAAATCATTTTTATCCCATTCTACATTTTCTTTATTATCGACACTGTACTCTTTGACATTTACTTCAGTTAATTCCATAGCTCCTACTTTAACATATTCTACAAAGAATGTATCCCCTTGGATTTCTTCTTCCTCTTTTTCTCGTACAATAGTTTCTGAACTACTATCTTCCACAAATGGCACTATAATGGTCTCATCTTCAACTTTCATTTCTACAATCATGTTTTTAAAATTCACCACAGCTTCCCAGGCAATCACAACCTATTATAATATCTGTCACAAGTCTTCCTACAATCAGAAATAAAATTCCTAGTATTCTCCCATTTATTTCTATATTTATCATTGCTTGAAATTTTACTCTCTCTTTTCGTTTTCCCACAGCTAGCGAGCAATATATCCCATTAACTGGTAAAGACATTACTTTAAAACCACTACTTTGTAAATTATCATAAAAATTTTGTGAGCATACTGTGCTATTTGATCCCGTATCTATAATTGCATTGTATTGTTTTCCATTTACTCCAATTTTGATTTTAGGTGGATCTCCTACTTTTTCGTTTTCGTCAATTCTATTTTTACATTCTCTTTTCTTTTGTATCATCATTTGCCTTCCAGGACTATTTATTTCCGAGTACTTATCACAATCATTACTAGGATACCCAGTTCTCACTGAAGGCGTGTTTGACCGGGTCTGGCGTTTCCCTGATTTTTAGGTATGGCTCCTGTACTATTTCCCGAATTGTTACTTCTGTTTTCCTGCATTAAATCGGGGTTACTTCCTACCATGTTTTTGACCGTGTTAATGGCCTCAACCATTTCCGCATTTTCGGGGGAATTTCGTCCATTAGAATACCTTTCTTCCTGTCTTGGTGACCTCGGTCTAAACTCATTATCTCCGTTTGTCCAATACCCATCATTTGAATTTCTACTATGTCCAAAATAACGTCCCCGTCTACCTCGATCAAATCTATTTGTATTCATATAATTCACCCTTATATTTCTTCCCCTTTGATTACCATTTCTATTTTGGTGACGCCCTTCCTGGTTATATCTACCTTGATTTTCCCACCGGAATGATTCCATCCTTGGTACTGGTCCTTTATATCTTTCCCTAATCTCACTTCTATTCTGATAATACTGTGCCCCTTGCCCGAAAGAATTTACAGTTTCTTTTTCTTCATATTTATTTCCAAATGCGTGTTTTGGCTTATTGACTTCTAAGGCTGATAATAATTCGATCATAGCTGCAATGCTATCGGGTCGGGCTATGATTAGGTAGTGTTGAAGCGTTTCCGGAAAATGTGGAGTAACTATATTTATTAGATCTTTTTCATCTAAGGGAGGATCCAACATCTTCGATTTTCTCGCTATTCTCATAAAATAGTTTACCATCGATTCCTCCGATCTAGGATTAAACTTTCCATTGCTTAATTCAACTCTAATATTAGCCTGCCTACTAGCTCCCCAATATCTGGTTAAAAAGATGTTCCTAAAGGTCCTGTAATCATTATTGTTACCCATAGAAAGGCCTAGCCAATTAGCAGCATTACCCTTTAGGCATTTTCTTACTATCACCATCTTGTACTCCTCTGGTATACGTTTCACCGTGAAGTACTCTTGTAACCCTTCTAAAAAGGCTTTAGGATCATCTGAATCTTCATTTTCAAAAACTGGAGGTGTCATTTCATTTAAGACATGGTTAGGCCAATGTAAATTTGAATTGTCACCTGTCCCTGAACCATTTCTGAGATCAGAATGGGAATTACTGTTACCTCTATTTTGCATCGAAATGTCAGCTGATACACCTGGTATTGCCTCGTTTCTTGCAACTTCATTACTAAGATTGTTGTGATTACATGCATTTTCATTTAATTTCAAATTTTCTAAGGCCTCTTTTACCTGAGTAATTTCTGTTACTACTCCTTTTATTTGGTCTGTAACATCCTCCAAATTTCTAGCCTGCCTTGCACTTTCTACATCAGATCTTTCCATTCTAACTTTACACCCCTGTAACTCTTTAATTTCTTCCCTTTGTTTGTCTAATCTATATGTTACTTTTTCCCTTTCTTTATCTAATTTTTCACTCACTTGTTGACCTAATTTCTTTTCAGAATTCTTTACTTCTTGCCTTATTGTCTCTAATTCTCCCTTAACCTGTTCTCTATTTTCTTTTACTTCACTACTAACTTTATTAATTTCCTCCCTAACTTCTTCCCTAAAGGTTTCGAAAGCTCTCCTCAGATTCTCCAATTGCATTCCCAATTCCTGTTGTCCCTTTTCTAATTTCTGTCCTAACTCTATACTAGTTTCATCTATCTTACTCATCTTTTGACTTAACTCTGTACTCATCTTTTTCACTGTTCTTAATTCTTTACTATTTTCATCTATCTTTTGACTTAACTCTGTACTCATCTTTTTCATTATCTTTTGAAACATATTCTCTATTTCTGACATAATTGCTGGCCTTTCTGAATTACTAAACATTTCTGAACTACCTCTAGGTGTTTCTCTAACGTTCTGATCTTCTACTTCTTGGCATATTCTGCTACCAATTATAGTTTGACTATATTCTTCCATCCTACTTACACTTTTCTCAATTTCCGGACTCTCAAAACCTAGAAAATCGCTATCACTGTCTTCCATTTCTAAACTATTTACACGTGTTTTTCTACTCACCAATATTTCACGCACTTAAACTTGTTCACTACACGTTTCACAGATGTTCACACGCTGGGCACCTTCTTGTCTGCTGGCTCGATGCTGGCCTGGTCGTCTTGGGGTTGGTCTCTTCTCTCGACGCTACACGTTGGGTCACCTTCTTGTTTGCTGGTTCTATGCTGGCTTGGTCGTCTTGGGGTTGGTCCATTCTTTCGACGCCACACGTTGGGATGCCATTTGAAGCTATTAGTCGTTCTTCGCTTCTTGATGTATCGCTGTGTCGCCCGTTGATTTGGTTCTTTCCCTCTAGCTCTGCAAGAGATCTCTTTATCTCGGGTACGCGCAGATGTTTTCGAATAGACTACCCAAGGAAACTTTTTATATATTGTTTATTGCATCTTAGATATTTTCAGGAGCTATGCCGATTGTATATGTAGAGGAATTGCACTCACGTCCGCACAGCACAACCTGCCGTACTGGTCTCTGGTTGAGTAGTGACCAGACGCTTTCTCTCTTACCCACGCTAAGAAGACAGTTCTTCAATTTGAATGTCATGACGTCATCCAAGAAAGCCTCGTATCCAAAATGCTATTTCCTTTTCCCGCAATTTAGAAATGTCCCTTTCTATTATAACATGTTCTTTTATGAATTTCGAATATATAATTACCTTTTTAGGATTAAACGATGTTTACTTTATATTTTATTAAATATATCGCGCGACTTTTAAGGTTGGTAGACTTGACTTTCGAACGTGTATTTAAACTATGTGGTATGACGTCATGACTCGCTAATTTCAAACCAATAATGTGTTTATCCTACAAATTTAACGACTATTATTTACTCATATCTTGCTCACCTTACAACACTTCCTGCTCTATTATCTATTTATGCTATTACTTAACACTTATCGCAAATCTCACATCCAGCAATTAAATTAAAACGTGTCTTTATCAAGCTCATTCGATTGGAAATCTAAATTTCGGTATCAGATGTGAGACTGCCTTTGTGGTTTACCAGGAGAAATACGAACTGCCTTGAGAATTTAATGCCATTCTGGCAGTTTGTCACAATAGCTCAGTGGTTAGAGCGTCTGCCCGGCAAGCGGAAGGTCTGTGGTTCAAATCCCAGTTGTGGCATTGAATTTTTAAGTTTCAGTTCTACCTCTTAAAGTTCCTGTAATGTTAGGGAAGCAATCTTTATCTATCCTCCCTAAACTTTTAACATTAAATATATATGGTTCTTATTACTTCCACTTACTGGTGTCTAGGGGATATGTGAATAGCGACCACAAGGTACCCAAGCTGAGCAGAACATTAGTTCCACTTACTGGTGTTTTGCTCCTCACTGTAACTTTTCTATCTGACCTTACCTTGGTCATCTCTTGTTCTCTTTCGACCCCGATGCTATTGGGGTTCCCAAGGGCTAGGGACTCCTTATTTTTCCAACCTCTCCATTTCTCTAATTTCTCTATAAAATCTTAACCCCTAACATGCTGACCTGTCATGGCATGTAATACGTCTTCTGATTGGTAATCAGAGGATATGGTCAGTGAATTAATTTTGATAATTCTCCCGGTCAGGTCGGTGAGACCCGTAAACCGACACGTGTGGTCCTCCAGACATTCTGGGGGTTGTGAGAGAGCGATGTAACCGCCAAAACATAAAAATATGGTGCTCTCTAAAAAGCGGTTACTATTACTACTGCTTTTGCTCTCTTCAATATCATCAGTGAAAAATATTGTAGAGCAAGAGGATTAATGACTTCATTGTCAGAAATCCAGCATTAGCTAACATTTTTTTCTATAGTATAATTTGGTCTATCTCTAACGGTTTACCAGTTATGCAAAAGTCGTCCAGAGTAAATACGACCACACAGGCTGTAGCCAGAAAATTCAAGATATACATTTCATTTGTCATCAAAAAAACATGACATTTTAATCAAAATCGTTAGAGCCATTTTCAATAAAATCAATTTTCGAAAAATTTTCTATGTAAAGGGTAGTTTAGGTTGGGGCTATTTTCTTCAAAATCTTCGTGTCTCATCCTTGAAAGACATTAAACTTAAATAGCAACTTTGGTTTTTAACTGACTTTTTGTTTTTGAGTTATGCTGTCCACAGACTGACACACGCGCACACACACACACACACACACGCGCGCGCGCGCGCGCGCACACACACACACACACACACACACACACAGACCTTTTTCTAAAAATGCTTTTTTTGGATTCAGGGGGCCTCAAAACATATATTTCCGGTGAAATCTTGACATGGAATTTTTGGGTGGAATACAATAGTTCTCCTACTTACCAGTAGAGAAAGTAAAAGAAAAGAAAATCTGAGCAAAGCTCGGTCGCCCAGGTACTAATAATTTAGATTCACATCATTGTTACTAGCTTATTGAAATAAATGCAAATGTTTTACATTTTGCAGTGATGCTGCCTTGGGAAAAGCGCAGGCAGTATTAGATATGACTTGGCAGTATCTTAATACCGGACATTGGAGTAAGGTGCCCTTAGCAACCAGACAGCTTTATACGGCTGCTGCATATATAAAGGTAGGTTGACCTTGTGTATTAGGTTTTTTTTAATTCATTTAGTACCATGTGTTCCTTTTATAGCTGGGCCATAGAGTGCATATACAAGGGTTGGAACCAGTGGCGTTCATATTTTCTCGGTCATAAATTGAATTTCTTTCTTCTTCCGCGGCTCTACCTTCATTTCCTCTGCTTTCTTTGTCGTTCTTCTCTGTGAATAACATTCTTGGTAGCATATTTCCTTCCTCTTCACTGGTTTCTTGCAAAAACTTTGTCGCTGCTCTCATAACCACACCTACCAATGGCGCCGTCATTTTGTTACTATCTGTGACCATCTGTGACCTATGGTCTGACAATATAAGGAATGTTCTGTAGATAAAGCTATTATGTTTTTCCAGCAATGTTTCAATGAAATTTGGCAAAAAATAGCCAAAAATATTGATTTCTACTTTTGTATTTTTTTATTATGCTTATACTTCGTATTTAATGGCACACTTTTATTTTCTTAAAAAGTCATTTTTAAAGCTCCAAGAGGGCATTTAAATGTCCCAGTGCAAGCGAGCGTGTCTCACTAAATTTTGTCTCTACAGCTTTCAAATGCAATTTAATTTTCACTGGCTTTGATTTTAGTCTCTTGCAGTGAATTTTGCTTCAGAAAGGTTGTGAGTCGGCTCTGCTGACATGAATTTGATATATCGAGCTGAAATGCAGCCAATGATACGTGTTTTGCTTGTAAACAGAAGTGCAGTCAGTGTTCTGTAATTCTGTAATCTTGCTAGGTTATTTCAGTGTTCCAGTTATATATTAGGCATTGTTTAGGATTTAATATGCGTTAAGTTATTCGTTAGCCTATAGTAAAGCAATAATAAGCAGATATTTTAGGAGTTTGGTGTACAAATTAGTGAAAGTGATAGTGTAGAGGTTAGCAAAGAACAATAAATTTCTAAATGTTGTGAACAATGGGATTGCGAAAGGAAAGTTTTCATATTAAGATACAACCAAGAAAACTTATCTATTAAAAACTGCTACTGAAGCCAAGACAAAAGCACCAGAGAGTCCCACATATGGTGCTGGCAAATTTTAATTTTATTGGATTTGGAGAATATACAAAAGTATATTGTTAAACTTTAAAATCCCTTTTTCTCAATTTTTCTTTTCCCCAGCATTTTTCACCATTCAAAATGCTCCTTGGATCCTAGCTTATAATTTATTAGCTGTCATTTGCATTGCAAACAGTGAAATGGAGGTGTCAATAGAAGAGCAAAGAAATATTCATTTTTTGTTACAAAATTGAAAATATCAAATTTTCAAATATCAGATATATCAAATTGCATTCAATGATTTCTGTATTTTAAACTGCAAAAATGGAAAATATAAAATTTTCAAATATCAGATATATCAAATTGCATTCAATGATTTCTGTATTTTAAACTGAAAAAATTGGAAATACCAAATTTTCAAATATCAAATATGTCCAATTGTGTTCGATAATTTCAGAATTGAATACAAAATATTGAAAATATTAAATATGTCAAATTTATTCAATAATTTCAGTATTGTGTATTGAAAAAATTGAAAATACCAAATTTTCAAATATGAAATAGAAAATAGTTCAGACATCAAATCGTATTCAATAATTTCAGTATTGTATACTGAAAAAATTGAGAATATCAAATTTTCAAATATGTCATTGTATTCAATAATTTCAGAATTGTATCCTGAGAAAATTGAAAATATCAAATTTAAAAATATGTTAAATTGTATTCAATAATTTCAGAATTGTATACTGATAAATTGAAAAAATAAAATATATCAAATTGTATTCAATAATTTCAGTATTGTATCCTGAGAAAATTGAAAATATCAAATTTAAAAATATGTCAAATTGTATTCAATAATTTCAGAATTGTACATTGACTAATTAAAAATATCAAATTTTAAAAATATAAAATATTTCAAATATCAGGTTGTATTCAATAATTTCAGTATTGTATGCTGAAAAAATTGTAAATCATATTTTATGTAAATATATAATTTTCAAATATCAGATATGTCTAATTGTGTTCAACAATTTCAGTATTGTCTACTAAAGAAATGAAAATTTTCAAATATCAAATACATCAAATTGTATTCAATAGTTTCTGTATTGTATATTGAAAAGGTTGAACATATCAAATTTTCAAATATCAGATATGTCAAATCGTATTCAATAATTTCAGTATAGTATAATGAAAAAATTGAAAATATAAAATACATCAAATTGTATTTAATCATTAAGAGTATGGCATATTGAAAAATTGAAAATATCAAATTTTTAAATATCAAGTATAAAAAATAAGGGGCATTCAAAAAGAAACGAGCAATAGTCTGGAATGCGCAAACCGCATTCAAAACAACAAAGTCTCCAGTGGAAGCATCCAGGGTCATCACCACCCAAAAAATCCAAGACCATCCACACGAGTGCAAGTAAAGTTTTGCTGATGTTCTGTTTGAACCAGAAGGCCCCCTTCTGATACACTTCCTGCAGCATGGAACAACAATGAATGCCCAGCGTTACGAACCATGAGCACCATTTGCCAAACGATCAAATCAAAACCACCAGCCGATCCTACCCGGGGGGTCATTCTGCTCCACGACAATGTAAAAGCTTATACAGCCAACACAATCCCGGCACTCTTGCAGAAATTCAAGTGGGAGGTTGTCTGCCACTCTCCATACAGTCCAGATCTCTCTCCCTGTGGTCACGCCAAGTTTGAACCCCTAAAAAAGGCTTTGAGGGGCAAAGATTCACCTCGGACAATGACATCAAGCTGTACATGCGGAACTCGTTCACAATGCAGCTCCGGGAATTTTATGAGACAGCCATTTACTGCCTTGTGTCACAGTGGGACAAGTATCTCAACAGCCAGTACTTCTAACATACACGTACAAGTTTCTGTTCTTATGCCTCTTGCTCGTTTCTTTTTCAATGCTCCTTATTTACAAGTTGTATTCAATAATTTCAGTATTGTACACTGAAAAAATTATATTGTCAAATTTTCAAATATAAAATATATCATTCTATACAGTAATTTTAGCATTAGATACTGAAAAAATATATAATATCAGATTTTCAAATATAAATGTATAAAATTATAATCAATAATTTCAGTATTGTGTACTGAAAAAATGGAAAATACAAATAACACATGTCAAATATATAAAATTGTATTTAAGAATTTCAGTATTGTATACTGAAAGAATTGAAAATACCAAATTTTCAAATATTAAATTTTATACAATAATTGCAGTATTGCATACTCACAAAATCTAAGCTATGAAATTTTCAAATATAAAATATATCAAATTGTATTCAATAAATTCGCTATTGTATACTGAAAAAATTGCAGATATCAAGCTTTCAAATATATGAAATTGTATACAATAATTTCAGCATTGAATAGTGAGAAAATTGAAGATATCAAATTTTCAAATATAAAATATATCAAATTGTGTTCAATAATTTCAGTATTGTATACTGACAAAATTATAAATCACATTTGAGAATTTGATATTTTCAAAGTATATAGAATTCTATTCAATAATTTCAGTATTATATACCGAAGGAATTTGAAATACCAAATTTTCAAATATCAAATTTTATAATATAATTTCAGTATTGTATACCGACAAAATTGAAAATGTCAAATTTTAAAATATGAAATATAAAATATATAAAAATGTATTCAATAATTTTATCGTATGCTGAAAAAATTGAAAATATGTAACATTCAAATCTATCAAATTGTATACAATAATTTCAGTACTGAATAGTGAGAGAATGGAAAATTTCACTGTCAAATATAAAATCTATCAAACTGTATTCAATAACTTCAGTATTGTATACTGGCATAATTCAAATTTTCAAACATAAAATATATCAAATTGTGTTCAATAATTTCAGTAGTGTATACTGACAAAATTGAAAATATCAAATTTTCAAATGTGATTTATAAAATATATTGTATTCAATAATTTCAGTAATATATAGTGAAAGAATTGAAAGTACCAAATTTTCAATTATCAAAATTTATACAATAATTTCAGTATTCTATACTAACAAAATTGAAAAAAATCTAATTTTATAATATAAAATATATCAACCTGTATTCAATAATTTCACTATCATATACTGTAAAAACTGAAAAGATATAACTTTCAAATATATCAATGTATACAATAATTTCAGTTTTGTATACTGAGAAAATTGAAAATGCCAAATTTTCAAATATAAATGTATAAAATTATAATCAATAATTTCAGTATAATATACTGAAAAATTGAAAATATCAAATGTGTTCAATAATTTGACTATTCTATACTGAAAAAATGGAAAAAACAAATTTACAAATGTCAAATATAAAATGTATCAAATTGTATTGAATAATTTCAGTATTGTATACTATGAGAACTGAAGATACCAAATTTTCAAATATGAAATTTTATACAATTGCAGTATTGCATACTGGCAAAATTTAAAATATGAAATTTTCAAATATAAAATATATCAAATTGTATTCAATAAATACGCTATTGTATATTGAACAAATTGAAGATATCAAGCTTTCGAATATATCAAATTGTGTACAATAATTTCAGTGTTGAATAGTAAGAAAATTGGAATTATCATATTTTCAAATATAAAATAGATCAAATTGTGTTCAATAATTTCAGTATTCTATACTGACAAAATTAAAAATACCAAATTTTCAAATGTGATTTATGAAATATATTGAATTCATTTCAATAATTTCAGTTTTCTACACTGACAAAATGAAAAAATCTAATTTTAAAATATAAAATATATCAACCTGTATACAATAATTTCATTATCATTTACTGAAAAAGCTGAAAATATATAACTTTCAAATATATCAAAATGTATACAATAATTTGTTTTGTATACTGAGAAAATTGAAAATTTAAAATTTTCGGATATCTAATATAAAATATATCAAACTGTATTCATTATTTTCAGTATTGTATACTCCAAAAATTGAAAATGCCAAATTTTCAAATATAAATGTGTAAAATTATAATCAATAATTTGAGTATCAAATACTGAAAAAATTGAAAATATCAAATTTTCAAATATCAAATATGTGAAATTGTGTTCAATAATTTGAGTATTCTATACTGAAAAAATGGAAAAAACAAATTTACAAAATATATCAAATTGTATTGAATAATTTCAGTATTGTATGCTGAAAGAACTGAAAATACAAAATTTTCAAATATGAAATTTTATACAATAATTGCAGTATTGCATACTGGCAGAATTTAAATTGTGAAATTTTCAAATATAAAATATATCAAATTGTATTCAATAAATACGCTATTGTATACTGAAAAAAATTGAAGATAAGCTTTCAAATATGTCAAATTGTGTTCAATAAATTCAGTATTGTATACTGACAAAATTGAAAATATCAAATTTTCAAATGTGATTTATGATGTATATCGAATCCTATTCAATTGTATACTGAAAAAATGAAATATAAAATATACGAGAGGTAGAACTGGAACTTAAAAATTCAATGCCACAACTGGGATTTGAACCACAGACCTTCCGCTTGCCGGGCGGACACTCTAACCACTGAGCTATTGTGACAAACTGCCAGAATGGCATTAAATTCTCAATTCCAGTTCTACCTCTCAAACTTTGCCCACACACGGCTTGTGTGTTTAAAAACACCAACAGTAAGTTTGTTGGCATAAATAAATAATAAATATAAAATATATCATTCTATTCAATAATTTCAGAATTGTGTAGTGATAAAATTGAAAATATCAAATATATCAAATTGTATGAAATAATTTCAGTATTGTATACTGACAAATTTGAAAATGTCGAATTTTAAAATATAAAATATATAAAATTGTATTCAATAATTTCAGTATCCTATACTGAAAAAAAAATTATACTGAAAAAATTGAAAATACATCAATATATCAAATTGTGTATAATAATTTCAGCATTGAATAGTGAGAGAATTGAAAATATCAAATATAAAATATATCAAACTGTGTTCAATAATTTCAGTATTGTATACCTACTGGAAAAATTCAAATTATCAAATTTTCAAATATAAAATATATCAAATTGTGTTCAATAATTTCAGTATTGTATACTGACAAAATTGAAAATATCAAATTATCAAATGTGATTTATAAAATATTGAATTGTATTCAATAATTTCAGGAGTATATAGTGAAAGAATTGAAAATATGAAATTTTCAAATATCAAAATTTATACAATTTTAGTATTGTATACTGAAAAAATTGATAATATCCAATTTTAAAATATAAAATATATCAAATGGTATACAATAATTTCAGTTTTGTATACTGGGAAAATTGAAAATAACAAATTTTCATATATCGAATATAAAATATATCAAATTCTATTCAATGATTTCAGTATTGTGTACTGAAAAATTTGAAAATACCACATTTTCAAACATAAAATATAAGGGGCATTCAAAAAGAAGAGAGCCGTAGTCTGGAATGCTCAATCTGGTGACAGGATGGTATTATCATGGGGTGTGTAACTAACAATGGTTCCGTCAAGAGCATGGAAGTTCTCAGCCTGTCACTAGAGGGCACGCGTGCAAGTCACATGACTATACAATAAATTTTCAAATAACAAATGTATAATCGTATTCAATAATTTCAGTATTTTATACTGCAAAAATTGAAAATATCAAATTGTATTCAATAATATTGTATGCTGAAAAATTGGAAATATCAAATATGTCAAATTATATTTGACAACTTCAGTATTGTATACTGAAAAAATGAAAATATCAAATATAAAATGTATCAAATTGCATGCAATAATTTCAGAATTCTGTGGTGAAAGAAAAGAAAATATATAATTTTCAAATATATCTAATAATTGTATACAATAAATTCAGCATTGTGTATTGAAAAAGTTGAAAATGCCAAACTTTCAGATATCAAATCTTATTCACTAATTTCAGTATTGTATACTGAGAAAATTGAAAATAATAAATTTTCAAATATGTCAAATTGTATTTAATTTCAGTATAGTATACTGAAAAAATAAAAATATAAAATGTATCAAATTGTATACAATGATTTCAGCATTGTGTATTGAAAAAATTGAAAATACTAAATTTTCAAATATCAAATAGAAAATATTTCAGATATCAAATCTTATTCACTAATTTCAGTATTGTATACTGAAAAAATTTAGTATCAATTTTTTAATTATTACATATATAAAATTGTGTACAATAATTTCAGTATCGTATACTGAGAAAATTGAAAATAACTAATTTTCAATATTAAAATATAAAATATCAAATTGTATTCAATAATTTCGGTATTGTATACTGAAAAAATGAAAATATAAAATGTATCAAATTGTATTCAATAATTTCAGTATTGTGTATTGAAATAAAAATTGAAAATACTAAATTTTCATATATCAAATAGAAAATATTTGATATCAAATCTTATTCACAAATTTCAGTATTGTATACTGAAAAAATTGATATCAAATTTTCAATTATTAAATATATCAAATTGTGTACAATAATTTCAGTATTGTGTACTGAGAATATTGAAAATAATAAATTTTCAAATAAGTCAAATAGTTTACAGGTAAAATTGAAAATATCAAATATATGTGACATTGTATTCCATAATTTCAGTATTGTATATTGAACAATCTGAACATATCAAGTTGTGTTCAATAGTTTCAGAATTGTATATTGATGAAATTGAAAGCATCAAATTTTCAAATATATAATATTTCAAACACAAAATTGTATTCACAATTTCAGTATTGTATACTGGCAAAATTCAAATGATCAAATTTTCAAATATAAAATATATCAAATTGTGTTCAATAATTTCAGTATTGTATACTGACAAACTTGAAAATATCAAATTTTCAAATGTGATTTATAATATATATTGTATTCTATTCTATAATTTCGGTAATATATAGTGAAAGAATTAAAAATACTAAATTATCAAATATCAAAATTTATACAATAATTTCAGTATTGTATACTGACAAAATTGAAAATATCGAACTTTAAAATATGAAATATAAAATATATCAAACTCTGTTCAATAGTTTTAGTATCATAAACTGAGAAAAATGAAAATACCAAATTTTCAAATATCAAATATGTGAAACTGTGTTCAATAATTTGAGTATTCTATACTAAAAAGATGAAAAAAAAACATTTACAAATGTCAAATATAAAATATATTAAATTGTATTGAATAATTTCAGTATTATATACTGAAAGAACTGAAAATACCAAATTTTCAAATATCAGATAAATCAAGTTGTATTCAATGATTTCAGTATTTTATACTGCAAAAATTGAAAATATCAAATTTTCAGATATTAAATATAAAATATACCAAATATCAAATTGCATTCAATAATTTCAGTATAGTAAGCTGAAATAATTTAATATATCAAATTTCTAAATATCATATATAAAATACATCAAGTTGTATTCAAAATTTTCAGTATTATTTACTGAATAAATTGAAAATATCTAATTTTCAAATATCAAATATATCAAACTGTACAATAACTTCAGCATTCTATACTGAAAAAATTGAAAATATAAAATATTCAGATAGCAAATTCAATTTCTGTATTGTATAATGACAAAATTTAAAATGTGAAATTTTCAAATATAAAATATATCAAATTGTATTCAATAAATTCACTATTGTATACTGAAAAAATTGAAAATATGAAATTTTCAAATATTAAATATAAAATATATCAAATATCAAATTATATTCCATAATTTCAGTATTTTACACTGAAAAAATTGAAAGTACCAAATTTTTGAATGTAACATATATCAAATTGTATCCAATAATTTCAGTATTGTATACTGAAAATTGAAAATATGAAATTTTCAAATATCAGATTTATCAAATTGTAGTCAATGGTTTCTGTATTTTATACTGCAAAAATTGAAAATATTTCAAATATTAAATATAAAATATCAAATTGTATTCAATAATTTCAGTTATGTATACTAAAAAAATGGAAAATTTCAAATTTTCAAATATATCAAATTGTATACAATGATTTCAGTATTGTATACTGAGAAAATTGAAAGTATCAAATTTTGAAATGTCAAATTGTGTTCAGTAATTTCATTATTGTATATTGGAAATACCAAATTTTCATATATATCAAATGAAAAATATTTCAGATATCAAATTGTATTCAATAATTTCAGTATTATGTAGTGAAAAAATTGAAAATATGTAATATTCAGATATCAAATTTTACACAATTTCTGTATTGTATAATGACAAAATTTAAAATGTGAAATTTTCAAACATCAAATTAAAATATATCAAACTGATTTCAACAAATTCACTATTGTATACTGAAAAAATTGAAGATATCAAGCTAATTAACATGCTGACAGGAAATTCTACTCAAATACATACAGACAGTGGAAATACAGATAAAATCCACTTTAAACGAGGAGTGATGCAGGGAGATCCCATATCACCACTGCTCTTCAACTGGGGCATTAACCACATCCTGAACGAGTTGACGGTTAGAAACGTTTCAGGAAAATATGGCTTTCAGCTAACTCCTGACACCGAACCACTTACAGCCCTATGCTTTGCTGACGATCTTGTGATCATAGGAAAAGACGAGCAAGCAGCATCTGCCCTTGTGACTAGTGCTATCCACCACCTTCAAGAAATTGGACTGAACGTCAACACAGTGAAATCCAATGCTATTATAATTAAAAACGGAAAGCTTCTACAGCAGGAACTGATTACCACTGCTGGATCAATTATGAGCATTGGGGCAGACGAAGAGATTAAATACCTTGGTGCAACATTTAGGGACACAATAGTATTTAATGAAACACAGGTTCTAGAAAAATTAAAATTAAATCTTGAAAAGCTTACTTCAACTCACTTGCTCCAGCCTAGTCAAAAACTTACAGTTATAAATCAGTTTATTGGGCCCACTTTGATCTATCCTTTCCAGTCGGTTCCAATAGAGAAAATTCCAAAGGTATGGCTCCAGAAAGCAGATAAAATGATCAAAAGTGCTGTGAAGGAAATCCTACAACTACCAAATGACACCCCAAACAGTATGCTGTACACCAGCACAAAGTTTAAGGGATTATCAATAATACGTGCAACTTGGGAAGCTTATCTTCAACAATTAAATATTAACACCAAACTTGAAGATCTAGACGATGAACATGTAAACGTTGTTCGCAATTTTGCAGCCATAAGAACTCGATGCCTCACAGAGTTGCATATACCAGAGGAGTCCTCCACAAACTCCGTTAAACAACTTAGGGAGAAACTAAGACGCCAGGAGTTTGAAGCCTGGTGTGCATACCCTCAGAAAGGAAGAGGAGTGGCACTCTTTGGCGAAGTTCCTGCTGCCAACACTTGGATTTTAAAACATAATGGGTTATCCAGCTCAGAATGGCGTGACATGTTGAAGATGACAGCTATGGTGGTTCCAGTACGTTCACTTCCGGGACGCTCCACGGGTACAAGCCACTGCAGACATTGCAGTGAGATAGAAACTTTACCGCATGTACTCGGGAATTGTCCTCAGGGAGAGTTGCTGCGAATAAAGCGTCACAACACCATAAGAACTCTGCTTGCCAATGCTTTGCGAAGCACAGGATTAGAAGTCCACGAAGAAGTACACTGTGTGGCTGACTGTGGCAGTAACCGTCGAATTGATGTCATTGCTATCGACAGGAAGAAAGGGACAGCTGAGATCTTGGATCCCACAGTGAGGTTTGAGACATCCTTAGACCAGCCAGCAGAAGTGGATCGTGAAAAGAAGAAAATATATGAGCCCACAATTCCATTCTTCAGTGCCTCATATAATATCAGCAACATCGTGGTCACAGGCCTATTCTTCGGAGCAAGGGGCACAATACCAAAATCATTTGTGCAATGGAGACAACAATATAAGCTCCCTAAACAGCTACAGGACGACATTGTCCTAACGACTATAAAATACTCTGTGGCAATATGCCGAAATCATTTGTATGGAAACCACAACATTTAAATTTGAAAGTACTAAGATATAAAATAATCATTTAACTGTGTCATATACTAACAAAAACTTTGTATTTTTGTTGTTGTTGTTTTATTCACCTTTTTATGTATTCATTTCAAACACATGAAAGCTATTCTGTGTCACATGGCAAACCTTTATATAAGGTCAGATTTAATAATAAAATAATAAAATGTATCAAAATATTCAATAAATTCAGTATTTATAATATAAAATATAACAAATTGTGTTCAATAATTTTAATATTGTTTTCTGAAAAACTTGAAAATATCAAATTTTTAAATATAAAATATACCAAATATCAAAATGTACTCAATTTCAGTATTGTACACTGAAAAAATTGAAAATATAAAATTTTCAAATATCAGGTATATCAAATTGTATTCAATTATTTCTGTATTTTATACTGCAAAAATTGAAAATATTTCAAGTATTAAATATAAAATATACCAAATATCAAATTGTATTCAATAATTTCAGTTATGTATACTGAAGGAATTGAAAGTTTCAAATTTTCAAATATATCAAATTTTATACAATAATTTCAGTATTGAGAAAATTGAAAGTATCAAATTTTCAAATATCAAATGTCAAATTGTGTTCAGTAATTTCATTATTGTATATTGGAAATACCAAATTTTCATATATGAAATGGAAAATATTTCAGATATCAAATTGTATTCAATAATTTCTGTATTGTATAATAAAATTCAAAATGTGAAATATTCAAATATCAAATATAAAATATATCAAATTGTATTAAATAAATTCACTATTGTATACTGAAAAAATTGAAAATATCAAGCTTTCAAATGTATCAAAATGTATTCAATAAATTCAGCTTTTAATATAAAATATAACAAATTGTATTCAATGATTTCAGTATTTTATACTGCAAAAATTGAAAAAATCAAATTTTCAAATATAAAATATACCAAATATCAAAATGTATTCAATAATTTCAGTATTTTATACTACAAAACTTGAAAATATAAAGTTTTCTAATAACAAATATAAAATGTAGCAAATAGCAAATTGTATTCAATAATTTCAGTATTGTACACTGAAAAAATCAAAAATACCAAATTTTCAAATATAAAATATATCAAATTGTACACAATAATTCCGGTATTGTATACTGAAGAAAAAATAAAATATCAAATTTTCAATTATAAAATATATCAAATTGTGTTCAATAATTTCAGTATAGTATGCCGGAATAATTTAAAATATCAAATTTGCAATTATGAAATATATCAATGTACTCAATAATTTCAGTGTTGTATACTGAAAATTGAAAATATGAAATTTTCAAATATCAGATTTATCAAATTGTAGTCAATGGTTTCTGTATTTTATACTGCAAAAATTGAAAATATTTCAAATATTAAATATAAAATATCAAATTGTATTCAATAATTTCAGTTATGTATACTAAAAAAATGGAAAATTTCAAATTTTCAAATATATCAAATTGTATACAATGATTTCAGTATTGTATACTGAGAAAATTGAAAGTATCAAATTTTGAAATGTCAAATTGTGTTCAATAATTTCATTATTGTATATTGGAAGTACCAAATTTTCATATATATCAAATGAAAAATATTTCAGATATCAAATTGTATTCAATAATTTCAGTATTATGTAGTGAAAAAATTGAAAATATGTAATATTCAGATATCAAATTTTACACAATTTCTGTATTGTATAATGACAAAATTTAAAATGTGAAATTTTCAAACATCAAATTAAAATATATCAAACTGATTTCAACAAATTCACTATTGTATACTGAAAAAATTGAAGATATCAAGCTTTCAAATGTGTCAAAATATTCAATAAATTCAGTATTTATAATATAAAATATAACAAATTGTGTTCAATAATTTCAATATTGTTTTCTGAAAAACTTGAAAATATCAAATTTTTAAATATAAAATATACCAAATATCAAAATGTACTCAATTTCAGTATTGTACACTGAAAAAATTGAAAATATAAAATTTTCAAATATCAGGTATATCAAATTGTATTCAATAATTTCAGTTATGTATACTGAAGGAATTGAAAGTTTCAAATTTTCAAATATATCAAATTTTATACAATAATTTCAGTATTGAGAAAATTGAAAGTATCAAATTTTCAAATATCAAATGTCAAATTGTGTTCAGTAATTTCATTATTGTATATTGGAAATACCAAATTTTCATATATGAAATGGAAAATATTTCAGATATCAAATTGTATTCAATAATTTCTGTATTGTATAATAAAATTCAAAATGTGAAATATTCAAATATCAAATATAAAATATATCAAATTGTATTAAATAAATTCACTATTGTATACTGAAAAAATTGAAAATATCAAGCTTTCAAATGTATCAAAATGTATTCAATAAATTCAGCTTTTAATATAAAATATAACAAATTGTATTCAATGATTTCAGTATTTTATACTGCAAAAATTGAAAAAATCAAATTTTCAAATATAAAATATACCAAATATCAAAATGTATTCAATAATTTCAGTATTTTATACTACAAAACTTGAAAATATAAAGTTTTCTAATAACAAATATAAAATGTAGCAAATAGCAAATTGTATTCAATAATTTCAGTATTGTACACTGAAAAAATCAAAAATACCAAATTTTCAAATATAAAATATATCAAATTGTACACAATAATTCCGGTATTGTATACTGAAGAAAAAATAAAATATCAAATTTTCAATTATAAAATATATCAAATTGTGTTCAATAATTTCAGTATAGTATGCCGGAATAATTTAAAATATCAAATTTGCAATTATGAAATATATCAATGTACTCAATAATTTCAGTGTTGTATACTGCAAAATTGAAAAGATAAATTTTTCAAATATCAAATATATCAAACTTTGTACAATCATTTTAGTAATGTATACTGAAAGAATTGAAAATATCAAATTTTCAAATATCAGATACATCAAATTGTATTCAATAATTTCAGTATTGTATACTGAAAATATAGAAAATATCAAATTTTCAAATATGAAATAAAATTGTATTCAATAATTTCAGTATTGTATACTGAAAAAATTGAAAATATTAAATTTTCAAATACAAAATATATTGAATTGTATGAGAATTTTAGTATTGTATACTGAAAAACTTTAAAGTATCAAAATTTTTTTCTCAAACTAATTAAATCTAAGCAATGGCTGTAGGACAATTTCTTTATATCTGTATACTGAGCTCAAATTAAAAATTTAGGAGAGATGCAATAAACTGTAGGATCCAAGGGGCATTTCATATTAGGATAACAAAACATGATTTATTATTAATAAACATATAATAATTTAAAAACTGGTTTACACAGGACTTTGAAATTTTGTGTATACTATACATTTTATGTTCTGAGTGTGTGGAAAAAATTCAAAGCAATCAGAGGATAACTGCATTTTTTAATTTTCATAGATACATGCCCTTAAAAATTCATGCAGTATTTCCTGCTTGGTGTGATTATTAACATCTCTGCTACTCACAGTGAATAGGGAGGGTAATGTCTCACCCAAAAAACAGAGTGATTTTATTGGAAATACATATTTTGATGTCCCCTAAATCTCTGCCCTCCAAGAAAAAGTATTTTTAGAAAAATGTTTGTCTAAGCTTGAAAAAAAGTGAAACTCGCAAAGTATTTGAAAATTCAATGCATAACAAAGAACGTTCATAAATGTTTAATGCTATAAACAATTTTATGCGACATAAGTTTGTCTTAGGGCCTGTATTACAATCTCCGGTTACTAGCCACGGTTTGTTACCGTTCAGTTATCCCTAACTGATGGTTAGTCACAGTACCTGGTATTATGAACTCAATTTGATTGTAGGTTTGTTACCCTGAGGATTGTGATGCCATGCGAGCAGTTGGTAACATTTTTCACTAGGCTTTCGCTGTGTTTGCAATGCTATCTCATAGGTGAGGCAATCATTTAGTTAACCACATCACAGATGTGTAAACAGTGATTGTAATGATGTTTTGGACATTTGTACACATTGCATAACCTAAAAATATCTTCTGTTTAATTCACTATTCATTCAGAGCCTTGAAATGTTTTAAAGAAGCGCAAAATCGTGTCCACAATGAATAAAATGCAACGTTTACTGGTTAAAGATAATGATCTTAAGTTCCGCATATTTTTGAACTTTTATGTGTAGCTACATATTGTATACGAGGGGTAGTCATAAAGTTTTAATTATCACCTCGACAAAATGAAGCTGTTACCATGAAACTTGGTGATGGTATTAGTCCTTCTTTACATATTTGCACTAAAACGTGACACATTTTTTCCAACGATGGATGACCTGACGGAGCACTTTGTTGTAGAAGTCAGCATTGTGGCTGTTCAAGTAAGATACAAGGATCTGAAACAAAATTCTTGAGAAGAACTAAAGGATGTACAAAACTAGACCACATAAATAATGATGTAATAAGAACAGAGCTGAAAGTGAAATCTATATTTGAAGAAATAACACTATAGAAATAATTGGCTGAGCATGTGGAGGGGATGGACTATGATTAGAGGCACTCTTTTTTTCGCATTAATTTCTTTTTAATGTCGTGAAATGAGTTCTAATTTTTGTGCTTTTTCGCTCTATATGGCTTGTATTATCACTTTAATTTTGCAATAATTTCTTTTTAATTCATGATAAATCACACTGGGGGAATGCTTTCCCACATTTTTTTTTTAAAATAAACTTTGTGAAGTGAGTATTTTCAGGCTGGCCCAGTAGCGCAGTTGGTAGAGCACCTGCCTGCTGTGCAAGGGATCCTGGGTTCAATTCCTGGCAGGAGGGTAGGAATTTTTCTCCAGCCAAGAGTATTCCTCATCCCTCCCTGAGTCTGGAAGTATAATGGCGGCACCATGGCTGAGTGGTTAGACCGCTCGCCCACCACCTAGGCGGGACCCGCATGTGGTACTTGTGGTGGATGAGGCGGCATCTGGGTGGGTTTTCTCCAGGTTCTCCAGTTTCCCCCACCATTCATTCCACCAATTGCTCCATTATCACCGTTCCAATCATCCATTTCACCTGTATTTCATATCATCCTCTTCCTCACTATTATATCTGGCACTTGGCTGACCACCCACTTCCAGGTCTTCACTCTGTCTGGTCCAGAGGTCCCTCTGCTCCCCGACAGGCGTCTGATCCTAGGCACTGGCTTGTAAGTTCTACTTAAGGGGAGGGTAATCAGGGAAAGATAGAAAGAAAGAGTTTATTTTTGTTTTTTTCTTGTATTTTATATATACATATATCTCACTATATTTATATTTTGGTAGTTGTATATTTTTATTAAATGTATTACAGTTTAGAATGAAAGATGTTGAGTACTATGGAAACTAAACTACAAAAGAGTAATGTTACTTTATTTCTTTTGGTACTATAGTACTCTGATACACTGAACATACACATTACAGAATCATTACACTTTTACTTTGTAAAAGTCAACATAGCACGTTACAATATTGCTTTCTTTCAGCAATTACCCTTGATTGTTAACAATTAAATTGTACATGAAGATTGAGGAGTAAATAGTCTGTAAGAATGGTTAGTACAAGAGTAGAGAAAGTCGTGTGTGTCCAGCACATCAGATTTTTAATATTTGGAGTGAAGATGTGTTTGTTTCAGATATTGGCAATACTGAATAGCTCGGTGCCTGTTAATAGCAGTGTTTTACAACGTGCACTTGAAGCATCAGATCTTGGCATAATGCTTGGTGCACCCATTCCAAGCAGCAAATATCCCCTAACAAAAGTAGCACAGCTATTGTCAGCAGCACTTCAGGATTTAACAGCACCAGGTATTCATGGCTGACTTACCTAGAAAACAAAATGTTGTTAAACATCATAAATTGCTTTTATGCTCAACCATGCCAAAATGTAGTGCTTATGTGCATAATGGACGTTACAACCACCAGTTCATAATCACACTGCTATGCACCAGTTCATGACACTGCTAATCAACCAGTCAAAGGTGCACCAGTTCTAATGACACTGCTAATCAACCAGTCAAAGGTGCACCCATTAATCACGGAACTGTTAATCAAACGTGCACCAGTTCACAATGATTGCTAATCGACCAATCAAAGGTGCACCAGTTCTAATGACACTGCTAATCAACCAGTCAAAGGTGCACCCATTAATCACGGAACTGTTAATCAATCAAACGTGCACCAGTTCACAATGATTGCTAATCAACCAATCAAAGGTGCACCAGTTCATGACACTGCTAATCGACCAATCAAATGTGCACCGGTTCATAATTACTGCTAATCAACCAATCAAAGGTGCACCAGTTCATAATGACAATGATAGCTGCCAATCAAAAGATCCACATGCAACAATCGATACTGGCATCTGCGCACATTCCCACACAGCTGAAAGTGTTTACGGAATTAAGCTTCTCTGTTCATTTAATAATAAATGTTAATATTGTAAATAACATGGTAACAAATTCAATTTGTTTTTGAAAGTAAAGGTTATAGCATATATACTCTGTATTATAGTTTAAGACCAACATAACAAAAGTAGAAGCTGCACTATCGATTCTCGTATGTACAATCAAATCAAGAAATAAACGCTTGTTAGTGCGTATAGCAGATAGACGAATATTTGTATTCCACTCAAAAGGTTGGTATAGAGATTGCAGCAGAAATAAGTTTTGAGATTTCCTAAATAAAAAAACAAACGGTTCTTAAAAAATGTCCATATATGTTTATCTGAACAACTTAAATACAAAGTTGACATACAGGTTAGTTTCTTCCAAGAAAGCAACAAGGTTTTTGAAAACATCTGCTATCCAAATCTACCTTTGCATGAAAAATTCATTTTTTTTTCTCACTAATGGTTCAAGATGTTCGCATGACTAATAAAATGTGTATGTTGGATTTCCTGCAGTAACAGTGAAATCCTCTTCATTTGGAAGAAATTTTGTGTAATTGTGAAACCACAATGGATAGAACAAAACTTAATATTTATTAAGGAATTTGGGATTTCAGGGCCAGTCTCATTAAATATGAGGGTTGGAACTTTAATAGTGGCAACACTGCCACAGAGTCGCTATGCAATGGAACCTAATATTATGTTATCGCTTGACTCGGGGAAGCGATAGAGATTTTTAAGCACAAAAACTCCTTCAATCGAAAAGAAGAGACAGCAGATAAGCAAAACATGGCTCCTCGCTCTAATAAGACGGATCCTTTATACCAGGATCAGAGACGTCCCATTTGCCGATAGGCAGCCAATAGATGCCATGCTCCCCCCTCTACAGGCCATGCCTTCCCTCCATGTGCGACTATATATAGTGCACTGGAAGGCATTGTAGCTCTCCAGTCTTTGGTCTGTACGTGGTCAGCATCCTGATCCCTCCCGGCCAGTTATGTGGTCTTCACGACCTGAGGCTGCTACTTTTTCATCAAGTAGCTCCTCAATTGGTGAGGAGGCTGAGTGCACTCTGTGCCAGACCTCCCAGAGGAGATAAAATCCCCATGCTGGTACCGGAGATCAAACCTGGGTCCTCTGCGCCAGAGGCAGGCAGGCTATCAACTGTGCTACAGAGCCATGTTTTAGCATGAATTTAATTATTCTGAAGTGATAAAAAAAAATTAAAATTATTTTCTTGTTTAACGACACTGTCAATTGCCAGGATCACATCAGCGTCGCCGGTGTGCCGGAATTTTGTCCCGCAGGAGTTCTGTTACATGCCAGTAAATCTACTGACATGGAGCTGTCGTTTTTAAGCACACTTAAAAACCATTGGTCTGGGCCGGGTTTGAACCCGCGACCTTGGGATCCGTAGGCCAGAGTCTAACCAACTGAGCCACCCAGACCGACTCTGAAGTGGTAGTGGACCAGAACCAGGCCCTCCTATCGAATATTTCTAGATCCATGCCTGGCTGGTGACTATTTTGAAGGACTGAAAAGCTTGGTAACATGTATTTCTTTTCTATTGTAAATAAATAGTTGCCACTATTAAAGTTCCAACCCTCGTATAAATTTCTTATCCAGGCTTGTAGGCAGTGGTCTACTGGACATCCCTCCAGATGTTTCATCCAAAGCTACGTGTATCACCTTCAGTGGGTGGTTGAAGCAGACTCTTGTTGATTTCATTGACAACTGACGTAGAGCTCTGTTGCATGGACCTTATATTCACGAACCAAGTGGAAGGCGCTCACTCTTGATTGTTCTGTGCATTTTTCTGCTTTTTTATGTTTAACTTGTAAGCTATATGGGCTGGACTAGAGAAGACGAATTTGAGATTAAACATGATCTTAAATTGCAGTAAACACTAGCATACACATTTCTGAAAAGGATTGAACCTGTATCTAACAGTTCTCGGTCTTGGTAGAAGTTCAGTCAGATTGAATATAATCACTTCATTACACAAAGATTCTATAATGAATAAAATATACCTTCCTGGATAAAACTACACGAGACCTATCTAAAAAGTACCCAACCTTAATTTTTGCCACACAAGTTAGTGATGCCATGGCAGCACCACTGTGCACTGTGGCAGGAGGAACCTTAATGCACATGCTTGAACTTTCCCACTGCATTCACGTGTATCAGTCGCTGGATGCAGGTCGCCAAGTAAGGTGCAGTTATAAGTGTTAGCCAGATTAGTTCTCTCGCAAGATTACTGAACAAATTGAGCAAAGATACTGCATCAAATTTTGCTAAAACTAGGTGATTCTCAAAAAGAAACAATTTGTAAAATTCTGCAAGCATTTGGAGATGATGCTATGGGGTAACACAAATTAAAAGAGTGGTTCAACTGGCTGCGCTTCGATGGAGAGTGATGAGCATCCTGGGTGGTCATAAACTGCTCAAAATGCTGCTGTTGTTGATACTGGAAGATGGACGTTTGACCATACAAGAGATTGCCGAAGATGTTGGTATCAGTAAAGATTCTGCACATGTAATTTTGGTGATGCAACTTGACGAAGACCACTGACTAGACTAGACCAGACCAGACCACTGGAGTGCGAAAACCTGACTATTGCATCATGATAATGCTCTAGCACATTCGTCACAATTGATCCAGACTTTTTTGGTGAGCATGAACTTCCAGTCGTTTGCCGACCTGCCTACTTTCCGGACATGGCTCCTTGTGACTTCTGGTTGTTTCCAAAACTGAAGACGCCATTGAAAGGATCCTGTTTTGGGAGCAGAGAAGAGATGAGGAATGTGGCATCCCAAAAGAAGCTTACCAGAGAGCACAAGGGGACTAATTTGGAGGAGATTTAGGGCCCCAATTACATCAGGTAAATATTCTATTTTTCCCAGTCATCGGCTGGATACTTCATAACCACTAGCTGCTTATAGGTCTGAGATTAAACCTATAATTTAAAGGGTCCATTGATGAAAGAAAAGTGTCGTAGATCAGTCTTGCACAGGGTTGCCAAATCATATGATAATTATGGGGCTGTACGATAATTTGAATGTATGATAGTTTGATACCGGCAAAATATCATTTTCACTGGTTTGTCACACAAGCGAAATAAAACTAATTACAAATAGCGATACCACTTTGGCTCTCATGGACTGTCTCCACCCTCTAAGACAACCGTTTCCAACCCTACTAAACCTCCAACCCTTTATCCCCTTATTGCCAGTGTGCCCAGGTCTGATAATCTCAATGAAGAAGGCACAGTTCAGAAAATTGATGATCCTTGGAGAAAACTTGGAATATGTGATATTCCGTGTGAAATAAAGAACATGCCTGAACCTGACAGTTTCTGGAGTGCTGTTAAACACATGTCACCTTGGTGGAAATAATGATTTCAAAGAACTAGCGGCTTTTGCATTACCAGTGATTTCGTTGTCCCACAGAAGTGCTTCTTATGAAAGATTTTTTTTTTCCAAACTAGGTTTAATAAAAACCAAAGTTAGAAACAGATTGGCGCTAGATACAGTAAATGAACTTATTCTGTCGTCTTAGTGGTAAGTCCGAAAATCTGCAAGTCATCAAGAAGATGATGAAGTTTATCTCAACAACAAATTTGTATAATACTGCAACAGCTGAGGAAGATGATAAACTTTCAGATGAATAGTGTGAGAAACAAGTGCTAAAGTTGTAATACTTATTGAGGACATCAATCTTGTAAGTGGATATAATAAACATCAATACTATTACATTTTCACGAGTATTATACTGATATTTTTATTGTTGTAGCATTTGGCTTATGATGTACGATAATTTTGAATCCAAATCTATAATTTTGAGTGGCTGGTACGATAATTTTACTTTTAAATGTTGGCAACCCTGGTCTTGCAACTCATTTCAGAGGCAAATGAAACAGCAACAAAATCTATGAATACGTTCTTGCAACCAGCATAAGTTTGGTATTCATCCAACACACTTTGTTTTTATGTTGTTCACAGACAGACACAAACGTCGATCCAACTGGAACCTTTTCTAAAAATGCCCTTTTTGGATTTGGGGAGTCTCACAGCTGTATTTTGGTGAAACCTCAGTATCACATTTTTGGGTGGAATACATACTTCCTCTACATTCCACAGGTAATTAGCAGGGCTCAGATTTTTAGGTGCTAAAAACTTGAGAAATACTTGTGCTGAAAATGTAAAAAATATATACCAAAATAATTAAAATATTTTTTAAGACCTGAATGGCTGAGGTAGTATAAATGTAAATGGTATTCACCAGATAATATTCACAGAAGGGATATCAAAATGATCAGTTAATGGATGAGAGACAGCAATACCTTCTTCTAGGAGGTTTCGACAGCACCAACATGAAACGTCTGGAATACCAATTTCCAGCAGACCATGGCAAAACAGCTCAGAAGATATTTGATCTTATAATATGAACACATGCTCCCTTAAATTTTCCATCCTGAAAGATTGACAATTGTCACGAAGAATTGACACTGAGTTTTGAATGTTTGTTACCATTTAATGTTGTTACTTGTAAACGTTGGTCTGTCATTATAGCTGACAATACAGGATTTTACCATTACAACTGAAAATATCCTTAAATTCCGCAACATATTGTTGCACATGGCAACTTGCACTACTTTTCACTCTGGGCATGTTTAATCCACTGTCAACTCAAAACTGTCAATATGTTACTTCCCAACACCAAAACACAACTAGAAGATTGTATAAACTTTGCAGATTCACAAATGACAAATTGACTATATAGTTTAATGACCACCTACAAGTATCAGCATATAGACTAGCAGTCTATCGGATGATAGCAATTAATCTTGAATCAAGCCCATGGCAGTGAAGGAATTCCCCATTGTCTTGTGGAGCCGTGTAGCTTGAGAAAGCAGGATGTCTATGCTATGTCAGCTGAAGTATCCCTTCAGTTGGAAGAAAATAGTTCTTCCAATAATGAATGTCGACATCTGGCATATGTAATTGAGCATTAAAGGAATTGTATGGTGACTTGCTAAAAACATTTCTGCTGTTGCTTTTATGTGATTTTATGTAAATATGTGAAAATTATTTTAAAAAGACATTTCCTTTGTGTGATCTTTGTGTAATTTATGTAAATATCTGAAAATATTTATTAACAAAAAAAATCAGAAATACGTCATTATGTGCTATAAAACTTAATGTTTTGGTATTCACATCAGAGCAAACATTTTAACTTCAGTTTCATATTAGTACACAAACAATATATTTACATATTTACCTAAAAATCTGAGCCCTGATAATTAGTAGAGAACGTAAAAATTAGGGTAGAAATATTCTTGTAATAATTTTGTTAATGTTGGCTTTTTATTTACTTAAACTAACACTTCAAATATGTCACTAATTCAGTTTGTGAATTTAAACTTATTTAGCAACCACCAAGCTAGATAACGTAGCTGGCTCAGCTACAGATAGTGAAAAGGAAAAAGCAATAGAATTTCCAGGTGTGAAAGGGGCATCTATTCCTGTACTTCAGCAGCCATCATTGGAGAGATTTCGAGCTGAATGTTTTGTACCTCACAAACCTGTGAAGTTAACTGGTAGGTTCTATTACCTTTTTTAAGTTTGTTGATATTAAATTTCTTTCTTTTTGATAGGAGTACTATAAGTTGCACTTCAGCTAGTTGGTGTTAAAATACTAGAATTATATGAATTTACAAGGGTGGATAGAAAAGCAATGCACAATAATTTTTTACAAAACAAGTTTAATAGTTAAGAAAAAATCTGATTTGTAGCACTCACATGACTTTCGCTACTGTTGTACTAACCATTCTTGCAAACTCTTATACTTCTGTCTTCGTGTTAGTTGAGATAAACATTTGCAGAATTATCTTATTTTTCATTTTCTTGCACGTGCAATGGGAATACAGTAGGGTTTGAGCGATAGTCCAATCTAAAGGTTTCAAATTTCATTCTCTTTGCATGGTTAACATATAAAAGAAATAAATAGTGATGTTCCATTGACAGAAGTATAAGTTCTCCAAAGCTTACACAAATAATGAGGAATATCTCCGAAATGGTTCTCTACAAAAAAATTTATTTAGACATAAATTGTGAGTTTTAGCAAGATCTACATTTTTTACATGGTCTATCTGTTATGGTTACTTTTTGATCTGCCCTTGTAGAAACATGAAATCAAGAATGTGTTCCTCATACATCCTGTGTTTGAAGGGAAGGCAGTCAAATGTATTAAGTATACTGATTTATGACAGCAATTTATTGATATACAGAATTACATGCTTACATATCTTCGTGTTCCTCAAGTTTTATTTTATTTATTCAACCCTGTCATTCCATTCCTCCTCCAGTACCTTTGCTTTCATTGCTGTTCTTATTTCTTGCATCCAAATATTTCTGGTCTACCCCTTCTCCCAGGTAGACACCATTCCCAAACTTTTCTGGATATTCTCTTCCCTGGAATTCTCCATATCAATTTACTTATTTATGTCGTACGTATTTTACCACAGAATTATTAACTTTTGTTTCTTTCTTAATAGCAGTGTTCGTAATATTTGTTTAATTTTGAGTACTTTTCTCACCTTAAGGAGTCCATTTCCATAGACAATAACTTTAATATTAAATTGAATGAAAACAATGCTAACATTAAATTCAATATGCATTATTGAGCTAGAATTCCTCAATTGTAACAGCAAACTTTTAAAATACCACATTTTGTGAAAATGTGTTTCTCATTTACGAGAGTGTTTTGTAAAGTTCTTATCCTGTCACAGAGATAATGTTGACAATATCAGCTCCACTTGTTTAGCCTGAGAAGGTGTTAACCTATACTGACTGAAATAAAAAGAGGATTCCACTTTCTAAATGTCTTCACCATCATGTTCTTTGGTAAATAAATGTACTGAGAGTGTAATTATACCATTCTTCCATTATTGATTATGAATGTCCACGACATGCAGTTATTGCTGTGACTGATTTCCAGAACTAATTCAAACTAATAAAATCAGTTCTTGATAAAGAGTAGGAACTGCAAATTCTGGACATGCAAAATTGTATAGCCTTCTACGCATGCTTGAATCTTGCGTTTAATATATTCAGAATGAGGATTATTATCGGTGCCAAACAAGAAAGGGATTGACAGTTGACAGTGAAAGAGAGGCGACATTGCCAGTTATAGCAACCACGAGGAGAACATGTTAGCATTGTGTGTAAGACGATGGTTGGAATGTAGAGCAGGTATAATTTGTATTTGTATTCAAACACAATAGTAAAATAGTGAATCTACATGCAAAGGATATATATAACATGCAAGTATATATCACTATAGAGATTAATGTTAACAAAAGAAACAAACCTGTGAATTATTGTAATGGGAAAATGTTGCTGATATCTGACTCGCATGCATTATTGCTGTTGTTGCTGGAATTCCCCATGGAAATGACACTGTTCTATCCTTGCTTCTAAAACTCCATTTTTGCATGTTGTATTTATTATACCCTTTGTATTAGTTACCACTTGTTCAGTTTTCAGCTTTTTATTGATTTAGCTTTATTACAGATGACACAGTGAAATCTTTGTTGTTTCATACGAGGGTGATTCAAATATAAAGGTTAATTTTGTTAAAAATATTTATTGATTAAATATATACACAAGTGACAATATCAACATTCTTCTATATAGCTTCCTTCACACTATACACATTTTTTCCAACGTTTCGGAAGCTTGACATTCCTTCTTCAAAAAAAGTTTGAGGGCGTGTCGCCAACCAAATGCACAAATGCTCCTCGACGTTGTCGTTGCTTTCGAAATGTTTCCCTCCAAGCGATTCTTTCATGGGTGCAAACAAAAAATAGTCTGGGTGGGGGACAAGTCTGGACTATAGGGAGGGTGTTCAAGGGTTTCCCAGTGCATGTCCACCATTGTGTCCATTGTCAAATTGGCAGTGTGAGGGATAGTGTTGTCTTAGAGAAGGATGACATCTCTGATGGGCATACGACGTCTTTTGCTTCAGTAGGTAGCTTTTACAGACCTTAGCAATAGGCAATAGTAAGCTGCAGTCACTGTACGTCGATCATGAAGAAAATCAACCAGCTACTGATGCGATTTCTTCAACAATGGAGCTCTCGAACGGCACGGATGTTGTCATCTGTGAGATTTGACCTTGGGTGTTGAACTGACTTTCGTTTTCCACAAATTCTCGGCTACCCTTAAATTGTCTGGCCCAAGTAAACTCTTGATTCTGTTACAGTGTAGTGTCCCCAAACTGTGCCCTTAAATGAGTTAGAATCTCCGAAGGTTTAGCCCCTTCATTGGTTAAAAACTTGATAATAATGTGTTGTGCAACGACAAAGAAACCTCTTGCTCACTCATGGCTGTACTGACGCCAGAACCTAGCGAAGCAGCCAAGCTAGTTCCCCATCCCTAACACACCAACCTTCAACCCCCCCCCCCCCCCCCCCCACTCCACTGCCCCGCTCTGAACTGCTTCCTCCGTGATATGCAACAATTACCCTTTATATTTGAATTACCCTCATACAACATAACCCTTTATTTTGGCCCAAATTAATTAAATCAGATTATACTAGGAAAGGGGAAACCAAACAATTTTGCAACCATGTTCTTCAGCAATACTGTCAACCGCATAATCCTTTAATTGGGATATGTACCAAACACAATTTTATTCGCATCCTGAGCACATAAAGTTTTTCATTTGGCTACACTGTCTTTGTCAGTATTTTTGGACATAATTAAATATTCATTATAAGAGTGAGACAACTGTAAATGCTCACATGTGCACAGATACACAGATTCAGACACGCGTAAATACAAGGAAATAACTACATAAATAGAATGATGCAATCTCTAGCTGATGCAAGCTGGAGATAGAGGGAAGCATTGTATATATTGCAGGGAAAACAGAAGATAAGACGCACAGTTTCTTACTGCTGGATTGCAGGTCAAGTACTGTATGCCCAGGACAAGAAGGCAAGTCTTAGGAATGTGTAGCATAATCATTTTGCACTTCCCGCACGGTGTTTATGCCTAGTTTCCGAGAATGACGAGGATGCTAGGCTCGCTTAAAATACACAATGTTGTCACATTACTCACCCATAGCTAGAAATATGCACTCTCATACACTCATTTCCTAGTAAACAGGTCTGCTACCGGAGTAGATACACAGTTCAAGCCCCCTCTGCCCTTCATTCCCCTCTAGCCTTCTTGTCGTGGGCATACAGTACATGCTAATCATGTGTTATATCGACAACACTGGTTTGGCATATAGCATTGCTATGGAAACATCTTAGCTCTAATTGGTTCCTCTTTTCGTTGCTATGATGATCACAATGACGCATCCATCTTCTGTTGTTCATTTAGACCTTTCCACCACGTGGTGAGCAACTGTCAATCACCTTCTTGTTTGGCGCCGAGTATAATAATGGTTCCAAGTAGTGTTCTAACTGTACAAAATTCTGAACTAGTTCTGAGAGCATAAGTACTGGACTGGCACACGATATAAGAAAATGGTTAGTTTGGAACACGTTCAGAGAACAAACCCTTTATGTTGAACACAAGATTTCATAAGCTGTGCTATTGTCATGCTGTTACATACAAATGTTACGTTATAGGATGTATGAACCACTGGCCAGCGCTTGCAAGGTGGAAGGACGTAGGTTACCTGAAGAGAGTAGCTGGAACAAGAACTGTTCCCATTGAAATTGGAGCACATTATATACATCCAGAATGGGGTCAGAAGCTGATGACACTTGGAGACTTCATTGAAAATCATGTTTTGAATAAGGACAATGTTACTGGTTATTTGGCACAGCATCCATTGTTTGATCAGGTAAGCTTCAATAGAATTCATGTTACCATATTTCATCACATTCTGGGGGTTGTGAGAGAGCGATATGACCGCCAAAACATAAAAATATGGTGCTCTCTAAAAAGCGGTTACTATTACTGCTATTTCTCTCTTTATATTGGAGAGCAAGAGGATTAATGACTTCATTGTCAGAAATCCAGCATTAGCTAACAACAACAACATATTTCATCACGTAAGAAACAGGGTTTTGTCACAAAATGTGAGTAGTCCTATGCCTAAATGTTCTGATTATAATGTGCAAACCAAATGTAAAAAGAAAAAATCTGATGTGTTGCACTCACATGACTTTCTCTACTCTTGTACTAACCATTCTTACAAACTCTTATTCCTATATCTTCTTTCTTGTTAGCTGAGACAAACATTTGTACAAATTATCTTATTGCTTGAGAGGTAGAACTGGAACTTAAAAATTCAATGCCACAACTGGGATTTGAACCACAGACCTTCCGCTTACCAGGTGGCTGCTCTAACCACTGAGCTATTGTGGGAAACTGCCAGAATGGCATTAAATTCTCAAACCAGTTCGTAAAATAATAAAATAATAATTATCTTATTGCTTATTTCCTTGTTGGTGCAAAGGGAATGTTAGAATATAGCAGGCTTTGTGCGATAGTCAAATGTTTGAGATTCTGTTGTCTTTGCACACTTGACATATAAAAAAATGAACAGCGATGATCCATTTCACGAAAGTTCTAAGTTTTCCGAAACTCACACACATAACAAGGAATATCTCCGAAATGGGTCACCCTACAAGAAAATTTATTGAGACATAAATTGTGTATTTTAGCAAGATCTACATTTTTTGTAGAGTATAATTTGGTCTATCTCTAACAGTTTACCAGTTATAAAAAAGTCATCCAGAGTAAATACGACTACAGGGGCTATAGCCAGAAAATTCAAGGTATACATTTCATTTGTCATCAAAATATCTCAAACATATGATATTTTAATAAAAATCGTTAGAGCCATTTTCGAAAAATTTTCCGTGTAAAGGGTAGTTTAGGGTGGGGCTATTTTCTTCAAAATCTTCGTGTCGTATCCTTGAAAGACATTAAACTTAAATACCAACTTTGGTTTTAACTGACTTTTCGTTTTTGAGTTATGCTGTCCACAGACTGACAGACACACAGACACATACACACACAGACCTTTTTCTAAAAATGCTTTTTTTGGATTTAGGGGGACTCAAAACATATTTCCGGTGAAATCTCGACATCAAATTTTTTGGTGGAATACAATACTTCCCCTACTTACCAGTAGAGAAAGTAAAAAAATCTGATGTGTTGCACTCGCATGACTTTCTCTACTCTTGTACTAACCATTCTTACAAACCCTTATTCGTATATCTTCTTCGTGTTAGTTGAGATAAACATTCACAGAAATTATCTTATTGCTTATTTCCTTGTAGGTTCAAGGGGAATATGGGATTACAGTAGGCTTTGAGCGACATTCAAATCTTTCAAATTCCGTTCTCTTTGCACAGTTGAAATATAAAAAATGAATAGTGATGTTATACATGACAAGTACAAGTTCTCCAAAACTCTAACAGATAACAAGGCATACCTCCAAAATTGTTCAATCTACAAAAAAAATGTATTTAGACATATTGTGTAATTATTATTTATTTATGCCAACAAACTTACTGTTGGTGTTTTTTAAATACATAAGCCGTGTGTTTAAAAATTGAGAATTCAATGCCATTCTGGCAGATTGTCACAGTAGCTCAATGGTTAGAGCAGCCACCTGGTAAGCGGAAGGTCTGTGGTTCAAGTCCCAGCTGTGGCATTGAATTTTTAAGTTCCAGTTCTACCTCTCGTAAATTGTGTATTAGCAAGATCTACATTTTTTTCTATAGTAAGATTTGGTCTATCTCTTACGGTTTGCCAGTTATGCAGAAGTCATCCAGAGTAAATACTACTACAGGGGCTGTAGCCAGAAAATATACATTTCATTTGTCATAAAAATATCTCAAATAGATAATTTTTTAACATTGTGTCCTACATTTCCATAAAATAATCTGGTAACCCTAGAAAAAGAATTATTATAGTCTTAGAGATAGGAAAAGTTAAATATTAACAACTGAAGATGGATTGGAGCAAAGAAAAATATGTAGATGTTAGGAAGGGAAGATTGGGTACGAGTTGGTTAGATAAGATAGGAAGGAAATAGGTTGATTGTTTGAACTTACGTGCATTGTTATGCCTTACAGATACCAGAGCTGCGTTCAGATATTCACGAACCAGAGTACTGCTGTCTGAGTGAAAATGATGACAATTCTGAATGTGATACAGATATCAATGCTTGGTTTGGACCTGCAGGAACAGTCTCACCCTTGCATCATGATCCCAAACACAATCTTCTGGCACAGGTAAATAGAACTTCCATTAATGACCTATCAGTCAGAAAACTGTAGTTGCAAATGTTTAAAATAAAAATATGCAGATGTCCCAAGGTACAACTTTTTGGTCCAAAGCCTTGTGCACAGCAAAAGTGCATCGTGAGACATCGAGAGTTGGATACAGTTTCTATCCTATTTTTTGTATCCAATCTGTTGGTATCCAACAACATGAAAATAGCCAATCAGCGTCTGTAACGTAATCATATGGTGGACTGTCCATGCAATGAGCAGTCAGCTGTTGTGTATGTACGGCTTTGCGTTTGTGGTTTTTACAGAACTTGCAGTCAATCAATCAATTTATTCATGCAATTTATCTTAAAGGAAGATGTAGGATATGTTATAATTCATGCTTATATACAGTATACAAATAAGAAGTGCATATACAATATGTTGTTAATTACAATAATAGTACAATTCTTCCTAATTTTACAATAGTGAATTTCTTCTTCTAAAGTCAATCGTGGGCTGGCTGCAGGTGATGTCACTGGTGAACTAGTTCTCTTCTGTCAGTTTTACCTCTCAGTCGCATGAAACAGAAAAAAAGTCGTTATTTGAATGTTTAAGGCTACTATTATATAATTTCTCAAGACTTATCTATATAACTCATTCTTCCACTAAGTAGAACTGGTTGAGATTTAGGAATTTGTGAATTTCCTTTTTAAACTTAGTTTCTGATTTAATACTCTTTAGACGTTCAGGTAGTTGGTTTTATATTTTTATGCCACTGTATTTAAATGATTTCTGAAAAAGTTTAGTTCTATGGGCCTTTATATAGAGTTTGTTTTTGTTCCTGGTGTTATGGACATGTATGGACATGTTTGTTGTTGTTATGTTACCCAAATTGCCTTTATTTTAAACAACTAAACATACCTTTCCGAGCCTCTACATAAAAGGAATGTTAATTCATGTTAATCTCTACAGCTTTCTCTAGGGGAGAACTCACTATGATTCTTAACGCTCTCTTTTGTAATTTGAAAATTGAATTAATAGAACTTGAATTTCCCCATAGCTTTATTCCATATAACAGTAGTGTGTGAAAAGAAGAGTAATAGGAGGATTTTAGCACTCCAATAGAAACACGAGACTTTAACTGGAAAAGGATAAAGCATACTGTACTTAATTTCTTTGTCAATTTCTCCACATGTCGGAGCCTGTCTGTACGACGTGTAATATTCCAATCTCCGTCGCACATGTCCTTCTTGAGCACCAGTCCGTTGGCCTGGGCCTTACACTGTGGTCAGTTTTAAGCAACGACTGTGCTGCGGTTTTGTTCCACAATTGATTGTGTGGCGGGGTTTTATTATAAAAGATGGTTATCACATATCAGCGTGAATATAGCAGCAAATGGAGCATTGTTTTTACTAAAAGGTGGAAAGTTTGTTATAGTAGACGCCACTCTTATTTTCAGGGTCTATGGTTGAAGAATGGAATGCAAAAGCCAACGTTCTTTTATCACAAACACATTTATTCGTTGTTTACACTTTTCATCATAATTTCAGTTAGTTAATGACTTTTAAAATTCGATAGCGTCCATGCTGGCTAAAAGTTTGGGTGTAATTCACATATTCACACGCCATCAACAATTATACGTCCTTACACTTTGAGTTCACCGACGCTAATGATAAAAGAGTCCGAGCGTGGGTATGACGCAACACCGCCATTCTTATGTATTCATCCGCGCAACAGTTCTCATTGGTTGAACTCAAAGTGACGAGAAGACATTGGATCTTGAATATTAAAAGAAATAGGTCCCTGATACACCCAAATTAAAAGAATTAAAAATTTACACACTCTTACAAAAATATTTACATGAACAATTTTCTATTAGTCAATATTCTGTCTCATATGCCCCTTGTTTTGTTTTTCAAGTTGTCACCTTATTCACAATCTTGAAACACAATACAATACTTCTCCCTACTCCTATGATTCAATCACTTTGTACAATATATTTTTTTTTTTTTTTTTTTTCTTTACAGTCTTCTTCACTGTTTGTCTTTGTCCTTTGTTTTGACATAATACAACATGTCTTTATAAGTTTCACATATTCGGTTACTACACAATGCATTTGGTTATTATACAATACATATCCAGTTATTGTACAACACATTTAGTTATTACACAATATGTCCAATTATTATACAATATATATTCAGTCATTGTACAATATACCCAGTTATCATATCACATATGTTGTTATTATACAACACACCTTCAGTCATTATACAATACATATTCAGTTATTGTACAACACATTTGATTACTATACAACATGTCCAATTATTACACAATATATATTCAGTTATTGCACAATATATCCTGCTATCATAACACATATGTGTTCTGTTATTATGCAATACATATTCAGTTATTACACAATACACATTCAGTTTTGGCATAAACCATTTAGTTATTACTCAACATATTCAGTTATTGTACAATATATCCAGTTATCATACAATACATATTCAGTTATTATACAACACATACTCAGTTATTGTACATTTGACATTGACACAAATACAATTTAAGTGTTTCATGTGGTTTTTGACTTGTATTCTTTGCTATGAGGAGAGAAAAACAGGATACAAATTTTGAGCTAATGGTTATGATCATGTTTATGGCAATATTTTATTCAGTTCTTTGCCTTCTTTGTCTTATAAGCTTATGTATAGGCAGGTTATTGAGTCGGTTCTTAAACTCTGATGTTACTAATGGTACTAACTTTCTTGATTGGGTTATTATTCATTGTTGTTTGGTTCAACATTTCTTCGAGCTTAGCGTTGGCTATATTCATCTCAATTCATGGGCATTGTTTTTCTGGTTATGGTTTTCCTCATTTCACTAATTGTCATTTTTTTGTCTCTTATTTCTATAAGAGAAAACTTCTGTACTTACAATTATTCTGTAATTGTATTATCTTTCTTCTCCATTTTCCCTCGACATCTTTGTGTCGAAATATTATATCTTTTTCATCATAATTGATTCATTTTTATTTTTGTCCCTGACATCCTTATGTCAAAAACATATTATCTTCCGTGGCTATGATTCATTTATTTAATGACAATCAGTGTCCTCATCTGTCTTTGTTGACAATGCTCTTTGTGGTCGATATAGCCAATGACTATGTTGATTTTCTTCCCTGTTGTAATCCTATTCTGAACGTAATTTCCTATAAGTAACCCATCAAAATTGTTATCTTCTTTCATCTCTATTATTCCTGCCTTACACATTTGTTGACAAAGACTATTTGGTCCTTTCTTTGTATGGCTTCAATTTGTTTTTATGGTATCTTCCTACCAACTTGCCATTTGTATTCTGTAGCTCATACGTGTGGTCACCCAGCTGTTTTGTTATGACCAGTGGTTCCATCTCTCTCTTCGTGTAGCCATCATGGTGTCGATGTCAATTGTAAGTTGCTGAGATTTTGTTGTTTGTCGTCCACTCGGTTGAGACGAACTTAGTTGTTGTAATTTCCCTGAGTGTTGGTGGTGGTGGTTGTTTCTGTATTTTGTGCAGCATCTGCACTATTTGGCACATCATCTACTTCCTGCTGTCTTGTGTTATCAGTGTACCATTGGTCTCTGCCCCTTTGGCGTGAACCTCTGTCGTATGACGGTCTGTGGTTGTTCAAGTGTTCCCTACTGAATCGCATGTGATTCACTTGATGGGTATGGTCTCCTGGTCTTCCACGATCATATGTATATGTTTGGTGTCTCGATTCACCCCTCGGTATCGTGTCGTGGTACCGCTGTCTTGTGTTCTCCATCCTCTCGCCATGATTATGTGGTTGTGGGAAATGGTGTGCCCCTCTCCCCCTTTCATGGGTACTCCTAGTATTTCTATGTTCTCCCTCACTCTGGTTGTTCGTAGTCGTGTTTCGGTTTAGGATGGGTGAGTTTGGGTGACCGTTCCTATGTCTATGCTCATTAGGCCGACCATTTTGTGTTTCGAAGGCTGTCAGCAGTTCTATCATATCTGTAAAATCAACCGGCCTTGCAACAATTAATCCTGTTCTCACTGTGTCTGGGAAATGTCTTGTTATGCTGGCGATTAGTTCTGCCTCCGACAAGTTGGGGTCTAATAGCTTTCCTTTGTTGGCTACTTTCATAAAATAGTCGACTAATGACAACCCTTTGGCTGGATCGTATCTACCTGTCGCTAGCTCTACTCTAGTTTGGTTTTGTTTAGCTGGGCCCCAATACCTTGATAGGAATAAATTTCTGAATGAGCTATAAGACTCGTGACCAGCTAGTGTTAACCTGAGCCATTCTAATGCCTTGTTTTTTAAGCTTTTCTTAACTATCATCATCCTAAGCTCGTTTGGTATCCTTTTCACTTTAAAGTATTCTTCCATCTCTTTAACAAAGAGTTTTGGATCGTCTCCCTTCTCCTCGTCAAATGTAGGTGGTGTGATTTCATGTAATATGCTGTTGGTGTAACATGTGTTATGTGTTGTGTCATTGTTTGGTTGTGAACCTCTTTCTCTGTATGGTGAGTCAACATTTTGTACATTACTCAAGTAACTCTCATCTTGTACATTACTTACATCTAAATCATCTTGTCTTTGTAATGCCTTCACAACATCATTTACATTAGCCAAATTTTCTTTCCCTTTTTTCATTTCTTCACAAATTGATTTTAAATCATTCTTTATTTCTAAGTGGCTTTGTTTCATATCATTTATAGCATCCTGTTGTGAAAGCATCACATCATTCATTGTCTTAATTTTAGGAATTACAATTTGTCCTACAGTTTCATTAATAATGTCTTTCTTTACTACCTCAATCTCTTTCCTTAATTCCTCAGTTATTTCTGCTTTTACATTTGTAATCTTACAGTCTACACTTGTATTACTTTCTGTTATTTCATCCCTACATCTAGCAATTTCTTCTTCTAACACAATTTTATTCTCCCTCATCTCTGATTCTATCTTTCCCATCCTATCTCCTACAATTTCTATCCTAGCTTCTAAGGCTTCCTTTGTTTCATTTAAGTTTTTATGTACTAATTTTAAATTAGTTTCCATTACTTTCATATTTTCTTTACACTCCTGTCTTCCTAATTCTATTTTCTGTTCTAAGTTCTGTCTACCTAATTCCATTTTCTGTTCTAAGTCTTTTCTCACTTCCTCCATTTTCTGACCTAAACTTCGTTCTATATCCTGTTTTAATTCTACCTTATTTTGTTCTAGTTTCTGGCCTATACTCTGACCTAAACTTTGTTCTATGTCCTGTTTTAATTCTGCATTATTTTGTTCCATTTTCTGACCTAATTCTACCTTGTTTTGTTCCAGTTTCTGACCTAAACTTTGTTCTAGTCTTTCAAACATCATCATCATTAACCTTTGGTCTTTGCTTATTTCCGCCTGTTCACCTTCTAATCCTTCCTGATAACTAGGCCTATCTGCCCCTTCCCCCACTCCTGTTTCTATCTCTTTTCGCGACATTTCAATTCCTTTATCTAATTCACTTAATGTTGAAAGTCCTGCTATTTTGCCACTTCTAAGTAGCATTAATAAATGGAAATAAAATGTATATATAAAAAAAAAACAAAAAGTTTTGATCCTACTTTCTTTCCTGCTGATTCTTCATCCAGTTATTTACGTCTCCTGGGTAGTTGGCTTCGCCAGATGATCTCCGGTGTTTTTCCCACGTTGATTCTCCGTGTATCGATGTTTTGTTGATATCAGTCGATGGTCTAATGGCGTCTTTCTCCTGCACGATGAGATAGCGTCCTTTTGATATTAGCACTTCGTAATTTTGCATTCCATTCTAAATTCGCGCTCCACGTTGGGCAAGCCATTTGTGGCGGGGGTTTTATTATAAAAGATGGTTATCACATATCAGCGTGAATATAGCAGCAAATGGAGCATTGTTTTTACTAAAAGGTGGAAAGTTTGTTATAGTAGACGCCACTCTTATTTTCAGGGTCTATGGTTGAAGAATGGAATGCAAAAGCCAACGTTCTTTTATCACAAACACATTTATTCGTTGTTTACACTTTTCATCATAATTTCAGTTAGTTAATGACTTTTAAAATTCGATAGCGTCCATGCTGGCTAAAAGTTTGGGTGTAATTCACATATTCACACGCCATCAACAATTATACGTCCTTACACTTTGAGTTCACCGACGCTAATGATAAAAGAGTCCGAGCGTGGGTATGACGCAACACCGCCATTCTTATGTATTCATCCGCGCAACAGTTCTCATTGGTTGAACTCAAAGTGACGAGAAGACATTGGATCTTGAATATTAAAAGAAATAGGTCCCTGATACACCCAAATTAAAAGAATTAAAAATTTACACACTCTTACAAAAATATTTACATGAACAATTTTCTATTAGTCAATATTCTGTCTCAATTGTATGAAGCAAGTGTAAGGTTATTCTGTTTTAGAGATTTTAGCCTTTTAGATTGCCATATTTTTGGCGTTTTTTACTTTGTAGCACTTTTAAGTTTCAGTTTTTAGCATTTTAAATGGAACGTTTTAATAGTTGTTTAGCTGCTTTTATCTATTTTAACTTTCGATTTTTAGTTGTTAATGGGTGATGTTTTAACACTTGACCGTACGTAATTTTACTTTTGGACTAAGGGCCCTAATGACCAAGTTGTCGACGGGCCCTTAAACCCAACACACTCACTCACTCTCCACATGTTTATCCCACAGATCCAAAAATTCAGCTTCTAGCTTTGTTATTTTTGATCCAAATTTGATGCTTGGCAACCCATGGTTCTTTAGAGTTCTATTGTGGAATTGTACAGCTACTGTTTTGTCTTCATTGATTATGATTTGATATTGATTTTAAACCAGTTAGAAATTTTAATTATTGTGGATGGTACATTATCTTCAAGTTTTTTTACTGTCCTTTCCACTAATGAGTATACTTGTCATCAGCAAAGAGTGTAATTTTTATGTCAGGTAGAAAGGGACCCAGGACTGATCCCTTTCTTTTTTCTGAAATTTCTTTTTTCAGAGTCTTATTTTTTATATCTAAATAATCAATTTCTGCTACTTGTTCCCTGTTTACCAGATATGTAGTAAACCAATTATAAGCTATGCCCCTTATTCCACAATTATAGTTTCTTTTTAAAAATATTTGTCGCTTAGCCACTAGTGGTTTTTCTGCGACACACAGGATAACATAATATACATCAGAGCAACAAAGATTCACATTCAAGAAGGATCAAGAAATTTGATACAATACATAATACATAAACTGCAGCACAATATAAGCACTGTACAATGCAGGATGTGTATACAATCGTTGCAGCATAATATTCACATTAAAGAAAATTCTGGAGATTGGAACAGTTCATAATGACTTCAGTACATACCCAGTATACATTACAGAAAAAGGTGTATAATGTAATACTATATTACAATTTTATATTACAACAGTTGCTAATTTTAACTTGTTACAGAGTGAGTCTTATAGTTTAAGTTACAGTTTGTTATGTAATGATGTTGAGCAATGACATTTAAGGACAGAGTGAATCATTGTTGGGCTATTGAATACTGCTGATACATGAGCAGTTATATTGAATTCTCTTCTTTTCTGTTCATATGTTGGACATTCTGTAAAGATGTGCTTGATGGTTAAGGGCCGTTGGCACTGATGAGATTCAGATGGCGGTTCTTCTTTGGAAAGTAGAAATGAGTGAGAATTGGACACACCAAATTAACCCAATCTTGTCAGTAAAATTTGGTCTCTTCTTTGTGCCGTATACACAGAGGGCATATGTTCAAGTGTAACTCCATTACAGCCATCATATTGTGTGATATGGGATTAAATCTCTGTGCAGAGTTGGAATGTAATATTTGATGGTTGGGCTTTGTATGGTCTTCTTTGCTGCAACGTCTGCCTTTTCGTTGCCAGTTATACCACAATGAGAAGGTATCCATTAGAGAACAATTTCTTTTCCTTTCATTTTTAGTGAGTGGAGCAGTATCTGAATGTCCTGAATCAGTATATTGGTTGTCCATTTATCACTTATTGCTTTTATGGAACTTAAGGAGTCAGACAGAATAATGAACTTTTGGTGTTCCATGTTTTCAGTATTTAGCAATGCTTGTTTAATTGCATATAATTCACAGGTGAATACAGAACACGAGTTAGGAAGTTTAAATGTTAGAACTTTATCTTGGTTAACTACTGCACATCCACTGCCTGTACTGGTGTATATTGGTATGTGATTTATGAACTTAGTCATTGTTTCATTGAATCTGCACTTGAAGGTTGATGTTCGCCAAGGGCGAGAGACTTTACCCCCCTTGGCTATCTGGTACGCCCCATGTAGATCTTGGGATGACTGTACACCAGAAATCCATGATGCCTATTTCAAGTATCCACACGTGTTTCTTAGAATTTTTGTCAGGCTACACTGACCATCGATATATTTACACCGATGGATCAAAGAGCACCAACGGTGTTGGATGTGCTTATGTTTATGGAACCGAACCATATACATTCGGTTTTCCAAATAGCACCTCCATTTTTACTGCAGAGCTTTATGCAATTATTGAGCCGTTTTGTATGTGCGCCGTCGTAAATTAGGTGACTGCCTGATTTTGAGCGATTCCCTTAGTGCACTGCAGAGCCTTTGTCAGTTGTACAACCCCCACCCTATTGTACAACGTATCCAGGATGCCCTCCATGTTTTACACACTTCTGGTGTTGACGTGGTGTGTGCATGGATTCCTGGTCACGTAGGTTTGCCGGGGACTGAAATGGCAGATTTAGCAGCAAAGGCAGCAACTACAGAACCCAGTATTACCATCTCACGTGTTACTTCGGAAGACTTAAGGCTTGAAGTGTGGAGAGCGGTGCTGTCGTCCTGGCACGACGAGTGGTCAGCTCTCCGCGGTAATAAGCTTAGAGAGGTGAAAGAACTTCCGGTAAACTGGGTAACTTCCTGTCGCACATCTCGCCACGAGGAGGTTAGGTTGGCTCGATTAAGAATAGGGCACTGCAACTTTTCGCAGGGTTACTTATTTAAAACTTATGTCCGCTGTGTGACAACCTTTTGTCTGTTCGCCACGTGCTGCTGGAGTGTTGCTCTCTAGCGTACCTTAGGGATTCTCTGCAGCTGCCTGCTAGACTTGCAGAGGTGTTAGCGGACAACAAAACAGCGGTTGATAGAGTTTTTAAGCTTTTAGTGGATTGTAATATCAATTTGAGGATTTAAAATTTTAGATATTTGTTTATGCCTTTTGACCTATTTATTACATTGTTTTATATCCGGCTATTGCCGTGGTTTTTACGTTTATGTGTATTTTGTCTTTGATACTGGTAATTTATTTTTGATTCAAGTTTATATCTGGCTATTGCCATGAATTTTAGAAGGGTGCTAATGACCTAGATGTTGAGCGCCCTTAAAACCCACAAATCAGAATCATTGAAGGTGCTTGATTGGTGTCGTTTTTGGCGTATTCTAATAGATCTAATTTAATTGTAGGTGATGATAATGTCCAAGGAGCTAATTTATTAATATCCCTTGTTTTCACTGATGGAATGATGTTCAATTCTTTACAATATTTTGTTACTCTTAAGTGTGGTGGGATCTGATTGACTCTGTTTTCAGGATATTTGTCAAAATATCTGTTGGAAAAAAGGCATGTGAATGTTGGTACATTTCTGTTTGCTCCTACCTTAAGTGCATAATGCAAAGTTAACTGCTTCTGTTGTTTAAAAGAAGTTCATTTGTCTCAATCTGTAATTTCTTAATTGGACTGGTATGGAATGCACCGGTCGCTATTCTCAGAGCAGAACTTTGAATGGTATCCAACATTTTAAGAGCAGTTGGAGATGCAGAATTATAAACTATAGCTCCATAATCAAGTTTGGCTCTTACTACAGTGTGGTATGTTTTCATTAGCACCGTATAGTCTGCACCCCAGTTATTAGATGACAGAGCTCTCAAAACATTCAGCTCCTGCAAACAGTTATTTCTCAAGTTTGAGATGAGGGATGCATGTTAGTTTAGTATCAAATGTGAGTCCCAATAAAGTAAGTGTATTCACAATTTTGAGCTTCTGCCCAGCTATATATAATTCAGGTTGTCTCTCTCAAATAAGCATTCTCTTACTGGGGCAGGTATGTGGTCTAATATCCCATTGATTGCTACAAGAAATAAAGTTATGCTAATTACAGCTCCTTGCGGAATTCCATTTTCTGTTGTTACTGTTTTAGAAATAATGCCATTTGTCTTTACTTGTATAGTTCTTTGCTGTAAAAAGTTATATATGAAAGCTAGCACATTTCCTTTAATGTGTTGTTAGCTAATGTTGGATTTCTGACAATGAAGTCATTAATCCTCTTGCTCTCCAATATTTTTCACTGATGGATGGGGCATTAGAAGTGGCCGCGCTTATTTGAAGGTGGTCTCGATCCATTTCCTCTTGCAGATCACATAGAAGACAGAGTGGTGAAGAATATATCCCAATTCTGTTTAAATGTTTTGCCAGACAATCATGTCCTGTAATCAACCTGAAGGTTGCAACTGCTGTTTTTCGAGGATACTCAGGAATTACTGTTTGAATGTTTGGTAGTTCCCATCTTTTATTTTTTTATTTTCCATAGTAATATTTTTCAATAATTTTTTTTAATTCAGAGTTGACTAATCTTTTAGCTGCATAAAATGGTAGATTAACTATAGATTTTTGTACACCGCTGGTACCCTTTTTTGCAAGAAAATCAGCTTTCTCATTACCACTCAGTCCACAGTGAGCTGGTATCCATTGGAAGACTAGGTGTTTTTGAAGTGCTGTTAGATGGGTAAGGATTTTCCAACATTCTATAGTTGTTTGGTTTTTTGGTGACAACTTGGAAGTAATTGCTATAATTGCTGCCCTGGAATCTGAGAGAATAACTGCTTGCTGAAAATGTGAAATTCTGTACAAAAGATTTTGTAGGGCCATTCGAATTGCTTCTATTTCTCCATCAAAGTTCGTAGTTCCATAACTTAAAGATTTGTAATAGGAAAAGAGGTGACATGTGACTCCAGCACCTGCTAAGTCTCTTCAATATTTCCTTTAATTTGTTGTCCATAAGCACTTGTTTTACATTGTCCTTCCAAACAGTTTCATAAGCTTTTTCTATGTCAAGGCTAAATTTTGAGTTAAAGGTTTGCCATATTTCAAATTCCAAAAATATAAGATTATCCAAGGTAGAATGAAATGCACGAAAACCACTTTGCATCTTGGAGAAGAACCCTGTGTGTTCTAGCCTCTATCTTAAGTGATCATTTACTATTCTTTGCATTAATTTATATAATGTGCTGGTCAAGGATATGGGTCGATAACTTTGAGGATTAGTATTATCTTGACCAGGTTTCGGTATAGGTATAATGGTAGCTCTCCGCCATTGATCTGGAAATACTTTGTGAATCCATATGTGGTTAAATATATGTAGAAGATATCTTCCTCCGAGAACTTTAGATTGTTTCAGTAATTCATATGTAATGTTATCAGGTCCTGCACTATGGCTTCTACCTTTGTTTAATGACCTTGTCAGTTCTTCCATACTTAAAATGTTATTAATATCTTGGTCAGAGTCTTCATTGAATATATCTTCATTAAAATAAAAATGCAGAAAACACTTGATGTAATCATTTGTGTAGTTTGCATTGCTTGAATAATCTGCAAACGTATTGGCAAGAAAATCTGCTATCTCCTTGGGGTTTGTTAGCACCGTGTTGTAGTTCAATTCCCTTTTGGCAATTCATTCCTCTGATTCTCCGAATTCCATTCCACACTTCAATTGCAGTGGAATGAGAATTTAAGCTGGAGATGAAATGTAACCAAGAATCAGGTTTGCTTTGTTTGATTTGTTTTCTTGCTGCAGCTCTTAGTTTTAGGAAATTGATTCTATATTCTTGAGTGGGGTGTCTTCTGTAATGGTTAAATGCAGTATTTTTATTCTTAACTGCATTTTTACAGGATTCATTCCACCAAGGGACACTTCCATGTACACTTGGATTTGTTTTTGGAATGCTAATATCTGCAGCTCTGTTTATTAGATTTGAAAATTTGTCTACTAAAGAGTCAATTGTTTTATGAAGATCCCATGCTGGTATTAAGTTCCCTATGTTTTGGTTTAGGTGTTCCTGAAATGTCTTCCAGTCAGCTTTACTATATATGAATTTAGGCATGGGGTCTATGCTGGCAGAATAAAATGTGTCTAAAATAATTGGGAAATGATCACTTCCATACAACTGGTTTAAAACTTCCCATTGAAATAGATGGGCAATATCTGAAGTACATATGGTCAGATCAATGGAGCTGAATGAATTGTGGGCTAGATTATAGTAGGTTGGGTCACCTGTGTTTAACAATGTAAAATCATTTTGCTCTATAACATTGTTTATAATATTTCCTCTAGTATTGGTTGATCTACTTCCCCAGATTCTGTTGTGGCCATTGAAGTCTCCTAAGAGTATAAATGACTTAGGCAGTTGGTTTAAAAGATCTCTAAGAGGCTCTTCTTTAGATTAGGTTACTTGCCACTTGCTGGCCACATTCTAAGTCCGAAGTTACTTATTGCGCATGCGCCGACAGTAGTTTCAGAATTGCCACTAGGTTTCACTGCATGAGCTAGCTGTCACTAGCAGACGATTTTCACATCTGCCAACATTGATTTTTACACTACACTACTTTTGGTTGCCAACACATTAAACACAAATGCACTTGCGTCGTTGCCGCCACAGACATACCGCTAGCGCTACTCCGTGTACATTATTTTGCTCACACTTTTATTCTGCATTTAAAAACCAATCCATTTATTTATTTATTTATTTATCCTTAAAAAGCAGTAATATTTGATGTCTAAATGCATTCGGCTCTTCTTTAGAATAGGTGACTTAGCACTTGCCGGCCAGATATTGTGTACATTATTTTGCTCGCACAGATATATCGCTAGTGCGACTCCATACTATTGTTGTGGAAATTATTGTGTACATTATCGTTATTGCCTTGGTTACTGGGTCCACGAAACGCTGGCTCGTTCTTTTTTTATTTTTATATTATAATAATATAAATGTAATAATAATAAATAATAATAGTATGTATATTATTTATATATAATATTCTTTATTATATTTATATTATAATATCCTCCTCACGGGGTGTAGCACGGCATCACATTCCCTGCATAGCATTCGAGTTCTCAGCAGGCCCTCGTCATAAAGAAATTATATGCATTCCTCCTCATTATAGCACAAAGGCGCTAAATCCACTATGCTAATGAAGCGATCCATTGCACTCTCACAACTTACTTCTAAGAAGGTCACCAGCATACTGCCGGGTCCCGCTAAAACATTCAAACTTACTATTGGCAACAAACTCCTGGGGAAATATCACAACAACTTTGGCAACTTTCGTGACCATTCGTACACACTGCCGAGTTGGACTTGGCCGAAATTCTGACCAAGTGCTCGCGTCACCTAATCTAAAGAATGTCCCTCTAAGAGTATTTAAAGCCATGTCAACATTATTTGGTATATAGATATTACATAGTTATTTCTTTTACGTAAGTAAGAGTAACTGCTACAGCTTCTAGATTGGTATTTAATATAATTTCTTTACTCATTAATGATTTCTTAATGTAAGTGGCTACACCACCACTAGCACATGCAGGATTTAGTCAAATCCTATGAGTGTTACCATAAGGATAAAGTTTAACCAGTTCATTGTTTTTAAAATTTGTTTCTTGTAAACATATGATGTCATGATTATTATTCTGCATGAGCAATTTTAAATACTCATTGTGTTAGAGCCATAATTTTGAAATTTTACCAAGTGCATTTCTTAAGAACTTGTAGTTAAGTCTTCTTCTAGTGCTGCTCCTAATGGTTTCTCCAAGGTTACTGCTAAACATAGCTGTTTTTTAGGTATTGATGTAACTTGGTTACTTGCCAATCCCTCTAAGTCGTTGGTGTAATTTAAAGCCTCTGCAACTATATCTTTAGTGTCCACTGTATTTTGCATGAAAGCAGACAGTTGTGTAAAGTTGAGGATAAACTCTTCTGGGTTAGCCTCAATAATTTGCTTAAATGGGGTTAAAGTTTCAAGTATTTGAGCTTTCTTATCAATAGGTTTTACTCTCTTGTTCGCATGGTTAGAAGGCTTACTGCTGCTTCCCTCTTTGCGTGACTGCTCCTCAACAGTTGAATCAGAGCATGAATTATCATAGCCATCTTCAACTGAAGTGCAGGGGCTACTAGATGGGTGTGTTCTTTTTGGTTTTGCTGCTGTCTTCTATGTTTCAATTTCTGAGCTATTTGTGTTAGTTTTGTGAATAGCACTTCCTTCCTGGATTGTACAGGAGGTATAGAAGGTTCTGTGTTGCCTTGTTTAGTGGTTTGACTCTTTAGTATAGGGGTCTGTGCATCAGTGTTTGTTTGGTTGAGGTTATGAGGGCCTTTTGTGCTAGTAAGCACTGGAAAATCAGAAATATCTGGGTTTCTTGCCTCCTCTATTGGTACAGATTGCATTTGTTTTCACTGTGTTGTTTCTTCATTGCAATTGTTTTGCTACATGGCCTTCTTGCTTACACAGGAAGCAAATAATTGTATCAGTAGTGAAATAAATCCAATAGTTTGTATCATCAAATCTGATTTGCATGCTACTGGGTTTTTCTAGGTCACTAGGCTTAATAAACATCTGCCTTCTAAAGCTGAGAATATGAGTGAAACCAGGTTCTGTAATTCCTGCTCGTGTGGGCTGTAGGTGGGAAACCAGGTTAATGTCGGCTTGCTTTGATAAATACTCTATTACATGATCAGGGATCACAACTCGGACATTTTGTGTGATACTTCTAGAAGGATATTGTTTATTTTGACTTTTGTGTGCTTACTATATCTTCAGCTATAGTTCTGTTTGCTAGATACATACATACTCGAGTTTGATATGTGGGAAACAAACCTAATGTTGTTTGGATCTGTGATTTTTCCAATACCTATAACATATTCCTTTAATGGAACCTGGTCTATGGCTTCTATAACTATTGCCTGATCTTTGGTTGGTAATGCTCGTGTAACAGTAGCATAACTAGTTCTAGTAGCAGCAGTTGTGACATTACCTTGGCTTATTCTTCCGCCGGTAGCCATTACTGTTAGTATAGAATATGCTTAGGTTAGCTGTTTTATAAACAGCTACATTAACCCATGCTTGGGTTCCTCTTCAGTAATTTATATCTCACCCAATAACTCGCCTTATATGGAGCAATATTTTATAATTGTTACAAAAAGGAAATGTATCCTTAGGCGAAAAATTAGATATTTTAAACACCGAACTCACTAGTACTTTAAAACTCGGTCGTGCCCCTGTTTCACTATTGTTCATTGAGTCATAGATGCTATCAACAAAGTTCATGATGGCTGCACTAGTAGTTTTGCATTTCTGGAAACCGAACTGACAGGGATTGATTATATCAAACTTAGAAAAAAATTGAATAATTCTTCTATACATTATTTTTTCTATAATTTTTGAAAAGACTGACAGTAGGGTTACTGGCCTGTAATTATTGGTATCATGTTCATGTTCATCTCCTTTTTTAAATATTGGTTTTACTGTCGCTTGGACAGTTCCCAGAAGCATTGAAATATTTTCTAGTGACTTATTTATCAGAAAGCAGAAGGGTTTTATTATGTAGCCAGTGCATTTTTTAATAATTTTATTAGAAACATGGGATGGTACTTCAGTTTCCTTGTTTTTTAATTCCCTGATGATAGCCAATACTTTTTCGGTAGCTGGTTCTAGAAAAAGTGAATTGGTATTTTTGGGCTCATAGTTGTTGGTCTCAATTTTTGTTGCACAGCTTTTATTTTACATTTTCTTTAAAATTTCCACGAAGTAATTATTGAAGGTGTTAACCATTTAATTAGCAATCCCAGGAAATTAGCTGTTTGTTCTTAATTGGATGTTCCTGGTGACTGGTTGTTTTTGGTTAGTTTCCTGTTTTATTACCTCCCACGTAGCTTTTTGTTTGTTCTTTGAGAAGCTAATTTTGGTATCGTTGCTCATTAATTTTGCAGCTTTTATGACAGATCTATATACTTTTTTATACTTTCTGTAATACATTTTGAGACTTATTGGTACATTTGCTTTTTGAACTAGATCACTTAATGATCAGTTTTTCTTTGGAAATTAATATACCATTTAGAGGGTCCCAGCTTTATTTTTTGCCTTACATTCAAATATTACTATGAACTGGTATTTCCTATTGTATTTTGGAATTGTTTACATATTTTATCTACATCTTCCCCTTTATAAACTTTATCTCATGTCTCTTTGCTCTATAGATAATGAAAACACAAGTTTGAAAATCAATGCACAATGTTCAAAAAATTCTGACAAATGCATAGGGAAAATTATTAATGTTTCTGATGCCGTTTAAACGATATGGTTTGTGCCAAGAAGCCCGATAGGCAGATGTCATACTTCTATCTCATAATCTTTTAGAGCATTGTTTATTATTACCTGATCAATTGTTGTGCTTGATGTTTCTGTAACTCTTGTGGGAACTTCTACTGTTGGCTTCAGGCCATACATATTTAGGAGAGTTATAAATTTTGATTTATCAGGATTGTTTGTAAGAAAATTTATATTCATGTCTCCCATTGTTATGCTGTTTTTGTTTGTTCCTTTTGAACTGTGTAAGACAGAGTCAAAGGTTTCTAGAAAAGTAGTTACATCAATTGTAGGGCTCCGATATACACACACAATTAGTTCGTTAGGGATTTCTATGACACTAGCCTCAAAATGCTCTTCAATATTCACTCTTTCTAGCTTGGTCATGGACTTTACAGACAATGTTTCCAATCAGAATTATAGAAATGAGAGGTACAATGGCCTCCTGAGTCCAACTTTCATCTAAGCGTTTGAACGCAGCGGTTTTTTGTTTTTATGAAATGAGTTGAAATCTCCTGTCCATCCATACTAAGATTAAAACTATTACAATTGTTCTTAACCGCTTTTGCACTGTAATAGTGTCATATTTGTGGTCTAGATTACATCATGTTGAAGACAAAATTTCAAAGTTTCAGAAATAAATCTTCATAAATTCGTAGAAAATTGCAATAGTTTTCCGCGTCCTCTAGCCTCAATTCATTTTGTAGTAGACGCAATGTAGCTCGGCCCTTGCCCTGTTTTCTTTTCTAACAATGACCCTGTCCACCAATGTCTTTTACTTCTGATACAACTTTTCTTCCTACTCAGACTCATAGAAATACATCCTAAACCTATACTTAAGAAAGCAGTCACTAAATTAATATTTGCGTCTGCCATGTTCATTTCTCACACTTGCTTTGTGAACTATCATTGTCTGTCACACTATGATGCATTTTGGTCCAAAACCAGTGTTTTTGTGTGCAATTCCATTGGATTCTAAAAGTTTGGTCAAAGAAGTTGAACCTTGGGACACTGGCTTAATAAAAAGTGTGCAGTGAAATAAATTGGCAAATTTGTTTGGAAAAGTCAAGTATATGTTTTATTCCCTGGCCACGGCCACCTGAGCTTAAGATAAGGATTCTCATTGATAAAAACGATTGCACCAAATGTCACCTCAGCGTATGGCTAGTTATATACCATATATGTACCTCTAGATAAAAACGACTGTATCAAACATCGCACTTTTAAGTAAAAATGACTGTACCAGCCCTGTGGTAATGTGTGAGACTTGCATTTGATGGGTTCTGGGTTTGGTTCCTGGGGCCAGCCCCTTTGACAAAAGGTTTTCTTTCCTTTCCCTCGTTTCACTTCATATTTCAGGCGGGCTGTACAGTGCTGGTTGGTGTTGGACAGATGGCATGCATACTTGGTTGTTGGAAAGGCCTTTCTAAGCAGCCCACTGATGTGAGTCAGTTGTCAAGCTTGGAATTATTAGGGACCTCTGCATGTCCCTGTCGGCCAGCCAGCCTATCTGAGGCCTACACTTTCCTGTGGTGCCTTCATCTCAGCCATTCCTCTAGAGGTTAAGAGAGACAAAAGATCTGTGTTAGGTTGAGGAGCAAAGGGTCTCCTTAGGTCTCTGATCATATCTTAACCCAGGGGTCAGCAAAACTGTACTGGCTGATGTGACTGAGCAAGTGTTGTTTGAAGAAGGGAAGTCTACATATCGTTTTGCCCCTGATGACGGTGGCATTACAACATAAGCAGTGGTGTACACCTCATCGATACAGCATGGTTCTTTTGACGAAAACATGCAGTAACCTTTCCATTCCAAGAGGAGTGGGAAGAACAATATTTTTGCTATGCTATGGGCAAGAATGTGAAGTATCTGTTGTAATCAAAAGTTTTGATTTGTGAGGTAGAACTGGAACTTAAAAATTCAATGCCACAGCTGGGATTTGAACCACAGACCTTCTGCTTATCGGGCGGCTGCTCTACCACTGAGCTATTGTGACAAACTGCCAGAATGGCATTAAATTCTCAAACCAGTTCGTATTTCTCCTGGTAAACCACAAAGGCAGTCTCACATCAGAGACAATTACCCCAATGGTGACTTACTATTGCAAGTACTTTATATCCCAGGATTAAATAACCTTCATATGGTAATTATTATTTATTTATGCCAACAAACTTACTGTTGGTGTTTTTAAACACACAAGCCATGTGTGGGCAAAGTTTGAGAGGTAGAACTGGAACTTAAAAATTCAATGCCACAACTGGGATTTGAACCACAGACCTTCCGCATACAATAGCTCAGTGGTAGAGCAGCCGCCCGATAAGCGGAAGGTCTGTGGTTCAAATCCCAGTTGTGGCATTGAATTTTTAAGTTCCAGTTCTACCTCTCAAACTTTGACTTGTAAACACACAAGCCGTGTGTGGGCAATCAAGGTACATTACGAACATCATCACAAAGATCACAAGCTAACCACAGATAGGAAATGTTAAGGCATTTTAAGAGAATATAAAGTAAACATTTGTCCGTAATCACAATATTTAAATATTCACTTAAGCTTCGTACTCTAATGCTTTAGATTTTTTAAAATTAGTGTACTTTCTAATCCACTTCTTCACTAGAGGTCATTATGTAAAATCACTATTAGAAAACAAAACTGGTGTTCTGAACCTGTTGTCCATGGTTACGTGTTGTACGAGGGCTGATCAGCAAAGACAGAGTGATTTTTTCCTGTAGCTTCCATGATAGTTTCGTATCTGTAACATAAAAACCCGCTCTTTTCAAATATTTATGTATAATGTCGGTAGGCAGCAGCACTCTCATATTGGTAGGGTCTACAAAATAGGGAATTATTACCAACCTATGTGTATTTTGCATACCAGACACTGGAGGTGACGCGAAACACGAAAGATGATAGATTGAACAAATACAGACAAACCGAACAAGCTACACGCAATATGTACCTGTATCAATATTAAATTTTTAATATACTCATTTTAAAATGGGACTAATGTGCCTCATGCCAATCTAATTGCTGGTCTAAAATAATGAATCTATATAACATGATGCAGAAGTATTTGGAAGTACTTTAGCTAAGCTACTCCAACATTTAGCAATAAGCTTAAGAGCACCAAAACTTAATTTTGCAGTACTAAGGTTTCTAATAAGATTTATGTGTGCGCGAGTATGTGTGAGTGCCTTAGATACCAAAACATTTCAAGAAAAACAAGATTGACAATACTGTCCTTGACTAATGAATTCTACAACAGGCTGTTATTTACTTGATAGATTTAGAAATTAAAATTATGGTCATTATTTATCATTTTGCATACTTGTTAATGCTAAAGAATGCTAAACATTAAGGTTCATTTAAAATATCTGAACTTCCGTCCAGGATATTAATTTCAAATAAAAATTTAGAAAAAGTATTCCATATGTCCACCGTTTGCTTATAGACAGGCTTCTCACCTTTCTAGCCAATTCTGATGCACCTGGCAAAGAACCCTGGGTTGTAATTGTTATTTGATGCTATGCATGTTACTGTTGGTTTTAAACACACAAGCCATGCCATGTATGGGCAGAATCAGGACTGAAAAATTCAATGCCATGCCAGGATTTGAACCATGGATCTTCCACTTCACGCATGGCTGCTCTGACCACTGAGCTACTGCAGTAACTTGCCAGTATGGCATAATTCCCCAGCCGGTTCACATTTTCGTGGTAAACCACAAGGGAATCTCACTTCTGAGAAGTACTCCAAAGGTGACTTACAATCGTAAATACTTTGTCTCCGGTTTATATAACCTTTATATGGTAATTGTGTTTAAAATACCAGCAGTAAGTTGGTTGGATAAAATAACAAACATTGCCCACACATGGCTTGTGAGAGGTATAAGCAGGACTGAAAAATTCAATGCCATAGCCGGGATTTGAACCACAGAAAATGCTGAACTTAAATACAAAGTTATACACACATTTGTATAAGCCTTCCTGTAGAATTCTTTTCTCCATATTCCCCAAATTTGCATCTCCAGTAAATTCATGGCATTGAAATTTTTGAGTAGAATGCTTGTGAGCAACGTAAGTATTGCAAATTGTACAGAAAGTAAAAATTAAAAGCTTGAAAAAACTAATGCATTTTGAAACTTGTTTTACAGGTTATTGGTGAGAAGCGAGTAATATTGTTCAGTCCAGAAGAGACATCAAAGCTTTATCCTCATGAAGAATCCATGCTGAACAACACAGCACAAGTAAACCCTGAATCACCCGACTACGAGAACTTCCCTAAGTTTGCAAGTGCAAGAGCGTGGGAATGTCGTCTGAGAGCAGGAGAAATGCTGTATATTCCACCCAAGTGGTGGCATCATGTAAGATCATTAGCCACTAGCTTTTCTGTTAGTTTTTGGTGGAGATAACACATTGTATCAGACACAAAATATTATCAAATAAATTTTTGCTTTGTGTGTTTTATCACATTCTTACACCTCTTTAAGGCAATGCTTCTTTGAAAATGTAAAAACTTACCATTTTCTTCTGATTGATTTTTACTTTTTACCATATACTCACAATATAATACATACTGCACATAATATAATAATGGTTTGACATAGCTTGTTAAATTTTAATTTTTTATTCATAATTAATTACTTTGTGATGTGGTTATCTCCTTAGTGTGGTGGTACTGCTGCTTGCCTTACAGAAGACCCAGGTTGAATTCCTGGTACCAGCGCTTTTCTTTAGAATGTAATTAAATAGGATATCCTCTTTTTTCTTGCTGGATTTGCGCCAGATCTCAAAAAGTGAGAAGTCGTGCACTGCACAGCTGAAAAAAAAATGAATAACTCAAAATGGAGCAAACATAGCCGCGAAACCTCATTTTTACATGTCTCAAAAACATGCATGCATAATATATATAAATTCCAGAGATAGAAGCATTGTTAAACTGAGTTAGCCTTTACAACAGTTACTATTACTGCTATTGCTCTCTTCAATATCATTGTGGAAAATATTGGAGAGCAAGAGGATTAATGACTTCATTGTCAGAAATCCAGCATTAGCTAACAACAACTATTGGTGCCATTTCTTCAATAATGCACCAGCAATCACCTTCAGTAAGCTCTTGAACACATGGGTGCTGAGCATGACCTTAGAGTATACTTGGGCCAGACAATTAAATGGTCTTTACAATTTCTCTGCTGCCAAGTTCTAAGACACTTTAACGTCCCAAAATAGTGACTTCAGCAGACCCAAGATCTGTATTTAACCTCTTCGCTGGTTAAAAACTTCAAAATAATGCATTAGGCAACAAAGAATCTTCAACCCCCATTCAGCAAAAGGCAAAGGCACTACTTGCTCAGTAAGCTCTCAATAACCTTTTAGTACAAAAGTACTTTCATACTAAAGCACTGGTCTTATAACTTGTGATTCAAATGTAAAACGATAAACTGTTGTTTGCATTTTAAGGTTTCTTTGAAAAACGTTAATTTTAAAATGTGGTACCATGTATGACATTGGATGAATGAAATAACCGAAACGCTCTGATTACTCTGAGGTTCATGGGGCTTGTTACTGGATATTCATCTTCTCAGGATAAGGGAAAAGCTCAGAGAAAACTTTATCCTCATAACTCACCACCTCATTGGCATAAAGCAAACATGTACCCACCCCACTACAGAGCTGGCCCACAGCTTTAACAAATTTCATTGATGCATTGCCTTAACTCACTTAAGAAGCAAGTTTAGCTAGCAGGTAGTGAACAACTCTTATGCCTTGTTCCCCTTCCTTTCTCATGATAGACTTTTGACATGATACCCTATACAGATGGACGAGTGTAGCCTATACACATAGCCTATACAGATGGACGAGTGTAGCCTATACACATAGCCTATACAGATGGACGAGCGTAGCCTATACACACAGCCTATACAGATGGACCAGCGTAGCCTATACACATAGCATATACAGATGGACGAGCGTAGCCTATACAGATGGACCAGCGTAGCCTATACACACAGCCTATACAGATGGACCAGCTTAGCCTATACAGATGGACCAGCATAGCCTATACACACAGCCTATACAGATGGACCAGCGTAGCCTATACACACAGCCTATACAGATGGACCAGCTTAGCCTATACAGATGGACCAGCGTAGCCTATACACATAGCCTATACAGAAGGATGAGCGTAGCCTATACACATAGCATATACAGATGGACGAGCGTAGCCTATACAGATGGACCAGCGTAGCCTATACACATAGCATATACAGATGGACCAGCGTAGCCTATACACACAGCCTATACAGATGGACCAGCTTAGCCTATACACACAGCCTATACAGATGGACCAGCTTAGCCTATACAGATGGACCAGCTTAGCCTATACAGATGGACCAGCATAGCCTATACAGATGGACCAGCATAGCCTATACACATAGCCTATACAGATGGACCAGCGTAGCCTATACACATAGCCTATACACATGGGCGAGCGTAGCCTATACACATAGCATATACAGATGGGCGAGCGTAGCCTATACAGATGGACCAGCGTAGCCTATACACATGGACCAGCATAGCCTATACAGATGGACCAGCATAGCCTATACACATAGCCTATACAGATGGACCAGCTTAGCCTATACACACAGCCTATACAGATGGACCAGCGTAGCCTATACACATAGCCTATACACATGGACGAGCGTAGCCTATACAGCTGGACCAGCGTAGCCTATACAGATGGACCAGCGTAGCCTATACACACAGCCTATACAGATGGACCATCGTAGCCTATACACATAGGCTATACAGATGGACCAGCTTAGCCTATACAGATGGACCAGCATAGCCTATACACATAGCCTATACAGATGGGCGAGAGTACCCTATACAGATGGACCAGCGTAGCCTATACACACAGCCTATACAGATGGACCAGCGTAGCCTATACACATTTTTTTTTTTTTTTTTTATACACATAGCCTATACAGATGGACCAGCGTAGCCTATACACGTAGCCTATACAGATGGACCAGCATAGCCTATACACATAGCCTATACAGATGGACCAGCGTAGCCTATACACACAGCCTATACAGATGGACCAGCGTAGCCTATACACATAGCCTATACAGATGGGCGAGCGTAGCCTATACACATAGCATATACAGATGGGCCAGCGTAGCCTATACAGATGGACCAGCGTAGCCTATACACATAGCCTATACAGATGGACCAGCATAGCCTATACAGATGGACCAGCGTAGCCTATACACATAGCCTATACAGATGGGCGAGCGTAGCCTATACACATAGCATATACAGATGGACCAGCGTAGCCTATACAGATGGGCGAGCGTAGCCTATACACATAGCATATACAGATGGGCCAGCGTAGCCTATACAGATGGACCAGCGTAGCCTATACACATAGCCTATACAGATGGACGAGCGTAGCCTATACACATAGCCTATACACATGGACCAGCGTAGCCTATACACATAGCCTATACAGATGGACCAGCGTAGCCAATACACACAGCCTATACAGATGGGCGAGCGTAGCCTATACACATAGCATATACAGATGGGCGAGCGTAGCCTATACAGATGGACCAGCATAGCCTATACAGATGGACCAGCGTAGCCTATACACATAGCATATACACATAGGCTATACAGATGGACCAGCGTAGCCTATACACACAGCCTATACAGATGGACCAGCTTAGCCTATACAGATGGCCCAGCATAGCCTATACACACAGCCTATACAGATGGACCAGCGTAGCCTATACAGATGGACCAGCGTAGCCTATACACATAGACTATACAGATGGACCAGCTTAGCCTATACACATGGACCAGCTTAGCCTATACAGATGGACCAGCATAGCCTATACAGATGGACCAGCTTAGCCTATACAGATGGACCAGCTTAGCCTATACACATAGGCTATACAGATGGACCAGCTTAGCCTATACAGATGGACCAGCGTAGCCTATACACATAGCCTATACAGATGGACCAGCTTAGCCTATACACACAGCCTATACAGATGGACCAGCGTAGCCTATACACATAGCCTATACAGATGGGCGAGCGTAGCCTATACTCATAGCCTATACAGATGGACCAGCGTAGCCTATACAGATGGACCAGCGTAGCCTATACACACAGCCTATACAGATGGAACACCTTAGTCTATACACACAGCCTATACAGATGGACCACCTTAGTCTATACACATGGACCAGCTTAGCCTATACAGATGGACCAGAATAGCCTATACAGATGGACCAGCATAGCCTATACAGATGGACCAGCTTAGCCTATACAGATGGACCAGCATAGCCTATACACATAGCATATACAGATGGACCAGCGTAGCCTATACACATAGCCTATACAGATGGACCAGCTTAGCCTATACACATGGACCAGCTTAGCCTATACAGATGGACCAGAATAGCCTATACAGATGGACCAGCATAGCCTATACAGATGGACCAGCTTAGCCTATACAGATGGACCAGCATAGCCTATACACATAGCATATACAGATGGACCAGCGTAGCCTATACACATAGCCTATACAGATGGACCAGCTTAGCCTATACACATGGACCAGCTTAGCCTATACAGATGGACCAGCATAGCCTATACAGATGGACCAGCGTAGCCTATACAGATGGACCAGCGTAGCCTATACACATAGCCTATACACATGGACGAGCGTAGCCTATACACATAGCCTATACAGATGGACGAGCGTAGCCTATACACACAGCCTATACACATGGACGAGCCTAGCCTATACACATAGCCTATACAGATGGACCAGCGTAGCCAATACACACAGCCTATACAGATGGAGGAGCGTAGCCTATACACATAGCCTATACAGATGGACGAGCGTAGCCTATACAGATGGACCAGCGTAGCCTATACAGATGGACCAGCGTAGCCTATACACACAGCCTATACAGATGGACCAGCATAGCCTATACAGATGGACCAGCGTAGCCTATACACATGGACGAGCGTAGCCTATACACGTAGCCTATACAGATGGACCAGCATAGCCTATACAGATGGACCAACATAGCCTATACAGATGGACCAGCATAGCGTATACACATGGACGAGCGTAGCCCATACACACAGCCTATACAGATGGACGAGCATAGCCTATACACATAGCATATACAGATGGGCCAGCGTAGCCTATACAGATGGACCAGCGTAGCCTATACACATAGCCTATACACATGGACGAGCGTAGCCTATACACATAGCCTATACAGATGGACGAGCGTAGCCTATACACACAGCCTATACAGATGGACCAGCGTAGCCTATACACATAGCCTATACAGATGGGCGAGCGTAGCCTATACACATAGCATATACAGATGGGCCAGCGTAGCCTATACAGATGGACCAGCGTAGCCTATACACATGGACGAGCGTAGCCTATACACATAGCCTATACAGATGGACGAGCGTAGCCTATACACACAGCCTATACACATGGACGAGCCTAGCCTATACACATAGCCTATACAGATGGACCAGCGTAGCCAATACACACAGCCTATACAGATGGACCAGCGTAGCCTATATACACATAGCCTATACAGATGGACCAGCGTAGCCTATACACACAGCCTATACAGATGGAGGAGCGTAGCCTATACACATAGCCTATACAGATGGACCAGCGTAGCCTATACAGATGGACCAGCGTAGCCTATACACATAGCCTATACACATGGACGAGCGTAGCCTATACACATGGACCAGCTTAGCCTATACAGATGGACCAGCATAGCCTATACAGATGGACCAGCTTAGCCTATACAGATGGACCAGCTTAGCCTAAACAGATGGACCAGCGTAGCCTATACACATAGCCTATACAGATGGACCAGCTTAGCCTATACACACAGCCTATACAGATGGACCAGCGTAGCCTATACACATAGCCTATACAGATGGGCGAGCGTAGCCTATACTCATAGCCTATACAGATGGACCAGCGTAGCCTATACAGATGGACCAGCGTAGCCTATACACACAGCCTATACAGATGGAACACCTTAGTCTATACACACAGCCTATACAGATGGACCACCTTAGTCTATACACATGGACCAGCTTAGCCTATACAGATGGACCAGAATAGCCTATACAGATGGACCAGCATAGCCTATACAGATGGACCAGCTTAGCCTATACAGATGGACCAGCATAGCCTATACACATAGCATATACAGATGGACCAGCGTAGCCTATACACATAGCCTATACAGATGGACCAGCTTAGCCTATACACATGGACCAGCTTAGCCTATACAGATGGACCAGAATAGCCTATACAGATGGACCAGCATAGCCTATACAGATGGACCAGCTTAGCCTATACAGATGGACCAGCATAGCCTATACACATAGCATATACAGATGGACCAGCGTAGCCTATACACATAGCCTATACAGATGGACCAGCTTAGCCTATACACATGGACCAGCTTAGCCTATACAGATGGACCAGCATAGCCTATACAGATGGACCAGCGTAGCCTATACAGATGGACCAGCGTAGCCTATACACATAGCCTATACACATGGACGAGCGTAGCCTATACACATAGCCTATACAGATGGACGAGCGTAGCCTATACACACAGCCTATACACATGGACGAGCCTAGCCTATACACATAGCCTATACAGATGGACCAGCGTAGCCAATACACACAGCCTATACAGATGGAGGAGCGTAGCCTATACACATAGCCTATACAGATGGACCAGCGTAGCCTATACAGATGGACCAGCGTAGCCTATACACATAGCCTATACACATGGACGAGCGTAGCCTATACAGATGGACCAGCGTAGCCTATACAGATGGACCAGCGTAGCCTATACACACAGCCTATACAGATGGACCAGCATAGCCTATACAGATGGACCAGCGTAGCCTATACACATGGACGAGCGTAGCCTATACACGTAGCCTATACAGATGGACCAGCATAGCCTATACAGATGGACCAACATAGCCTATACAGATGGACCAGCATAGCGTATACACATGGACGAGCGTAGCCCATACACACAGCCTATACAGATGGACGAGCATAGCCTATACACATAGCATATACAGATGGGCCAGCGTAGCCTATACAGATGGACCAGCGTAGCCTATACACATAGCCTATACACATGGACGAGCGTAGCCTATACACATAGCCTATACAGATGGACGAGCGTAGCCTATACACACAGCCTATACAGATGGACCAGCGTAGCCTATACACATAGCCTATACAGATGGGCGAGCGTAGCCTATACACATAGCATATACAGATGGGCCAGCGTAGCCTATACAGATGGACCAGCGTAGCCTATACACATGGACGAGCGTAGCCTATACACATAGCCTATACAGATGGACGAGCGTAGCCTATACACACAGCCTATACACATGGACGAGCCTAGCCTATACACATAGCCTATACAGATGGACCAGCGTAGCCAATACACACAGCCTATACAGATGGACCAGCGTAGCCTATATACACATAGCCTATACAGATGGACCAGCGTAGCCTATACACACAGCCTATACAGATGGAGGAGCGTAGCCTATACACATAGCCTATACAGATGGACCAGCGTAGCCTATACAGATGGACCAGCGTAGCCTATACACATAGCCTATACACATGGACGAGCGTAGCCTATACACATAGCCTATACACATGGACGAGCGTAGCCTATACAGATGGACCAGCGTAGCCTATACAGATGGACCAGCGTAGCCTATACACACAGCCTATACAGATGGACCAGCATAGCCTATACAGATGGACCAGCGTAGCCTATACACATGGACGAGCGTAGCCTATACACGTAGCCTATACAGATGGACCAGCATAGCCTATACAGATGGACCAACATAGCCTATACAGATGGACCAGCATAGCGTATACACATGGACGAGCGTAGCCCATACACACAGCCTATACAGATGGACGAGCATAGCCTATACACATAGCCTATACAGATGGACCAGCGTAGCCTATACACACAGCCTATACAGATGGACCAGCGTAGCCTATACACACAGCCTATACAGATGGACCAGCGTAGCCTATACACACAGCCTATACAGATGGACCAGCGTAGCCTATACAGATGGACCAGCGTAGCCTATACAGATGGACCAGCGTAGCCTATACACATAGCATATACACATAGGCTATACAGATGGACCAGCGTAGCCTATACACACAGCCTATACAGATGGACCAGCTTAGCCTATACAGATGGCCCAGCATAGCCTATACACACAGCCTATACAGATGGACCAGCGTAGCCTATACAGATGGACCAGCGTAGCCTATACACATAGACTATACAGATGGACCAGCTTAGCCTATACAGATGGACCAGCTTAGCCTATACACATAGGCTATACAGATGGACCAGCTTAGCCTATACAGATGGACCAGCGTAGCCTATACACATAGCCTATACAGATGGACCAGCTTAGCCTATACACACAGCCTATACAGATGGACCAGCGTAGCCTATACACATAGCCTATACAGATGGGCGAGCGTAGCCTATACTCATAGCCTATACAGATGGACCAGCGTAGCCTATACAGATGGACCAGCGTAGCCTATACACACAGCCTATACAGATGGAACACCTTAGTCTATACACACAGCCTATACAGATGGACCACCTTAGTCTATACACATGGACCAGCTTAGCCTATACAGATGGACCAGAATAGCCTATACAGATGGACCAGCATAGCCTATACAGATGGACCAGCTTAGCCTATACAGATGGACCAGCATAGCCTATACACATAGCATATACAGATGGACCAGCGTAGCCTATACACATAGCCTATACAGATGGACCAGCTTAGCCTATACACATGGACCAGCTTAGCCTATACAGATGGACCAGAATAGCCTATACAGATGGACCAGCATAGCCTATACAGATGGACCAGCTTAGCCTATACAGATGGACCAGCATAGCCTATACACATAGCATATACAGATGGACCAGCGTAGCCTATACACATAGCCTATACAGATGGACCAGCTTAGCCTATACACATGGACCAGCTTAGCCTATACAGATGGACCAGCATAGCCTATACAGATGGACCAGCGTAGCCTATACAGATGGACCAGCGTAGCCTATACACATAGCCTATACACATGGACGAGGGTAGCCTATACACATAGCCTATACAGATGGACGAGCGTAGCCTATACACACAGCCTATACACATGGACGAGCCTAGCCTATACACATAGCCTATACAGATGGACCAGCGTAGCCAATACACACAGCCTATACAGATGGAGGAGCGTAGCCTATACACATAGCCTATACAGATGGACCAGCGTAGCCTATACAGATGGACCAGCGTAGCCTATACACATAGCCTATACACATGGACGAGCGTAGCCTATACAGATGGACCAGCGTAGCCTATACAGATGGACCAGCGTAGCCTATACACACAGCCTATACAGATGGACCAGCATAGCCTATACAGATGGACCAGCGTAGCCTATACACATGGACGAGCGTAGCCTATACACGTAGCCTATACAGATGGACCAGCATAGCCTATACAGATGGACCAACATAGCCTATACAGATGGACCAGCATAGCGTATACACATGGACGAGCGTAGCCCATACACACAGCCTATACAGATGGACGAGCATAGCCTATACACATAGCATATACAGATGGGCCAGCGTAGCCTATACAGATGGACCAGCGTAGCCTATACACATAGCCTATACACATGGACGAGCGTAGCCTATACACATAGCCTATACAGATGGACGAGCGTAGCCTATACACACAGCCTATACAGATGGACCAGCGTAGCCTATACACATAGCCTATACAGATGGGCGAGCGTAGCCTATACACATAGCATATACAGATGGGCCAGCGTAGCCTATACAGATGGACCAGCGTAGCCTATACACATGGACGAGCGTAGCCTATACACATAGCCTATACAGATGGACGAGCGTAGCCTATACACACAGCCTATACACATGGACGAGCCTAGCCTATACACATAGCCTATACAGATGGACCAGCGTAGCCAATACACACAGCCTATACAGATGGACCAGCGTAGCCTATATACACATAGCCTATACAGATGGACCAGCGTAGCCTATACACACAGCCTATACAGATGGAGGAGCGTAGCCTATACACATAGCCTATACAGATGGACCAGCGTAGCCTATACACATAGCCTATACAGATGGACCAGCGTAGCCTATACACATAGCCTATACAGATGGACCAGCATAGCCTATACAGATGGACCAGCGTAGCCTATACACATAGCCTATACAGATGGACCAGCGTAGCCTATACACACAGCGTATACAGATGGACCAGCGTAGCCTATACAGATGGACCAGCGTAGCCTATACAGATGGAGGAGCGTAGCCTATACAGATGGACGAGTGTAGCCTATACAGATGGACCAGCGTAGCCTATACACACAGCCTATACAGATGGACCAGCGTAGCCTATACACACAGCCTATACAGATGGAGGAGCGTAGCCTATACACATAGCCTATACAGATGGAGGAGCGTAGGCTATACACATAGCCTATACAGATGGACCAGCGTAGCCTATACACACAGCCTATACAGATGGAGGAGCGTAGCCTATACAGATGGGCGAGCTTAGCCTATACAGATGGACCAGCGTAGCCTATACAGATGGAGGAGCGTAGCCTGTACACACAGCCTATACAGATGGACCAGCGTAGCCTATACACATAGCCTATACAGATGGACCAGCGTAGCCTATACACATAGCCTATACAGATGGACCAGCATAGCCTATACACATAGCCTATACAGATGGACCAGCGTAGCCTATACACATAGCCTATACAGATGGACCAGCGTAGCCTATACACATAGCCTATACAGATGGACCAGCGTAGCCTATACACATGGACCAGCATAGCCTATACAGATGGACCAGCGCAGCCTATACACATAGCCTATACAGATGGACCAGCGTAGCCTATACACATAGCCTATACAGATGGACCAGCGTAGCCTATACAGATGGACCAGCGTAGCCTATACAGATGGACCAGCGTAGCCTATACACATAGCCTATACAGATGGACCAGCGTAGCCTATACACATAGCCTATACAGATGGACCAGCGTAGCCTATACAGATGGACCAGCGTAGCCTATACACACAGCGTATACAGATGGAGGAGCGTAACCTATACACATAGCATATACAGATGGACCAGCTTAGCCTATACAGATGGACCAGCGTAGCCTATACAGATGGACCAGCATAGCCTATACACACAGCCTATACAGATGGAGGAGCGTAGCCTATACAGATGGGCGAGCTTAGCCTATACAGATGGACCAGCGTAGCCTATACACATAGCCTATACAGATGGACCAGCATAGCCTATACAGATGGACCAGCGTAGCCTATACACATAGCCTATACAGATGGACCAGCGTAGCCTATACACATAGCCTATACAGATGGACCAGCGTAGCCTATACACATAGCCTATACAGATGGACGAGTGTAGCCTATACAGATGGACCAGCGTAGCCTATACACACAGCCTATACAGATGGACCAGCGTAGCCTATACACACAGCCTATACAGATGGAGGAGCGTAGCCTATACACATAGCCTATACAGATGGAGGAGCGTAGCCTATACACATAGCCTATACAGATGGAGGAGCGTAGCCTATACACATAGCCTATACAGATGGACCAGCGTAGCCTATACACACAGCCTATACAGATGGAGGAGCGTAGCCTATACAGATGGGCGAGCTTAGCCTATACAGATGGGCGAGCTTAGCCTATACAGATGGACCAGCGTAGCCTATACAGATGGAGGAGCGTAGCCTGTACACACAGCCTATACAGATGGACCAGCGTAGCCTATACACATAGCCTATACAGATGGACCAGCGTAGCCTATACACATAGCCTATACAGATGGACCAGCATAGCCTATACAGATGGACCAGCGCAGCCTATACACATAGCCTATACAGATGGAGCAGCATAGCCTATACACATAGCCTATACAGATGGACCAGCGTAGCCTATACACATAGCCTATACAGATGGACCAGCGTAGCCTATACACATAGCCTATACAGATGGACCAGCGTAGCCTATACAGATGGACCAGCGTAGCCTATACACACAGCGTATACAGATGGAGGAGCGTAACCTATACACATAGCATATACAGATGGACCAGCTTAGCCTATACAGATGGACCAGCATAGCCTATACAGATGGACCAGCGTAGCCTATACAGATGGACCAGCGTAGCCTATACAGATGGACCAGCATAGCCTATACACACAGCCTATACAGATGGAGGAGCGTAGCCTATACAGATGGGCGAGCGTAGCCTATACAGATGGGCGAGCGTAGCCTATACAGATGGACCAGCGTAGCCTATACAGATGGAGGAGCGTAGCCTGTACACACAGCCTATACAGATGGACCAGCGTAGCCTATACACATAGCCTAACAGATGGACCAGCGTAGCCTATACACATAGCCTATACAGATGGACCAGCATAGCCTATACACATAGCCTATACAGATGGACCAGCGTAGCCTATACACATAGCCTATACAGATGGACCAGCGTAGCCTATACACATAGCCTATACAGATGGACCAGCATAGCCTATACACATAGCCTATACAGATGGACCAGCGTAGACTATACACATAGCCTATACAGATGGACCGGCGTAGCCTATACACATAGCCTATACAGATGGACCAGCGTAGCCTATACACATAGCCTATACAGATGGACCAGCGTAGCCTATACACATAGCCTATACAGATGGACCAGCGTAGCCTATACACACAGCGTATACAGATGGAGGAGCATAACCTATACACATAGCCTATACAGATGGGTGAGCTTAGCCTATACAGATGGACCAGCGTAGCCTATACAGATGGGCGAGCTTAGCCTATACACACAGCCTATACAGATGGACCAGCGTAGCCTATACAGATGGACCAACATAGCCTATACACACAGCCTATACACATAGCCTATACAGATGGACAAACAGAGCCTATACAGATGGTCTATACACCTATAACAATTAAACTTCACTAAATCTCCAGAGAATATACAATATTGAAACAAAACTCAGAGAACAAATTAGACCATTTCCTATATTCTATAGGTTTGTGTCATCCAGCAGACATACCCATAATAAAAGAAATAAATCAGAATAAAATGTATGCACTGGAAATTTATACAGATGGCAGTATAACAGAAGAAGGAGTTTATCATCATAACAAATTGCTACACCAGAACCAACTAGAATGTAAGTTAGACAAACAGTGCTCCTACAACCAAGCTGAACAATTTGCAGTTTTGAAAGTATAAGAAACTGTTAAAAATATTTAATTAATTGAAGAACATAACAAAACTGCAGCGATATACACAGAGAATAGAGTCACATTACAATCATTGCATTAGTATAAAATTCACAGTTCCGTAACAGAAGAAATTGGGTGGGTCAAAGCACACAGGGTTACAAGGCAATGAAATTGCAGACTCTCTTTGCTAAACAGCTATTACAAATGAAGAAGAATGCTGCTATAATAGACTTCCAAAGAGCGCTGTTAGAAAAACGCTAAGACAAGAAAGTGTACAATATTGGGAAAGTCAATGGCAAGAAACAACTAAAGATCAGGAAACAGAGGAATACTTTCCTACTATAGCAGACAGAATGAAGTTAAAAATAACTCTAAGGGCAAACCTTGCACCACTACTGACAGGACATGGAAGACTTGAAGCATACTACTAAATGTTCCACATCACACAAGACCCAAGTTGTTCCTGAAATAGAGGAGAGTAAACAACAGACGATTATATGACTGCAGAAATCTAGAGGACCAAAGAAGAACATTCAGAAGAAAAAAAATTAAAAGAAGAGGAAAATGGCCACCAACTAAAGCAGAAATTGTTTAAAATTATTTTAAAGAATATGCTCAGTTATTTTTGATTAGATCAATTGAATTTGCATGCTAATTTAATAAATATAATCAAACACCAATTAACATGTATAAATCTATATAAGTTTACTTTGTAAACACAAATAAGTTACCAAAACAAATCAAACATCTAGTATTACAAATTGTAATGGAACATGTAGAACAATAAAGAATCTTCAGATGGGCTAGCATAGCCTACACAGATGGGCTAGTACAGCATGAGCAGATAGACTACAGATAGTATAGCGTACACAGTTTGTCACATCAGAGAATGAAATTAATTACAAATAGTGATATCATATAGTTGCCTCACAAGGATGGGGCAAAACTGCTATCCTGCTAAACCTCCTGCCCTTTGTACCTACTCTCATTGTCATTTTGCACAGATCTCCCCTTCAACAGGGAAAGCTGAACACCATGACAGTCCTCCAAGATAAGCTTGGACTCAAAATTCAAAATTTAATGAACCTCCATATTTGGACCCTTACACCAGCAGTGCCCAACGGAAGTTGCACACTGAATAAGCAGCCGCTGAGGAGCATAATCTTGCTACCTCCTTACAACCTACTACCTTAACTTCATCCGCGACCCTGCCAAACCCCACATCCCGTCATATAGTGATTAAGCCCTAAAAGGGCAGGTACACAAATGACACACCTCGGGCAAACACCATTGGCAGATGAAACGCGAAGCGGCAGGCTGGTGACTGCAGTGACTCCATGCAACATTCAGTGAGTGTTTGCCCTTCAGCTTCGTTACAGCGACGAATCCGTCGTCTAACAGTGCTGACATCCACCGTTGCATCACCATACACATTTTTTAGCCTTTTGTGAATGCGAATTGGCATTCCACAGTCAAAGATTCAATCACAGAACGCTGTCTAATACGAATGTCAATGTCAGCCATTTTGCAAGAGGATGCAGTGCTGCCACCTGTTGACTTAGGAAGTTACTACTGCAGGGGATTGGAGAAGAAGGTTTGAGGAATTGCGTCGAATTCAAATTTTTCACATAACTAACTTATTTAAGGAAAAAAAAAATAGGAGGCATTACTTATTGACCCACCCTCGTATTACTGGTGAAATCTCGACATCGATTTTTTGGGTGGAATACAATTCTTTCCCTACAGATGCAGAGCATATTTTAAAGAACTCATGTGTTATTTATACTTGCTTTACATGTTCATGTTTCATTTGGAAGTTCTTTTACATGAAGACATTATTTAGATGTTTTACTTTATTATGGATATCATTAAGGTGGACCAAGACAAATGTCATGTATTTAAGCAGGAATTTAACTCTCCACTTTCCTTCGTTTTTAAGGAGGAAAATTCTAAAAGAAAACAATCTGTGAGTATTAAATATAGCATCAGAAAGAAAAATGTTTTAGCAATCTGTGCTGCATCTCCAAGTTTTCAGGGAATAGCAGGCATGTCTAAGGATAGACTGTCCCTCCTTGCAAGAAAATTTTATTCTACTGGGAATTCACCTAAAAAAATTGAGGAGTGATAATCTCCTTACCCTTTGCACCAGTTCTAACCAAATTATATTAAGAGCTACAGTGCAGAGAAAGTCACTACAGTAGACGAAAATCTTCAAGGAATTACTTACCACCAGAATTAAATATTAAAACAAACATGGAAAATTGTTTTGCAAAAAAAAGAGAAAAGGAAAAACTATTCACATGCTCTTTAAAACACTTATTAAAAATATTTTGATAAACTTGTAATCTCTCATTCAAGACACCACATATTTATAAATGCTCCACATGCAAGATGGGACTAATTTCCATAAAGCAAGAGACAGATTTGGAGAAGAAGAATGAATATAGGACAAACTACAGGCTGCATAAACTTCTTTCATTATAGTATAAAACTTCTTTGCACGAAGAAAATGTAATATGATTCACTCTAAACCACAAATGAAAGAGATGAAAGTTTCCAACCAGGTGTAGAAATGAATACATCCCTTAGGATATACAAGTGGCATCTGCTTTGTTGAATTTTCTGTTAGGAAAAAAAAAATGAATAATAGACCTAGAAGAACACTTCATTTTTTCTTAGATTCATGTCCAGGTCAAAAGAAGAACAGTGTAGAAATAACCATGCTCATTGCCATTTTGGAAAGTAGTACAAAATTTACGTCTATAGGTCATTTCTTTCCCGTACAAGGACACAGTTACATGGCTCCTGATTGTGTATTTGGTAGGGTTGAGAAGGAGTACAGAAGAGAGGAAGATATTTGTCACCCAATGAATACTACCGAATTCTGGTAACTCCATGGGATGCAAAGTTCTCAACAGAGACTGACAAATCAAAACACTGCTTTCACAGTCTTCCGAGTAGTCACCTTCAAAGCTGCCATTTAACATAGGAATGCAATGTGTCATATCGTACAAAAAGTCTTCTACAAGCATGTGTGAAACATGCCACAAAGAAATGCCGAGGTCCTCATGTCTACAGAAGATGAACATGGTATCAAGTGAGAAGAAGAAAGATGTAAAAAACTAATGCAATTTTTTGAAATTCCAGAAGAAGCAAAAGGATTTTATGATGTTCTCGGCGACTGTTAAGATATCAAAATAAGTGTACACATTATTACTTACTAGTTTAATCACTTTGTATTCTTAAATTTCTGTATTTACCAATTTAATGAAATAATATACATTTATAAAAGGTAACAAAATTATTAATGTAACAATGTTGATTTAGCCATTTATTAAATTTGTATACTGTACATAAAAATAAATTATGAAGAAATGAAAATAAAATCAAAACAGTAATAAAAACAACAAAACTAGTAGCAAATTAAGGTTCAGTCAAATTCGCTTGTTTCATAATCCATGTTCTCTATCGAGTTTTGAAAAAATGCTCCTCATATTAATGTGTAATACATTTTAAGATATGTTATACTTTTGTTTCCTATACTGCATGCAATTTGCAGTACCACTAACAGGTATTTATTCCCACATTTTGGTAACTCAACAGCCTCAGTTCACATTAAGTCGAGTTATCAGGATTCTGTTGTATTGCAGCTTTATTCAAAATGATTGTCAGGATTTCAAAAATCATAATAATTAATGCAAATGATGTAGAAATAGAAATATTTTATTGTGTGCTGTGCCTCAGTTGTTTACTTCCTCTACCTTATTATACATCGCAGAGACAGTATTGTATTTCACCCAAAAATTTGATGTCGAGATTTCACTGGAAATATATGTTTTGAGGCCCCCTGAAACCAAAAAAGACCTTTTTCTAAAAACGCTGTGTGTCAAAGTCTGTAGAAAGCATAACTCAAAAACTTGAAAGATATTAAACCAAAGTTTCATTCAAGGATGCGACACGAAGATTTTGAAGAAAATTCCTTCACCCTAAACTACCCTTTACACGAAAATTTTTTCGAAAATATTTTCTTGAAAATGGCCAACGATTAAAAATGTTTGAGATATTTTTATGACAAATGAAATGCATATTTTGAATTTTCTGGCTACACCCAATGTCGTGCTGCTTACTCTGGATGACTTAAATAACTTGTAAACTGTAAGAGACAAAATGTTGTTGTTGTTAGCTAATGCTGGATTTCTGACAATGAAGTCATTAATGCTCTTGCTCTCCAATATTTTTCACAATGATATTGAAGAGAGCAATAGCAGTAATAGTAACCGTTTGTTAGAGAGCACCATATTTTTATGTTTTGGCGGTCACATCGCTCTCTCACAACCCCCAGAATGTCTGGAGGACCACACCTGTCGTTGGTTTACGGGTCTCACCGACCTGACCGGGAGGATTATCAAAATAAATTCACCAACCATATCCTCTGATTACCAATCATAGGACGTATTACATGCCATGACAGGTCAGCATGTTGGGGTTATGATTTTATAGAGAAATGGAGAGGTTGGAAAAATAAAGACTCCCTAGCCCTCGGGAACCCTAATGGCATCAGGGTCGGAAGAGAACAAGAGATGACCAAGGTAAGGTCAGATGGAAAAGTTACAGTGAGGAGCAAAACACCAGTAAGTGGAAGTAATGTTCTGCTCAGCTTGGGTACCTTGTGGTCACTATCCACATATCCCCTAGACACCAGTAAGTGGAAGTAATGTTCTGCTCAGCTTGGGTACCTTGTGGTTGTTATCCACATATCCCCTAGACACCAGTAAGTGGAAGTAATGTTCTACTCAGCTTGGGTACCTCGTAGTCACTATCCACATATCCCCTAGACACCAGTAAGTGGAAGTAATGTTCTGCTCAGCTTGGGTACCTTGTAGTCACTATTCACATATCCCCTAGACACCAGTAAGTGGAAGTAATGTTCTGCTCAGCTTGGGTACCTTGTGGTCACTATTCACATATCCCCTAGACGGAGACCCCTGAGGCCAGAGACAAAATGTAGATCTTGCTAAAACACAAAAATCTTACTATACAAAAATTGTAAGTCCAAATAAATATTTTTGTAGAGTGAACCATTTCAGAGATATTCCTTGTTATTTGTGTCAGTTTCAGAAAACAAACTTTCATCAAATGCAACATTATTCATTTTTTTATGTTAACTGTGCAAAGAGAACAGTCAAATCTTTTAAAGCTGTGAGATTCTATCACTCAAAAGTCTACTGTATTCTAATATTTATTTCCCTGTAGGTACAAGGAGAATAAGGTTAACATGAAGAAGATGTAAGAATAAGTTTTTAAGAATGGTTAGTACAAGAGTACACTTTTTTACATACATGACTTTCTCTAAAGTGTTACTCACATTACAAATGGTCATTAATATGTGCACCCTTTGTCCCCTAACACACCCCAACATGTCAGTGGTGATGTTTAGAAAGATGGTTTGGATGTGCTGATTCAGTTCCAGAATATTCACCAGCCCAAGAGGAGCAACAATTTGATTTCTTTGCATTGGGATTCATTAAAGATCACTTTCTTAGGCTACAGTTTCCCTGATCCAGTTCACTTCCATTTCTGACACACCAGGATTACAACATTTACATAAAGTACCTTTGTACCATCTGCGAAGAGCTGTCGGAGGGAAGGTCCTTCCGTATATAGTTTGCCATAGTCCACCACAATTTTCAATGCCATAAGCCTGTCGACGACTAAGTAATTCTTGATCATAGCCTATGGGTGATTAGCCCAGTGAAGGAGGAAGTAAATGTAGTGATGAAATGGATGAAAAAGATTTAACCAAATCATTTCACTCAGCATTTGCCTAGCCATCAAGGAATGAGACAAGAATTCAGACAGACCAGGACGTCAAACAAGGTTATGGTTAATCTCCCATGTTGTTTAATGCAGTAGAAGTCCGAAATAGCACATTCCAAAATATTGCAGGGAAAGTAAACTCAACTTTCAAAACTAAATCAATAAAAAGTATGATATATTTTTGTGGGACATAAAGTTTTGTTTCAAAGAGCAGTACTGGAACATACTTTTTCGCTACCCCTAGCATTGACCTTGGCCACTGCACTGCTAAGAATTTCTCGAAGTAACGAAACATGCACATGGAAGAAGATATTCTGCAGGTTAGTGAAGTGATAAGTACCATAAACAAGGTGATTCTGTGGATGGAGGAGCAAAATGAATCAAACAGTATTCATTTTCATCTTGCTAAAATCAAACAATACGCAGAGGAAAAAAAACTTGGTGGATTATACTATCAAACAAAACTACCGATTTCTCTAATACAATGCAAAATTAGGTTAATTTTAAACAGGTACAGCGTAATTGTATGGACAGGACTGGAATACACCCCTAGTGTGTAATTGCATTTAAAAGTGTTGTACTTTACAATGTACTGTAATTTATTAAAGTATGTAATATATGAATTCTATGACTGTTTGCCACCACCTCTGCGGGATGGGCTTCTTGTCACTTCTAAGCTTGTATTTTGATATACCTTGGAATCGTTATAATGCGGGGCTAAAGTGTATCTCCCAACAACCATGTTATTTCGGTCTTCTACTTTATACACAGACAATATGATCTGAGAACTGAAAGAAACCATTGATAAACATATTAAAATAGGCCAAGGATTATATTTGAACATAATTTTATATGCTGATGATAGTGTTAATTTTTGATGAGGAAGGTAAGCTGCAAATACACTAAAAAACCTTAGCACAACAGCCCATGAAGGGCCAAGGCTTGCCGCCCAGCCGCTGCATTATCCATCTCTGCCGATTGCAGGTGTCATTGGTGGGGTGCAGTACTGGAGTGGGTCGTGGTCAGTGCCCCAAACTCTTCCGACCAGTTATGCAGACTTCTCGACCTGGAGCCGCTACTTCTCCATCGAGTAGCTCCTCAATTGGTCCCCCAAGGACCTAACGAGGCTGAGTGCACTCCATGACAGACCTCCTAGAGGGAATAAAATCCCCATGCTGATACTGGGGATCGAACCCAGGTCCTCTGCGCCAGAGGCAAGCATGGGCAAATACACTACAATGTCTAAATTAAATATATAATTTCATATGATAAAGAAAAAGATATTTAATTGAAACTTAGTACATTTTTAAAATATTTGTATAATGTTAAAGAAAACCCTAACAAAACAAACCAGAAAAGAAATAAATTAAATTTTATAATAAAATGGGCAACACCATGACATATGGTTGTGAACATTTACAGTGGACAACAGGAACTTAAAATCTCATCTCTGCTAATTCCGTTCTTTTTAAGATCTGTAAAGGGAAGTAACTTGCAAACAAGTATTTCAAATGAAATTATTAAAGAAGACCTAAATATTGGATGTGTATTTAATAAATTAACACATGATTGGCTAAACCATTTGGAAATAGGAATTCTATTCTAACATAATGAAATACCAACCAATAGGAATTCAAAGAGTAGGTAGACCAAAAATGAGATGGAAAGATTGGAGCAGACCTGGATTATAAGAGAAAGAAGATCAAGAAAAACTTACAGTAAGGTTGTTCAACCCTGAGTTTGAACTCAAATCTTCTGAATACAGGGCTCCTAATTTAAAATCTAACAGAGCACACGGCGTTTCGCCTCTCCCACAACATGAACAGGTGCTTGAGTCTTATGCACGAAAATTGGTTGCTTTAAAGGTATTAGCTTGGTGATTCCCATTTGTGTGTTCACCAGGGAAAGTTTGAATATACGCTGTGTGAAGTGCCTCCTTCCAGATTTACAATCCACGAGATTGTGAAGAAATTCGAAACCACTGGTTCTGTGGCAAACATAAAAACGAAAGTGTAAACGTACAATTTTAACAGAGGAAAACTTAGAGGAAATAGAGGCAGGTTTTGAACATTCACCAACCAAATCCATCCCTAAATTAGCATAACAGGTGGCAATTTCAGGGTCTTCTGCAAATAGAGCAACTAAATTCTTAAAATTAGAACCATGTAAGTGTACAAGTGTCCATGCTTTCAAACAAGGCAATCGAGTGTCACGAATGCATTACAGTAGGGGTTTCTTTCATCAGTGAATGACAGAAGCTGTGGATCAATTAAACTATTCTTTTGCTACAAGGTGTGGTTCCACCTAAATGGTCCTGTCAACACTCCTAACAGCCAGTACTGGGCCTCTGAAAATCCACATCGCATTCAAGAAACCCCTCATTATGATCAGAGTTGGAGTTTGTTGTGCTGTTAGCGCTAGACGCATTATCAGTCCAATATTCTACAAGCAGACTTTAAATACACAGAGGTACCAAAATGAGATTTTGACACCATTTTATCATGAACTGACAGAAGAGAAATCTTATGGGTGGTTTCAGCAAAATTCTGCTACTGCCCATACAGCAGATGGGTCCATGAATGAAATGAATAAAATTAGGGAAGTGTTTGAAGATAGTGATTAGTGCTGGTGTATGGCCCGCCCCTCACGCTCCCCCGATCTGTCTTTCAGGTTACCCCGCAAGTAAAAATCACAAAGTTTACAAGACAATTCCTCACACATTGGAAGAAGTAAAGCAAAATATTAGAAATTAAATCAGAAAAATTACAGTGGCCCAACCCTGTGAATTAGAATGTGTTCTCCTAATAATGCTTGTTTAGTTGAGGGTGGACAACATTTAAACATCCGCTTTACGCGCAGAGTTTATGTAGGAGCACAGCCGACTGTGGTACACCCAATCATACACAGGTGAAATGCCATGTGCTGATTAGGTTTTAAATGAAGAACTCTGTTGCACGTTAGTTCTTGACGAATGACAAAATCCAGTGAGCTGGCCTACCCTTAATAAACAGGTCAGCAAATGTTTCTGCTATGATAACAGACACCTCTGTTTTCCTCTTTTGCGTTCGTGTATACAGTCGACTGCAAAAGTTTTGTGCGGTACGGATGTATGCATGCAAGTATTTTAACGAGTGCTAGTTAGTAACTAACACGTAACTACGTAACTAATGTGACAATACCTCCTACAGTGTCAAGGAAAAACTGTATAGTCAGTCACAAGATTATTGCCAGTGTTTGGCTTCTTCCTTCATATACTCAAACATTAAAATACATCGAAGAAAATCAATCTTTAAGAAATTGAAATTCAAGAAAAAATTGCTGCAGCCACCAAAATATCGCACAGTTCAGTTCACAGAATTGTGGGAGAAAAACGAAAACACAAATAGGAACAAACTTCCTTTGGTACACCGGGAAAGAAGCATGCCGTCCCCAAAAGAATTACTGAAATTGACGATTTCTACAAGTGTGTAATTTGATGCACTGTATACAATTTCTATGCTGTGGAAAAGACTGTAATTGTCTTTTTAATGTAGGCACAAAAATTGAAAATTGATGGTCTCTCACAAAGTAAACTCATTAGCCTTCGAATTGCGATTAGAGGAACTCATGTGAGTAAAAAATCTGATGTGTTGCACTCTTGTACTAACCATTCTAACAAACTCTTATTCCAATATCTTCTTTGTGTTAAGCACTAAGATAATTTGTACAAATGCTTCTCTTATTTCCTTATAGGTGCAAGGGGAATATTAGAATAAAAGATTTGACTCGCACAAAGCCTACTGTAAAGCTTTGAGATTCCGTTCTCTTTGCACACTTAACATATAAAAAATAAAACTTTGGTGAAACGGAACATCGTTGTTCAAGTTTTCCGGAACTGACACACATAACAAGGAATATCTCCGAAATGGTTCATCCTACAAGAAAATTTATTTGGACATAATTTTTGTATAGTAAAATTTTAAGATCTTGCTAAAGTGTATCTCTGGATGACTTTTGCATAACTGGTAAACAGAGTAAATTCGACTACAGGGGCTATAGCCAGAAAATTCAAAATATAACATTATATGACAAATTAAATGTATATGATATTTTTAACATTAACGATTTTGATTAAAATGCTATTTTTAGCCATTTTCAAGAAAATCAAAATTTTCCATGTAGGTAAAGAGTAGTTTAGAGTGGGGTTATTTTCTTCAAAATCTTCATGTCACATCCTTGAAAGACATTAAACTTAAATACCAACTTTGGTTTTTAACCAACTTTCCGTTTTTGAGTTATGCTGTCCACAGACTGACACACACACAGACCTTTTTCTAAAAATGCTTTTTTTGCATTCAGGGGTCTCAAAACATATTCCACCCAAAAATTTGATGTCGAGATTTCACTGGAAATATAATACCTCCCCTACTTACCAGTAGAGAAAGTAAAGATTGGGTTTTAAATGGAGAAAGATTAGAAATAAAAGGCGTGTTCTGAACAAAAGTCATATTTGTTCTTTGCGCAAAACCTATCTTACTTGTCTCCGTAAATACAGAGCTGAAGGACGCCCAATAGTTTACAAAGATGAGACATATAATAGCAGTCACACTGTTCCAAAAAGTTGGTCTGATTACAGTACAGGCTTCATAGCACCTATATCCAAAGAACGAGTGATTATAGTACATATAGTGCAGGTGGAAGGTTTGGGTTCATACCAAATGCTCTCCTTATTTACAGATCCCAACAGAAAACATGAGACTTTCATAAAGACATGAACACTGAAAACTATATCAAGTGGCTTCGTACAATGTTAATTCCAAATTTACCTCCTAACTCTGTTTTAGTAATTGACAATGCGTCTTACCATAATGCACAACTAGACAAACCTCCCAACATCAAATTTCTTAAAAAAAAGATATGCAGTCCTGGCTGCAAAATCACATTTTATTTGATGAGCACAGCATGAAGACGCATTTGTATGACTTAATCTTAGCCTATAAGCCGGCTCAGAAGAAATATTTGATTGATCCAATATTGGCCGAACATAACCACACAACTTTAAGACTTCCACTGTACCACCCAGATCTGAATCCCATTGAGTTAGTATGGGGAGACATAAAGCAATGGGTAGCTGCTAGATACGTAACATTTAAATTAAAAGATGTTGAAAACCTCTGCAGGCAGAGATTTGAGGAAATTGGACAAATTGCATGCCTTTTTCCGTCATGTCCAAGAAATTGAACAAGAATACTGGGATAAAGATGTCATAGAGGAAGAAAGGATTGAAAAAATCATTATCCAAGATAATGGAATGGAAAGCAGCGACAAAGATAACAAAAATGGCAATTCAGACAAGGAAGAAGACAACTTTCTTGCATTTCCCCCTTAAGTGGAAACAGTTATAGAGGTAAAGTGTGTAATACGTATGGCTGATGTTACTGGAAGTGTGATAAATTGATTTGTAGTGTTGTACTACTTCAGCTCAGAAGCATGTGCGTAAATGCACGTCATCTCACTGCAGACTGAACCTCCTCTCTCTCTATGCCAGATTTCCTGCAAAAGGTGACTATAATCTTCACAAAAGTTAAAGGCATATGGAGGCGGGCCGTACTGCAGACTCCAGCGAATTGTAAGCTTGCCCCTCCTACCAGCGCTGCCGAATGTGGTACACGCATCTCACGCGCTCTTATGCACAGAACCTCTGCTGGTACGCGCACTACGCTTGGCAACAGCGCTCTGCTGGAGCATTGGCCAGCATTCACATACATGCCTTTAACTATTGCGAGTGGTATAGTGACTTGCATCCAACCTTTCATATAACATTTTCATTAGTCAAGAAGTAACGTGCAACCTGTACCATGGGGCCTCCTCACTTGGTGTTGAAACTTAAGTGTTTACTGCTCAGCACTGTACACATGCCATAACCGGTGTCTGATGGTAACAGGCAATGCAGAGCAAAACTTTGCCATTTGTGACTCCATCGCCACGACATTAATAGTTCACAAAACCTCTTTAACCATTTGAATAACCCTGTACATGTATTTGCTATATCTGATTTAGAATGGGAGGAAGCAGTTATAGGGAGACAAGGGGTCCATGATTAATTCAAATCAGTTTGCCAAATTTCACAATGGATGTTTAATCGTATTTAATATTACAGGTTTGAAAAACAGAACAAAATCATACAATCAAGTTCCTTACAATCCATAACCTATGCAGTGCTTCGTTGAAGTTTCACAATAGATTTACATGGATTACACCATTTTGTTCGATAAACTGATATTAAAAATATTAAATTCAGTTCCATAAATACTTTTAATTTTATCAACACCATAAAAATGTATAACCATACAAACTTATGCTCTCTCTTCTCACTCCACAATCAACTTTACTAACAGTATAATGGTATGGAGTTGCGAGTACATTTTAATATGCCTCATCCTAGCATTTACCACACTCTCAGCATATTCATGCAAATATTGTCTTCCTTCTCAAAGTTCCTTCATTTTAAGGGGGTTCGCTTTAACTGTAAACAGTTATATGCTTTTGTCCACGACCATTTAATAATGGTTACTTATATCACCATGGTAATTAACACATACACCTACATTGCTATTAGGAGTAGGAACAAATAAGTGGCAACTGTTTTATCTCCACACAGGGAATTTTGTTTGAGCTGTAATGTTAGGAATGCCATGTGTTGAACATAAGTCGTCAAGGTACACCACCCTGAAAGGGATGTTCACCGAGTTCAATCTTTATACGTGTACGTTGTTCGAAGTGGCTGGTGGAAAAAATGCCACGAAATGTCACTCTGGGCTACGTGAAGCATGCTATACTGTATCAGAGTGTGGCACATTGTGTTGCAGTTTTTCATACAGGACCTTATACTGTGCATCAGGAACCAGGTGGAGATTGCTGTTTACGACCCCATGTCATTGTTGAATTGATGCAATCTTTGCTGTAGGCTGACATCATTTGGAACATCATCTTCATCCAACAGGAAAATGACCCAATTTCCGACACATGGATCCACCATTGCTCTGCAGCACGCCTTTTATGAGAATGCAGTAGCTCTGCGGAACCTGTTTGCACGATGGGGGTGGTAGGCTCTAGAGCACTCACCCTTTTCATCGGACATGAGCCTGTGTGACTTTCATCTGTTCCCTAAGATGAAACAATCACTGGTGCAGAAACATCCTTTGCAGTGAGGCCATACTTCAAGGTATAGGGTGCTCTCTTGCAGACATCAACAAAGAGGGCACCACTGCTGATATCCTGCAACTTCCCCAAATATGGCAACAGGTACGACATGTGGCAGGGGATTATGTAGAAGGCCTAGAGAAGTATCATGATTCTACAATAAATAGTTCATACAAGATATGTATGTTGCCACTTATTTCTTTCCAGCCTTCATAAAATAATTTGCCCAAAGACAAAGATTTGTAAGGTCATAAACAAAAGCTCAAAATATGGAAGCAAATTTTTTTCATGTACAATATTATTCACTTCCTTAACTTCACATACCATATATGCCACTTTATACCTTACACTCAATTCACTTGACAAAAGCGATGCAACAACTGTCGAAGATGCTGCTTCAATATCTTCAGTTAATTCATTTTGAGTAATGAATAATTCTTATTTTTCTTGATTCCAATCAACCCACACTAATATTAATTTCTTTACAATAATAATGTAATAGTTATTTTTATTCTATGCCAAGCTTACTATAATCAATGGAATAATACTGGGTGATCAGCATAGAGCGGAACAGGTTTCATGGCTCCCAGCTGGCTGGCAGTGCTGCTTCCTATGTGCACTGAGCTGGTGACATTGTTTTACAAGCTATTTCTAACAAAGAAACAAAAAGTAAACACTTATAAAAGAGCTCGTATGTTTATCAAGCCAGGAGATGTTGAAGTGCTTCCCTTCTTTGTTCAAGCATTTCTGGCAACTGTTTAGGGAATCAGTCATTACACACTGCAGTTTCTTTTGAGTAAAGACAATAATTTCTCAATCTGAATGTTAAGTTCCTCTTTAAAGAGTGGAGAGAAACAAGACATGGTACTATCAAAATCAATAGATATGTCCAAGTTGATGCTCTACTCTTTGCTGATGATTTGGCATTGCTATCAAATAATGAAAATAATACTCTGTTCATCACCTATTATCACAGGGTTGAAATATGATATGGAAACTAAGATAAATCAAAGATAATGGCATTTTGTGGGAAATATCCCATCCCCAGTAAAATTTGTATTAATAATAAATTGTTATAGAGTAAATGCATTTAACTTAGCCAAGATAGCTTTCCTTGAAGACTTACAATATTCCGAAAAAAATATTAAGTTTAACAGAAATCCTTTACAAGACTGATACAACCCACTCTTACCATTCCATGTTTGAGAGCATTCAACTCACACTGAACCCCTGTGCTTCACCACTGGCTGGCCAAAAGCTGTGAAACCTGTTCTGCTCTATACTGATCAGGCTTTGGTTTACATTGAATCACAAGGTTTGATACTATATTTTTTAAACCAATGAAGGTATCATGAACAAAGATAAGCAGCCATTAATAAATGGTTGTGGATAAAATATTGTATGAAACTAGTGAGATGCTCTCTGCTTATGCAAAACACATGCCTTATCGTTTGTCATAAATGGTTGAATTTAAGTTTGCACCACAACAGAATACTGTAATCTTAAAATTGCATAAGGAACTACATTACATTTTTATGTATTCACCAACTGCACATTGTCTCATCAAATAATCAAAATGAACTGCACAAATGACCATATTAGAGACAGTGAGATTCATTCTGCACTTGACATACCAAATCCACTATTCACTATTATTATGAAGTGTCCATATGTAAATACAAACTTTCTTACATGTTAAATTATATTTGCATTAGAAGCTTCAGATATTTAATGTTTAAATTTAACAATATTTAATCCACCAACCTTTAAGTACTGTGTTTATTTAATGCCAATACATTAAGAACTATACATACTGGTCTAAAAACATTATTTTCCTCAGGAAAGCTTTCTCATATTTGTTATGTAAGAGTGCTGAACTAGATAACACATTCTTGTACCAAATATCAAGTTTTTGCCAAATTGCATTGTACTGGTTAAGAGATGTAAAAATACTGTATAATACATAACCCTCACTTATGCAACGATCTCTGTTGTGCACAAACACCAGGTATTTATATCACAGAAAGTGTTTATCTTGCAAGCTACAAAACATAATCTAGACATTTGGGAGAAAATCCAAGTTTTAAAAAACCAAGACAACATATTGCATTTTAATTCATCGCCACTTAGTAAAAACTAACCAACCCCTAGTGCAACAGCCCTTTGTGGGCCAAGGCTTACTGCCCAGCCACTGTGCCCAACACAGGTGTCATGAGCGGGGTGCAGTACTAGAGGGTGGGACGTGGTCAGTGTTTTGATCCCTCCTAGCCAGTTATGCAGTCTATGGAACCAGGGCTGCTACTTCTCAATCAAGCAGCTCTTCAATTAGTTCCCACAGGGAGCTAACAAGGCTGAGTGCACCCTAGACCAGGTGTCCCAGCGGGACAAAATCCCCATGGCGATACCGAGAATTGAACCCAGGTCTCCCACTTGGTAAGTAGCAGCGCTACCACTGCACTAAGGACATAACCATCTTTTTTTATAAAAGTAAATATAACAGCGGTTTGTAATTTGGGTTATCCAATTAGCGAACATGTTCAGTTTTGTTTTGTTATGATACACATAGAAGTTAAGGTGCTCGACACAGGACTATAATCCACCTAACTTGAAATCGCTATCATAAACCTTTCTCAAGCTTTTGTAACTATCCACCATTCTGAACTAGAACCCTCCAGTGATCCAGGATAGGGTATATTCTTACTTTTTATTCTGGTGACAGATACAGGGCAATGGCTGCCTTTGCATTTCCCTGGAATGCACATGCTTAAAAACATGCTCTGCTAAGTGATTTCGAAGTGCTTCTTCCAGCCAAAGCAGGGAATGGACTATTAGAAACCAAATGGAGAAGTGTCAATGACATTTGTGTGGGCAAGAATTGCTAGACATCACAATTGCGTAAGCTGCTCCTCCCAGTTGGCACAAATTCCACATAATCCTTGGAGGTGAACAAAACCCTCATCATCGAAAGTGTTCTAGGCTTACAGCAGTCTCTGATTACTGTTCCCAGCAATATCCAGTTGTTTATTAATTGCAGGTTTCCCACTTCTTTGTTCAACTGGTACTAGAAAGAAATTTCTTTGATCCCCATGCTCCACATTTTGCACATTCATAAGGCATCCCCTATTGCATTTTCTATGCCCAAATGTAGATCCCTTAATTTCTACAATTTTATTCCTGCCACCAATTCACCTTCAGTTGCGCACCATCCAGTTTAAACATCAACCCATCCACAATTGTAGAATTGCTACATCTTAAATTGTTTGCAATAACTGTCTGATGTGGCCAGGGAACAATGAGTACATGCAAAACAACGCTCAATTTCCTGAACTTCAAGTAGTCGAGTGTGCCATAATGGCAGTATCCTTTAATCCATTTTTTGATTGTTACCTCTAATTGGTCTTTTCGGTTCATAACTGTGAAGTGACAACAAGGCATAGTCAAAACATCAAGCTCGTGCATTCATTCTTGAACAGTGACCTTGATCCAGAAAAGAGTGAGCCTAGACATAACCTTCTCTCTCAAGTAATCAGTGAACTCATGGCTCGGGTTACTTGATGCAATACAGAGGGGAATCATCTGCCCCTGAGTACAGTTGACTATAAAGTATTGTCGTACGGATGTTAATGTGGGTATATTGAGATAACTGTGATAATCACTCCTTTAATTTCAAAGTACCTATCAATGTACATATGTGTTTTTCAGTTTATACTAGTGCAAATGAGTATACTGAGATTGTTTTCAGTGTCGTACTAATAGTAGATGTATTGAAGTTAATACTTTGAAATAAATAAAAAAAAAAATAAAAAAAAAACTTGCAACATTACTAAGATAAGTGAAGTTTTTAGTTTCTAATTTGTTCTTACTTTAGAACCTTGTTGCTTCACTGTTAATAGCTTCAATTTCCTTAATTAAGGTTACAGTTGATTTAACTTTTTCCAATTTGTGCAAATCACTGAGCTGTTTATAACGTTGTAATTTCAAACATCCAATATTCCGAAAGAGGGGTGTAAGGGGTAGTGATGCGCCTCCTATAGCCTCTCCTACCTAATTCCCATCCTCATCCTGCCCGTGGTGCACCCTGCTTTTAACAGATGAGGCTCTGGGGACCGAATCACAGCGGTATAACTGTTTCATCTAAAATGGAGGAAATGTCATTTACATATGTGCTGGCCTATCACAGCACAACAGCATCCCTCAGAGGCACATGAGGGGAAGGTCGGTGGATCTAAATACCACCTATTTAGTCCTCCCGGCTAGGTCCGATGGACCCGTTGACCAACAATAGGTGTGGTCCCCCTTGCAAAATGGGGGTTTAAGTCGGGTGATGTAACTGCCACATTGTAAAACTGGTGCCTGTTAAGAAAACAGTTACATGAAAGCCACTCACGACTGCTTAGCAAGTCATCTCTACAGAATAGGTATTTCAGCTTCACCAACATGTGTCCTGTGTAACGATCCAGCAGAAATGAACGAAGACCACTTGAAGACTGTGAAGCATTAAGATCAGAAGAAACTACAGTTCAAAAGTATTGGAAAGCACGAATGCCAATGGCTTCATTGCCAGATGCAAGGCACTAGAAAACAACAACATATTCCGAAAGACCTGTAGCTTTCTAAACGGAACATATAAGATCCTATAAAATCCTAGTATATTGATAGGTTAGGATTACCAGACGTCTAAAAATTCCTGAACATGCCCTACATTTTAACCATTTGTCTGGCGTGAATTTTTGAAGTGTAATGTCCTACATTTTTAGAAACAAGCTGTAATCATTACAAAATGAACTGAAAACTGTGAACATAGTAATGAATAATTGGTTATTAACTGCAACTTGCTATGGCATCAGTAACCTTGAATGAGATTGGCAACACAGCATTTGCATTCCAAGGCAAAAGGTTGGTATTCTGTGGAGGCAAAGCAACACTATGGTAATGTTGAAAGGGTATTTTTACTAAAAAGAGCACAGTGGACAGATAAAAGGAACAGATTATCTATCGATTCAGTTAGAGGTATTGTTTTAGTGAAGTATGATTTTAAGAACTTCAGTTGTGTGGAACTTCTTGATTACATTTCACATAAGCTAGCTGTTTGGCACAGGATTACTTCTAGGGAAGATGGGCATCGAAAAGGAGGCCCCCCCCCTCCCCCCTGGAAATTAGTAAATGTAATGTGCAATCAATTACAATTAGACTATTGCTTTATTGTTGATATAAAGAACAGTTTTCATTTAGCATAAATTAATACTTATCCTCAACAAATACTATAACTCATCTTTTAGTTTTTGGCAATAGAATGATGAATTGTTGTTTAATTGAAGACTTCCAACATGCCCCCCCCCCCTCCCCCGAAAAAAGGTCTGCCAACACTCATGTCAGGGAAGTATAACTGACTTCATGATCACATTTAACACTTTATTTCAGGATTTTAAGAAAATAAGTGTATATGCCTATGAGTATATATAAATTATAAATTTACATTATTTTTGCAGTTAATTTTCATTTTCTGTTCCCATGTTTTTTCAGCGTAAGGAAGTGGCGGCCCCATCGCCCATTGGGAAACACTGTAAACAGCCTCCCAAGTATTGGCGGGAGAACCAAAACCTTTCAAGGTTGGGAGGAAATGCCCAATCCCTACCTCAGGAACTGAGGATAAAACAGGGACCTTAAGCATTGGGCTAATCCCCCACATTAAGTCGTCAGATTCAAAGGAAAAGGTGAGCCTCGCAATCTGAGGTAAACCCCTGACGCCACCATAGTATTAGAACAGGGAAGTTCAAGAAGTTCCCATGTTTTCACCTTATTCTTAAGGTAACTATTCGGGACACCACAGAAAGGTTCGGGCCAATGAAGGGTAGCTTAGGCAATAGGCTATTTCATTGCCTTCGATGTTCTCATGTCCTGGCACACACATTAAAGTTACCTTGTTGCATTTAGCCAGTTGATCGAGCACCAAGTAACAGTTCCACACCAACCTTGACTCAAAGATGTTAGAATCCAGAGTTTTTAAGACAGCCTGGCTATTTGATAAAATACACATTTTTGTCCCACGCAGGCCTTCATTGGCATTTTCATGAGCACAAATTTCAAGAATGTGCACTTCTGCCTGAAAGATGGAGGCAACTCATCCCAGGACCTTAGAAGAACTACAGTTTGGCCCATAGACCCCCACACCAGCCTTCTCCTCCATCTTTGATCCGTCAATGCTTTGTTACACTTAATCTTCAACATGTAAGATGTTGAAGCCGAAATTGTGAACTCCATAATTATGGACATAAATACTGCGTCACATGGCAGAATTAAATAATCAGGAAATGTTAAAATCGTTACATGTATAAAGGTACAAAATCTGGAAGCATTAGTTACGGCTAAAATTGTCAAAAGGTACGAAATGTTACAGACAAGTCATTAGGGGCAAGCGTCAGGTAATCAAGCAAGGCCTGGTAATTCCAGTTTTCCTGGAAATCGCTTAGTGCAGGTGTTGAGCAGGAAAACAAGGGATGGCTGCGGAGACTTCTTCGAAACCTGTCGTAGGGGTAATTAAGGGGGTGAAAGACATAGTGTCATGACGCACAAATACTGGCCTTCCAGAACCCGGAGAGAAAGGGTCGGTGAGACACTTGCCTGCCAGAACCCGGAGAGAGAGGATTAGTGAGGACTTACCTACCAGATCGTGAGCGAGTAAGTCAGTTGGACTTACCTCCCGGACCTCAAGTGTGAGGACACACTACTAAGACCGAAGAATGTTACTCGAAACTGTAAAGACACAGTAAAGCCATAACAAAGTTCTAATAGCGATCGGCAAATCTAAAACATTACTTGGTCGTAAATAAGTGTTTTAAGGAGAGTTCTGGCTTTTATTGCAAATACTCACGCATACCCTGAGGTTAAGATCTATGTCGAGCAGTCCAGAGCAGAAATCAAGTGAGGGCAGCATTCCGCATAGGATAGCAGAATTGAGGAGCGTGTAATACCGCATCAATGTATAGAATATGTGTAGTTGATGTAAAATATTTTATTACACTTGATCCTCAACATGTAAGAATATGTGCAGTTGATGTAAAATATTTTATTACACTTGATCCTCAACATGTAAGAATATGTACAGCTGATGTGAAATAATACATCAGACAGAACACAGGGAAATTGTAAGTATAGAAAAGTCACAATGAACCACTAATTTGTTGCAACTATCATTGAAGTGCTTTCACTTAGCTAGTAAAATAAACAATTTTTCAAACATTTAGTGGAATTAACACAGGTACAACTCATTGGAGAAACTCGGAGACCTTAAAATCTCTCTGTTTAAGGACAAACTTGAATGGGTCATTTTTAAATTCCTAACAATTGTGCTGCGCATACAATACATTGTTTTTCTGTTCTGAAAGTGCAGTATTGAGCTGATGTGATAGTTATTACCAGTGTGCTTTATTATTTTGTCCAGGACTTAGACACAAAGTGTATTATGATTAAATGTTTGTTTTCTACTGCACAGTGTGTATTTATGATCCGTTTGTGTTAATTCAGTCAGCTCGCCAAGAGAAAGTGGAATTTACAGAAAGATTTCCAAGTGATCTGCAATTTCTATCTCTGGGGTAACAAAGCATAAAGTGTACAAGACAAATCCACAAACACAGGGAGAATTAAAACAAAATATCCACCAGGAAATTGCCTGCATTTCTCAACGTGAACCACAGCGAGTGATGGATAATTTCCTAAGGAGGTGCCAAAAATATATGGACAGTGTTGGCCAGCTTCAAAAATGTCACATGGTTTCATCCATGCTGTTCTATGACAGTGGCATTCGGCAACAAGTGCTGAGGAAGCACACAGGCAAAACACAGTGCACTGGTTCGGAGTCTTTTCGATCACCCATTATGTACATATAATTAAACTCAAGTAGATAAACAGAGAGAAAATATTTTGCTGTGAATGTAACACAGAACTATGTATGATAAATCGTCTGACAAATTGGAATAAATATGTCTAATTACATAGACACTTTGTAATGCTATAAATATATAATATTGATTCACTATTAATAGACTGAGGTTAATTTGATCTGCAGCATGTTTAGCTATACCTGTCATCAATAAAGCATGCCACTGACGTAGAGCCATGTGAGGCTCTAAGCTAGCAGTGAGCCAGAGCAAGGCTCAATCGGGCAAACCCTGCTGGTGCCTGGTATAGAGCATATTCAAGTTGTACTACTTTACTGCACTATCCTTAATGTAAAAATAAAATTTGATTAATGTATAGTATTCACCACAACACTTCAAATACATTTTCCTGCACTTTTAACACTATATTGCACTGTTTTATTGCAGTATTAAGAATACACCTTTAGGAATAATAATTGACACACATAATATGTAATTTACGTAATTGTGCATAAACGACAGTTTATCGATGCAAGGTGCAGAAAGCGACGAAATTATCTACACGCACTTCACCCAAGTCATCATGGGATGTCTTCCTCTCTCCTGTCCAGATGTTGCCAACATTGGCACTCGACACAGGAGCATGCACACCATTTCCTGCATTGTTGCTGACATAGTTCCTGCAGTTACGTTGGGAATGCCACTTTCCCGCCTTCCAATGACCTAGTTGTCGACAAGCCCTTAAACACAACGACCCTACCTCCTATGTCCCTTCAACATGCCGTCACTATTGGTCATCTGCTTTCTAACGAGGTTGGGAAAAAGGTTAGTTGCATGTTTAAGAGTTTCAGAAGGCAATATAATGATCTTAGAACAATAATAATGCACTGATGTTATTTATCAAGGCACCCAACTTTCCCTATGCCTTCTGCAGGCTAACGTGGCTTGAGAATCATAAAGGTGTCAAGTCGCTTTTGCTAACAAGTTAGGGGTGGGGGTAGAAAACATTTTGCGGTCACAAACGCCAGAAGTCTGAACACAAAAGACGGCAGGGTCAGACTACCTCAGTGTGAGAACAGATGGCGCTATTGCTACTTGTTCACAGTCCACCACTGATTGGATGGAGGGGATAGAACATCTCCCACCTTCCCCAGAACACCAACGCCAGAGGGGTGAGTACTTGCTTCTCTTTTCAACATCTCTTTCTTTAGGCTCGAGACAAGATAAACAGCACAGGATATAATGTATGTGAGGAAAATTGTGTTTTGGTCAATGCTATACATAATGCTAGAACTTTGTTCTAATACTGTTTCTGTTTGCTAAAATGTTAATTTGAGATACAAATTTTGTAATTCGAATGTTTATAATTTGAATGCTTTTCTTGTCCCTTCAGCTTCAAATTATCTAAATTCCACTGCAGTTATTGCAAGTAACCAGATCTTTTTCAACACCATCACATGTTTCATCTATTAAATGTTACATTAGTGGATCTCATTTTATCCAATAAAGAGTGTTTATGTTTTGTTCTTTTTAATTAACGTCCTCCAACATTGTGTCATATCGGACGAATGAATGAAATGATGCTCAAATGAGCCCGAGGTCCATGGAGCTTTAAGTTACCCAACATTCATCTTCTCAGGGTAGTGAAAACCTCAGAAAAAACCTTACCTGGATAACTTACCCTAAGCAGTGTTTATGTTGATATAATAATCATATAAAGCTTTTCAGTTAGAAATTTCTGCCTTTATTTACAAATATGTTGGTGACAATGTGTTAAATTCAATACAAATCTCCAATTTTAAAGGCTTGAATTTTGGAAAAAAAAATTATTTTGTCAGAGTATTCAAATTTGGAACATATTGGCTGCCACAGTGCCTGATACTGGCTATTCCTTTCCCAAATATTTAACGTAGTGTCAACAGTTGATGCTATTTGACAAAATACTTAAAAGAGCATAAAAATCAATTAACACTGGCACTGATTTATTAAAAATACAGCTTCAGGAACAATGACACCCATATACACATGTGTGTATAAAATGCGCTTGACGCGAGGTGCAGAAATTTGAGGAATTGAATCTAATGGTGTGAATGCAGTTCACCCGAGGCATTATGGAAATGTTGATCTCCTGCACATCCCTGCCCTTTCCTGTTGAGCTGTTGCCAACATTGGCACTAAAACAACCAAATGACGCTGCAAGTCCAGGAAACATCTTATTTTTATATTAAGGTAGTGGATATAGGCCAGATGCTGCTTTTAGGAAGTGATGCATTTGCAGCTTCCTCGAATACATATATTTAAAAATGTGTTCCACTTCAAAATGGTCCTCCTTTCGGCCAAAACACAAACTCCAGAGAATGTTTGACTTTGACGTGAACAAATCTCTCATGATCCAGAGTGTCGAAGGTTCTCCAGCAGTCGCTGTTATTGTTCCTGGCAATACCCAGTCCTTCATTACTTCCAGAAGAGTTTCCTGATTACTTGGTTCAATGGTACTGCAAATAAGTGACTTTTATCCCCATGCTTCACCCCGCCAAACATCCACTGTCCTTCCACAAGGCGTCCCCTGTTTGATTTGGATTTATTTCTGCTGCCAATTCGTCTTCAGTTGTGTACCATCCAGTTCACATATATTTCGTGGTTTCCCCATGCCTATTATTTTCTGCATATAAGCACTTTATATCCGTCCCCAAGAGACCAATGGATAGTTCCATTAAATTGTAAACTATAGTTGCCATTAACGAAGGCTGTTGTGCAAAAGAACAAATATTCAATGTCACATCCCATGTTTTCTAGCCAACCAGGAGTACTCTATTGGAGAGTGCTTGCATGAGAGTAGTGCATTTAACAGTGAAATGAAATAATTCCGAGCAACAAGCCCATGCCATTGTGTGATAGTAAGTTCGTTAACAGTTCCGACGATGAGAGACGCAAAAGAACACTGCATTAAACTTGAATTAACTTGTGTACTCTGACAGTTAGCTCGGTATGCCTTTTGCACATGGTAGAGGAGGGGCAGAACAGTCTATTGTCATGACAACTAGGTTAGACCTTGAAGCAGCCAATAGATTTTGTGGCCACACAGTCCCGCCACAAAGTTTATTGGCTACTTCAAGGTTGAACCTGGTTGTCATGACAACAGACCGCTCTGTCCCTCCTCTACCAGGGGCAGAACACACGCCGAGAGAAGTGTCAGAGTACACAAGTTACATTAATTCAAGCACATTCACAGTCAAGCTAGAGAAATTATGTATAATGTGTACAAATACAACCTGAGGAAAATGGAAACAGTTGCAATGCAGCACTTCCCCATTTCCCCTACTTGCGTGCTATGTCATTTATCGCCATTGATTCTGATTGCTACTCTAGGCAGCTGATTGGAAATGGAAGCTGCAGCTTGCATGATTTTAGTGGCTAAATTACCACAGGAATCATGTGGAAACAGTAGATAAACAGCATGCAATGTCACCATAATAAAGATTTAATTTGCAGCATGTTGGGCATATTACATGAATCATCAAACCGTTCAATTCAGCAGAAAATACATCCATCACTCATCCCGGCCAGGTCGGTGAGACCCGTAAACCAACGACAGGTGTGGTCCTCCAGACATTCTGGGGGTTGTGAGAGAGCGATGTGACTGCCAAAACATAAAAATATGGTGCTCTCTAAAAAGCGGTTACTATTACTGCTATTTGCTCTCTTCTCCCATCAGTGAAAAATATTGGAGAGCAAGAGGATTAATGACTTCATTGTCAGAAATCCAGCATTAGCCAACAACAACAAAGAACATTGCTAAATGACAGTTACCTGCTTTTCATGGTAATACCGATTTGCCTGCCTTTTCTTACCTCGTTTTTGCCCATACTACATGTGCAGATTCTAAGAAAGATTATTTGTGTGTTTCTAAGAGCCTAACAAATGATGTGATATGATCTGAAAACAATGCAAGTGCCCAACGTTCACTATTGTAAGAATTTGTGTCAAAAATTAGATTTTAGCACATAGGCAATATTATCAGTGTCCACTGCCTGTGGTGCTTGAAGCATTTGCACATCAGATTTTAGAGTTGCATAACTGATAAAATTATCACTATATAATCACAAAATGCATATGCTGTTCACAGAATAACTTTTGGCTGAATTCATTAGAAGTGTATTATACAGCACTCTTGCATTAAGATAAACACAGGACTTTTTATCTTAGAATTCAAGAACTATCCCATTAAAAAAATAATTTCACTGTAGATATACCTTATATTTCATTCCATCCAAGGGAATATGTTACTCAATGACTACTAATTTCAAGAATACACAATCCTAATTTGGTTTCTGATAAGATTCTGTACTCAGCGTTAGAAAATTAAGTGTTTGCTCCATCCATTATCTCACTGTTAATGCAGCCCACAACGCAGAGCTATCAATAGAACAACGATAAAGCATAGCCGAAGAGCTGTTAAGCCCCCAATGGTCCAGTATTGTGGGGAAAAAGGCAAGATTAAATACTGTACACTGTATTATCACAACCTCTACACACCATTTTCTCATCTGTACTTCCTTAAGTATTTCTGTTAACATTTGTGGAAAGCTAGAAGAAAAATAGCCGTCTTCTTCTGCAATCATTCTGCTATAAAATAAAACCAACTAAATAGGGCAAGCGAGTTACTGAATTCCGAAGTGTTAACATCTCTTCCCTATCCAATTGCTAAGGTAATCTTGTTAATATTAGTTTGCTTTTACTACATTTTCTCCAGCCAAGTACAAAATCTTACTCTTGGTTTCCTATTATATCGGGTGCATCAGAAAAATGTATACACACTCTGAACCGTCATAGAAACTGTATTTCCCGTGCTACTGGGAGAATGTAATGTTATCTTTCTTCAGCAGGTGGCAGCAGAATTGTTGCTCTAGCTACTCAACCCAGTTAGTGGCAAGGAAGTAACTGCAAGGTGGCGGACGTACCCTTGAGCTTTGAAGTAGATAATTAAATGGTACTGGAAGTTTGAGAATGTGGTGGTATCCTGCCGCACTATCGAGACGCACAAGCATACCTGGATCAGAGTTTGCCGGGCCAGTGCATAGGACGCAAGGGGCCAACTGAGTTTCATCCACGCTCTCCAGACTTTACGCTGCTGGATTTCTTCTTCATGGGCACAGATGAGGTGTACAAACATAAACCATGTAACCTAGACACCCTTTGGAATGAGATTCAAGCAGTGTGCACAGAAATCCCATTGAACACGTCGATACGATGTGCAGAAGCAGTGATGACTTGTACTCAGCAAGGTATTGATGCTGAAGACCGCTAGTTTGAACAGTTATCACATTTGCATCAGAAAGTGCATTTATGGACTTTAAGCTTTCCATTTCCAGCAATTGGACCATGTAGAACGGAACATAAATTTTCTATGACGGTTCCAAGTTTTATACATTTTTTTCATGCATCCTGCATGATGGATAACATTTACAACAGGTTTTTTTTACATGTAACTCATTACTTTTGTGGTTATGGTGTATAATAGCAGCAAAGCTTCTGCTAGCAGTCACAAGAGCATGGCCTAGGTTGCTGTTGTCAACCGTACCTCTTAAATCTCCACAGGCCTTAATGACCTAGCTGCCGATGGACCCTTAAACTTTACTCACTGCAATCACATCAATATATTGCCAAGCTAAATTGCTGTACTGCAAATATATAAAGTGGAAATTTGTATTATACTGTACTACTCTGAAATCCCCAATAAGCAGATCTTGACAACCAGAAGACAGTGCATCTAACGGCTGTTCTGAAATATATGGGGGGATTTGCTTGTTATTACCTCACACAATTGTGCATCGCCACTTTAGTTACCATGTTGGTATTTGTACACGTTTGTTTAGCAATGCTCAAACTAACTAGGCCACACCCTTGCTATTACGCTGGATACCACCTTTAAATTGAAAATTACTTTGGTTAAAATTAGTATACAAGGAAAACTGTCATTTACGCTATTTTTTCAATGTAAATTACCGTCAATACTAGAAAATTGGCTTATTCCATATGCATACAAGCCGTTTCCAAGCTTCTTGTGTATTTCATGCTTAAAATTAAGTAACGCTCGTTTTATATACTAAATGCTCACTTTAAGTGCATCGTTTACAACTAGCCTCAAAACAAATTAGAGGAGAGGTTAGGTTAGCTCTATATAAACAATTTTTAAGAAATACTGCAGCCTGCTAATTATTTACCTACGCGTGCCGGCATTTTACTGCTAAGACTGTTTTCCTTGCATATTAAATTAGTACCATTATTTTAAAGGTAAATGTTACCAATAACGATTTTACAGAATTTATCAGCAATATTTAGTTTGTTCGCATGATAGGATGCTGTGGCAAGTAAAAGTTATGATTATACGATAATAGCCCATTTCAAGGGTATGCAGGAAAGTAAGAAACAAATGAGAATCAAGTAACTGTTGTAAACATTCCCTTACCTCTTTAGCATGGCCTCAACCTGATAATATATATTAATTATTAGTAACAAAACGAAGTACATATACAAAAGGTAAAATAATTTCAGTCTCATATAATGAAGGATACAACCTTGTTACAACTACAAATCAGCTTTTAGAAAGATGATTAACAAATGTTAGTTATATACAAATCATGGAAACTGCTGCTGTCTGGACTAAACCATATGAATGAAACCAAAACTGCTCAAACAAAATGATCTCTACAAATGATTAAATGCTACTTATGTGAAATTTTAATGTTTTGCAATCTGTTCAAAGGATATAAGAACATTTAATTAGACACAATGCATAGCAATAATATTTAAGGCGTTCACTGGCTGCAGTAGCCAATAAGATGGGGTCGCTTCCACATATTAGGCATCCTTCTTAGGCTCTCCAGCTCCAGCTTCCAACTCCTGTTGAAGTCTTCGCAGTTCTTCATTCAGTCGATCGTATTCTGCATTGGTAGCTTCAGCTTGAGATTTCAGTGCTTCTTTATCCTTCTTCTCTCGTGCCAAAGCCCTCTGGGCCTCCTCCAGCTGCTCCTTCAGTTCATTTACTTCCTTATCGTGGGCCTCGTTGGTGTCATTCTGGGCTGCACTCGTCTGATTTTGGGCCAGTAAACTCTGGGCGGTAGTTGTTGCAGATTGGGCTTGTTTCATGGCTGCTTCACTTTGTGCTAGCAGAGATGCTTGTTGAGATATCAGAGTTACTAAACGCCTTATTACTAAGGACAAAAACAGCGCAAACCCAGATATGTAGAAATTGCGTTGTGCTCTGAAAAGCCTCATATTAACTTGCATTTCTGTATCCAAGTGGGTGTGTGAATGTTCGGTTTGCTCTGGGCTTGAATACTTCTTCATTTCGCGAATAGCATCAAGGAAGAAAAGCACGAGGATTGCCAGAAGAACCACAAAGTACATCTGAGCCTGATGACTTAAGGCATTTAGAAACCTGGATTTGAAAACTTTTTGCCATCGTTGAGGTGATGCAACCGGCAGAACAAGCAGCAATACAACTGCTATTTCAAGGTACAAAAATGTTGCAATTAAGGTCCACTGAAGACTCATTGCTGTCAATTATTGTACTTACTGCCTATTCTCGTACTACAAAACGTGTCACCTTGCTTTACACCAGTATCACTGCACCACCAATGTATGTCATACACTTCACTTCTCTTCGATATTTTGCATATAATGCTCGATCGGATCTCGCCAAGATGGCCAACTTCTGAATCTTGCCAACGCAATGGCCGCTTTCGTAAATTCATGGATGAGCAAGGTCGCATAGAACAAGTTGTGACATCATGGTACAAAGTACAAATATTCATGGAATGAATCACAGGAACTCAAACTCCTATTAATGGACTTGCTTAAAATAATAAAGGAATGGAGACACTGCAATATGCATTTTAGTTATTCCTGCGAGTTTTGAAAAATGCAATCTTACGATAGACATGTTATAACCATAGTATCGCAATGCTAATCAATGCTGTAAATTAAGATTGTGTTAATTAACATGTAAATTGTTCATGTTTATAGTCGCGCAATGACTTAGGTGTTGAGGCAACATTAAATGAAATACATTTTTTACACAATGTTAAAATTTACAAAAATAATATCCAGTTACAATTGATGGCATAAAGTACTAAATCAGAAAGTTACAATCACACTATAGTAGTGTTGGACCTAAAGATTGCATTTCCTCTTTTTACTTTATCACTTAGGTTATAAACTGTTCACCGAAGTTCAGTATGAAGATTTCGCCACATATAGTTGTTTCGAGACACGCCGAACCCCAGAGAGAAAACAAACGTTATTATACAAAGAATCCGTACAGTGTGGAAAAATTTCACTAAAATATTTGCATTGTATCGCTTAAATGGACCGAAGTATCAAAACTACGTATGCTGTACTGTTCACAGATAAAAATATTTTAAAAATGACCTTAAAATGTATTGGAAATGGCCTAAAAGAACAAAGAATAGCCTAAAAACTACCTTCATTTGTTGATCTTGCACATTTCACTTATACATTATCAGCAGGGCCCGGTTGTTTATGACCTAAAAAAATTAGAAATATGTAAGTACTCAAGACCGAAATAAATTAGAAAAAATGACGATAGATATGACCTAATTTTTTGGGGGCTGCATTTTCGAAATCTTAAAAAATCTAATTGCTGTTTAAATTACACTGTACTGAAATCTGCTTTAAAATCTAGCACAGTCAATAATAAATGAAATATAATATTAACTTTAGTGTTGCATTTTGAATTTATTTGAATGCTCAATCCAGAGCTAACTCTCAGCTATGCACAGAATGAAATAAATGTCATATTGTGAAGGTCGATCAGAAAGAAGAATTACAATAGCAAATTACATAGAGGTTACGCTCCAAATTCGTAGAAACATGCATTTCTAGGAAAGATAATTGTAAACAATAGACAAGAACTAGGAGATGTGAAAAATGTGACCGATGGTGCAAGGGGCATATGGGAATACAGTAGACTTTGAGCGATAGTCAAATATTTTAAAGCTTTCAAACTCCATTCTCTTTGCATGACTAACATATAAAAAATGAATAACGATGTTCCAGTTGACGAAAGTTTGTTTTCCAAAACTCACACAAATAACTCCGTAATGGTTCACTCTACAAAACAATTGTGTGTTTAGCAAGATCTATATTTTTTGTATAGTAAGATCTGGTTTATCTCTTATGGTTTGCCAGTTATGCAAAAGTCATGCAGAGTAAACAGACTACATGGGCTATAGCTAAAGATTCAAAATATATACTTTATTTGTCATAAAAATATCTTAAACATACGACATTTCAATCAAAATCGTTAGAGCCATTTTCGAGAAAATCAAATTTTCGAAAAACTTTCCATGTAAAGGATAGTTTAAGGGGGAACAATTTTCTTCAAAATCTTCATGTCGCATACTTAAAAGATGTTAAAACTTAAATACCAACTTGGTTTTTAACCGACTTTTCGTTTTTGAGTTATGCTGTCCACACACACATACACACGAACCTTTTTAAAAATGCTTTTTTGGATTCAGGGGGCCTCAAAATATGTATTTCTAGCGAAATCTCGACATCGAATTTTTGGGTAGAATGCAATATTCTACTTACTGTACGTAGTAGAGAAAGTAAAAATGACAGGAAAATGACAGAAACGTTAAAAAAAAATGACTTTAGTAATTAAAATTATGCAATTCTAATGAATCATATAAAGACCGGAGGAAAGTGCACTCGCTTGCGATACAGGTTAGCTGGACACAGAGTATGAATGACGTTAGAAATACAGCACGGCCATCAAATGTGTAAACTGCCACTAGAAGCAAGGGTAAAAAACAACGTAAACGTAATACTCTGCGAACTAGTGAAGCATTGCCATGCCAGTGTATACAAACGCCAATAATTACAAGATGGGTTACTTGGATAGAGGCCGTTACGTATTATGCGGTACATTACAATGAAATTGTAAATGTTGAGGCGGTTTTCATGGTCAGGCTGTACCTACCTGCGGTTGTTTACATGCGCGAGCGATAACAGTAAATCCCAAGTATAGTATACCTATGGAAAAACGCACACGCCTCCTTATACTGTCTTGTGTATCACGTCTGGCGCGTTTAGCAGAATAGATGAATATCATTTGTTTGCCTTACACGATAAAAGAAAGAGGTTACAGGCTTCTGGTTTATTTTAAAAACTTTCTCCAACCCTCCTCAACATTTACTCTCGCTTTGTCCCCGATGTAAACTCAATAACAAAAACTGTATAGCGTGTTTTTAAATTCAATAAAATGTGAAATTTGCACCAAATGCTGTCTATATCCGAAATGTTCGCTGGGGAGGTCCGAGGCTACAGGGTAACTTGTCATCCTGAGTGCAGCTGTAAAATTTTTTATCTATTGCACATGCAAGGCAATGTGGAAAGTAATTGACTCAGTAACAAAACATGGGTCAAATAAATAATCTTTGAATAATATATCTACTTTGCCAATGAGCTTAACAATTATTTTGTTAGTGCTACTAGAATTTTTAGGCAACAGTGGACATACATAAGATGAAAGACTTGTTACCTTTAAGCAATCTAGGTAACACAGATATGGTACTTAAATGGAAGCTCTCCAAATCTGAGGACTATTATTGACTTTCAAACCTAATTGCCTCAAAGTTGCAGTAACTGTAACAAAGGTAACTATAGATCTATTTCATTGGAATGTGTGATATCTAAAATGATTGAACATGTAGTAATACCAGAAGTGAAATCCTATTTTGTACACAGTATTCTTTTAACACCATATGCACTGAGAAAAGGACAAATTACTGTTAATACTGTTCAAGAAATAGTTTCTTGTATCAGAAACTATACTGGTGTATTACTTGCTGGACTTGACCAAGGCTTTTGACACTGTTCTACGAGCTACTATTTGAAAAAAACCTAGATATTATGGTGCATGTAATAAGGAACTATCTTGTGAAACCTTATCTCATTGATAGACTGCAATGTGTTAAATGGAAATCTGAAAAGTCCAAGTTAAAACAACCTTTTAGTGGTGTAACACAGGGTTCAATACTGGGCCCTTTTTTGTTTATATGTGAAAAAATGTAATATACATGTTTACTATACAGAGACAAGACAACTATTCTAACACCAAATAGTAAAATTGATCTGATAAAACAGCTATACCAGCGTGTTTTAAGAAAACCTTAGTTTTGAGTCGAAGTCAATAAATGTATTATTAACATAGCAAAAACTGAGAATTTGTCTTAGTTTAAATAGTAATAACGGTAACAAGTATATAAAATTACTGTGCATTTTTATAGGTAAAAGGTTAAAAAAGCTGCGCAGAAAATTGTCCAGGGTTAGGTGCATATGTAATCTGTATATCATACTATGCCATCTTTCACACTTATTTAATACTTATTTAATTTAATTTAATACTGTTTATTATATGTAAATGAGCTACAAAAGCCATTTTGCCATGCAATAATTATCACAAAAATATTTCCCCAAACAGTACTTAGTGTTACTGGTTTCTAATTTACTGACAAAGCAACTAAGACCTTTTGAATTTTGCACTTAGCAAAAAAATAGTTAAATATAACTATAGATTAGGTAAATAAATACCTACAGTCAAATTAGTTATCTACTTCACAAACGTTCGTATTGCTAATATAGTACACCAAATTTAGACTTTTAGATATTAAGTACCTAATAATTTATTTTACGAGTTAAAAGTCCTTATTTTATTTTTGTACCATTTTAGAATTAACGTCAGAGTACATTGGCATTTTATATATCAGGTTCTTATCTACTGTCTGATGTTTTATCTATGGTTCTTAAATTTCCACTTCAAAACTGGCACAAACACCAGAGTACCATTTTATTCTTCTTATTGTATCGACTCTTTCATCCCCATGTAAAAATTGTATCATTTATCTTCCCTCCTTAGTAATTTTGTTCGGAGATACTAGAGACTGTGGACTGTGCGCGTCTGACCTCTAGCGGTAATTTTCAGCAGCTTAGTTAGCGCGTCCTCGCTTGCGTTTGTTGCCTCCATAAAACTAGCGATACTTAAAAATGCTCTGTAAGTTAAATCGAATTTAAATACTATCGTATTACGAGAGCTTCTTGGAGTAACGAAAGAAAATAGATTCTATGCAGTTATTGAAAATGCTTTGACCCCGTTATATTATATACAATTAGGTACAACAACCGAAAATAAAAATCTGACGTGTTGCACTCACATGACTTTCTCTACTCTTGTACTAACCGTTCTTACAAACTCTTATTCCTATATCTTCTTCGTGTTAGTTGAGATAAACATTTGTACAAATTATCTTATTGCTTATTTCCTTGAGATTCTGTTCTCTTTGCACGCTTAACATATAATGACAGAAGTGTAAGTTCTCTAAAACTTACACAAATAACAAGGAATATCTCAGAAATGGTTCACTCTACCAAAGAAAAGAGAGATCTACATTTTTTGTATAGTAAGATTTTGTCTATCTCTTACGGTTTACCAGTTACGCAAAAGTCGTCCAGAGTAAATACGACTACAGGGGCTATAGCCAGAAAATTTAAAATATACATTTCATTTGTCATAAAAATATCTCAAACATATGGCATTTTAATCAAAATCGTTAGAGCCATTTTCAAGAAAATAAAAATTTTCGAAAAATTTTCCATAGAGATTCGTGGTTTAAACCTTCTATAGAAGAACAAGCAGAAGAATACGAACTTATCTCTGGAAATATAGACTCCATTACCTTAGATGAATTGCAAACTGCATTAAAAGAAATGAACAGAAAGGCTGCAAGAGAAGATGGACTAAATGCAGAACTATGGAAATACGGTGGACCGATACTTAATTAGAGACTTTTGCACTTAATTAATAGTTGTTGGAATGGTGTCAGATCCAACAAGCAAGCAAAAAAAAAAAAAAAAAAAAAAAAAAAAAAAGGATGGTGAGACAGTTTTGAAGCCCGAAGAGGCAGTATTGCCTAATCCATGGAGTGAATAAGAAGACATTTTGTAACAATGTTCCTTTATTAAACACGTTTTCTTTCCGTTTTCTCTACTTTGACTAATCACTCCACATTCAAAGAGTGAGCTTTAATCTGGGCAACAAACAAATGTGTGTGTATTGGTTTTAGCATTTTTGTTTACATTAAACCGTTTTAAGATTTAAGCATTGGTTTTGCCATAAACCTACATTCGTTGCTTCCTTAGACACTGCGTGAAATAGCTGGGTCCGTGGTTTGCCGATTTATCCCGGAAACTTCCGACTTAGGTTGCACTTGTTCAATACCCTTGTGTGACAGTTGAAAATTACTTAACACACTTAAATAAATACCGGAAAGACACTATAGCAAAGCATTGTTGAACAACCAAGAATACCACAAGAAGAAAAACGAGTAGAGAAGACTGTGTGAATGTAATAAGTTGCATTTATATTTCGATAATATATGACAGTAGACTCACCTCCAATCCAGGGACGAGATTTGCAGAGTGTATTTGTTCCCCTGCCGTGCTGCTGCCGCGACGCTCGCTGACACTTCCAACCCTGAAACAAATATAACGGAACAAATGGTAAAGATTAAGGGACACAGGGAGTAAAATTTCAAAGTTCTGTAATACGTAAGCTACTGACTTAAAAATTTGGCATATTAATTATTTTATCAATCAATAATATAAAATATTGCTCATTTTCAAAACACAACTGGTGCCATTATTGTATTCCGCCCAAAAATTCGATGTCGAGATTTCACCGGAAATATGTTTTGAGAACACTGAATAAAAAAAAAAAAAAAAAAAAAAAAAAAAAAAAAAAAGAATAGAAAAAGGTCCGTGTGTGTGTGTGTGTGTGTGTGTGTGTGTGTGTGTGTGTGTGTGTGTGTGTGTGTGTGTGTGTGTGTGTGTGTGTGTCCGTCTGTGGACAGCATAACTCAAAAACGAAAAGTCGGTTAAAAACCAAAGTTGGTATTTAAGTTTAATGTCTTTCAAGGATGCGACACGAAGGTTTTTAACAAAATAGCCTCACCCTAAACTACCCTTTCCATAGTACATTTTTCGAAAATTTTGATTTTCTTGAAAATGGTTCTAACGATTTTGATTAAAATGTCATATGTTTGAGATATTTTGATGAAAAATGAAATGTATATATTGAATTTTCTGGCTATAGTCCCTGTAGTCGTATTTACTCTGGACGACTTTTGCATAACTGGTAAACCGTTAGAGATAGACCAAATCATACTGTACAAAAAATGTAGAGCTTGCTAAAATACACAATTTATGTCACAATAAATTTTCTTGTATGGTGAACCATTTCGGAGATATTCCTTGTTATAAAACTTTCGTGAAATGGAACATCGTTGTTCATTTTTTATATGTTAGATAAGTGTGCAAAGAGAACGGAATCTCAAAAACATTTGACTATCGCACAAAGCCTACTGTATTCCCATATTCCCCTTGTACCTACAAGGAAATAAGCAATAAGATAATTTGTACAAATGTTTATCTCAACTAACATGAAGAAGATATAGGAATAAGAGTTTGTTAGAATGGTTAGTACAAGAGTAGAGAAAGTCATGTGAATGTAATACATCAGATGTTCCTGTTACGGTACACTACTGTGTGTATACATATATGAAATAGATTTGCAAATTTCCTGGCGCGTTGCACCGAAGAAGAGATAAGGATCGGAGGAGTAGAGTGAGGTAACGCGAGGTTTCTCTTGTCGGGAAGAGGAGGATGATGTTCTCAGCACACATTTGCTCTGGTAATGAAGTAATTGCTCGGGCAGCGAACCGTGGCCTGCGACCCACATGTCACCCACCCAACTTCAATACCTACATTTCGTCTGATTACCTTACGCAAGTCGAACTGCAGCCGGCGAAATTACCCACGTAGTGAATCATGGGATAATTACATGAAGCTGACCTATCAAATAGCTCATTGTTACGCGATTGACCAATGGCAATGGAATTACACTGATAATCAACAGCATGTACTTAATAACCAACGAGTGATGACTTTTTTGTCTCCTACGTTCATTTGTTTTCTTTTCATCATATACGATTCCATTACTCACAACGAAATGAGTGATGAAATTATTTCTACACGAGTAGAACTGTCTACTAAGCGACTGGTAGACTTTACGAAACAGACAAGCATCTTGTACTCACATGACATTCTCTACTCTTGTACTAACCATTCTTACAAACTCTTATTCCTATATCTTCTTCGTGTTAGTTGAGATAAACATTTGTACAAATTATCTTATTGCTTATTTCCTTGTAGGTACAAGGGGAATATTAGAATACAGTAGACTTTGTGGGATGGTCAAATGTTTTAAAGCTTTGAGATTGTGTTCTCTTTGCACACTTGTCTAACATATAAAAAAATGAACAACGATGATCCATTTCACGAAAGTTTTATAACAAGGAATATCTCCGAAATGGTTCAATCTACAAGAAAATTTATTGAGACATAAATTGTGTATTTTAGTAAGATCTACATTTTTTGTATAGTATAATTTGGTCAATCTCTAACGGTTTACCAGTTATGCAAAAGTCGTCCAGAGTAAATACGACTATAGGGGCTATAGTCAAAAAATTCAAGATATACATTTCATTTGTCATAAAAATATCTCAAACATATGAGATTTTAATCGAAATCTTTGGAGCCATTTTCAAGAAAATAAAAATGTTCGAAAATTTTTCCATGTAAAGGGTAGTTTAGGGTGAGGCAATTTTCTTTAAAACCTTCGTGTCGCATTCTTGAAACACATTAAATTTAAATACCAACTTTGGTTTTTAACCGACTTTTCGTTTTTGAGTTATGCTGTCCACAGACACACAGACCTTTTTCTAAAAATGCATTTTTTTGATTTAGGGGGTCTCAAAACATATTTCCGGTGAAATCTCCACATCAAATTTTTGGGTGGAATACAATACTTCCCCTACTTACCAGTAGAGAAAGTAAAAATGAACAACGATGTTCCATTTTAAGTTTTTAGAAACTGACAGAAATAACAAGGAATATCTCTGAAATGGTTTACTCTACAAAAAATTTTATTTGGACATAAATTGTGTGTTTTAGCGAGATCGATTTTTTGTACAGTAAGATTTTGTCTTTCTCTTACGGTTTACGGGTTATTCAAAAGTCAACCAGAGTAAACAGGACTACATAGGCTAGAGCCAGAAAATTCAGAATATACATTTCATTTCTCATACAAATATCTTAAATACACACACGTAACTTTTTTCTAAAAATGTGGGGTTTTCTGGATTCAGGGGGCCTCAAAACATTTCCGGTGAAGTCTGAACATCGAAGTTTTGGGTGATATATGTAGTAGAGAAACTAAAAATTACTCAATTGTTAGTCAGTGGGGTCTTTCTTGTTCTCAAATAAAATTTATAATTGCAGTATGTTACAAAGGAAACACTCATAATGGCGAACAGAATTTAAACAATAGCATTAAAAAGTGATGGATCTATTTTCTTTTCTTCCTGGGGGTGCTTCGGTCAGGCTACAGGCGTTTGTTTATTTCAAGCAGCTTGCTTATTTCGGCAGCATGATGACGATTTGAAGAACACCCGCGGTATTGCCACAGATAAACACTGAAACAGTCGAGCTTTTCCCGCCAACAGCTGAATAGCGAAAGATTTTGACCATGAACGCGGCAGTCAGCTGTTCGGCTGGAACTTCCGGAGGAAGCGCTGCACACGTCTGTTGACAGAGGAGTGGAGTATTTTGGGGTCGAAGGAGAAGAGTATATTAACGGCTATAAAAGGAAATTGTCGGCACGACTTTTAGCGATGAATGTGTTAACAAAGCAACTTAGCAAGTTCGTCCTTGGACCCGATTTGGTCTGCTTGCTTCCGTCGCCTTGACTACACCAGCACGATCTTCCAGCCTCGAAAGTGAAAATTGCAACGAAAAAAAGTCTGATGGGCAGTACTCATATGAGCTTTTCTGCTTATCTTACAAAATGTTATTCTATTACCTACTTGTTATTCAGACTGTTCCATTCATACAGGACATAATTTCAAATTTCAACCAATCACAGCCTTCTTAGCGAAAAATTATCAGTTTCTCTACTGTGTATAGTAAAGTAGAGGAAGTATTGTATTCCACCCATTATATCGAGATTTCACCGGAAATATATGTTTTGAGACCCCCTGAATCCAAGAAAAACATTTTTAGAAAAAAGGCCCTGTGTGTGTCAGTCTGTGGACAACATAACTAAAAAACAAGAAGTCGGTTAGAAACCAAAGTTTATATTTAAGTTTAATGTCTTTCAAGGATGTGACACGAAGATTTTGAAGAAAATAGCCCCACCCTATACTACACTTTACATGAAACATTTTTCAAAAATTTTTATTTTCTTGAAAATGGTTCCATTGATTTTGATTAAAATGTCGTATGTTTGAGATATTTTTATGACAAATGAAATGTATATCTTGAATTTTCTGGCTATAGCCCCTGTAGTCGTATTTACTCTGGACGACTTTTGCATAACTGGTAAACCGTTAGAGATAGACCAAATCATACTATACAAAAAAATTAGATCTTGCTAAAACACACCATTTATGTCTCAATAAATTTTTTTGTAGACTGAACCATTTCGGAGATATTCCTCTTTATTTGTGTTAGTTTCGGAAAACAAAACTTTCATGAAATGGAACATCGTTGTTCATTTTTTATATGTTAAGTGTGCAAAGAGAACGGAATCTCAAAGCTGTAAAATATTTGACTATCGCACAAAGTCTACTGTACTCTAATATTCCCCTTGTAATAAGAGTTTGTAAGAATGGTTAGTACAAGAGTAGAGAAAGTCATGTGAGTGCAACACATCAGATTTTTATTTCGCACAAGTTACAGGAATTGAAGCACAAAATCACGAGAGAAATATATGCAGTCAGAATGAACTTTTGTGAGTAAAGCAGAATTATTTTCGGAGATATAGAGAATGTGTTTATATTTATCCGTGACTTACCGGTCCTTTACGCCTAACTCTGGCGGAGAGCGCGTCGGTCTTCGCTCGTTCCTTTGTCGGGCCGCTCAAGGAAGGCACCACGTTAGAGAAACAGTTGACGCGATAAAGCCGCTATTCAAATGTCAAAAATGGCTGACACTAGCTTCCGTAAGCCATTTTATACCGAAATACACGAAATAATTAAGAGAGGAAAACCCCACAACAGAGAATACAACAGGAAATATGTCTAGGATCAGGTTGGCAAATTTTGTATTGAACTAAATTATAAATTAACAGTAGAAACTCCTAATAACATTGCCAACATCTCAAAACATTGGAGCATCAATATGAGAATCCATCTTGTAGGCCATGCCGATGATTGTCAAATGTTTTAGGAATGGTGGCTATATGATGGCTGAAATTCCGTTTGTCACTATGTGATCGCTTTGAATTTCATGAACACGAGACAAGACGAACCGCAACTGCCAACTGAGCAAAAGTATACAAATCAACGACATAGAATTGCTCAGAATGGTTAATGCCATAAAAAATTTGTTAATAAATTGTATACTTTAACGATACCTAAGTATTTTTTGCAAGACATGGATCCTTGAACGGGTCTGTGGTTCGAATCGCTCCAGAACCGTTAAGCACGTAAATCGAGGCTTGTGTGCAGTAATTATAGTTCCATCCTGGATACGCAATTAACTCAAACTCTAGGGAGGAAATGAACAAGCTTGTTTTATTTCATTTTTATTATTATTTGAAGCGGAATACGGCGATGATGCAATGCACTGAAGTAGAGGAAATGGGGTTAATACATATTTTATGGGTACAGCGAATTCATAATTCAGTTTATGTATCCGCAGATTGCCCGATTGACCAGGTTCGTTTCTCATAGGGTTCGTACTTTGTCTTTTACTAAACCTTAATGAAAAAAAAATATTTTTAATTTCTCTACAATTATCTACTTACAGTACGTAGAGAAAGTATTGTATTCCACCCAAAATTTTATGTCGAGATTTCGCCGGGGATATAACTTTTGACGTCTCTGAACCATAAAAAATGTAATTTTTTGAACTTTTCAAATTCCGTTCTCCTTGCACTGTTAAGATATAAAAAAATGAAAAACGAAATTCCATTTGACAGAAGTATAAGTTCTCCAAAACTCACACACATAACAGGAATATCTCCGAAAGGGTTCACTCTACAAAAAAATGTACTTGGACATAAATTGTGTGTTTTAGCAAGATCAAATTTTTTGTATAGAAATATTTTGTCTATTCCTTATGGTTTGCTAGTTACGCAAAAGTTATCCAGAGTAAATACGAATACAGGGGCTATAGCCAGAAAATTCAAAATATACATTTCATTTATCATAAAAATATCTCAAACGAATGGCATTTTAATCAAAATCGTGTCGTTTTCAATAGCATCCTTAAAAGACGCACACGCACAAACACACACACACACACACACACACACACACACACACCCTCTCAAAACATATTTCCGCTGAAAACTCGATATCGAATTTTTGGGTTAAATATAATACTTCCTCTTCTTACTATACATAGGTAGCAGAGAAAGTAAAAAATGCAATAAAACATTATAAAATGGCTGTGTGGTAAAATGCTACTAAAACTGTATGCCTGGCCACATAAACTACATTTCCTTGCTCGGGTTGAACATGCCCCCGAGCTGGTATAATTACGGCATGCAGCCCAGGCCTACTATATTTGTCACATGTATAAATTTAATTCGTTTCAGTTTTCCGTGTAATTTCAAAGCAGGTTTTTTCACCTGTTCTTGATATCTGAGAAAAAAAAAGTTAATCTTGACAGGAGAGATTTTGTTTTTATATTCTGTAGCTGAAGCATGGTTAATTGCATTAGTTGAGCCCTTCCGCTTTGAAGTACAGTATGATAACCACGGTTTTCCGTCTCCATATTTGTCGGCTGCTACAGTGGCGAACTATGAGCTCTTCATCTCAGGGTATGCGCGGGTGAGTGTGAGAACAGAAACACCACCACTGAAGTTGGTGAGAATGTAGAACAGGGATGTCCAACCTTCTCTATTTGGAGACAATTATGCAGTGAGCGGCAATACTCCAGTCGGAGGGACAAACAGTCAGTATCCAGTGACGGACACAAACAGGCGATTTTTTGGAAGTTTCCAAGTCATGCCTTGAATTTTCTGGGAATGTTATTCTGGGCGATTTTTGCATAAATGGTAAACAGTAAGAAGCAGACAAAAGTTTGCTAAACAAAAAATATGGGTCTCACTAAAACACAATTTATGTCAAATGCTTATTTTTTCTTTTGAGTGAACCCTTTCCGAGATATTCTTTCTTATTTATTTGAATTTGCCAAAACTTATACATTTTTTTATATTCTCTATTACATATAGCAAGGAGAGAAATAGTGCATTCCACCCAAAAATTCGATGTCGAGACTTCATCGGAAATACGTTTTGAGGCCCCCTGAATCCAAAAAATGTAATTTTAGAAAAAGGTCTGTGTGTGGGTGTGTCAGTGTGTCAGTCTGTGGACAGCATAACTTAAAAATCTGATGTGTTGCACTCACATGACTTTCTCTACTCTTGTACTAACCATTCTTACAAACTCTTATTCCTATATCTTCTTCGTGTTAGTTGAGATAAACATTTGTACAAATTATCTTATTGCTTATTTCCTTGTAGGTACAAGGGGAATATTAGAATACACTAGGCTTTGAGCGATAGTCAAATGTTTTAAGATGTTCTACTTCACGAAGTTTTATTTTCCGAAAGTGACACAAATAACGAGGAATATATCGGAAATGGTTCAGTCTACAAAAAAAAATTTATTCAGACATAAATTGTGTTTTAGCAAGATCTACATTTTTTGTACAGTAAGATTTGCTCTATCTCTTACGGTTTACTAGTTATGCAAAAGTCATCCAGAGTAAATAGGATTTCATTGGCTATAGCCAGAAAATTCAAAATATACATTTCATTTGTCATAAAAATATCTTAAACAGATGACATTTTAATCAAAATCGTTAGAGCCATTTTAAACAAAATCATAATTTTCGATGTAAAGGGCAGTTTAGGGTGGTGCTATTTTTTTCAAACTCTTCGCGTCATATCCTTGAAAGACATTAAACTTAATACCAACTTTGGTTTCTAACTGTCTCTTGGTTTTTGAGTTATGTTGTCCACAGACTGACACACAACACAAACACACGCGCGCGCGCACGCACACCTAAAATGGTGTTTTGTGGATTTGGGGAGTTTCAAAACGTGTATTTCCGGTGAAATATCCATATCGGACTTTTACCCACTATGTACAGAAAACGAATATAATAAAACGCAAGGGTGGCAGATTATTTAACGAGGCCTTCATATTTTTGCCTTTTTACCCCTTTCCAGTGATAGTACTATTCATGCTACTGTCTGGACATAGGTATAACCAATGACAGGAAAATATAGATTTTTTTCTGGTCGCTCAGAAAATCTTTAGCGCTCTGTTTACCCCTCGCCAATGACAGCAGTATTCATGCTAGTTATAACCAATGACACGTCGGCGTGAAAGGAAAGTATTGACTTTCTATTGACGCTCAGTAAATCGTTATTCATTAAGCTCAATAAATCCTGCTTATTTCAAGCAACACTTGCAACATTTTTCATGATATACATTAAAACTTTGGGGATAAATCTAAAGAAAATTAAAACGTGATTTTTCTACGAGGCCAGGTTTATTATTCCTTGTCCTTACTACAGCGGCACTCCTCTGGTCCCGTATTGCAACTGTCAAGCAGTGTCCTTGGTTAGTAATTATCCCTCACCCCTTGCAAAGACGATAAGAAGCCGAGAGACGGTCCCAAACAGTGTATATTATTAAATTGTTGTGGTGCAGAAAATAAAAGTAAACATGAGAAATGCAAATAATCAAACATTTTGATATTTTTAGCAGATTTCACTGATGTATTCTCTTAGGTGGTGTTGAGTAATGATACGGTTCTATGCAAAGGTGCTTGTGTATAGTTCCAAATAGGAAGCGGATGGGTCGACGAGGCCTGTTACGTGATATCCCCGACAGTAGCTAGTACGAGGAACTTGGAGAAACCACAGGAAACAAAAACGTGAATGGACACGAGAAGAAAAAAGACTAAACTGACGTTGGGAGAAATCGGCACCTGCCGGAATTGTATTACCAAGTCTTTTATTCGATCCTCGGTTACAGTGCAACATTCCTAATGTCCAAGGTCCTTCTGTGGCTTCAGGAATACACTAAAATACCAAGAAGCAATTAAACACAACTATATCAACTTACGTTTTTATTTGATTATTTTATACGTGTCTATGTATTCCAGGTTTACAATGTTTTTGACATCTTCCTGCACTCATTTAGGAACTATAACGGTTCTCCACTGTTCCCCTTGTACCTACAAGGAAATAAGCAATAAGATAATTTGTACAAATGTTTATCTCAACTAACACGAAGAAGATATAGGAATGAGTTTGTAAGAATGGTTAGTACAAGAGTAGAGAAAGTCATGTGAGTGTAACACATCAGATTTTTTCTCTTATAACCGTGTTTTTTGAGTTTCTCTCTCCTTCAGATCCATACAAATCGTGGCCAAAAATGCATTTCTGTAGAGTTTAATTTACCTAATGTTCTTCATTTCAAATGCTGAACCATATGTGATATATTCGCTATTATTTGCAGACGACCAACTGCAAACGACAAGCAAACCCATGTAGGAATATAGAAAATGGTGCTTAAACATAAATAAAACTAATTATATAGCAATAGGAACACATGCAAAAGATCTAATCTTTGAAAATGGTAAAGGAACAACTAAACATTGTAATATTACGATCAAAAAGATATTATCAAGGATATCAAGGATATTAAGATCAAAACAAAAACAAATATATGTAATACTATTATAAAAATCTGATGTGTTGCACTCACGTGACTTTGTCTACTCCTGTACTAACCATTCTTACAAACTCTTATTCCTATATCTTCTTCGTGTTAGTTGAGATGAACATTTGTACAAATTATCTTATTGCTTATTTCCTTGTAGGTACAAGGGGAATATTAGAATACAGTAGGCTTTGTGCCATAGTCAAATGTTTTAAAGCTTTGAGATTCCGTTCTCTTTGCACACTTAACACATAAAAAATGAACGACGATGTTCCATTTCACGAAAGTTTTAAGTTTTCCGAAACTCACACACATAACAAGGAATATCTCCGAAATGGTGCACCCTACAAGAAAATTTATTCCGACATAAATTGTGTATTTTAGCAAGGTCTACTTTTTTTGTACAGTATGATTTGGTCTATCTCTAACGGTTTACCAGTTATGCAAAAGTCGTCCAGAGTAAATACGACTACAGGGGCTATAGCCAGAAAATTCAAGATATACATTTCATTTGTCATCAAAATATCTCAAACATATGACATTTTAATCAAAATCGTTAGAGCCATTTTCAAGAAAATCAAAATTTTGGAAAAATTTTCTATTTAAAGGGTAGTTTAGGGAGGAGGAATTTTCTTCAAAATCTTCGTGTCGCATCCTTGAAAGACATTAAACTTAAATACCAACTTTGGTTTTTAACCAACTTTTAGTTTTTGAGTTATGCTGTCCACAGACTGACACACACGGACCTCTTTCAAAAACGCTTTTTTTTTTATTCAGGGGGCCTCATATTTCCGCTGAAATCTCGATATCGAGTTTTTGGGTGGAATAGAATACTTCCTCTAGTTTACTATACCTAGTAGAGAAAGTAAAAATTAGTAGAGAAAACCCTATGAATGTAATACGTTGCATTTGTATTTCAATCATAGAAAATTGTATGTTGAAGTGCTAGTGGAGGACATGTAAATTTATTACTTAAAAGAAAAGCGAGTAGAGAAAACCATGTGAATGTAATACGTTATATAGAAAATGGACAGTCTAAAATTTCCATGAAAAATCATATGGATTTGCCAATTTTAATGACATTCGGATGAATGGAATAGGAGCCCATAAGCCACAAAAACATTCATATACATATACATACAGGTGTGCCAAAAAACACCGACAACGCTTAGTAAGTTGTGCGGGATGGCAAACTGATCAGTTTTCTAACAGGAGCCCCTGTCCAGAAATGCACTAGCGCATCGGAAGTATGAGATGTGTGTACGTTCACATTTCATCAATAAACCCAACATCCAGCTGTCTACATTACAACCGGTCTTCGAACTGTGCATCCTACGTCATTGCAGAGCCTATATCGGCGGTGGTGAGCCTCATGCACATGGCCCAAGACATGGAAGATTTGAACATTTTCAATCGCTCCGTGGACTCGAGCCATAAAGTCCTCCGCTGACGTTACACGAGTGTCATACTCTTCATACAACTCCACAGAAAATAGCCGAAAGATGTCAGGTCTGGACATGGAAATGGTCCATCTCTACCAATCCATTTATTTGGAAATGCGACGTTGTGGTGATTCCGCACATTTACATCAAAGTGTGCTGGAGCTCATATCGACCAATTCAGCAGCTGTAGTGCTACCTGTCGCACTACTGTTAAAAACGTTACGTACTGGAAACTACACAAGTAACGCAGTAGGATGTGCACCAAGGTCGTTCATCCAAGATGTTTTGAGGCCCCCTGAATCCCCCCCCAAAAAAAACCATTTTTAGAAAAAGGTCTGTGTCTGTGTGTCAAACCATGGACAGCATAACTCAAGAAAAGTCTGTTAAAAACCAAAGTTGGTATTTAAGTTTAATGTCTTTGAAGGAAGCGACGGAAATATTTTGAAGAAAATAGCTCGTCCCTAAACTATCCTTTACTTGAAATTTTTTTCGAAAATGTTGATTTTCTTGAAAATGGCTCTAACGATTTTGATTAAAATGTCATATGTTTGAGATATTTTGATAACAAATCAAATGTATATCTTGAATTTTCTGGCTATAGCCCCTGTAGTCGTATTTACTCTGGACGACTTTTGCATAACTGGTAAACCGTAAGAGATGGACCAAATCTTACTATACAAAAAATGTAGATCTTGCTAAAATACACAATTTATGTCTCAATAAAATTTCTTGTAGGGTGAACCATTTCGGAGATATTCCTTGTTGTGTGTGTGAGTTTCGGAAAACAAAAGTTTCGTGAAATTGGACATATTCTAGAAAGTGAAAATGCACTCTTGAATGCAGTAAACTTCCTTAGCTATGTATGCAACAATTCTTGGGGTAAGTAGCACAGAGACAAAAGACATGCTACTGTTTTGCGTGTTGTCAGAGAGGCAATCTGGAAAGATCATCAGAACTCTGGTACACAAATAGCTGCAATCATTTGCACCAATCTTCGCTGGTGCATGTTGGTATTATTCAAGCGTGACTGCATCTCACAAAGTACATGTCTCTCTCTCTCTGTCTGCTATTGTTAAATCATGACCTCCTCACACAACTTCAAATATGAAAGTTGCAACCAAAACTAGAAATTTTAATGCGAAACACAGATACTCGGATTATTGAGTACTAAGATTAATAACACTCGCTAAAAAGTTTCTTTCACTTCATGAGTCAAGTCTTACTAATTTTAGGTTTTAAAAATTTGATGTGTTACACTCACATGACTTTCTCTACTCTTGTGCTAACCATTCTTACAAACTCTTATTCTTCGTGTTAGTTGACAAACATTTACAGAAATTATTCTATTGTTTATCTTCTTGTAGGTACCAGAGGAATATGGGAATACAGTAGTCCTTGAGCGATAGTCAAATCTTTTAAATCGTGTTCTCTTTGCGCGGTTAACATATAAAAATGAATAACGTTGTTTCATTTGACAGAAGTATTAGTTCCCCAAAACTCACACAAACAACAAGGAATATCTCCGAAATGGTTCACTCTATAAAAAAATGTATTTAGACATAAATTGCGGACTTTAGCGAGATGTGCGGCAAGATTTTATTTATTTCTAACGGTTTACCAGTTATGCAAATGTCGTCCAGAGTAAATACGACTACAGGGACTATAGCCAGAAATTTCAAGATATAAATTTCATTTGTCATCAAAATATCTCAAACATATGAAATTTCACTCAAAATCATTGGAGCCATTTTCAAGAAAATCAAAATTTTCCAAAAATTTTCCATGAAAACGGTAGTTTAGGGTGGGGCTATTTTCTTCAAAATCTTCGTCTCGCATCCTTGAAAGACATTAAACTTAAATACCAAATCTGATGTGTTACACTCACATGACTTTCTCTACTCTTCTTCTAAGCATTCTTACAAACTCTTATTCCTATGTCTTCTTCATGTTAGTTGAGATAAACATTTGTATAAATTATCTGATTGCTTATTTCCTTGTGGGTACAAGGGGAATATTAGAATACAGTAGGCTTTGGGCGATAGTCAAATGTTTTAAACCCTTCAAATTCCGTTCTCTTTGCACGCTTAACATATAAAAAAATTAACGATGTTCCATTTCACGAAAGGTTTGTTTTCCAAAACTGACACAAATAACAAGAAATATCTCCGAAATGGTTCACTCTACCAAAAAATTCATTTCGACATAAACTGTGTGTTTTAGCGAGATCTATATTTTTGTACAATAATATTTTGTCTATGTCTTATGGTTTACGAGTTATGCAAAAGTCGTCCAGAGTAAATAGGACTACAGGAGCTATAGCCAGAAAATTCAAGATATACATTTCATTTGCCATACAAATATCCTAAACATATGACATTTTAATCAAAATCGCTAGAGGCATTTTCAAGAAAATCAAAATGTTCTAAAAATTTTCCATGTAAAGCGTAGTTTAGGGTGCAGGAATTTTCTTCAAAATCTTCGAGTTGGGTTCTTGAAGGACAAACTTAAATACCAACTTTGATTTTTAACCGACTTTTTCTAAAAGTGATTTTTTTTCGATTCAGGGGGCCTCAAAACGTATATTTCCGGTGAAGTTTCGACATCGAATTTTAGGTTGGAATACAATACCTCCTCTACTTACCAGTAGAGAAAGTAAGAAGGATTTTTTGGGCCATTCACACGTAATACTATCCTTAAAGAGGTGGTGGCTAGTACAAAATTGAGTTGGCATCAACACAGAAGCGTGTAAAATCGCGGTCTTGTTAAAGCGCAAGTCGACGTGAAGGGAAACGATGGAAATTTGAATGGTTCTAGCTAGCTAGCTGGCTGGCAGCTACCAGTTCGCCCACCACGTCAGTCACGCAAGTAAAACCAAACTGTGGGACTTCGCTCGACTTGGGAAAAATTCCGTTCCCGCATGTCATTTGTCTGAACTCATTTCCACCCACGCCCAACTAGGAGTACCATGCGTGAAAACACTTTATCAGCGCTGTTCTCATTCCTGCTTAGGATATTTATTTTACAGCGTTGGCAGCGGTGATATGTCATAATTTTTTCTCTGTGCTCAGATCGTGTCTGTCCGTGACCGGTCATTTGGTCATGCTCTATATATTTTCAGTCATTCTAAGAAAAAAAGGTGCTATAAAGAAATAAGTGTCGCTTACGTTCTCCGGAAATTGCATAGTCCAGGGTGGCCAACCCTAGGGTCGCGGGCCAAGGTGACTCGCAAGGATCAGATGTGCACCTGTTTTTTATTATTATTATCATTATCATGATCATTATTATTATTATTATTATTATTATTATTATTATTATTATTATTATTATTATTATTATTATTATTATTATTATTATTATGTTCTAAATTTAAGAGATTTATACGGTATATTTAAATTGAGATGAGGATAGAGTGATATACTGAAATGAAGGTGCACTCACATGACTTTCTCTACTCTTGTACTAACTATTCTTACAAACACTTCTCTATCTACTTCAGGTTAATAGACACAAACATTTATAGAAATTATCTTATTGCTAATTTTCTTGTAGCTACAAGGGGAATATGACAATACGGTAGGCTTTAAGTGATAGTTAAATGTTTTAAAACTTTGGAATTCCATTTTCTTTGCATGGCCAAGAGATAAAAAAGTAATCAACGACTTCCCATTTGGGAAAAGTTTAAGTATTGCAAAATTCACACAAGTTCCAAGCAATATTTCCGAAATGTTCACTCCATTAAAAATGCATTTGGACATAACTGAAGTGTTTTAATGAGATCTATGTAGTAAGATTTTGTCTATCTCTAACGGTTTACCAGTTATGCAAAAGTCGTCCAGAGTAAATACGACTACAGGGGCTATAGCCAGAAAATTCAAGATATACATTTCATTTGTCATAAAAATGTCTCAAACATATGACATTTTAATCAAAATCGTAAGCGCCATTTTCTAGAAAATCAAAATTTTCGAAAAGTTTTCCATGTAAAGGGTAATTTAAGGTGGGGGAATTTTCTTCAATATCTTCGTGTCGCATTATTGAAAGATGTTAAACTTAAATACCAACTTTGATTTTTAACCGACACACACACGGACCTTTTTCTAAAAATGCGTTTTTTTTATTCAGGGTCTTCAAAACAAATATTTCGGTGAAATTTCGACATCTAGTTTTTGAATAGAATATAGTATTTCCTCTACTAATATACTTAGTAGAGAAAGTAAAAATAAGATGGAAGACTGAGTTACGTAAACAAATCTGCACATAATGGTTACGAAAATATTTTTAGTACTGGAACGTTACGAATAAAAATAATAGAAATGATCAGCGAGCGCATTTGTAAGATATTGTTGGGTAGACCGGTAGAGTAAACAAAATGGATTCTTGGTATAAGACAATAGAAATTTCTCTGGCTGAGATATTTTTCGTTATTTGTCATTCAGGAAAAATATTGCGTGTTTTTTTAAATTTAATTACACCCCTAAGAAGGCTTTGCACAGCCCAGGTTGAATATGTCTGGTTTAAGCACTATAAGGTTAATCAAATCAATGAAATCAAAACCAGGCACACGGACCTAAGAAGGAAAAACAATGAAAACCTAACTATACGTTCTTATATAGTTGAAAATATTGCGAGTTTTGAATACATGGGTGCTCTAATCAACAATAAGAACAAAATTAGCGAAGAAATAAACAGAAGAATCATTAATGAAAATAAAGCGTATTTTGCTAATTTTAATTTAATCAAGTCTTAACTATTGTCTCGCAAAACTAAACTAGGAACTTGTAAGACTCCAATCAGATGAAGTTGAGGCTGATTTGAAAATTCTGAATGTGCGCCCTTGGAGGTTGGCTGCCCAGAATTTAAAAAAAAAAAAAAAAAAAAAAAAAAAAAAAAAAAAAAAAAAAAAGGAAAACTATTGCAGATAATAATTTTCTTTATAGTTATACCAATCATAATTGGTGGTTTTGGAAATTGACTTGTACCCACCAGAATAATAAATTCCATATTGTTTATATGAATATAAACGTCGAGTCGGCACGTTGATCATGATCGCTCAGTGGTTCCGGAGACCAGAAGGTCCGTGGTTTAATTTCCGGCTATGGAATTGACCTTTTCAGTCTCACTCTACCCCCTTTATAACCTTGTGCTACAGACGGCCAGTGTGGAAGAAGAATTCAATCGGTGATTTCAAAAGGGAAACAAATCCTACAACCATAGTTCTTGGAAAACCAAGAAAAACTTACTAGGATCCAAACATGGCATCTCTCCATAGATAAATTGCATAACATCATTGATTGTTTGAGCTATTCACTGACCTCAATTTTGCACTTCATTGATTTACAGAACACTTTTTATATTCAGGACCTGTTTCCTTTATAAAATAATTAGACAATGTTATGTTAAGAGTAAGAATGTTTCAGACTTTATGTACTTGAAGACTTATGAAACAAAATATTGTGGTAATAATCTCTCGTGAGGTTAACTAACATATTACAATGTATTGGCATTACAAAACAAGCAATAGTTTCTACACAGCATCAAGTTTAACATGAATTTTTGGTCGTGTCATAATTTTCTGATAGAAATGCAGATGTTTATATGGAATATATTGTAATATTTTTTCAACCTCCGCTATTTTGTTATTATTCATTATGATAACAGTTGCCCCATATACTTTCTAAGATGGCAGATGTGAACTAGTGTTCCCTTTTGCCAACTTGAAAGAGTGCTGGATAATGCATTCTTACCATTTTCAGTAACATATTCCCTCCCAGCGAAGCGAGCTCTCTTTCTTATTTCATGGGCATAATCCTCAGTACTTTGAACACTTCTTTTATTCGAGTAGCACAAAAGCAGCCAATAATGCTGTAATATTCACTATACTATTACCAAACTTTTGTATCCAATGTAACTGCAAACAATGTTTGTCACACTGATTCATTTTGGTCCAATACAAATGACAGTTGACGTAGCAAGCGTAAGAAATAAACATGGCGGATGCAAATATTAATTTAGCAATTGCTATATTAAGTATAGCTTTGCGATATATTTCCACGAGTCTGTCTCAATAGGAAGTAAAGATGTATTAGAAGTAAAAGACGTTGGTAGACACGGTCAAGAGAAGAGGGCATAGACCGAGGTATATTGGGTCAACTACAAAACGAATTGAGGTTAGAGGAACCCAAGAACTATCGCAACTTTCAACGAATTTGCGAAGATTTATTTCTTAACCTTTTACATCGTTTCGAAGGCAAAATTACACACCACCAGGACACAAATGTGAGACAAACGCGACAGAGATAAGGAACAGTTGTAATGGTTTTAATCTTAGCATGCCTACACAGATTTCAACTAATTTCATAACATAGTATACATAAATACATACTGTTAACTGGATTTCTTATTGTTTGTGAACTATAACTGTAATAACCACCTCAGTAATATATGTTAATGGTCACAAAAAATCGTTAATGAATCTTCGAGAAAAAATTAAACGTTTTATTAAAATACTCATCACATTAAAACTGCCACGAGCCGCACTCGTACAACAGCTGACTGCTGTTCGCCATATTGTTACGTTACAGACGCTGATTGGCTATTTTCAAGTTGTTGGATGAAAACATTAAATACAGCTCAATCGCGTTGGATACAAAAACAGATAAAAACTGTGGAACTCTCGATGTCTTACGATGCACTTTTGTTGTATACAATGCTTTGTTCCAAAAAGTTGGACCGTGGGACATCGGCATAACTCTTAGCAATTATTATTAATGTCCTTCCTGAGTACAAAAGGTCCTGGAATTATTTCTCTTTTAAAAGCAATGGAATCCTTAATCAGCTGTAGGAGTCATGTTTTATACAGGACAAGTTTCTGTTTTGCACTAACTGATAGCTTGAAGAGTAAAAAATCTGATGTGTTGCACTCACATGACTTTCTCTACTCTTGAACTAACCATTCTTACAAACTCTTATTCTGTATCTTCTTCGTATTAGTTGAGATAAACATTTGTACAAATTATCTTATTGCTTATTTCCTTGTAGGTACAAGGAGAATATGGGAATACAGTAGACTTTGTGCGATAGTCAAATGTTTGAGATTCTGTTGTCTTTGCACACTTAGCATATAAAAAAATGAACAACGATGATCCATTTCACGAAAGTTCTAAGTTTTCCGAAACTCACACATATAACAAGGAATATCTCCGAAATGGTTCACCCTACAAGAAAATTTATTGAGACATAAATTGTGTATTTTAGCAAGATCTACATTTTTTGTATACTATGATTTGGTCTATCTCTAACGGTTTGCCAGCTATGGAAAAGTCGACCAGAGTAAATACGACTACAGGGGCTATAGCCAGAAAATTCAAGATATACATTTCATTTGCCATAAAAATATCTCAAACATATGACATTATAATCAAAATCGTTAGAGCCATTTTCAAGAAAATCAAAATTTTCGAAAAATTGTCCATGTAAAGGGTAGTTTAGGGTGGGGCTATTTTCTTCAAAATCTTCGTGTCATATCCTTGAAAGACTAATGTCTTAAATACCAACTTTGGTTTTTAACCGACTTTTCGTTTTTGAGCTATGCTGTCCACAGACAGACTGACACACAGACACACACACGGACCTTTTTCTAAAAATGCTTTTTTTTGGATTTAGGGGGCATCAAAACATATATTTCCGGTGAAATGCCGACATCGAATTTTTGGGTGGGATACAATACTCCCCCTACTTACCAGTAGAGAAAGTGAAAAAATGTATATATCAACTTATTTTTGCAAAGTGAACTTTTTGCCTTTACAAATCACCGATTCAGTTGTTCTCTAGATATTTAATATATTTAAAATTTGCTGATATCTTAGTGTAGAGCTATTACAAGCGAAACAAGTTCAAGAAACACCTGAACTGGAATGTGTTGATGATAACTGTGGAAGAATTACGATGACGTGAAGAAGAAGAAGAGGAAGATGGAGGTGGGAGGAAATGGTATGAGCATATCTAAAGAGCAGAGAGAATTGTCAGTGCTTTAAAAGCAGTAAAACGTACGACAGACAAGTCATGAGGCATAGATAATGGATTCGAGTCTCGTGCACACGATAAGATGGTACCTACGTAGAAGCATGCAGCGCTTGTCTCAGATAATAAAGGGAAGCAACTAATGCACTTATTTTCTGTCTCAAAGATGGACGTATAGGGTGTTCTCAAATTACGCTACCTAACACTATCGCCGCAATTATCTCTGTAACAAAATTTGGATGACTTTATCGTCCCATTTTTACTTTCTCTACTGGTAAGTAGGGGAAGTATTGTATTCCACCCAAAAATTCGATGTCGAGATTTCACCGGAAATATATGTTTTGAGGCCCCCTGAATCCAAAAAAAGCATTTTTAGAAAAAGGTCCGTGTGTGTGTCTGTGTGTCTGTGTGTCAGTCTGTCAGTCTGTGGACAGCATAGCTCAAAAACGAAAAGTCGGTTAAAAACCAAAGTTAGTATTTAAGTTTAATGTCTTTGAAGGATGTGACACGAAGATTTTGAAGAAAGTAGCCCCACCCTAAACTACCCTTTACATGGAAAGTTTTTCGAAAATTTTGATTTTCTTGAAAATGGCTCTAACGATTTTGATTAAAATGTCATATGTTTGAGATATTTTTGTGAAAAATGAAATGTATATCTTGAATTTTGTGGCTCTAGCCCCTGTAGTCGTATTTACTCTGGACGACTTTTGCATAACTGGTAAACCGTTAGAGATAGACCAAATTATAGTATACAAAAAATGTAGATCTTGCTAAAATACACAATTTATGTCTCAATAAATTTTCTTGTAGGGTGAACCATTTCGGAGATATTCCTTGTTATGTGTGTGAGTTTCGGAAAACTTGGAACTTTCGTGAAATGGGTCATCGTTGTTCATTTTTTTATATGTTACGTGTACAAAGAGAAGGGAATCTCAAAGCTTTAAAAGATTTGACTATCGCACAAAGCCTACTGTATTCCAATATTCCCCTTGCACCTACAAGGAAATAAGCAATAAGATAATTTGTACAAATGTTTATTTTAACTAACACGAAGAAGATATAGGAATAAGAGTTTGTAAGAATGGTTAGTACAAGAGTAGAGAAAGTCATGTGAGTGCAACACATCAGATTTTTCAACAAATTACACTGTCCAAAAAATTTTTTGAACATTTCTTTCACTTCGTGAGTCAAATCTCACTAATTTTGGGTTAAAAAAAACAAATATGACAGAGAAAAATCTGATGTGTTACACTCACATGACTTTCTCTACTCTTGTACTAACCATTCTTCAAACTAATTCCTTTCCCTTCTTCGTGTTAGTTGAGATAAACATTTGCTAAAATTATCTTATTGCTTACTTCCTTGTAGGTACAAGGGAAATATGAGAATGCAGTAGGCTTTGTGCGATAGTCAAATCTTTTAAAGCATTAAAATTCCGTTCTCTTTGCACGGTTAACGTATAAAAATGAATAGCGACCCTCTACTTGACGAAAATTTTGTTTTCCGAAACTCACAAATAACAAGGAATATCTCCGAAATGGTTCACTCTACAAAAAGATTTATTTGAACATAAATTGTGTATTTCAGCAAGAACTACATTTTTTGTATAGTATGATTTGGTCTATCTCTAACGGTTTACCAGTTATGCAAAAGTTATCCAGAGTAAATACGACTACAGGGGCTATAGCCAGAAAATTCAAGATATACATTTCATTTGCCATAAAAATATCTCAAACATACGACACATTAATCAAAATCTTTTAAAAGAAAATTAAAATTTTCGATGTACACGGTAGTTTAGGGTGGAGCTATTTTCTTCAAAATCCTCGTGTCGCATCCTTGAAAGACATTAAATTTAAATACCAACTTTGGTTTTTAAGCGACTTTTTTAGTTATGCTGTCCACAGTCTGATAGACAGACACGGACCTTTTTCTAAAAATGCTTTTTTTTAAGTATTAGTCTTGCTTCTGTGATTCACAATAGGTAAAAATATATTATTTTAGTAGATTAAGAGAAAATAATACACTTGAATTAAATATATCAATAACATTGCAAGTCCAATTTAATTTTTTTAATGAGCATTATATTCCAAGAGTTCTAGATGGATGGAAGAAATCCTGACTGGTGTTTGGGTCTGAACAGAATCATGTGGTAAGTTCATAAGCTCGTTGTATTTTGGTTTTCCTCTTGTGAGGGAGTTCCGGAACATCCCTATACAGAGACCATCAAGTATTAGTTCATTCCAATCTCCCTGATATCTCTGTCACATTTGTCGTTTGTGTTTAGCTTATTTGACTGTGTTGAGGAGAACTCTCATAAGTCTCCTTCATGAGCAACAGTAATAGAAGGAAGATCTGAAGTAATACAACTTCCAAACTTAGCTTCAAGGAATCTATCAACAGAAGAAAGAATTGAATAGTAATAAAAGGTAAACTTTTTGCACTTTAGAATTAAATTAAAGGCCTGAAATTTGGTATGCTAGTTTTTGTATGCCTATGCAATAATACTGTGCATTGGTTTTCCAAAATATTAATATTTATTAGAAATATGACATTTTCTCTATTTAGAATAGAGTAAAAAGAAATATTACTAATAATTACAAAGAAGAAAAAAAGTATATACTTTTATGTATTAGTGTGATCAACAAACCAAAGCACAGTTTTCCTTAACAAGTTGTATTCTACATATTCCGAAAATTTCAACTTCATCCATCAATATTTACTGCAAAAAGGTTTACCCCAAAGCGCAACATTGTGTTTTGGAACACACTTACTGGAAATATTGAAAGTCTTAATAAATTTGTAATACAGCAATTTCCAGATGGATCTGACACACAATATTTAATGGCCATATTCTGGACATGTTGAAGACAACATTTCTTCAAAAAAGAATCGCATTTTTGGCCATTCTGGTACCAGAGCGTCCAGACTTCGCTGATGTTGAAAGGATGGAGGTTTCTCTGGACTCTGTATTTGCCTACTGTTAGGAATTTACCGCACCCTTGAAGATTTCTTCATCTAGAACAGAACTACATATAGTGACCTTATTTCTGTGTACAAAAGGGACCTGTGGGAGGATGAAGAATAGGAAATTATTGGATTATTCCGGAGGACTTATAAGGAAAGTTGCTGATGAGATTGTACTCGTCCATCAAATATGTCGTGACAGGTATTCGGAGGACCCTGTCCAAATGACCCAGTTTCGCTGTCTGCATGTACCTACCTATGCAACAGGTAAACATATTTTAGCGAAACTAGTTATGCCAGTGAGTGAGTGATTGCCACTGCTACAGTTTACTACAAATATGTCACTTAAGGCACTGCAACTGTGAAAAACCTAAAAATTCACAATTCCCGTTTGAGTGACCTGAAAGTTGGATCATATAGTATTATCATCAAAAGCAAGAGTTTTTGTTTTTAACGATAAATGAGAAATATCTACTTTTTTAAAATTTTGCTTAAAATTTTTTTAAAAGAATTCACATCATAAAGTAAATGTTTTAATTTGGAGAAATTTTGAAGAAAAATATTACAGTAACTGTTAATTTTAATTTCAATAATGTCTACGTGTATTAATTTTACCCGAAAATTTGTGCGAAATTAATGCGAATTTTTAGTAGAATATTCAACACAAAACACCACTAATAATTTAAATTATATTAATGCAAACTTTTCAAATAATTATCACCAAAAATGTTGCCTTTGTTTATAATGTAATATGATCACATAAAATATTTCAATAAGATATCTGTAATTTTTTCAGAGATATTAAGTTCTTTTTTCTTGGATATAATTAAGAATTACTATTTATTTAGGAATTTCTACAGTGCTGTAGATTTCCAACACCAAACAAAATAATAACAAGATTAGTAAAGCCATGGAAAAAATACTTGAGCATCAGGAAGTCAGAGTATTTTTGAGTTCCACGTCACGTGACAGCGCGGTTTACACAAGTCGACATTCCAACATGCAGGTTAGTTTATTGATAGTCTGTGATCCATGTGCTGTCGTCTATTGAACACTCAAATAGGCTGTATCTGATAGACATATGGCTTAATATCAGCTGCATGTTGGAATACCGAAGGCTGTTCACGTAACATAGGACGTCCACTATTTTATCATCTTGCTCCGTTGTTCCCTATCCAACGCATGTTTCCTGTACTCCCTTCACCTCCGTATATTTATCATTTATCACTTCGATTACATCCTTTTCTATGCCCATTAAGCGTCGTATTTCTATCGTCTCTTTTCTTGACTTCCTAGCCAATCTTCTAAAGAAGTCTAGTGTAACAGTTCTTAATTTTCCTCCCTCTATTCTGTTTATTATCTAAGTTTCCATGCAGCATCACACTCTCAAGTATTTATTTATAAATTAATTTCTTTGTTTCAGCTAAAACAAGTCATCTAGGAGAAGAAGACTCCGAAATCAAACTCCTGACTCTCCAGGTTGGGGGATGTAGCAGTGGGCCAGCTCCTCATTCAACGGAAAAAAGGAAATGCTAAAAAACCAAACAATAAGCCTCAGAAGGGTTGGACAATGAAAATTGATACCAAAATTATAGACATTTAAAATTAATAATTTATAAAAGAATTGAAAATAATAATTATCAATAAAAAACAAATAGAGAAAATGAATATATCGCGAATTTAAAAATATGAATAGTTTAATCAGTTTTGGTAGTGTTACCACTCGAGCAAGCTTATTTCTCATTGACAAGTCGATTCAGAAACATCGTTATTTTTGTGGGAAACTTCTGAGTGCGTGAAACACAAATATTTGTTTTTCTTCACGTAATGTAGGACTTACACCCGCTAGGTCAATGTGTTCCAGCTGAGTTTCTCGCCAGTGAGTAAGGGCGTACTCGCCGCCTTGCGTGAGTAAACCTGCAACACGCCGCACAGCTCTGCTCTGTGGTAAGCCGCCGTCACGGCGCGGCGGGTACTGGCGGAGACCTGCGACAGAGAATGAGTGAGGTTGCTATAACTTTTGGCCAGTGACGTACTTGCTGTCATCCTTAGCCGCTCTCCCGAGTGAAACATGTTTTCTTCCTGAATGTGAATAACAATATTAATAATACTAATAATGATAATCTCTATTAACATGAAGTGGATGGAAGAATGAGTGTTTGTAAGTATAACAATAACTTTGTTTAACGACGTTGTCAATTAGAGGAACACGTAATTTTTTATATATATATAATGCTCGACCATAGCTAAATTTATTAATTATAAATCTAATAGCGATCCTTTAATGGACCTCCATAAATTCAAACTTTCATTAAAGGACTGGTCTTCATCCAATGGTACAGTTCCATTTTCATTAGTGGACAGGTGTTCCACCAATCAGAGAATTCCCATGCAGCAATGCACACCGCAATATTGATTTGTTCTCGAACGCAGCTAGTGCGAGTTTAGAAAACACTAAAATGTCTGACACTGCTGCCAGTGAGATGCAACTTACTCCACCCGCGTAAGTAACATGTAACTTACACAAATTAACCTCAATACAGCATCAACTTCCAACAATATTGCACTAATCACAGTCCCTAAGCAAATTAATCTCACTAACTGTACAATAAATAACTTATACATGAAATAAAGTTTCGTCTGAAAACCAATATATTCAATTTGTCTTCTATTTTTCAATATTACGTAGCATTCCAAGGTTATCGTTTTCATCATGCAACTGTCACGTGCTGAAAACGAATCGATCGTTTAGTGCCTGCGCAGAACTCCAAATATCAGCTGATGCAATATGTAGGTCATTGTCCCTGGTGAGTGTGCAACATTTTACAATATTTCAACTATAAAATTAGGTTTATGGTCGAGCATAAATTGCGTATGAAACAACTATAATGGTAATTAAGACGCTCGTATGAAAATTAGGAAACTCAGTGTTTCCTAATATATATATACCGTGTCTTATTGCCATTAAGTCTCATTGCATAATATAGTGTTCCGTCCTAATAAACATTTTATTTTAACTTTAACACAGTATTATAAAGAACCACACATTGGTTTTTACTTTCTCTACTGGTAGGTAGAGGAAGTATAGTTTTCCACCCAAGAATTCGATGTCGAAATTTCACTGAAAATATGTTTTGTGACTCCCTGAATAAAATAAAAAAAAGCATTTTTAGAAAAAGGTCCGTGTGTGTGTCTAAGTCTGTGGGCAGCGTAACTCAAAAACCAAAAGTGGGTTAAAAACCAAAGTTGATATTTAAGCTCAATGTCTTAGAAGGATGTGACACGAAGATTTTGAAGAAAATGGCTCTAACGATTTTGATTAAAATGTCATATGTTTAAGATATTTGTATGACAAATGAAATGCATATTTGGAATTTTCTGGCTATAGCCCCTGTAGTCGTATTTACTCTGGACGACTTTTGCATAACTGGTAAACCGTTAGAGATAGACCAAATCTTACTCTACAAAAAATGTCTCACTAAATCAAACAATTTATGTCTGGATACATTTTTTGTAGAGTGAACCATTTCGGAGATATTCCTTGTTATTTGTGTTAGTTTCGGGAAACTTAAAAACGTTCGTGAAATGGAACATCGTTGTTCATTTTTTATATGTTAAGAGTACAAAGAGAACGGAATCTCAAAGCTTTAAAACATTTGACTATCGCACAAAGTCTACTGTATTCTAATATTCTCCTTGTACCTACAAGGAAATAAGCAATAAGATAATTTGTACAAATGTTTATCTCAACTAACACGAAGAAGATATAGGAATAAGAGTTTGTAGGAATGGTTAGTACAAGAGTAGCCCTTGTGTTGTGGCATTTTTCGATTTAATGAATATCAGGCTATGAAAATGTTCAATAAAAATTAATTTCAAAAATTTCAAAAATAACAATCTGAATCTCTTAAGTAATAATTCATGAAGATTTGTTGAAAATTAGAAGTTCGGTTAATCATTTTAACAACGCGTCTGAAAGGAACATTTTCATCACAAGGAAGGAAAGGAATCGAGCGCCCTACATATGCGAGTCCGTGTGTTTCCTATGAAATCTCGATTTAGAATTTTTAGGTTAAACGCAATGTCTACCTTCTCTGCTACTACCTACGTCTTAAGGAAAGTTAAACAAGTCCTAACCTGATAATATCAGGCGCGGTTCCTCAGGGTAGGCACTGCCTACCCTATCGTAATACATCAACAAATAATGTTTAACTATGATTCTGCATTTTATCATTTGAACCGTCATTTTCCCCTAATTGCAGTTCAAGAAAAATTTTCTCGGTTATAATGACCAGCGCATGGTCAAATCCTTTAATCTCAATTCCGATTCATCAAAACTGCGCTGCGTGTTTGAAACGCGCGGCAGAAATGATACGCATGGAACCTGGGTAGTGGAGAGCAGGCTAGCTTAACCTCTGCCTGCCCGGCCCCATTTCCTCAGTACGAGGCCCTTGAACAGGGATAAGGAAACATTCGGTCTGTATATGCACTCCGAGCATGCGTAGACGCGTCTGCCAGCAGTCCGAACACTTGCCTGCCCAAATCCGAATTTATGCGACATTTTCCGAACAGCCATACTCCACGAACGAAGATTTCAGAGATCTGAATCTGTCGTTATCTCTGTGTAATACCAGTATGACCGACTTAATTAGTGAACTATTACAAATTTCGCTTTCGCGGCGCACTGACAATGAAAAGAGGAGTGTTTTAGCTATTTAACACAAAGCTGCAGTCAGACAATTTTTCAATTTCTTAATCTATTTTAGTCATGGGCGTCGCGAAACGGGGGCAAGGGGGGCCACGGCCCCCCCCCTTGGAAGTTGGTGAACTTCATGTGCAGTCAGTTACTAACTATTATTTTAATTTTGATGTAAAGAACAATTTTTGTTTAGCACAAATTAATACGGTTATCTGCAACAAATACTATAAATTTTGACAGTAAAATAATGATTTAATATTATATGATGGCAAATTTCCAACATGTGCCCCCCCCCCCCTGGAAAAAAGTCTGCCGACACTCGTGATTTTAGTTTTGGTGGTAATTCGTCCGTAAGTCACACTCATTCACTCTGCTCTTATTAAACAACCAAACAATATATTGTTTGCGTTATCCGCAATGACTTCGCCCCCTATATTTCGGATAAACGGGGTTTATTATTATTATTATTATTATTATTATTATTATTATTATTATTATTATTATTATTATTATTATTATTATTATTATTATTATTATTATTATTATTATTATTATTATTATTATTATTATTATTATTATTATTATTATTATTATTATTATTATTATTATTATTATTATTATTATTATTATTATTATTATTATTATTATTATTATCATCATCATCATCATCATCGCCGTCGTCGTTGTTGTTGTTGTTGCTGTTGCTGCTGTTACACTTTGCCTACCCTAAAATTCTGACTGCGAGCCGCCACTGGATAATATACACACATTACCTGTTGTGCTGTCTCCAATAAAAATTCCTAGGTTTAAAACTGAGAAACTGGTATGCCTGAGTGGGTGTCTTCTAGCACCCTTTGTGTGTTAATGTATCGTGTAGGTATATAATTTGAAATTAAAGCGCAATGGCTGACCGGCAGTCATTTGTTCTGTGTGTGTGGGGGAACGTAAAGAAACAGATATACAATCTCTTTGGCATCAACCACTGCTACTAAATCCACAACTTATGTCTAAATGCGTTTTTTCGTGGAGTGAATAAGAGTTTGTAAGAATTGTTAGTACAAGAGTAGAGAAAGTCATGTGAGTGTGGGAATGCAGTTTACAGCGTCAATGCAACACTTTCTTTTGTTTGCCTACTAGGAGTGTTTTCAAGGCTAACACACGCATTAAGCAATTATCTCACCAAAGACAGACTTGTGGCCTACTGAGTTGACGCATGCGCAGTTAATGTTGTGCGTGAGATATTTTGATTACGCTAAAGACCTGCTTCTCTGGCTTGAATATAAAGTAATGATATGGCTGCAATTTTACAGCATCTGTGTATGAGAAAATTACTTCTAAATATGTCAAGACCAACACGCTAATGTCAAACAACAATGCAGAGAAGGCTGTAGCTCTGTGCCTAACGATAACCACAAACGACGTAGCAATTGCTTCTTAAATGTTTACCTTGTCTGCCATGTACCGTGGTTTTCACATATGAGGTGCTTTGTAAATCATATTAAGCTCACATTTTTACGACAAAAACACTGAATGTGACGAACAGAAAAATCAAGACAGATGTATTCAGTTTGACTTTTATGTTTTCAAGGTTATCAGTTCCATCATTGTGCAGGAAACGAATCGATCGTTTAGCGCCTGCGCAGAACTCCAAATATCAGCCGATGCAATATGTAGGTCATTGTCCCTGGTGAGCGTACACTTTACAATATTTCCACTATAAAATTGGGTATATGGTCGAGTATAAACATAACTATAAGTATAACAAGGGCATAACGGATGCAGTAACACCAACAATGGCCATAGCTTTACCATGGTTATATTTTACGAACAGTGTGCGATACTAATGCAACCTAACCTAACAATGGAATACCACCAAATATAACCAGACTGTGCCATGATGGCGAGGGGGGATGCCACAGTGGTTGGGGGCATTCCAATAAGCTGTTTCCTGTATATCAACGATGCCCAAAGTTCACGAAAGAGGGGAGTTTGGATTTATCTCCGTCCACTATACGCGGACTTTGTCTCTCTTTAACCTCCAGCTGTGGCGGGTTGGTAATATGTAAGTTACGTTTGATTTGCGAAACCACTTTCAAATCTTATGCGATAAACATCTGTTCATTAGCGAAGTCTATCAATATTTGGCGACAAAGTCGAAGTGACAGAAGATACACCAAGTGATCGTCGCGTAACATACTGCGATATAAACTTTTAATTTAATTGAGTTTGGAGGAATCAATGAATGGAATCGCTGTTTGTGTGCGTCACTGGATACTGACTGTGTGCCCCTCCGACTGAGGGAGTGGAGTGCGAAATAGTCGCTCTTTACATAAGCTTCTCCAGAGAGAGAAGGTTGGACATCCCTGCTGTACAGGTTTAAGCAACATTACGCTGCTCAGAAAAGAAAACCGTCTATAAAAGGAAAGAGTTGCATTTCAGATGCTAAACCTATCCTAAGTGCTCGCAACAAAGGTCAGTGTGCCGAGGGCAAACATTTTGAGGTCCCCTGTGTAGCAAACAAACGTCAACAATGACTGGTTTTTACATCCAAGGTTGAAGTTTTTGTTGAAAGAGAAATGTATTGCTGTTGAAGTACAGATGCACCGCAGGTGAAAGTTTCAAGGCCACACACAAATTACACTTGACATTGTGATATAGGAATATCTATGTAAACACAAGTAAACCGTTAAGACACACTCTCTATTGGAATAAGGGCAAACTCCAACACTTTCCCATTTGTAAACACTCCTTTACTGAGTGCTTGTGTACTGGGGTTCTTTAGCATCATTGATAATAACTATTTCATGGTCAGTGAGGAGCAGATAGTGTAGGTACCTTTTGTAACGAAAATAATGGAGTTTCACTAAATAGCATAGTTTTTTGTATAGTGAACCATTTCTGAGATGTTCTTTGTAATTGGTGTGAGTTTAAGAAAAAGCTTTCGTAATGGACGATCGTGATTCACTTGTTTTATACCTTAGCCATGCAAAGAGAACGGAATATCAAAGCTTTAAAAGAATTGACTATCGCACAAAGCCTTACAAGGAAATAAGCAATAATTTCTGCAAATGTTTATCTCAGCTAACACGTAGAAGATATAGCAATAAGAGTTTGTAAGAAAGGTTAGTACAAGAGTAGAGAAAGTCACGTGAGTGCAACACATCAGATATTTTTAGTTATTTCATTGTGATCTTTACTCGGCCCTCTCTAACACTTTCAACTGTCATCTCGAATGTCCTGCGTTTGCCGGTTTAGAGCTAGTACAGTTTTCAGACAGAATCAATTAACCAACCAGGAAATAAACAGTACTTTTAAGAAAATCCACTCCAAACGAAACCGTGAACCTAATACAAAGAAAGAACATGCAGGCTTAGCAGTCATCCCTTATTGTGGCGCCCTGTCGGGGAAAATTGGAAGATTGCTCATGAAATATCAAATAAAAACCGTATTCAAACCCCCAACCAAAATAAAACAGTTTTTAGGCTCTGCTAAAGATAATTTAGGTCTTCGTGCACCAGGCATTTATGAAATCCCATGCAGTTGCGGCAAAGTTTACATAGGACAAACAGGTAGAACTGTAGAAGATCGCATCAAAGAACATCAACGTTGCATTAGACTAGGATACCCAGAAAAATCCGCAGTGGCTGAGCACACATATAATACAGATCATAAAATCAAATTCGCCTCTACAAAAATTCTTGAAAAGTCCTCTAGGTACTACGATAGGGTGATTAAGGAAGCTCTATACATTAAAGCGAATAAAAACAACTTCAACATGGATGAAGGCCTTCAAATCAGCAAAGCATGGACACCAGTCATTCAGCATATCTCTCCTCCACAGTGCAGAGAAGCATCAGCAATCACCTGATTGGTTCCGCACGTGCCTCCATCGGCCGGAGCTGTGCCAATGGTAAAAAAGTGGGCGGTTCTTATCGGCCGCGCTCGAGGTATAAATATCGCAACAGGGAAAAAGGCGCCCGCGCCACCACCAAATGGTCCCCCTCCACTACCCCAAACCCCACAGGCACCTACCGGAGATCTGAGTGGTCTGAGAGAAGTCCTAAACCTGCTCAAGGAGCTCAACCTCACAGCCCTCTTAGCAAAATTGCAGCCTTTCCTGATTAAATTCAGAAGCTGCACGAGCACTATGGAGAAATTAGAAACCATAATATGCCTCCTCTCAACCCTCCTAGAGTAAATGGCCTATATAAGGGGAGGTACAATTTTAACTCGCGCGCTCCTGTGGAATGCAGAAGGCATCCACAGGAAACAACACGAACTTGAAAACTACCTGCGGCGTAACAAAATTGACGTCGCATTTATATGCGAAACAAAATTAAAGCACGAGCACACCTTTAAGCTCCAGGGGTATCAAATCTTTCGAAACGACAGAATTGGCAGACAAGGGGGAGGGACTGCTATTTTGCTTAAAAATACCATTGCTCATGCTTCTGTTCCGCTACCTACAATGGCAGCGTTAGAGTGCACGGCTCTCAAAACACGTGTTAATAGTCAAACGGTGATGCTGGTAGCGCTTTATCGGCCCCCCAACTCCCCAGATTTCATACGTGACCTTGAACAAATCCTCGCTTTAGAGGAGCATGTTATAATTGCAGGAGATTTCAATGCTCGGCACCCCTGGTGGTATTCACGCCGGGCAAACGCGGCTGGAAATCTCCTGGTTGAACTTATAACTGATAATGACGACATTGAGGTACATCTTCCCCCAGAACCCACGTTTTGGCACCGATCAGGGCACTTTGACCCCGAGATTTTGGACATCGTACTTACAAAAAATGCGACACTGTTATGTAACTTTACTGTGTATCACAGCCTGGACTCCGACCATCTTCCTGTGCATTTCGATATACAGGGTGGCATTTCAGCCGGTGCCTCTTGGCCTCGAAGGAGGGCTGAGACCGACTGGAATATGTTCACCTTCGAAATGCACAGGATGGCGCAACCCAGGCTTTCATACTATAGCGAGGCAGACATAGATGTCGCCATTGAAAACTTCACTGCCTCGCTACACACAGCCAGAAGAAGTGCTACCACATACACCACAAGACCACCCGGTTTTTGCACGTACCCCGAGGTAGAGCAACTCATTGCGCGGAGACGACGCTTAACAAAACTGTGGCGGTACACCCGTCAGCCTGAATATAAAGTGCAAGCAAAATGGCTACGCAACATCATTCGGCATCAAATTAAAATCAACAAAACTGAACAGTGGGAAAACAAAATGCTGAGTACCACCCATTCGGACTCTTCTTTGTGGAAATTACTCAAGGCTTTCAAGGTTTCCACGAGCGTCAACTCCGCAACTGAGGCGCTGCACACTCAAAGCGGCTTGAACTTCTCCGCAGAGGAGAAAGCCGAGGTCTTCGCTGACTGTCTCGAAGACAGATTCAGCGAAAATCCAGTGACCAACCGTGAAATAGAACGGGAGGTCCAGGCATGGGTACAAACCTGGGTGGCGCAGAAGCAAGAGCAACAACTACCCACCATAACACCGCAGGAAATTTACAAGCTCATTAGGAAATTGCCTAATGGGAAAGCTGCCGGCCCAGACAAAGTGACTAATGAGGAACTTAAACATCTCCCGAGAAAAGCTCTGGTGCAACTAACAAAGATATTTAACGCCTGTTTGCAGCAAGGCTATTTCCCCTCTACTTGGAAACGAGCCAAGGTCATCATGCTCCCAAAGCAAGGGAAAAGCACCAGGCAACCGCAAAACTACCGCCCCATTAGTCTCTTGTCTACTATTGGTAAATTGCTCGAAAAACTTATACTTTCTCGACTTCAAAAACAAGTTTCGGAATCTCATGAACTCTCAAATTCACAGTTTGGTTTTCGAAAAGGACATTCTACTGATTTACAGCTTCTCAGACTAACAGATGACATAACAGAGCAATTTAACAATGGGGCTTCAACGTTGGCGCTATTTCTGGACGTAGAAGGCGCATTCGACCGGTGCTGGCACAATGGCCTCATTTACAAACTGCACCACAATTTCCCGGCTCTTCAAAATTATCTATACCTGCTGCACAATTTTCTAGAAAAACGGAAGTTTTACGTCCAAGTGGGCCGCTCCTTTTCACGGGAGCGAGTGATGCGGGCTGGCGTCCCACAAGGGGCAATAATGTCCCCTTTTCTGTATATATTATTTACTAATGACTACCCAGTGGACGCCAGATGCAAGGTCGCCATGTATGCTGACGACACTGCAATATACAACCACCATAGAAACCCACGTTTCGGCCTTGCAGAAATGCAACGTTATGTTAACAACTTCCTCTCATGGCAACATGACTGGAAAATCAAAATTAACCCCGACAAATGCCAGCTAATTCATTTCTCTAAGCGGCGTCACACTTTGGCAAAGGACCTAACGGTCGGTGGTCAAATATTGCACTGCCGTCAGCAGGTTAAATACTTAGGTGTCACCTTGGACCGCACAATGTGTTGGTCCACCCACATAAAAAATAGCGCCAATAAAGGCAGACAGCGGCTAAAGTTGTGCGCCCCCATCTTCCGCAGTAAACAGTTGCGACTGAAGTCAAAACTGATATTATATAAGTCATTTATTCTCTCGGTGGTCCTGTATGCATGTGTGGCCTGGGCGAATGCCTCCAAAACCGCCCTGAAACAACTCCAAACCCTCCAAAACCTCTTCCTCAGAAAAATCCTCTCTGCTCCACTTCTCACCACCACCCAAACTCTTCACCTCGAAACTCATATCCCGTTCATCCCGGAGGCAATTGAAAAACGAGCAACGGCTGCCTGGACGCGCATTAGGAACCACGAAAACAACGTGATCGCCAATATCGGCAAAGGCGAGCCGAAGCACCGCAAGCATAATAGGATCAAAATGTTCTAGAAGCGGCTCGGCTCGCCGACTAATGCGCGTCCACGCAACCTCGTTCCTAGGCCACATACATGTTATGGCAGAGGCCCTCGCCTCGAATATTCAGGAGCTGCCACCGCGGGACTGTGTATATACGAAGTGTAAATAGTGCAGTGTGCTGGGACGCATTTCTCTGGTGTGCCCAGTGAAGATGTGTGTGTATGTGTGTGTGAGAGTGTGCGTGGGTGAATGCGTGCGTGAATGTGTATGTAAATAAATTGTAAGTATGTACATATGTATATATAACACAAAGAAGAAATAGAACTTAAAAAGACAAAATAAAACTATTCTCGGTGACCTACAGATGGTCACCGTATGGGTTTTTTGTTGAAACCGAAAAATGTGTATATATAAACAAAGTTAAATGTAAATAAAAATGTTAAATATAGCCTGTAAGCCGGGCCCATTGTACCGGCACCAGGCCAACACTTTTCTAATAAATAACTTGAACTTGAACAACTTTGGCATAGCCGCGTTACCAATGCCAAGGGGCGAGGGCTCTACCGCCTGATCAGCGGTAACCCAAGCATTCTTGCGCATGGACCGAGAGGACCTACGTTCCATCCGGCCCGAGGGAGGCCAGATGTGCTCGATATCATGGTCACCAAAAACATCCCTTTTCATCTAGACCTCTCAGCGGTCAATGAATTGGACTCCGACCATGACCCTGTCTTGGTGGATTCCAACATTGACCTGCCAGCTCTGGTCACTCCAGACTGGACATACGAGGTCGACTGGGATGCAGCCATCCATGAACTCAACCAGTCTGTGGACCCGCGTCCGCGTGTCGATTCCATCGATACACTGGAGGCGGCAGCCACGGCATTCTCCCAACACATCCGGGATGTAGTGCGTGCCCACACGCACCGCATTCCATCCGACATACCTAACCCTCGCACCATTCCCATCGAACTCAGACAGTTGCTCAAAGCCAAAGCAACTGTCCGAAGGCTCTGGCAGCGTTTCCGCCATCCCAGGATACAGGCCGTCTACCAGCGGTTCAAGTCCCTGTCACGACGCCTGCTGCGTTTACACCGCAAAACAGCCTGGGAAAACACGATGGCAAACGTAGACCTCTCCGAGAAACAACCATGGCGGATAATTAGGTCCCTTAGAAACGACAAAAACGCACATCAGCATCCTCTACATGGCACTCGCGGGAGACTCTCTTTTGAGCCCCAAGAGAAAGCCACGGCTTTCGCAGACCATCTAGAGTCCCAATTCGAACCCCGGGAAGATGTCCAGGACGAAGACTTTACTGAACTCGTGGAGGCGACGGTAGATTACCTCTATGAGGCACCTCCGCCGCCACGCGCAGAGATCCAAATCCCCTTAGTCACCCCAAGACAGGTGGCTTCTGAAATCAGAAGATTAAAACCTGGCAAATCCCCTGGGCATGATGGCGTCACGGCGCCCATGCTCCAGCACCTTCCCCGAAAGGCCGTAGTCCATCTGACGAGGATTTATAATGCATGTCTGCAGCTTCGTCACTTTCCTACTTGTTGGAAGGAGGCGAGGGTGGTCTGCATTTTGAAGCCCGGCAAGGACCCGGTTTTCCCTTCCAATTACCGTTCCATAAGCCTATTACCCATCGTTTCAAAAATCTTTGAACGATTATTCCTATCCCGCCTCACTCCTCTCTTCGAGGAAAGGCAACTTATCCCGGATCATCAGTTCGGTTTCCGTCATGGACATTCCACTACACTACAGCTGAACGGCTGATTGAGAAGGTTGCCCTGGGTTTCCAGGAAAACTTCAAAACAGTCGCGGTGCTTCTGAATGTAGAAAAAGCCTTTGCAACCACATGGCACCAGGGGTTACTGTACAAACTCAGAGAGGCTGAAATCCCTCCCCCCTACCGCACCCTGATTGGTAGCTTCCTTCGGGATCGCTCTTTTCGGGTGCGGGTGGAGGGGAAGTTGTCCTCGGTCAGACCCATAGCGGCTGGAGTTCCGGAGGGTAGCGTGCTATCGCCGTTGCTCTTTGCTGCCTACATGTCTGACCTACCCGTGGAACCGCATACTGTTACGTGCCAGTATGCAGACGATGTCCTCATACTGGCACAGAACAAAAATGTTCGGTACTGTTTCCCTCCACTAAAGAGACAGCTCGACGCTATCGGCAGGTGGAGTGAACAGTGGAGAATGGCCATTAGCCCGCAGAAGAGCTAGGCTCTACTACTGGGCAAAGTTCGAAACTGGCGGCCGGGTGTATCCCTGGCAATGCGGCGGAGAAGAATCCCTTGGGTTAACTCTGCCAAATACCTGGGGGTACTACTTGACCGTGGTCTAACCTTCACTCCACATGTCAGAACAAAGGTCGGTCAGGGACATGGCGCCCTGAGACAGCTATATCCCATACTCCAATCAACCATGCCCACATACCTGAAACTACGCTTGTACCGTGCGATCGTCCCGCCCCTGATCCTGTACGGGTGCGAGGTCTGGGGTACGGTGGCTCGTTCCACCATCCGCAGGCTGCAGACCGTGCAGAACAGGGCGCTTAGGATGATCTACGGTACCGACCGTAGGTTTCCATCACACATCCTTCACACTCATTCCGGCATCCCATACATTGTGGACGTAGTGCGGGACAGGACTCGCACAATGTATGACAAACTCATACCTCACCCAAACCAGCTGGTGAACACCCTGGGGCAATATGACCATCGCCTCCCTAGGCGGAGACAGAGCTACCGTCTACCCAAGGACGCCCTTGGCTGGTAGGTACCGCTTTGCCTTCATCATCCTCCACACCTATCACCTATTCCCCTCGGTTTCCTGTCACTGGCACTACATTGCTCGTCGACCATGGCTGACGAAGTAATCAGTAGGGAAATGGTCGCTTGGATGGCTAGACATCCAAGATCCGACAGATCCCGCCGCCAGTGACAATACAGGAACCCACCCTGCACCATCAGACATTACAAAGACAAAAAGCCTGCTACATATACCAACCTATACCACCACACGGGTAAATCCGTATTTAAACGGATAGGTACCGTGGCCACCTTACCATCCGCCTGGGTTAACCCAGACGACTAGTACTCACTCCTGGACTCCAACTTTCTGATCGCTGGCCCGGATGAACCAACGTTCACTCCGCACATGCCAAATCACGCGCCGGACGTTCTAGATATCGCCCTGCTAAATAACATACCGTTCAACACTGACTTTAAAGTCCTACAGGAGCTTACATCGGACCATCTGCTGGTCTTGATATCAATCAATGCTCCTATCGCGTTTAAACCAGCTACTTTAACACGCAACTATAACCAAGTAGACTGGGAAACATTCAAAGATACGGTAGACTACTACCTGCCAGAGCTGCAAGTAACCTCCGCAGCAGAGCAGGACGTAGCTATAAACAAACTAGAAATGACAATAAAGATAGCCACCACGGCCTGCGTGCCCTTAAGGCAACAACAGGTTAGAAACGCCAGATTTCCACATGACATAAAGGTGCTACAGAAAGCACGAAACAAAGCCAGACGCAAATGGCAGAAAACAAGAAATATAATACACCGAACTGAATACTACGAAGCCAGGGATTTAGTCAATGAACGCGCACGAACGTTCATCCAAAACCAATGGAACGACACATTGGAAAACCTAAATCCCCAACAAAACACAATATGGCGAATAGCCAAATGCCTAACGCAAACGCGCACAAGTATTCCCCCCCCCCCTTCAACACAACAATACTATAGCCTAAACACCCCAGGCAAAGGCTGAAGCTTTTGCGGTCACATTAGAAAATGTGTTCTCCCCCAACCCGGTAATCGGGCAAAACGTAGGCCAAACACAAACACATAACAAACTGCGAAAAACTAACCCAGGCGAAATAGGATGGATTATTAGGCATCTGCCTACCAGAAAAGCGCCGGGACCAGACAAAATACCAAATGTGGTACTAAAGAATCTCCCGCACAGAGCACTCAAGCTTATAGCGGACATATTTAACTACACGTTACAAAATTGCAGGTTTCCTCCTAGTTGGAAAGAAGCCAAAATACTTCTATTACCCAAAGCAAACAAAAATCTGGCACTTCCAATAAATTACAGGCCAATTAGCTTATTAAACACCATAAGTAAAGTGCTAGAAAAAGTTATACTCAAAAGAATCAACAAACACATTTATAAACATAACATACTTATTCCCGAACAGTTCGGGTTCAGAGCCCAACACTCTACCACACTACAACTACTGCGAATGACTGAGCAAATAACGAATGGCTATAACACGAATAAATCAACAGGCGCCCTTTATTTGGATATAGAACGCGCTTTTGATAAAGTCTGGCACGCGGGCTAATTAAGAAACTAAAAGACTACGCCTTCCCCGATACTGCAGTAGCTCTAATTAGGGATTACCTCACTGAGCGGCGTTTTCGCACTACGGTAGAGGAAGCAGTATCGAGCGTGAAGCAGATTAGAGCCGGTGTCCCACAAGGAAGTTTGTTGGGGCCGACACTATTCAACCTTTACATTAATGACATGCCCAACTTAATAAGAACGGACAAATACATCTACGCAGACGATACTGCCCTAGTAACACAGTCCACCCAGCCACGCATTATCCATCAACGGCTCCAAAATGCCTTTAATACGCTTGAGCCCTGGTTCTCCAAATGGAGAATAAAAGTAAACGCACGAAAAACTCAAGCAATAATTTTCACCAAAAGAATCCTACATAGGAAGAATCAGCGTGTCCTCCAGCCGCTAATGTACCAAGGCGAAGGAATCGACTGGAAGGACCAAGTGACCTACTTAGGTCTAGTTATGGACCAAGGCCTTACTTGGAGCAAGCACATCTCCAAGATCAGAGCCAAGGCAAACGCTCAGCTAAATAGACTATACCCAATAATCAACATAAATAGCCAACTCAATATAAACATGGGTCTTACTCTATACAAAACACTCCTAAGACCAATAATAACGTACGCAGCCCCGGTATGGGGATATGCTGCCAAAACACACGTAAACAAATTACAAACGCTCCAAAACAGAATTATAAGAATAATAGCGAAACAACCGCCGGCAGCACCGGCCTCTCTCTTACACAAAGAGTTAAAACTGCACACCATCGAAGAATTTATAAAAAAGCTTAAGCTTTAACGTATACAAGCGTAAAGACAAAAACGGCAATGCCCTAATCCAGCGATTGGGCAACTACAAAACATTGCATAATAAACACAAAAGACCGCTGTCGTTATTCGACAGAGCCTTCAGCCTGGGGGATCCCGAAATCGACATTCAAGAATATCTCGAAGCACTAATAAGACTTCCATAGAAGCAATATTATTACCCATGACTTGAGGCACGACTTGACGTTGGCAGTCTAGCAGTCCTTGCACCTAGTCAAGGCGGCCCAAGGGGGACGCAACCCCCAGTAATATTGACACAAGCTAAGAACTTCTGGACATGATTTACAAAATAAATTAGCATAAATATAAGCTCAAACAGTTTGTGTAAAACTTAAGCACTAAAATACTAAGACGCAGCTATAGCGGAGACAATACTAAAAACTCAAATAGGAACACAATTGACTGACGCAACTATTTGCGACACTAATCACTAAACTATTTCTATATATTCTATATACACTAGTGTACATTGACTGACGCATACACATGCGCCCATTAATACAATTCAATAAGACGCACTCCCCTATTGGAGGTCAGATTAAAAACAAAGAATACTACTAAGTTTAAGTCTCTCCAAATTAATTCTGACTATGTCCTCATGTTTCAGGATGTAACACCGCGACGGCGTTTCCATCCGGAAACGAACCTTAATCCTTAACTAATCCCACACCATGACTTCGCCAGGGCGTAGACAGGGCCTCGGTCATGTTTACGTCCGGCCACCCAATTTCACCCGGCTACGGCCACACGGCCAGCCAACACATATTCTCCTTTGAATCCGCAGGTGCGATTCGCGGTACTGCCGGATATCCTTCCTCGAATTCTCTCCGGTGGAGGTTTTTTTAGTGTGTAGTACCTTCGGGTGAAGCTCACAGTCTCCACTGTGCCTCCCAGTACAGTGGAACTCCATAAATGGATTTTCCCTCCACTCGAAAAAAAAAAAAAAAAAAAAAAAAAAGCCTAGATTCAGTTCCCCTGAGGATGGCTTAGATTTGGATTTATTTAGATTTGGTTTAAGGGCGCTCAACTTCTAGGTCATCAGCGCCCTTAACAGACTCATGGCAATAGCCAGATATAAATTTCACTCAAAAAATAAAAATACTAGCAACAAGAAAAATATACAAAGGTAAAAAGCAGTGGCAATAGCCAGATATGAAACAAGGTGATAAATATGTCCAAAATCAGAAACAGATAATTAAAAATTTTAAATCCTCAAATTGATATTGCACTCCGCTAAAAAATTAAAAACTCTATCAACCGCTGTTTTGTCGTCCGCTAGGACCTCTGCAAGTCTGGCAGGCAGCTGCAGAGAATCCCGAAGGTGCGCTAGAGAGTAACACTCTAGGAGCACATGGCGAACCGACAAAACGTTGTCACACAGCGGACATAGAGGCGCAGGGTCCCTTTTAAATAGGTAACCGTGCGAAAAATTGCAGTGCCCTATTCTTAATCGAGCCAAATTAACCTCCTCGCGACGAGATGTGCGACAGGAAGTTACCCAGTTTATCGGAAGTTCTTTCACTTCTCTAAGCTTATTACCGCGGAGAGCTGACCACTCGTCGTGCCAGGACGACAGCACCGCTCTCCGCACTTCAAGCCTAAAGTCTTCCGAAGTAACACGTGAGATGATAATTTTGGGTTCTGTAGTTGCCGTCTTTGCTGCTAAATCTGCCATTTCATTCCCCGGCAAACCTACGTGACCAGGAATCCATGCACACACCACGTCAATGCCAGAAGCGTGTAAAACATGGAGGGCATCCTGGATACGTTGTACAATAGGGTGGGGGTTGTACAACTGACAAAGGCTCTGCAGTGCACTAAGGGAATCGCTCAAAATCAGGCAGTCACCTAATTTGCGACGGCGAACATACAAAATGGCTCGATAAATTGCATAAAGCTCTGCAGTAAAAATGGAAGTGCTATTTGGAAAACCGAATGTATATGGTTCGGTTCCATAAACATAAGCACATCCAATACCGTTGGTGTTCTTTGATCCATCGGTGTAAATATATTGACGGTCAGAGTAGCCTGACAAAAATTCTAAGAAACACGTGCGGATACTTGAAATAGGCATCGTGGACTTCTGGTGTACGGTCATCCCAAGATCTACATGGAGCGTACCAGATAGCCAAGGGGGGTAAAGTCTCTCGCCCTTGGCGAACATCACAGGCAGTTCCACTCCAAGCTTCACTAGGAGCTCTTGGAAACGGAACCCCGCAGGCTTTAGACTAAGGGAGCTATTTCTATATCGTTCTCTTAGCGTGGTGGTGAAAAAAGAAGCGAACGTTGGGTGCTTAGGCATACATCTAAGCGCACAACCATAATTTGCCAAGAGAATCTCACGCCGATATTGCAGAGGAGGTTCTGCGGACTCGGCGTAAAGGCTCACCACTGGGCTTGTTGGAAAAGCTCCTGTTGCAATGCGGATGCCCCTATTATGGACCACGTCTAATCTTCTCAGCACAGATGGTCGTGCTGACGAATAAACAATACACCCATAGTCTAGCTTGGATCGGACTAATGCGCGATATATTCGCAACAAAATCGTCCGATCCGCTCCCCACGATTTGCCATTCAGTACTCGCATAATATTTAGGGAACGGTCACATCTCGCTCTTAGCTGTGCAATATGCGACGACCAACTAAGCTTCCTGTCCAAGATCAAACCCAGGAAGCGCGTCTCTTCTGCGAAGGGAAGTTCATCTGGACCAAATCGGAGCGAAGGTGGTAATCGTCTCCTACGGCGCCAGAAATTAACGCAGATTGTCTTCTCAGTTGAGAAACGGAAGCCGTTTCTCACGCTCCATTCTCTAAGGTTGTCCAAACATTGCTGCAGGCGCCGTTGTAAGAACGCCGTGCGCTGAGAAGTGCAATAGACAGCGAAGTCGTCTACGAATAGGCATGACGAAACTCCAGGTGGAACACATTTCCAGATGGAGTTAATTGCTATAGCAAAGAGCGTGACACTTAGCACCGAACCCTGAGGTACTCCCTCCTCCTGAACAAAAGAATTAGAAAAAACCGAGCCGACCCTTACTCGGAAAAAGCGGTCCTTCATAAACTCCTGAATGAAAAGTGGTAGGCGTCCACGTATGTTCCAGGCATACAGGGAACGTAGAATCCCTGCTCGCCAGCACGTATCATAAGCCTTCTCAAGATCGAAAAATATGCCAACGGTTTGACAGTTCTTCATAAAGCCGTCCATTATCTGTGTCGATATTGACACAAGATGGTCAACAGTTGAACGGCGTCGTCGAAAACCACACTGGATGTTAGTCAGTAGGTTACGACTTTCTAACCACCATACCAATCGTCCATTGATCATGCGTTCCATCACCTTGCAAACGCAACTGGTGAGGGAAATAGGACGATAGCTGGAGGGAAGATGACGGTCCTTTCCAGCCTTCAAGATGGGAATAACGGTGGCCTCCCGCCAATTTTCTGGGAGTATACTGTCAACCCAAACACGATTGTAGACCTCGAGCAGGAATGCCTTACCTTCAGGAGAGAGCCGTTGTAACATTTGTACATGAATACCGTCCGGTCCTGGTGCTGAACATCGCGAAGATTTCAGGGAATACTCCAGCTCTGCCATGGTGAAAAGGCGATTGTAATCTTCTACGTTTCTAGAACGAAACGAGAAGCCTTGAGATTCCACCTGAGTTTTAATTGGAAGGAACTCAGGGGAGTAGTTTTCCGAGCTAGACACTTGTGCGAAAGCACTGCCAAAGGTATTGGCCACTTCAAATGAGTCAACAACAGCTCCTGTGGCTGTTTTTAGTCCCGCTATTGGTACTTGGGTCGATTTAGCTGCAACACGCCTTAATCTATCCCACACAACCGAGGAAGGTGTGTGTCGGTTAAATGAAGCTACAAATTTGCTCCATGATGACTTTTTGCTATCCTTAATGACTTGTCTGGACCTGGCGCGCATTTTCTTGTACTCGATTAGGTTTTCCAAAGTAGGGTGACGTTGGAAAACCCTAAGTGCACGCCTTCGAGCACGAATGGCATTCCGACATTCTTCCGTCCACCAGGGGACGGGAAATCGACGGGGGTGTGTAGTCGACCGCGGAATCGATTGTTCAGCAGCAGAGAGAATCGTCTCCGTGAGATGCTGCGCCAAATTATTCACTGAGTCGTGCTCGTTGTACGTAAAGACAGCCAACTGGGTGTAGAGGTTCCAGTTGGCATGGTCCAAACGCCATCTGGGCATACGTGAGGAACATGTAGGTTGCGTCAAGAGACTAATAAGACATGGGAAATGGTCACTAGAGTGTAGATCAGAGATGACATTCCATTGTAAGGAGACTGCCAATTGAGGTGAACAAATTGAAAGATCAAGGTGTGAAAAACTGTTATGACTGTCAGAAATGAATGTAGGCTCTCCAGTGTTGAGGAGAGCTAGGTTGTGACTGTCTAAGAAATCGGAAATAAGTGTACCTCTCGCACAAGCGCGACTTGAACCCCACAGCGGGTGGTGCGCATTGAAGTCTCCCACCAATAGGAACGGTGTTGGTAACTGGGAAACTAGACCTTCTAACTCATTGTGAGAGAAGTCATGAGACGGAGGCAGATATAGATTACAGATGGTGAAATGTATGTTTGGCAATTTAATCCATACAGCAACTGATTGTATATCAGAGTGCAAAGGTAGAGTTTGCATATATACGTCATCTCTGACAAGTATCATAGCGCCGCCATGTGCCGGTACACCCTCTTCTGGTGTGACATCACACCGTACTGGGGTGTATCGCCTTAGATGGAAAGCGTCTCGAGGACGCAGCTTAGTCTCTTGCAAACATGCGACCAGAGGTTCGTTTTCTTTGAGCAAGAGCTCAAGTTCTGGCCTTTGAGTTCGAATGCCACGTACGTTCCATTGTAGGATAGTCATATTGCATTGTGTATGGGATACGTAATTCCAAGGTAACGTTTCATTACTTTGGAGCAGGCGGTTGTCGAACTAATTTAGCCCTTTTCTCTCTTGGGCTGACGTTCTTTTCGGACGCTTTTTCGCGCCTCTTTTCCACTGGGGGTCTCCCAGTGTGGGCAGATTCTAGTTCCATGTCCTCTGCCGAGGACGTGCGTCTTCCCATAGCAAACTTGGGTTCGAGTGTCTCGAACCGGTTGCTAATGGGGACCGGCGAAGATGAAAGACGCCGGTCTGAGTCCACCCCTGAAGATTCTCCAGAAGAGGGTTTTCGAGATCTTCGAGGAGATGATCGGGGGCTCTTATATCCCTTTGATGTACTGGGATCGGACGTACCATTTTCTTTGAGGAAGTCGTTTCTTGTATAAGTCTTCTTGAACTTGATCGGTGAGGCATCATTTCTTACGGGCTTGCTTCTTTCTTGTGTTGATCTTGATGATTTTGATGGTGATGTGACGCTGATGTTCTTTACACTTACGGACTTTGTAGACGTTGACGCAGATGTGCGTGCCGATGTTGAGGGCTTTGGAATTGAGCTACGGGCAACAAGTGTCTTTTCAGAAATTGTTGCCCCATTGAAATCGCTGGTCTGCGTTGCGATCTCTCTGCTCGCTACCGCTTTAGCTGCAACAGAGCTATAGGTTCCAGATCTGGGAACAGAGGGTTGGCGTAGACGCAAGATCTTCCGGGCTTCTGAGAAGGGCACCTTCTCTTTAACCCGTATCTCTTGAATCGCTCTTTCCTCTATAAAGCAGGGGCAGTCTCGGGAACTAGATGGATGTTCACCTCTGCAGTTAACACATGAAGGAGCTGTAGTACATGCACCATCGTGGAGTTCATCTCCACATTGAGGGCATGTAGCTAGTCCCTTACAAAGCTCGCTTGTATGTCCAAAGCGCTGGCACTTGAAACACCTGAGTGGGTTCGGAATGAACGGCCTAACTTCGATGGATTCATACCCTGCCTTAATCCTTTGTGGGAGATCTACCCGATCAAAGGTCAGGAACAGGGTACGAGTAGGCTTCAATTCACCGCTTTCTTTGCGATGAACCCGATAAACACAGGTAACACCTTGATCTTCTAGGTTTTCCTTGATCTCTTCAACACTGAGTCCGTCTAATGCGCGGGTATTGACGACACCGCGTGACGAGTTCAACGTCTTATAAAGTTCAACACGTATTGGATAGCTGGCCAACAGGTTTGCTTTTTGTATTTTAGCTGCCTGTTCTGCTGAATGCGCTTCTACAAGAAGCGTGCCATTACGCGATCTAGTGCAAGACTTCACTGGACCAGCTATCTTATCCAGGCCCTTCTGGATTACAAATGGGCTCACCGAAAGAAACTTTTTTCCTTCCTCAGTTCTCGAAATGACTAAGTAGCGAGGACCACAACACTCGACTACTTCCTTTACATAAACTTTTGGTTTGTTTTTGTTTTGAGTTTTGGAACTCATGGCGATGATATCCTCCACCATTGCAGATGTCTCCGATGGCATGCTCACATCCTGGGCGCCACCCCGGCTTAGGTGAGAGTCCTGGCCTGGACCTTGCTCACCCTAGGGTCTCACCTCCCAATGCATAGACAGAGGGACCCAATCGCCTTCAGGAGTGCATCAGCTCATGCAATGGCCCCTCCCCGGGACTGACCTTTATCAGCGGATACGTACACAGATCCTACATGATAACCAGGGGCTGGGACTTACGCGATTACCCAGTCACCCCTTGCGTCACCCCATCCTCCAACCCGCGCGTAGGTTATCCGTCAGACTGTGTACAGGGAGGTATCAGGAGGGAGGTCAAACACAAAAGTGGACCAAAGTTGATTGGGCGTTTGGCATGTGCTCTCTCACCTCTTGGAGGAACCCAATCGAGAGTATGGCTCGGGGCCCCGGGTACGCCAAACCCGTACCTACCGTAGTAGGAGCCCCTGGGGGAGTTTGATTTCGGAGTCCTCTTCTCCTAGATGAGTCGTCAACCAAGACTAACGAGCCCCATCTACCCGTTTGGAATGTTCTTTGCTTCCCCTCACCTCTTGTCTACCAGTGGTCAAAATGACACTTAGTAGGCCGTCTGGATCGGGTACTGAGCCCCTCCGCCACGACAAGGCGACACTCCTTCGGAGGGGCCCCTGAGGATGGCGGCAGAGTTAGTCGCTGAAAGCTTGGGTAGTTACCCTAATCTGACCTGGCTGTTAGCCCAAGAAACTATCATCAATAATCAACGCCGGGAAAGCTTCAAGTCATTAATAGAGCTAGTATTTCCAACAAGACAATCAGTTGTCCACAAGGGCATTCTGAACGTGTAAAAATACGATCTAAGGTTATAGTTAACATCGTTGTTAAATTTGCTGTTATTTGGGTGTTGCTCCTGTCACTGATAAGAATCTTGTGGTAGTCGCCGCGTTTTGTTGTCTCTGACCACATTCTAGGCCATTTTTCAACACTTCTCTTCCTCTTGGTCTGTTATTCTGCTTTTGGGTATGTTCCTACAGATTATAGTCATTTGGTTGTTTACTCTTGCTTGGTTGGTTAATTTATCACTTACTTCGTGCTTTTATCCTATTAAAATAAACGTGTTAGTACTAACTGGACAGACTTTTAAGATTTTACTTAATATTTTGAACTATGGATCCGTACTTCAATAGGTATACTGTAATGGGTGTCTATGAATACAATTTCTGTCCGTTTTGTGACTACGGCTGCGGCACACAACAAAGGAAGCTCGGGGCCGGGCTGCCTTACTCCAGTGGCGGTACGTGTATCAAAGACGCTAGGCTGTCTCACGGGAACAAATACGTGATAAAAATCAGAGCGACAGAACTAAAAGGCATTTTCCAGGTTATTCGAGAAGTGTGCGGCAGCCGGCGTATTTGTAGAAGTTCGACAAAGGATAGTGTTACGTCATTCCGCTATACAGGAAGGCGCGCGCGTGTGTGTATATCAGCATGGTAGTGCCATATCAAAAGTTTTTAGAAACTATATACAGTAAACTCTTGGTTTAACGGAACTCTGTTCAACGAACTAAACTTGGCGTTGGTTATAAATGAAATTTAGAAGATCTGCGATGTTTAAATTGTGGCATTTCGCTGTTTGATCGAGAAGGCTAGTACACGCGTCTTCGGCTACATTCGTGAAAGTTCGTGTACGCGTCACGCGCTCACGTGACTCTTAGCTTCAGTCTGAACTGGGCATTCTCTGGTGAATATAACACTCGTGTTCATTATAGGTCATGCTTGTATAAGATTGTACAAGAAGGAGTTTCTTGAAGAGGTTATGGTCGTCTTGGAACAAGAGAACGACGCTGAAAATGACACGCTTAGCTCGGACACTGAAAAATGTACGGACTTATAATATCAAATCCGCCATCTTTAACTTAGCTGCAGCCTGGAAACAGATGAAGACAGCAACATTAGCTAATGGGTGGTCATAGTTATTGAAAGGAATTGAAGCCGAATAATCTGGTTAAATCTCGATATCCAATTAATAGTACACTAACCTTGAAATCCAGAGCTCCCAGGTTTGATCCCCGGCACCAAGAACGTCCACCTAGGTCAAATACTTTTACCGTAAAATGAACAATTCACCAAAATTTATTTCCTAAATAACTCCTCTACCATTAGCGATATCTGAACAAACGAAACATAGATTTGAAGCTCTCCTAGAGGCGCATCAATCGCCACCAAGAACGTCCACCTAGGTCAAATAATTTTACCGTAAATTGAACAATTCCCAAAACTTATTTCCTAAATAACTCCTCTACCATTAGCGATATCTGAACAAACGAAACACAGATTTGAAGCTCTCGTAGAGGCGCATCAATCGCCACCAAGAACGTCCACCTAGGTCAAATACTTTTACCGTAAAATGAACAATTCCCAAAACTTATTTCCTAAATAACTCCTCTACCATTAGCGATATCTGAACAAACGAAACATAGATTTGAAGCTCTCCTAGAGGCGCATCAATCGCCACCAAGAACGTCCACCTAGGTCAAATAATTTTACCGTAAATTGAACAATTCCCAAAACTTATTTCCTAAATAACTCCTCTACCATTAGCGATATCTGAACAAACGAAACATAGATTTGAAGCTCTCCTAGAGGCGCATCAATCGCCACCAAGAACGTCCACCTAGGTCAAATAATTTTACCGTAAATTGAACAATTCCCAAAACTTATTTCCTAAATAACTCCTCTACCATTAGTGATATCTGAACAAACGAAACGTAGATTTGAAGCTCCCCTAGAGGCGCATCAATCGACACAAAGAACGTCCACCTAGGTGAAATACTTTTACCGTAAAATGAACAATTCACCAAAACTTATTTCCTAAATAACTCCTCTACCATTAGTGATATCTGAACAAACGAAACGTAGATTTGAAGCTCCCCTAGAGGCGCATCAATCGACACAAAGAACGTCCACCTAGGTCAAATAATTTTACCGTAAAATGAACAATTCACCAAAACTTATTTCCTAAATAACTCCTCTACCATTAGTGATATCTGAACAAACGAAACGTAGATTTGAAGCTCCCCTAGAGGCGCATCAATCGACACAAAGAACGTCCACCTAGGTCAAATACGTTTACCGTAAAATGAACAATTCACCAAAACTTATTTCCTAAATAACTCCTCTACCATTAGTGATATCTGAACAAACGAAACGTAGATTTGAAGCTCTCGTAGAGGCGCATCAATCCACTTCTCGAACGTCCTGCTAGGCAAGGGCCCCCTCATAGACAAGGGCCCCTCCTAGACAAGGCCCCCTCATAGTCAAGGCCCCCTCCTAGTCAAGGGTCCCTCCTGGACTAATGGGTCATACCTTTTTCTATGTATGTACATCATGCATACGTAACACAGAAAGGCACTTTTTGAACGGGGCCTCGGAGAGGCTCGACGATGGTCCAGGAGTGTCGGCCGTGGTCCAACACGTATAATTCCCGAGTTTGGTCACTCTCCGTGGAGACGTTCAGTATCGTGTCTGGACGAGCGGGTCAAGCCCGGTTGACTATGTAGTGGGCTACCTGGACTTGTAGCCTCAGGTTTTACAAGTTTTTGCAGAATTTGAACGGATGGAAGGAACGTTTCGAATTTCTCAATTTTTAGGTTTCTTGAGACGGGGAACACGCCTGGACCGGTCCTGAGTCTCTGCGGTCCTCAGTTTGAGTTTTAGAAATTTTTCGCCATTTTTGATCGCTTCTTGCGAAGAAGGGAGAGGAGGTCTAAGGAATCTGACTGCTGGGTTGTGTAGACCTCGGGGAGTACTACCGGGAGCGGTGGTCCGAGTTCGACCTCCGCGACCGACTCGAGAGTAAAAGTGTTTTATGTTTATAGCGTGCGCTACCGCAGGCGCGGGGGGATGTCCCGGGGTGGGTGGGTAGTGGCCCTGGGGCCGAAGCTCCACCTAACATTTGGCGGCTCCTGCGCAAATAGGTCGTCGGCGAGAGCGTCCCGCAGTTTTGCCCGACTTTGGAAGCTTAGATCCGGGCAGGGCGTACAGGTTTAAGGAATCTGAGCACATTTGTGGAAAGCGGTCGAGCTGGACTACAACAACTAGTGGTCCGAATTGGCGGATTTTCCGCCGCTCAAAGTTTAGAAAATTTTTGCCATCTTACGAGAGGTGTGGGCGGGCGCCCGTCTGCGCGATTGCGGATGCGAAGGTGTTTCTGGATAGCCCTCGAGAAGTGCTACCCAGCCGCGGTGTCCTGGTTCGAATCCCGCGCACCGTTGGAGAGTAAATTGGTTTTTTGTCTCTAGAGGGCGCTGGTAGTGCGCGGGGGCGGACGTTGCACCGGCATACGCTGGCATCTTGCCATTCGACCCCGCATCCCGAATTTCGTGACTCCAGCTCGATTAGGGGCGCCGTTATCGATTTTTAAGTCTCTTTTGACTCCTGCGGGCTAACGGCCGGAGATGGCGCCAAAGTGCACATAAGCGATGTTGCTCGCCTCGCCAAGGCGCGTCTTTTGAGCCCTCGCGCGGCGCGCTAGCTCAATTTTGAGAAATCGCCGGTGGCTCAACCGTAAGCGGCGCTGCGGAGCAGATGGAGAACGCGTGGTCGTAGAGAGACGGGGGTTTTTGCATCGGGAGCGCCGAGACGAGCCCTTTCCAACGCATCCCTCGCCGTCCTCGTATCTTAATAAATAAGGTTCATTTTGACGGGTCTCCGTCGTTATGGGAGGTGGGTGCACGGGACCCGGACCGTCGGGTGGGGCACCCCCGTAAAAGCCCTAATCGAGTACCCACTGGGGGGGTCTGCGGCCCATAGGTTCCGAAATATCGTCACTTTTGTAACGTAGGGTGGAGGAGACCGGGAGCGGCGTTTTTGAAAGTGAAGATACAGCAAAATGTCCTCACGCAATGATGTCGGGCGGGCGGGATATTTGGAACAAGGTTGCTGTCCGAGCGTGCGTCAGTCGTGTTCCTGGTGTGCTCCGTCCGTCCGTACGTACCGCGCCAGCTGTTGGGCCGGACTGAGTGACTGACTGCCGTGGAACCTCACTCATCAAGTGCCGATAGGAAGGGAGGGGGCAGGCAGGGGGAAAGTCAGCCAAAGAGCTTGGCACGGAAGAATCACAACTCCGCTCCAAAGCTCTTGACGACGACCAAAAAGATGTGTCCAAGCTCAATGATGCCCAAGGACGCCGCCGCGTGGATCGCTGCTCGCGAACCTGCGATCCAACAGTCGCCTATAGACGAGAACGCAGCCTCCACTTCCTGTACACGTGCTTCTTCTCAAGCCCTCGCAGCCCTCCTGGCCGTCCTCCGTCGTTCCCACAAGCCCGGCCTGATTCCGCCAGCTCTTTTCAGCCTCACCGTCCGTACGGAGAAGCGCCGCTGCTCGCCTTCTCTTAATTAAGTGCACAAACAGCGTGACGCACGTGTGTTTTGTGGCCGGCCGCCATCTGTCGGAGCTGGGAGAACCGGTAGCATTCGTGCTGTCTCTGTCTGACTGACTGACTGACTGAGTGACACGTTCACACGCGGCCAGCTAGCCAGCACGCTGAAGGCTGCCAGCTAGTCGCTCGCTCGGCGAGCCAGCGCGACATTTAAAACTAAGATTTGGTCTGTATAGTATAGTTTGTATAACTATAAGTATAGCAAGGGCACAGCGGATGCAGTAACACCAACAATGGCCGTAGCTTTACCATGGTTATATTTTACGAACAGTTGGTGATACTAATGCAACCTAACCTAACAATGGAATACCACCAAATATAACCAGACTGTGCCATGATGGCGAGGGGGGATGCCACAGTGGTTGGGGGCATTCCAATAAGCTGTTTCCTGTATATCAACGATGCCCAAAGTTCACGAAAGAGGGGAGTTTGGATTTATCTCCGTCCACTATACGCGGACTTTGTCTCTCTTTAACCTCCAGCTGTGCGTTGTGTTGCAGTGGTTCAGTCAGGAGGAACCAATGAATGGAATCGCTGTTTGTGTCCGTCACTGGATACTGACTGTGTGTCCCTCCGACTGAGGGAGTGGCGTGGGAAATAGCCGCTCATTACGTAAGCTTCTCCAGAGAGAGAAGGTTGGACATCCCTGCTGTAGAGGTTTAAGCAACATTACGCTGTTCAGAAAAGAAAACCGTCTATAAAAGGAAAGAGTTGCATTTCAGATGCTAAGCTTATCCTAAGTGCTCGCAACAAAGGTCAGTGTGCCGAGGGCAAACATTTTGAGGTCCCCTGTGTGTAGCAAACAAACGTCAACAATGACTGGTTTTTACATCCAAGGTTGAAGTTTTTGTTGAAAGAGAAATGTATTGCTGTTGAAGCACAGATGCACCGCAGGTGAAAGTTTCAAGGCCACACACAAATTACACTTGACATTGCGATATAGGAATATCTATGTAAACACAAGTAAACCGTTAAGACGCACTCTCTATTGGAATAAGGGCGAACTCTAACACTTTCGCATTTGTAAACACTCCTTTACTGAGTGCATGTGCACTGGCGTTCTTTAGCATCATTGATAATAACTATTTCATGGTCAGTGAGGAGCAGATAGTGTAGGTACCTTTTGTAACGAAAATAATGGAGTTTCACTAAATAGCATAGTTTTTTGTATAGTGAACCATTTCTGAGATATTCTTTGTTATTGGTGTGAGTTTAAGAAAATAAAGCTTTCGTAATGGACGATCGTGATTCACTTGTTTTATACCTTAGCCATGCAAAGAGAACGGAATATCAAAGCTTTAAAAGAATTGACTATCGCACAAAGCCTTACAAGGAAATAAGCAATAATTTGTTCAAATGTTTATCTCAGCAAACACGAAGAAGATATAGGAATAAGAGTTTGTAAGAATGGTTAGTACAAGAGTAGAGAAAGTCATGTGAGTGCAACACATCAGGTATTTTAGTTATTTCAATGTGATCTTTGCTCGGCCGTCTCTAACACTTTCAACTGTCATCTAGAATGTGCTGCGTTTGTCGGTTTAGAACGAGTATTCGCAACAAGACAGTCAATTGTCAACAAGGACATTCTGAACGTGTAAAAATACGATCTAAGGTTATAGTTAACGTCGTTGTTAAATTTGCTGTTATCTGGGTGTTGCTCCTGTCACTGATAAGAATCTTGTGGTAGTCGCCGCGTTTGGTTGTCTCTGACCACATTCTAGGCCATTTTTCAACACTTCTCTTCCTCTTGGTCTGTTATTCTGCTTTTGGGTATGTTCCTACAGATTATAGTGATTTGATTGTTTACTCTTACTTGGTTGGTTAATTTATCACTTACTTCGTGCTTTTATCCTATTAAAATAAACGTGTCAGTGCTAACTGGACAGACTTTTAAGATTTTACTTAATATTTTCAACTATGGATCCGTGCTTCAATAAGTATACTGTAATGGGTGTCTATGAATACAATTTCTGTCCGTTCTGTGACTACGGCTGCGGCACACAACAAAGGAAGCTCGGGGCCGGGCTGCCCTACTCCAGTGGCGGTACGTGTATCAAAGACGCTAGGCTGTCTCACGGGAACAAATACGTGATAAAAATCAGAGCGACAGAACTAAAAGGCATTTTCCAGGTTATTCGAGAAGTGTGCGGCAGCCGGCGTATTTGTAGAAGTTCGACAAAGGATCGTGTTACGTCATTCCGCTATACAGGAAGGCGCGCGCGCGTGGTTTTTTTTTTTTAATTAACGTCCTCCAACATTGTGTCATATCGGAAGAATGAATGAAATGAAATGGGTGAAATGATGCTCAAATGAGCCCGAGGTCCATGGAGCTTTAAGTTACCCGACATTCGTCTTCTCAGGGTAGGGAAAACCTCAGAAAAAACCTTACCCGGATAACTTACCCTAAGCGAGATTCGAACTCGCGACCTCTTGAACGTGAGGCAGACACGCTAACCATCACGCTATCGAGGCGGGCAACGCGCGCGCGCGTGTGTATGTGTATGTGTATCAGCATGGTAATGCCATATAAAAAGTTTTTAGAAACTATATACAGTAAACTATCGGTTTAACGGACCTCTGTTCAACGAACTAAATTTGGCGTTGGTTATAAAATAAATTTAAATGAAATTTAGAAGATCGGCGATGATTAAATTGTGGCATTCCACTGTTTGAATGAGAAGTCTAGTTCCCGCGTCTTCGGCTACATTCGTGAAAGTTCGTGTACGCGTCACGCACTCGCATGACTCTTAGCTTCAGTCTGAATTGGGCATTCTCTGGTGAATATAACACTCGTGTTCATTATAGGTCATGCTTGTATAAGATTGTACAAGAAGGAGTTTCTTGAAGAGGTTATGGTCGTCTTGCAACAAGAGAACGACGCTGAAAATGACACGCTTAGTTTGGACACTGAAAAATTCACAGACTTATAATATCAAATCCGCCATCTTTAACTTTGCTGCAGCTTGGAAACAGATGAAGACAGCAACATTAGCTAATGGGTGGACACAGTTACTGAAGGGAATTAAAGCCGTATAATCTGGTTAAATCTCGATATCCAATTAATAGTACACTAACCTTCAAATCCAGAGCTCCCAGGTTTGATCCCCGGCTGGAGGGTGGATTGTTTCTTAGCCAGGTTTATTTCCCATGCTTCCTAGAACCTGAAAATATAAATGAGAGTGTGATTGTGTGTGTGAACTTAATGTATAACCTTAAATGTTAAAACCAGCGTATAATTGTTTTCGGGTGTTCATATTTTGAATCCGTTTCATAACTTTACACCATAAATTGGCATTATTTACATGTATTTCTTGCAGTTGAAGAGCAGAATATCGCGGGAAAGTTTCGCAGAGTGGCTGCACAATGCGTGCAGGAAAACAATGATGTTCACATTGCCCTAAGTAATAAATATGAAGCCTGAGAGGAAATGTGGACTGGAACAAATTAATATCTTGGTGATTACATCCTACACCGCATTACACACCTCCCAGGCAACTTTTCCCGCCGCTGTTTGCTTCAGATTTTATCACTCTTTTTATGGGCAGCTCCTCGACCTGACGGAATTCCGTTACAGGCAAAAACAAACACACTGCAGATTTATAACGTCGTTCCACACTCTTATCCTCAAGGTGACTCGAAAATGCAACGGAACATTCACATGACTTCCTCTACCCAATGTCATTTATTACTTTCTCTACTGGTAAGTACAATGAAGTATTGTATTCCACCCAAAAATTCGATGTCGAGGTTCACCGGAAATATGTTTTGAGACCCACTGAGTCCAAAAAAAAAAAAAAAGCATTTTTAGAAAAAAGTCAGTGTGTGTGTGTGTGTCAGTCTGTGGACAGCATAACGCAAAAACGAAAAGTCGGTTAAAAACCAAACTTGTATTTAAGTTTAATGTCTTTCAAGGATGCGACACGAAGATTTTGAAGAAAACAGCCCCACCCTAAGCTACCCTTTACATCGAAAATCTTTCGAAAATTTTTATTTTCTTGAAAATAGCTCTAACGGTTTTGATTAAAATGTCATATTTGAGATATTTTTATGACAAATGAAATGTATATCTTGAATTTTCGGGCTTTAGCCCCTGTAGTCGTATTTACTCTGGATGACTTTTGAATAACTAGTAAACCGTAAGATATAGACCAAATTATACTATACAAGAAATGTTATCTGTGTGAGTTTCGGAAAACTTAAAACTTTCGTGAAATGGAACATCATTGTGCATTTTTTTATGTTAAGTGTGCAAAGAGAACGGGATCTCAAAGCTTTAAAAGATTTCACTATCGCACAAAGCCTACTGTATTCTAATATTCCCCTTGTACCTACAGGAAAGCATATGTAAGAATGTTGGTACAAGAGTAGAGAAAGTCATGTGAGTGCAACATTTACAATCTCTACTTGACTATACACAAAAAAATCTGATGCGTTACACTCACATGACTTTCTCTACTCTTGTACTAACTATTCTTACAAACTCTTATTCCTTGCTCTAACCACTAAGCTACCATGGCCAACTTGCCAGTATGAAATTAAATTCCCCAAGCGATTGGTATTTTCCAGCTTAGACCACAAGGGGATCTCACATCAGAGATAAATACCCCAAGGGTGACTTACAATTGTAAGTACTTTATGTCCTGGAATTAAATAACCTTTAGATGGTAATTATTATTTATTTATTCCAACAAACTTACTGCTGGTGTTTTCAAACACACAAGCCGTGTGTGGACAATGTTTAAGAGGTAGAACCGGAACTTAAAAATTAAATGCCATAGCTGGGTAGTTTTTAAATTCCGTTCTCTTTGAACGGCTAACATTTAAAAAATGAATAACGTCGTTCTATTAGGCGAAAACTTTGTTTTCATAATTCACACAAATGACAAGGAATGTCTCCGAAATGGTCAAAAAAAAATTATTCGGACATAAATTGTGTTTTAGCAAGATCTACATTTTTGTATGGAAAGATTTGGTCTATCTCGTACGATTTGCATGTTATGCAAAAGTCATCCAGAGTAAACAGGACTACATGGTCTATAGCCAGAAAATTCAAACTATACATTTTATTTGCCGTAAAATATATCAAACATGTGGAATTTTAATCAAAATCATTGGAGCCATTTTCAAGAAAATCAAAATTTCCGAAAACAGGCAGCCTTAGCAGCCGCATCTGCCTCTTCGTTGCCTGTGATACCCACATGGCCTGGGGTCCAAATAAACACTAGCTGGTGTCCCTGACTCTGTAACTGAGATAGCAGTGTCTGTGTCTTAATCGTTAGTGTTGTGCTGGAGATAGACTGGCTCAAGGCTTGCAGGGCGCTAGGAGAATCGGACCATATAGGTTATAAAACAACCGCGACATAACCTGGAGATAAGAAGTAAAAAAATAAAATATAGCATATAGGTTCGCGGTAAACAGCGAACAGGCGTCCGGAAGGCGGTATTTGTGAAGGTCGCCGTTATGAACAAAACTACATCCTCAACAACATTCTGAAGTCGAAAGACGCTCACCGTACATAACAGATAAGTAGAACGTGTCTACTAAATATGCTCCGTCGTATGTTAACAATTAAACGAGTATAATAAGCGGGTTAATAAGACATTATTAAAAATCCTTGGCTAACCTCAAACACGCCATTTCACACAGCAAACTAGTGTTAAATAGTACAGTGATATTTTTTAGAGGTGGCGCGTGACCTTGTCACTCGCGCATATCCGAGCATCACGCAAAGCGATGGTGGGGGTAAGTTTCCACCAGCAGCCAGCTGGCTAGTAGGCTGGAAGTCGAAGAGATACTAACCAGACACCCCTTTTATCTTGCAATAGACAAGTGGACTCGACCATGAACTACTGCGCAACATTACGACACACGCCACCTCTAAAAAATACCTCTGTACACCATCTGAAGCAATGGCAGCTGCAGTCTACCGTCTCACAACGTCGACACAACCTCCATGAACAACAGCACTACAGCTTTGCTTCAGACTTACCATCAGAGACTACGCTCTCGCTGTAAGTAAATTAACTGATCCAAGTAACACGGGTCTCCAACTCCAGAATATGCACATACCAACCTAAAGTCATCTAAAGTAGCAGAATCACTGGCTGCCAAACACCCTAAACAATGTTACTCTTCAGCTCCGTCCTCTAATTACTCCAAACAGAAGAATCGTTCTTTCAAATGTATGTCCAATTATACAAAACTCACTCATAGAGACTCAGCTAAATGCACATGGAATTAAACTAATGTCAAACATTACCTACATAAGAGCTGGCATCTCTGAGCCAGGACTTTCCCATATCCTTAGTTTCAGACGTCTGTTTTATATAGTAGGCGCAGCTTATTCAGATACCCCAAAAAACAAACTTGACATTTTCCCCCCATTATGGTGCAGTCTGGTTATATTTGGTGATATCCCATCCGTTGGGTTGCATTACTGCCGCCAACTGCTTGTAACATATAACCATGGTAAAGCTACGGCCATAGTTGGTGTTATTGCGTCTGTTATGTTGCCAGTTTATGAACGCATGCAGAGAGGCCAACCCATAGATTTTAAAACAAGATTCTGTTTAGACGCCGTATTAATAAATTAATCAGTAGACGTAATGCTCGTTTTTGCGTGATTTTGTTTTGAATTGTTTTAGAACAGTATATGCAATTATAGTTGTTATTTTTGTATTCGCTACACAGTAGTATATCTCGTATACATTACGATATTTAGCGCTCGGAAGTGATTTTATCCAAAAGTGTTATTGTAGAACAAGATGAGTATGTTCATCATGTGTTGTGTGGTAACGCTGTTCAAGTATTATTATTGTTTGAAAGTATGTTACTTTAACTCTGTGACATTTGAGGTTAGACATGACTTTAGTATGTACGTTGCAGTCGGCAGGACTGCTATTTGTGATACTTTCGTCAGCTGTTTAGTGTAATGTCGCCCATTTTGAACTCCTGGAGACTGCCAATAAACTGCGTAGACTATACTCGACCCAACGGTGTGGAGAAATTACCTCCAAGCATACAGATCCTGTATGAAGGCACTATATACCTAACAGCGGATACCCCTACCTGCTTCATCTGCAAGCAGGAAGGCCACTTTGCAAAACATTGCCGTGAAGCTGACGGTATACAAGAAACTACTCCTCAGGTCTTAAACAAAGACATGTTTCCTGAATTGCCTATCGCTACCAAAAACCTCCAGGACCGTCCCCCTTCCCCTCCTAAAGAACAGCAGCAATCACCTAACCTCACTTCTACCCCTGAGCCCATCCTGCCATTTCAAGACGAACGCAACAATTCCCCAGAACCTATGCTAATGGAAACACAAACAAGACCTAAACGACCAATATCAAACAGCACAACTGATACAGAGGATAATGCTTATGGAAAAGAAGCGCGGCACCTCCTCGCTTCACAGCAGGCTAAGAAGGTTAAGAAAGCAAACCTTATTTCGTCAATAACTGAATCTCTCAGACCAATTAAACATATTATCGAGGCAGACACCCACAAGTATGCACTAAACTTCAGTCAGTTCCAAACTTTATTTAAAACAGTGTTGGAGTAACAACCATTATTCCCATAGCTTTGGAATACACTTCAGATCTAGAATCTCTAGTGAACGCAATGCAGAAACTCTATCCCTACTATACAGAGCGTAGTAAAATTAAAAAAAAAGCTGCTGGAATACATTAATCAAGTCAAGAATGCTTCCGAGCGAACATAACCGAAGTGTCCCGAAAACTAATCGGCATAGATATTGCACCAAATTCCATAAACAAAATTAACATATGAATAACATACTGCAATGGAATATCAATGGTTTCCATGGCAATTTCGAGTTTCTTAAACTCTTAATTAATAAACATAACCCTACAATTATGTGCATTCAAGAAACTACGCGCAAACACGTCTGACAATTTATCCTATCTAACATCCCCCACGAATTTCAGTCAGTCAGATACTAACAAACTAGTAAACTCGTTTGCAGAAGTGATTTTCAATTCCTAGGATGTACCCTGTTTCTAGGAAGACTAAGTTGGTGGAACGAAGAATGTAAAACAGCGATAGCATAAAAAAATAAAGACTATTATAAGTACAAAAGGCAACCTACCCCCACACACAAAATCGAGTTTCAAAAAGCCAGAGCTAAAGCACGTCAAGTAGTAAAGCACAGCAAGAAAGAGTCCTGGCTAACATTCGTGTCCACTGTAAACAGAAAAACCCCGTCACGAGTGGTATGGCAAAAAATTCGCAAAATACGCGGATCTTATGATGGAACACATAATATAGTTTTCCACAATTATACAACAAACACTACAAGTACTGACCCCCAAACCATAGCAAACATACTGGCGCATACTTTTGCAGAGGCCCCAAGAGAAGAAGCTTGCGAAAGCAAGGTGACCCACTGCTACCAACCTGACGAAAATAATCAAGAAAACTACAATGATAACATTACATTCACGGAAGCACTTGAAAAGAGTAAATGCTTCAGTCCAGGGCCGGATAATATACCTTACCTGATGTTAAAATCCTTACCGCAAGATGGACTAGTTTACTTTCACGAAATCCTTAATTATATATGGAACTCAAGAACTTTTCCTAAACAGTGGCGCACAGCAGCTATAGTACTCATCCCCAAACCAAACAAAGATCTTACTTCACCTGAAAGTTTCAGACCTATAGCCCTCACCTGCTCTATGTGTAAAATACTTGAAAAAATTATAAATAACCGACTGCGTTGGAAACTAGAGAAAATGCAGTTCTTCACCGAACTTCAAAATGGTTTCCGCCAGTTTCGATCCACCACTGACCATCTTTTAATACTTGATTCTGAAATAAAAGCTGCATTTACACAGAAACAACATCTCATGGCAATAAGCCTAGATATAGAAAAAGCGTACGATAAAATTTCACGAGCTTGCGTACCGAAAACATCGGTATCCGTGGTAATTTGCATCACTTTAGTTTTCCATTCCTGAAGGAAGTTGTTAATAAAGTTCGCTACAAAGAAACCATGTCAAAAGAAGAATCCATTAATAAAGGTGTTCCACAAGGATTAGTAATCAGTGTCACAAAAAGAAATGTCATTTAAATCTAAAATAAGCAAATACATTGAAGAACATAACCTAGAAGTTCCTGCCATAATGCAAGGAAAGCTTCATTGGAGAATACCAACTGCTCAACTAAATTTGAATATTAAAGCTTACCATAAATCTCATACAGATACATCAGCTGTTTCAAGAAATAACAAATGCCTACCCTAACCATACATTTATCTACACTGATGGTTCCAAAACGGACAGCGACAATGGATGTGCCATAATTACCCCAGATAAGAAACCTCAGCTGAAACTCCCTAAATATTACCTACTCCATATTCTCCTGCGAACTTTGTGCACTTAAGCAAGCTTTGACATACATCATCCAATCTAGTGAGAGTACATTTCTTATAATTTCTGATTCATTAAGCTCTCTCCAAAGTCTCAGAAATCGTTCAACTGACCTCCAACTGCTTCAAGATATCCACAGTCTTTATTCCATTGCTCTAAATAAAAAGAAAATAGTTACTTTCATTTGGGTCCCTTCACACTGCGGCATTAAGAAGCGGACAAAGCTGCTAAAGCTTTGGAACCATCGGTAACTACCAGAGTATAATTCCGGAAACGTCCCAATACCCAGGCGAAAAGTTGACGATACACCGAGTGGAGGGTAGAATAAAGGTATATATATCTGCAAAAAATGTGCTTATTGAGGCAGCTTGTTTTCTAAGCCCTCATAATAAATTGCAAAATAGAAGCATTGAGAAGTCGTTCTTCAGATGTTAGATAAACAACAACAATTGTGTAAGTATAATGAAGTTAATTTCGTCGAAAATACTGTAATCAGCAATTTGTTACAAATAGCAACGATTTAAAAAGATAACAGAACATAATTTTGTGCAATTATCTATTTATATAAAATTGCCACGATTTAAAAGATTATTAAGGATAATTTCGTGGAAAGTATAGCAATTAGCTATTTAATCATGTAAAACAACGATGATAAAAAATTATACCAAAAATAGTGATACTGTATCTTAATATTTGAATGTGTAAGAGTATTAAGAGGAAATAAAACTCGTTACGGACCGCCTCCGTAGCGCAGTTGGTAGCGCACTTGTCCCTGGCGCGCGGAGGACCCGGGTTCGATCCCCGGTACCAGCATGGGGATTTTATCCTCTCTGGGAGGTCTGGCACGGGGTACACTCAGCCTCGTTAGGTACCGGGGGGACCAACTGAGGAGCTGCTTGATGGAGAAGTAGCGGCCTCAAGTCGAAAAGGAGGTATAACTGGCCGAGAGGGTTCGGGGTGCTGAACACGTCCCACCCTCCAGTGCTGCATCCCATCAATGACGCCTGTAGTGGACGGCAAGCCTGGGCCCTTCATGGGCTGTTGCGCTTGGGTTTTATTATCAGTATTAGCATTATTGTTATACATATATAAACTCGTTACGAGTTATTCAAGAGACGAAATTGATAAATAAACTATACATCCATCCATCACCAAGACTCCTGGAAGATCAAATAGGAAGGAGTCATACAGCTAGACGACTGTAGCTACGCCGAGGCTTTCAGGCTTCAAATCTGTTATTAATTGCACCACAACGCGGGCCAATATAAACACATGAGAAGGTGAAGTAAAAGATTAACACATTTTATCGAATTCTAGCATTAAAACGCCTTATTATACAGCATAAATCGTGCTAAATTATCCTATTTCTGACACCAGTGCTAGAGAATGAATGACGTAATTACCGTGGCAATCACGTCATCACAGTTACACAGTTCATTGTTCTGCAATGTGCCTGTATGAAAACGTGTAAGTGCTAGTAATTTGGTTTCATTAGTCAAGTTAACATACTTTTCGTTTCTCCATCCTTAAAACTTTTCATATTCTTTTCTGTAAACATCTTTTGATTTTTCTAGAAGTAATATACTCTCAACATTCCTAGCTTCGTTTAAAATATCAAGCGGAATTCAATCAATATTTTCAATATTCTTATCATTACCTTCCATTTTTCTCTATAGGTGCTGAAACAAATGAAACAACATAATGACATAATGACATTTGCTTAGCAACCATATTACGTCATATATGAGGGCGAATCAAAAAGTAAGTTGCACTTTCAAGTTATAGCCATTTATTAAACCTCATACACATAGGCAACACAGCTATGGCAACATACAATTTAAGTTCACTTTTTCACATAGTCCTCAAGAGACTGTACACATCTATCGGATCGGGTAACCAACTTTTCGATTCCGGATGTGTAGAGATCACGTGCAGTGCTGTGTAACCACCTGCTGGATACAGCTGCTTGCACCTCCTCATCGTTTCGGAATTGTCGTCCACCAAGATCCTTTTTCACCTTACTAAACACATAGTAATCGCATGGCGCTAAGTCTGAACCTTATGGGGGGTGTTGTCTTACCTCCTACTTGAATCGCTGTAGCAGTTCCGACGTTTGGTGGGCTGTGTGAGGTGTTGCGGTGAAAAATTGCATGCCCACAACAAAGAGCAGTGAATATCCATGTAACTGAGCTGTTTAGCCCACAGATATCTGATTGTTGCACGCACCACCAATTTGGAGTGAGTATCCAGTTGGCATGCCATTGAGCCAGGCCCGCTGTGCTCACACAACACGACGGGATACCACACCACCCTACCTATCGGATGTGTCAGCAGTTACTGTAGCTTGCTACAAATTGGCCACCGTCACGACACACGCGTGCTCTTGTGGTGAGCAAGTGCAATTTACTTTTTGATTTACCCTCATATCTCTGATCTCTAATCTATACAACTGTTTCTTATTATTTTTGGAGACATATCGGAATTACAGTGTTTGTCGACAATTTGGTAGCCATGCATATCCAGTCTGCTGTTCACGGGAAAATCGACCTTAGACCTCAGGAGCAGTCCATTCCAAAGTCATGCGCTATCAATTGCCGTATGTTAGTCTCGCAAAAACTGGAAAATGGCTCGACGAATACAAATAATTTCTTTTTGGTTTACTTCGCCTTTGGTTTAGAAAAAATTCTGATGTGCTGCACTCACATGACTTTCTCTACTCTTGTACTAGCTATTCATACAAACTCTTATTCCTATATCTTCTTCGTGTTAGTTAAGATAAACATTAGCAGAAATTATTTTATTCTTTATATTCCTGTAGGTACAAGGGGAATATGGGAATACAGTAGGCTTTAAGTGATAGTCAAATGTTTTAAAGCTTTCAAATTCCGTTCTCTTTGCACGGTTAACATAAAAACAAATGAATAACGACGTTCCGTTGTCCAAAACTCACACAAATAACAACGAATATCTCCGAAATGGTACACCCTACAAGAAAATTTATTGAGACATAAATTGTGTACTTTAGCAAGATCTACATTTTTTCTATAGTAGGATTGGTCTATCTCTAACGGTTTACCAGTTATGCAAAAGTCATCCAGAATAAATACGACTACAGGGGCTATAGTCAGAAAATTCAAGATATGCATTTCATTTTTCATGAAAATATCTCAAAGATATGACATTTTAATCAAAATCTTTAGAGCTATTTTGAAGAAAATCAAAATGTTCGAAAAATTTTCCATGTAAAGGGTAGTTTAGGGTGGGGCTATTTTCTTCAAATTCTTCGTGTCGCATCCTTGAAAGACATTAAACTTAAATACCAACTTTGGTTTTTAAACTACTTTTCGTTTTTGAGTAATGCTGTCTACAGACACACAAACACACACACACACGGACCATTTTCTAAAAATGTTTTTTTTTTTTATTCAGGGGTCTTGTAACTGCATAAAATGCTCTAAAACAATTCAAAACAAAACCAGGCACACACGAGCAATACAATGGCATCCACGGGTCTAAAGATTATCCTCTTTTAAAATCTATCGGTTTACTTCCCTCTAACGTGTTCAAAATTGAGGACTTCCGTGCCAAAATAGCGGTTGCAATAACACCAACTATAGCCGTAGCTTTACCATGGTTATATTTCAACAGTTGATGCAACCTAACGGATGGAATTATCACTAAACATATCCAGACCACGTTATAAGGAGGGAAAATGTTACAATTGATATTCCAATTAGCTGTTTCGTCCATAGGAGGTCGCCGGGGATCGAACCGGGAACCTCCACAGTGCGATACGTTTCCGCGGCGCCAACTCGCTCGGTGAAAAACGTAAAAGTGAAGTTCAACTGTCCGAGACTAATTTGTTGAATGCAGTTGGAGTGTGCCCCTGGAATACTCGGTAATTAAGCTTCACCAAGCGAGCGACTGCGCCTGCGCGGGGCGGCGCGGCGCGGCGCGGCGGATGTGATTCATGCAAGATAGTACTCCACCCCATTTCTACGAAAACCACGCACGTCATCCACGTCATGAATAACAGCGGCCGACATCAGTAGGTTGTACATTTTTGCTTATGGAATCGTCTAACTAGTTAAATGCGACGCCGCTGAGTGACGTAACGAATTAGAGGCTAACCTGCAGCAACAGGAATTTTTCAGAACGTGTAAAGAACCCTAATGAGATCTGCTAAACGAATACAAACACAATTGCTCTTTTAGAAAAATCCAACGCTTTCTCAAGGATAGGTTTATTATTTAATTTGTATAGAAAAACAGCTTACAGAAAAATGTAAACTTGTAAACGCTGAACATTTGATTATATTTTACACTTAGCAGGAGGTTTATTTCTCTGCCATGGACATTTATCTACTAAATTCAATAAAAACATCATGAATACGAAAGAAAATATTCTGATGTGTTACACTCACATGACTTTCTCTACTCTTGTACTAACCATTCTTACAAACTCTTATTCCTATATCTTCTTCGTGTTAGTTGAGATAAACATTTGTACAAATTATCTTATTGCTTATTTCCTTGTGGGTACAAGGGGAATACGGGAATACAGTAGGCTTTGTGCGATAGTCAAATGTTTTGAAAGCTTTGAAATTCTGTTCTCTTTGCACACTTAACATACGCATAAAAAATGAACAACGATGTTCCATTTCACGAAAGTTTTAAGTTTTCCGAAACTCACACACATAACAAGGAATATCTCCGAAATGGTTCAACCTACAAGAAAATTTATTGAGGCATAAATTGTGTATTTTAGCAAGATCTACATTTTTTGTATAGTATAATTTGGTCTATCTCTAACGGTTTACCAGTTATGCAAAAGTCGTCCAGAGTAAATACGACTACAGGGGTTATAGCCAGAAAATTCAAGATATACATTTCATTTGTCATAAAAATATCTCAAACATATGACATTTTAATCAAAATCGTTAGAGCCATTTTCAAGAAAATCAAAATTTTCCATGTAAAGGGTAGTTTAGGGTGGGGCTATTTTCTTGAAAATCTTCGTGTCGCATCCTTGAAAGACATTAAACATAAATACCAACTTTGGTTTTTAACCGACTTTTCGTTTTTGAGTTATGCTGTCCACAGACTCACAGAGTGACACACACACGGACCTTTTTCTAAAAATGTTTTTTTTTTTTTTGGATTCAGGGGGCCTCAAAACATGTATTTCCGGTAAAATCTCGACATCAATTTTTGGGTCAAATACAATAATTTCCTTACTAGAGTAGAGAAAGTAATAAGCTTACGTAAATATAGTTTCTGTACACACAGATAAACGATGCAGGGCAGAGGTCATATGAATGTAACACGTCAGAGTTTGTCCTAACATTGTGGGTGTTCTTGGAATAGAATGCACAAGTTGTAATGAATTTAGTAACTTGTTTGGAGATACAAGCGTAGATAACCATGCTGTAATATCATTATTTGATGTCATGATAAGTATAATCGCCGTCTTTTGTCTAAGCTATTTTCACGGCCTAACTCCGCTCACCTGATTTATCGCAATATCAATTTTCACGCACCGTTTCCGATACTCAGCTGTTCCCAATAAGCCAGGTGGTTAAACCCTTACAATATTATAAACAGAGAGCATTTGTTTGTGATCTATGTATGTAGGTCGCCGTGCACGAGGTCACGTGCTTCGATGCAATAATCTACATCATTCCACATTGTCAGAGCAATGTTTACTTTCTGTGCCACGTATAGTAAGCAGAGGATGTCGAGATTACACCGAAAATATATGTTTTGTGGCTCCATGAATCCAAAACGAAGCATGATGCCCCAAATTGTTGTTGTGTGTTTAAGTTGGTAATCGAATGTGCATTGCTTGGTTCTGTTGGTATTCCTGACAGTCTTAGCCTAGGTTATTGGTCTTGTATTACATTGGATTGCATCTTGGCAGTCGAAGTATTCAGAAGGCAGTTTTGCTTACAGCATTTGTTATTTTGCACACAATTTTAAGGTCTAATGGATTCTTGAAAATATCCCAAATTGCTTTTCATTCCACCTTATATAATACTATCAGGTCTTTATATCTTATATATTTAAATGAGCAATTCTTGTATATTTATTTATTTATTTATTTATTTATTTATTTATTTATTTATTTATTTATTTATTTATTTATTTATTTATTTATTTATTTATTTATTTATTTATTTATTTATTTATTTATTTATTTATTTATTTATTTATTTATTTATTTATTTATTTATTTATTTATTTATTTATTTATTTATTTATTTATTTATTTATTTATTTATTTATTTATTTATTTATTTATTTATTTATTTATTTATTTATTTATTTATTTATTTATTTATTTATTTATTTATTTATTTATTTATTTATTTATTTATTTATTTATTTATTTATTTATTTATTTATTTATTTATTTATTTATTTATTTATTTATTTATTTATTTATTTATTTATTTATTTATTTATTTATTCCGGGCAACTTGGAAACGGCTCTAACGATTTCGATCAAATTTTGTATTCAGATAGGGTTTTCCTTTTTAAGTTCATCTATATAGGTGTAATTCCCGAAAAAACGCGATTTTGCTTCCACAGAGCAATTCTTGTACATATATTCCCGGTATTTCAGAAACGACTCCAAAGATTCGATTAAATTTTTGTATACATGCTTTTTACCTTCACAGTGTTCTCTCTACTCACTTTTAGGTAACACATTCACATCTCTTTCTCTACTCACTCTTCTATGAACAATTTTCCATAAAAAACGTGATTTTGCTCCAAAAAACACTTTTATCCCCACTTTTAAAATAAGTCATACCATGTTCTGTATGTTTGAAATAGAAATGCTATTACATTCACACTGTTTTTTCCTCTCACGTTTAGGTAAGACATTCACATCTCTCTCTACTCACTCTTCTACAAATAAGTCATACAATTTCGTGCATGTTTGAAATAGAAATACATGCACACTGTTTTCTCTACTTGCTTTTGGGAAACACATTCATAATTGTTTCTCTGCTCACTCTTCTAGAAATAAGTCATACAATTTTGTGCATGTTTGAAATAGAAATGCTGCATATTACATTACACTGTTTGCTATACTCATTTTTAGGTAACACATTCACATCTTTTTGTCCACTCACTCTTCTACAAACAATTCATATCATCTATACAACTTGGTTGTTTATATATATATATATATATATATATATATATATATATCCAACTGTTAAGTTCGAAAACCGCTTAACCGATCACCACGAAATTGGGCAGGTGTATGTATTTTTAGGGGAAAATTTTTATGGCAACAATTTTACTACACAAAATATTACTTTCAAATGAAGATAGATCTATCGGAGAATGCTAACGAGCGACTGGCCAGGGTAAAGGAAGCCATGGAAGAACTCGACGGAAATATAATGGACCTTGGCGAATGTGTTTGCGCCCTGGAGACAATCGCAGCAGCAAAGAACTGAACTCCATAATAGAACAAATGCTCGACGAAAACGTCAAACTGCATGGATATTTATGGGGGAGGCCTGCGTTTAGCATTAGACGTTTTACAGCTGAAATGATGGTGTTTATGAAGATTTGTATCTCGGAAATGACTTCACAATTGCGACTAAAATTGTTATTTAGTTAACGTTTTGACTTTCAGTTTATCTAAATATCTTCTCCCACAAAAAATAAGATTTCACAAAAACAGAGGTGAAAAACGCCCAGGTACTTTAATGTAAATAAAGAAACACTTCTGAAGGAATTCAGGATTATGAAATTATATTCAGCAACGTGTGCAAAGAATTCTTTTCTAAGGCCACCATGACAAACATACTTTTACCAACTTGTTGGAGAACGTGACCTGAGAACAAAACGTAAAGATGAAACAGGACTTGATTCAGGGACCTCAAAATATATACGTATTTGCGGTTAAATCTCGACACAGAAATTTTCAGTGGAATACAATAGTTCCCCAGTTTTGTACACATAGAAGAGAAACTAACAAATGATAGTGAATGGGGAAACTTATAAAAGTTAGCGAGCGTTTATGAGATTTTGATCACCAAATTAGAGATTGATCATCATGTTAGAGTGACAAATTACAGGACATGTTTAAGATCAGCTAAGAGGCAAACCTGTTTGTGTAAACAGAATAATTATCGTTTTCCTGTTTTCTACAAACCGGCATCTCCTAGTACACAGATATACATTATTATTTCTGTAAGCACTCTGGACGTTTGGAAGAAGTATTAAATAAGCTACATAACGGTATGACGTAAATGAGCAGTCATTAGAACCTTTCAGCTATAGGGTGTCTCACAAATCTATCAATACAAACTCTTATGACCACGTATTACTTTCTCTACTGGTAAATACGGGAAGTATTGTATTCCACCCAAAAATTCAATGTCGAGATTTCATCGGAAACATGTTTTGAGAACCCTGAATCCAAAAAAAGCATTTTTAGAAAAAGGTCCGTGTCTCTGTGTGTCTGTGGACAGCATAGCTCAAAAACGAAAAGTCGGTTAAAAACCAAACTTGGTATTTAAGTTTAATGTCTTTCAAGGATGCGACACGAACTTTTTGAAGAAAATAGCCCCACCCTAAACTACCCTTTACATGGAATATTTTTCGAACATTTTGATTTTCTTGAAAATGCCTCAAGCTATTTTGATTAAAATGTCATATGTTTGAGATATTTTTATGACAAATAAAATGTATATCTTGAGTTTTCTGGCTATAGCCGCTGTAGTCGTATTTACTCTGGACGACTTTTGCATAACTGGTAAACCGCTAGAGATAGACCAAATCATACTATACAAAAGATGTAGATCTTGCTAAAATACACAATTTATGTCTGAATAAATTTTCTTGTAGGGTTAACCATTTCGGAGATATTCCTTGTTATGTGTGTGAGTTTCGGAAAACTTAAAACTTTCGTGAAATGGAACATCGCTGTTCATTTTTTATATGTTAAGTGTGCAAAGACAACAGAGTCTCAGAGGTTTAAAACATTTGACTATTGCACAAAGTATTCTAATATTCCCCTTGTACCTACAAGGAAATAACCAATAAGATAATTTGCACAAATGTTTATCTCAACTAACAAAAAGAAGAGTTTGTAAGAATGGTAAGGATAAGAGCAGAGAAGTCATATGAGTGCAACACATTCCCAGAAAAGTCAAGGTAAATTTAGATACGTTATGTTTACATTAAATGCAGTGGCGGCTTGTGACTTGTCGCAATGGGTGTGGGTGTTTTGCTATTTTTTGCTTTAAATAACCAATATCCAAGAAGTATTATTTGTCCAGATGCCATTTCTCTCACTCGCAAACAATAAGCACGGAAAACAGCTTCTTTTATAAAAATAAATCCGAAAAATTTATCTCCTTTAGCTTTGCCATGTTATTCATTTCCACACTTTCATAGATTCAAATTTCCCGCTATGTGCAGACGCAACTGCATGCAACTTGCTGCCAGAACACAAACATAACAAACAGTAGTAAACACAGTAACAAAATAACTATTCCAAATTGAAGTATTGGCCTTAGTAAATTACGACATGAGGAGTAATTATATGCATTTATAATCTCTTAATAAGACTAGATATAATTGTGTTTATAACATTAATATAATATAGAAGATGGCTACATTATATTTAAAACCGTCACGTTGGCTGCCTAGTAGGTTCTGCTAAACAACCGGAGGGAAATGCTCGTAGCAAGGAAAACAGAGGAACCTGTACGAGAACGTAGTGCGCTTGCGCGATAAGAATCGCATGTGTTGGCCTTGTCGATTATGCTGCCTTAACTCGCCGTACTCTTAAATGCAAGCTTTGCACCGCTCCCCGCGCACCCCTTACCTAAAAGCTACCTTCGCCAGTCGCAAAATCGGGTTTATGCGTCTCAGCTTGTTGACTCAATGCGCTGACAATTGGTAAAGAGGGCGCAGGAAAATTAAACGAGCAAGTTCATATCTCTATAAAGGTAAACACAAATTCACATGCGGAAAAAATTAGTGGGTGTTCACTTGCGAGTATGCGAACACCCAGGAACCGCCACTGACTAAATTCATTGGAATTGAACTGAACAGGCATTACAGCTAGAGTTACCAATTACCAATGTAGGACATTGTCGGTCAATACAAAAGTAATTTTATAATTTAAATGGTATTTATATATACCTATAGGTATATAACTCATATTTTCTTAAAATCCTCAAGTATACAGTGTTAAATGTGACCATGAACAGTCAGTTATACTTCTCTGAAGAAAATATGTAGCTTGTTTGAAATATAATCAAGAAATTCCACACCACTGAAGTTTTTAAAATTTTAGTTCTCTAAAACAATACCTCTAACTGATTCAATAGATAATGTGTTACTTTCATCTGTCCACTGTGCTCTTATTAGTGAAAATACTCTTTCAACATTATCATTGTGTTGCTTTGCCTCCACAGAATACCAACCTTTCACCTCGGAGTGCTAATACTGCATGAGTATACTCTTTGACTATAGTCAGTGTAGACCACACACGCAGTTGTCGGTTCATTTTCTAACAATCACTACTTGTTTCTGAAAATGTAGGATATGTCCGGGAATTTACAGCATTGTTTACACAATATTTGCGCAACAGTGAATCCCTGATTAACGTGTGGCAGAAGCACGTGAAATATCGAAATCGAATTTTTTATGCAGAAAAAGAAATTATGGTTATGTTAGTAAATTTTCAATGGATAATTGGACATTTTATGGGTAATTTGATTTGATAGAATAAAACGTGGGGTATAAATTAAGAAAGAAGTAATTAATGGGAGAAGTATTGCATGATTTGGTAGAAAGACTGGCGCCCGCATGATTGTGTCACAAGGTAAACCCTAGGGAGGGATTAGTTAATGAACACCAACACCTTACTATAGCGCGTTCCACCCTTAGAAGACAGTACACGTTAAATGGAGCGCAGTGTTGCAACATGTACTAGTTGCGAATCTTTCTCCGCGAGCGACTCGAGGTGGCCGAGTCCTGTACTTAGTCCTTCAATTGCTGCTTGACGAGACGGTCACTTTTAACTTTGGTATAAACAACTGATTTCCCCTGGTCCCTAAACCTTTTTACGTCTTTTAGATATTTATGTCGCCATCTGATGATATCGATATCGTCTCTTTCTATTAATATGCACTTGTTACCCCTTCTTTCATATTCGGACCCCAAATCATGTGAGAATCGACTAAGAGTGGCCCTTGAGAAATTTGGTAGGGTCTCATCATTGTTGACCCGTGACAAAATTATATTCAGCGTGGGTGGAATATTTGCAAACTGTAAAGAATGAACAATTCGCCGCACTCCACATTGCACTATTCAATCATATTGCGTTAACCTAGCGTTTTGTGTAGTCCCGCCCTTTTTGCTTTCTTTTTCGATGGCGTTCTTAGAGGTCCTTTCATTACTTCCTTTTTAATCCTATACACTAGTGCTTCTGAACACCCGATAGCCTTAGCTGTTTCTTTTACTGCCTTACTTACACGCATTTTACTTCAAAAATAATCTAACACATTCATAATTATTTGGCGTTCCTTACTTCTTAATTTACCAACATATCGTCCCTTTCTAGCTTCCCCCTCCATAACTACAAATATTTACAAAAATATTAAACAAATAACGCAATAACAGCTCACAGTTACACACACGGCTTCTTTCGAACTAATGTTAGTGCTGCTCCTTATACTATCTTCTGTGTCAGGCCTGGCGCTGAATAGATGAATACCTTTTGTTTGCCTTACTGGATAAAAAAAAGAGGTTTCTGCCTTTTGGTTTATTTTAAAAACTTTCTCCAACCTTCCTCAACATTTGTTCTCGCTGGTTCCCTGATGTAAACTCAATAACAAAAAAGTTTCACACTGCGTAACTTTTGCAGTGCACATATATACAATTTTCCGAAAACATTTAATTTAAAAAATTATAACACTTAACTGAGTAAACATAGAGAATTCAAAGTGGGCAGGTGGTAGCACTATAGTTTACTCTACCTAAGAAAAAATATAGATGCATTGTAGCAGTTAGTTTGTTAGTTAGCGCGTGATGAGTATAGAAACAGCAAATATCGGACTTCTATAGAAAAAAAATGTTTTTTTTAAGAAATATGGGCCTATAGAGATGTGTAATGACTCTAAAAAGGATATAACCCGATAGAGAAAAAAATTCTGCGTAGAATAATGTGTTCAAACCTGAAATGTATAATAACTGAATATTTATACCATGCTATTAGGAACCTGGCAACAGCGCGAGGGTAGAAAAGGACGAGGCTAATGGCAACTTGTATGCGCTAGATAGAGACAGATATATCCCATTTAACTCCATACTGTCATCTAAGAGAGGAACAAGGTATAATTGTGTGTGCGCGCGCGCGATGTTTTCAGGACCGACAGTAGCGCCCAACTTTCACTGTATATGTGAGGAAGAAACAAAGTTGCATGGGTCGCGATGCTGGGTTGACTCTCGCAGCCAACAGAAGCACGCGGTGCGAGCTGCTTGCAGGTAGACAGACAGTTGCCGCTCGCTCGCTCGTCGGTCGAGCTGGTTTCGCCTTGCTGCATCAGGAAGTGCGTACGTGTGTGTGTGTGCCTGTGTGTGAAGTGTGTTCTGGACATGGAGGAAGCATGTGCTCAAGTAGGTCAGCAAGAACAAGCGGCAGGGATCAGCTGAGTGCGGCTCGGATACACAAAATGGGCCGGCATGTCGATATCACATCGAGAAGGTTGGTAACATCTCCTACTTGCGCTGCTACCTTGTTTATACTTTCTCTGTGCATTCCACCCAAAAATTCGACACCGGAAATACATGTTTTACAGCTCCTGAGTCTAAAACAAAAAAATATCTGGTGTGCTACACTCACATGACTTTCTCTACAAACGTATCTTTATGTTAGTTGCGATAAACATCAGCAGAAATGAGAAAAGTTTTGCAAATCATCATACAAAATGCTTCTTTTTGGAGTTAGGGGGCCTCAAAACATATATTTCTATTGAAATCTAGACATCGCAAGGACTACAATACTAGTCCCTACTTATTACAGTAGCAAAGAAAGTAAAAAAAATATTTTTAGATAAAAATTTTGTACGTATCTGTCTGTGAATTCTCAGAAACTCCAAAAAATTGGCGTCTTTCAAGGATACGACATAAAGATAGTCAAGAAAATGCAAGAAACATTTTTAAAAAATGTATTTCGATTAAAATGGCATATCTTTAACATAACCTGGTGCATAAATGGTAAAGCGTAACATACACGAAGTCTTAGTCAACAAAAATATAGATCTTAAAACGCACAATTTATTTTTGTGTGGTGAACCGTTTCCGAGGTATTCCTTGTTAATTGTGTGCGTTTTCCTTATGCTTCGTAGACGTTATTGGTTATTTTCTGTCCTGACAATGCAAATAGAACGGAATTTTAAAGCGACCAGGTTGACTATCGCTTAAGTTTAACTCCACTAACACGAAGAAGCGTTTATAAAAATAGTTTGTACAAGAGTAGAGAAAGTCATGAGATTTTTCTGCAACTATTTTGCAACCGCGGCGAATGGCATTTGGGGCCTTTCCATACTTACGTCACGCAAAGCTGTTGACAGTGGAATGTGGAATTCCACTAGGATGCCATAATAACCACTCTCAGACGTTAGAAAACGCTTTTAACTTCTAATTTCTAGCGGTCATTTAGTAATAGAAATACTTCTTACCTTCAATATGTAATTTTGTGTAGGAATTAAATATGTCAGTTTGACTCGATGGAGTATGTATGTCAGTTCACTCGCTTACAGCAGTTTCAATGTTTGGGTTTGTATTACTTTTGGTTATTACATAAAATACACAGACACATTCACACTCTCTTCAGTTTTAAGTTTTCCGAAGCACAGTTTATGTCTAAATAAATTTTCCTGTAGGGTGAACCATTTCCGAGATATTCCTTGTTAAGTGTTTGAGTTTCGGAAAAGTTATATTTGAAAGCTTTAAAATATTTGACTATCGCACAAAGCCTACTGTATTCTAATATTCCCCTTGTACCTACAAGGAAATAAGCAATAAGATAATTTGTACGAAAATTTATCTCAACTAACATGAAAGAAGATATAGGAATAAGAGTTTGTAAGAATGGTTAGTACAAGAGTAGAGAAAGTCGTGTGAGTGTAACACATCAGATTTTTTTATTTATTTTAAAAACTTGCAAATCTCTAATATATTGTTGTATTTATAGACTTACTCGTGTGTTTTAAAACGTAGATGTATTATGAACCTAAGGTTAAAATATTATATAAATTTTTTTTGTCGTATGGGACTGTTTTAATAATTACAAAACATAAACACATTTGATCATAATTTCTATACTATTAGAGCAAAACGGAATGCAACTTGAAACTAGTTTTGCAAAGGTTTATGTGGAAATATATAGCTAAACCTTTTAAGAACTGATCGCTATGCGATGGCTTTGAAATTTTATTTTCTTTGCACTACAAGAGGGGGGGGGGGGGGGAAGGACCTTTTTTGAGAAAGTATAAGTATTTGAAAATTCAAACGAATAAAAAATAATATCTATAAATGGTTAACCCAGAACAAATTTGTTTAAAATAAAATTTATTTTAACAGGACCTACATTTTTTGCGCAAAAATGATTCAGAATGAAGAGGATTTGAAAGAATATAGCTACATTTCATTTATCAAGAGAATGACTTAAACATCTGAAATTTTAATCAAAATCTTGAAGACCATTTTGAGAAAATCAAAATATTGAAAAATTCTCCATCTAAAGGAAGTTCAAGGTGCAGGGATTTTCTTGGAAGTCTCTGTGTTGCATTTTTGGAATATGCTGGACTTTTAATACCAAAGTTGTGAAAAAGACTTTTAAAAATTCCCGAGATGCTCAAATGAACTTACGAGAAACACATACTTTTCAATGCTTTTTCTCGTGGATCTGACGATTTTCATTTAAATGCCCTATATTTAAATGCATATCTTGTATTTTCTGGGAATATTCTGTGAATTTCTTTTAATTTTGAATGTTTTTTATATAAATTATAAGCCGTAAAAGATAGACGAAAACTTATTACACAAAAAATGCAAAATCCGCAATTTATGTCAAAATATTGTCAAATTATTTCTCAGGTATTCTTTATTATCGTATTCAATTCCAAATTGTTATCGTTTTTCAACTGTAAAATGCCATTTCGACTTCCCCTCTCCTCCTGGTCACGCATAGAGAATAGATTTTTAAAGCCCTCACATATCGACCAAGTCGATAAAGAAATGTGTAAAAAACCATTTCTGTAAATGTTTATATGAATAAAAATGAAATAGTAGAAGCTTTTCAATGATTATTTTGTTGAAGAACGAGTAGAGGAAGTCATGTGAATGTAACACAGATATTATTTAGGTTGTGTGAATAGGTTGGCAGTGATGAGAAACAGACTGTCGTTTGTTACACGCAGTGGACCATGACTGTGAATCCCAGCTATATTGTCTAAAGGAACAAAGAAAAAACGCATTTCGTCGCATAGTGAACAGAATTATAACACTAGCAGACTTACCCGAGCGTCGCAGTTAGCTTTTGAAACCCTAATGACCAAGTAATTAATTTCATTTACTTCCCACAGTTTATATAAAAGCACTAGCTGAAATACCCGGCCTTGCCTGTGGCTTGACGATTTATCCATACAACTACCAGGCTGGGAACATAGTATGCAAAAGCACTGTTGAACAACCACAAATAACATAAGAAAAGCGAACATAATGCCTTATATTTCTATTAAATCACACAGTGTCTGTAGAGGAGTCAGTAGAGAAAGTAACGAAAAGGAAAAGTGAGTATCGAAATTCATGTGAATGTAATACCTGGCATTTCTATTGCAATCAAAATCTGCACTCAAGGGGAATATGGGAATAGAGTAGGCTTTGTGCGATAGTCAAATATTTTAAAGCTTTCAAATTTAAATTTTCCGAAGCTCACACACTTAACAAGGAATATTTCCGAAATGGTTCACCTTACAAGAAAATTTATTGAGACATAAATTGTGTATTTTAGCAAGATCTACATTTTTTGTGTAGTAAGATTTGGTCTATCTCTAACGGTTTACCAGTTATGCAAAAGTCGTCCAGAGTAAATACGGCTACAGGGGCTATAGCCAGAAAATTCAAGATATACATTTCATTTGTCATAAAAATATCTCAAACATATGACATTTTAATCAAAATCGATACAGCCATTTTCAACCAAATTAAAATTTTGGAAATATTTGCCATGTAAAGAGCAGTTTAGGGTGGGGCTATTTTCTTCAAAATATTCGTGTCGCATTCTTGAAAGACATTAAACTTAAATACCAACTTTGGTTTTTAACCGACTTTTCGTTTTTGAGTTATGTTGTACACAGACTGACAGACACACACACACGGACCTTTTTCTAAATATGCTTTTTTTGGGGCGGGGGGGGGGGATGATATTAAAATGAGAATGACACTTCGGGGTTACGAACTCGATTTGCTAGCAGATGAAAATATCCCATAGTCTTCTATTTTTGATGGAATGGTGCATAATTTAAAAGTGACAACTATGGTATCTGAAGAAACAGCGCAAATTTTATTTTATAACCAACAAAGGCGGTAACATCAGAATTCTTGCAAGAGACAAAGTAATTAAAGTGAAAATGTGTTAATATGGATAAGCTCAACGCTGTGGGAAACTAATCTACCGTCAGATTTTCCTCACTGTTAAGAGCAACAAAGGGTTTAGTAAATACTACAATCTAATAGCATTGTTGAAACAAATGCCTGGAGGTTAGAACAATTATTCGACGGGTGATGGAAAAATTGGAGGTAACTGGTTTTGTAACAGACAAAAAACGGTCGTACGTCAACAATGTAAACGAGGATTCAAGAAAATCAAGCGAGTTCAAGAATTGGAAATTTCATCGATCACAACGTGGTGGATTTTGTGTATGAACGTTTACAAGTTAACAAGGGAACAGTGAAGTGATATTTGAGTCTGCTTGGTCAAAAAATAGATTTTTTATTTATAGCAAAAAATGCACCGTACCTTATAGAATATATCTGCAAAGTGTTAATTCCCTAGGGAGTGAGAAATTGGTACGATTACGCTCTGCCTTTTAAATGGTCGTGCCCAAACCTTCCATTTGTGATAGTTTGCATTTGTTTCTACTTTTGAAATAATTTTTATATGTTTATGAGATTATTTTATTTATGGCTAAAATAACGCGTAAGTTGTGGCAGCAGATAATCTGCTTTTCTCGTGTGTGTCTAACTTTAAACTAATTTTTCTCGGAAATAATTTTTTTTCTTACTTTCTCATATTCAAAATCTAGCTATAGAACTCTTCCAATGTAGTTCAGTATATGGGTAGTAAAATGTCCGATTCTAAAACGTATTGCCTGACGTTCTTAGTGAGAGGAATGGGCAAAGCTCAGAGGAACAGTGGTTTAAGGGACAGAACTTAAAGCTCGCTAAAATACACCTAAAAATATACGACTGGTTTACTGAGAGCGAATACCGGTATCTAGCCGATTTTACAAAGTTTTTATTAGAATATACATAGTTGCGTAATTCAGTAAACGGCTTTGATAAAAAGGATCTATCATATGAGTACACTAATAACACTAAATAAAAAGAAAATGGCGAGCACTTGTACTTAAAGCAGGGATTGGCTGCGAAAAATTAGACAACAGGCATAATAGCTTTTTCCGTCTAAGTACTAACATTAAAACGCCCAGCAAAGGATTAAAACTGTCTCAAAAGCATGAAAACTCGCGAAGTGGCAATGACAAACGCCTGGCATACAAGTCCTACTATTGAACTCTAAACGTGCTTTCAGTCAAGTCTCGAAATAGCTGAAGAGAATAATGACTGCAGCTTGTGCGCTACCCCTCAAGAACACGGGTTCGCGTCTCAGCACTGTGCAATCTTTTTATGCTCACCAACAAAGTCACTGAGGATTTTGGCCTCATAACTGAAATCGTTTTTGGTTGTCTGCATTTTGTAGTAGAACAGGTATAATGACTTCTGCCCCACTGGACTAATATTTTGTGCCATTCCCTCACCACGTGTTCGTCAGACGAGTACATTGATATGCTTTTGATCTATGGAGAAACAAGAGCCCATGCACAAGCAGCTCAGCATCTATACCGGGGGAGATATGCTAATAGACAACTACAATACCACAAAATGGAAACAAAACAATTACCAATTAACATAATAATGGCTTTTAACATAATTGTTAAATACTTGGATAGAACCTAGCATAGTGGCCGATGTTTTCATGTTAGAGTATAAAATGCAGATTGCATAAAACTGGAAAATAAGCGGCAATTGCCTCACCTGATATAATTATATATATATATATATATATATATATATATATATATATATATATATATATATATATATATATATATATATATATATATATATATATTACAATGCTTTTATGCAATTTTTACGAGTTATGAAGACCATAACTCAAAAACGAACTTTTGGATAAATACCAAACTTGTCTACCCTTTACACAGAAAATATATCGAAAATTTTGTTTTTTTCAAAAATAGCCCTTAAATATTTTTATTAAAATACTACACATTTAAGATATTTTCTAACCAAATGAAATTTATGTACCGAATTTTGTGGTAAAGTTCTCAAAAGTTCCCATCATTCTGAATGACGTTTGCATAACTTGTAAACCGTAACAGATGGACAAAATCATTGACATTTTTTATGGAATGAACAATTTACAATATATTTCTTGTATTTTGTTTGAGTTTTGCAATGCAATAAAGCTATTTTTACAAATGTCTATTTCCAATAGTGTGAATTAGATGGAAGCAGGCCCATTTTTAAAAATATGTTGTAGAAGAGAGTGTGGAGAAAGTCATATGAGAGCAATACATCAGATGAGGCAGTATTGTCTGAGTAGGAGGGAAGTGAACATTTATTCTGATATCTGCTGCAAGTCTGTGCGCCTCGTTTACGACACTTTTATCACATAATCGTAAAGTCCAAGTAGAGTATAATAGAGTGCAGGAAGACTTCACGCTAGTCCATCTTCCTGAATAAGTGTTCAGTCAATTTTTTATATTGTGTGTGTGTGTGTCTGTGTGTCTGTGTGTGTGTGTGTGTGTGTGTGTGTGTGTGTGTGTGTGTGTGTGTTTGGACAGCATAACTCAAAAACGAAAACTCGGTTAAAAACGAGATTTGTGTCGCAGTCACATGACTTTCTCCACTTTTATACAAACTATTCCTACAAAAACGTATTCTCGTATTCATTTCATGTTAGTCCAATTAACTTTCATTGCATATTTCATTGTAGTTACAAGGATACTCTGAACTAAATCGACAGATTTGTTAACAACATGTTAATATGTGATAGCTTTGAAATCCTTTACTCTTTGCATGATCAAGAAAAAAATAAGAACAGCGACTTAGGACTTCAAGAAAGTATTTGAAAATACACACGCTTTAAAGAAATCTGTTCATTTATTTACTTTCTCTATTACGTTTTATCCAAGATTTTTACCGGAAATACATATTTTAAGACGCCCTAAAAACAAAATAAAGCATTTTTAGCAAAAAAAGGTGTATTCATATGTACCTCCGAGCGCATACGCGTCTGTTTATCTCTGAACAACATAACTCAAAAACCAATAATATTTAAATACTAAACCTGGTACACAAGGATTTTCAAGAATATCCCCCCACCCGCTTCCACTACAAAGTAGCCTTTACATGGAATTTTATTCTAAAATTTAGATTAAAGTTATTTATTAAAACACTACGTATTTAACATTTTTTCATGAAAAATGAAATGTGTGTCTTGAACTTTGTGGAAATAGTCTCTGAAGTTCTTTTTATTCTAGATAGGAAATTGGAGAACTCATAGAAAAAGCGCTCAGACTCACAAATACCACAAATACCACATGCGGGTCCCGGGAACCGAACCCGGACCGCCTAGATGGTAGCCAAATGGTCTGACCGCAAATTCCTTTCATAAGGTTTTTTTACTTTCTCTACTGATAAGTAGGGGAAGTATTGTATTCCACCCAAAAATTCGATGTCGAGATTTCACCGGAAATATATGTTTTGAGGACCCCTGAATCCAAAAAAAGCATTTTTAGAAAAAAGGTCCGTGTGTCAGTCTGTCAGTCTGTGGACAGCATAACTCAGAAACGAAAAGTCGGTTAAAAACCAAAGTTGGTATTTAAGTTTAATGTATTTCAAGGATGCGACACGAAGATTTTGAAGAAAATAGCCCCACCCTAAACTACCCTTTACATGGAAAATTTTTCGAAAATTTTCATTTTCTTGAAAACGGCTCTAACGATTTTGATTAAAATGTCATATGTTTGAGATATTTTTATGACAAATGAAATGTATATCTTGAATTTTCTGGCTATTGCCCCTGTAGTCGTATTTACTCTGAATGACTTTTGCATAACTGGTAAACCGTTAGAGATAGACCAAATCATACTGTACAAAAAATGTAGATCTTGCTAAAATACACAATTTATGTCTCAATAAATTTTCTTGTAGGTTGAACCATTTCGGAGATATTCCTTGTTATGTGTGTGAGTTTCGGAAAACAGAACCCTACAAGGAAATAAGCAATAAGATAATTTGTACAAATGTTTATCTCAACTAACAGGAAGAAGATATAGGAATAAGAGTTTGTAAGAATGGTTAGTACAAGAGTAGAGAAAGTCATGTGAGTGCAACATATCACATTTTTTCCTTTGGTCAAGAACTGTATATAGAATTTCTGTAAAGGTTTGTAAGAATACTTTGTTGACGAATGGGTAGCGAAGTTCGTGTGAGTGTTATACAATTTCAGTATTGTTTGTCGATATATCACACAGTTAATAACGTTGCTACAGGGGAATTCCTAACAATTAGCAGGTAATTATCCAATTACTGTGGAAAAGTGGACAAAAAGTGTTGGTTTATCAGTTTGTGGACTGAAGCAGTGCAACTCCGTATGCAACAAAGGGTTGATAATCTTAGCTCGATCTAACAAAGGAGGTCCTTGTTTCCACGCTCTACTGAAAATCGTGTCTACCACGCCTTCACGATATGGTGTAAATTTCCCTACTTCTGCCCGCCTGCCCGCCTGCCTGACGTTCACAACCGAATTTCTCTACCTTTAGTCCTAAATAACAAACACAACATTCAACGTTACATAATTAAAAACTCCTTCAACCTGTTGGTTTGGCCATCAACATGTTTTCAGAACTTCACGATTCCTTTATCAATTAAATTGTATTATTCTAACCTACCTCTATAATTCCAACCGTGGTATATTATTAGTAGATACTTTCTTGGGCTAAAGAATATTTATAATCTTAAAATGACGACTTTATGGCTTTGAAATCGATTAAAACTGACCTATAAGACAGGAGAATGACTAAAACAGCCATTATGTGATACGAATTACAAACATCTTTTGCAGGTTTTCAAACTTGAAGCTTCGCTCGGCGATTTTCGCCTCTGTTTTTCTAATTTTTTTTAATACGTTGCATTTATATTTCAATCATAGAAAATTATATGAATTGTATGTTGAAGGGCAAACAGGGGATATATGAATGTGCTACGTAAAAGAAAAGCGAGTAGAAAGCCATTTGAAAGTAATATATTGTGTAGTAAAACTGTTATCATAAAAAATTTCTTCAAGGAAAAATACATATACGTGCCGAATTTCGCGGTGATATGATATGAATTGTTTAAAGAAAAGTGAGTAGAGAAAGATGTGAATGTGTTACCTAAAAGTAAGTAGAGAAACCACTGTGAATGTAATATGTAGCATTTCTATTTCAAACATACAGAAAATTGTATGACATTTGTAGAAGAGTGAGCAGAGAAAGAGATGTGAATGTAATAGTATTTCCATTTCAAACATACAGAACAATTACTTATTTTAAAAGCGAGGATAAAAACATTTTTTGTGTAAAATCGCGTTTTTTATGGAAAATTGTTTATAGAAGAATGAGTAGGGAAAGAGATGTGAAACATGTGAATGTGTTACCTAAAATTGAGAAGAGAAAACAGTATGAATGTAATATGTAGCATTTCTGTTCCAAACATACACAAAATTGTATTATTTAACTTAAAAGTGGGGATAAAATGTTTTTTTGGTGTAAAATCACGTTTTTTATGGACATTGTTTATAGAAGAGTGAGTAGAGAAAGTAATGTGAATGTGTTACCTAAAAGTAAGTAGAGAAACCACTATGAATGTAATATGCAGCATCTCTATTTCAAACATACAGAAAATTGTATGACTTCTGTTTAGAAGAGTGGGTAGGGAAAGAGATGTGAATGTGTTAGCTAAAAGTAAGTAAGAAATCACTGTGAATGTAATATGCAGCATCTCTACTTCAAACATACAGAAAGTTATATGATTTCTTTGTGGAAGAGTGAGTAGAGAAACCACTGCGAATTGTGTTACTTAAAAGTGAGAAGAGAAAACAGTGTGAATGTAACGGTATTTCTATTTCAAACACACAGAACATGGTATGACTTATTATAAAAGCGGAGATAAAAATGCTCTTTGGTGTAAAATCAGGTTTTTTTATGGAAAATTGTTTATAGAAGAGTGGGTAGAGAAAGAGATGTGAATGTGTTACGTAAAAGTGAGAAGAGAAAACAGTATGAATATAATATGTAGCATTTCTGTTCCAAACATACAGAAAATTGTATTACTTAATTTAAAAGTGGGGATAAAATGTTTTTTTTGGTGTAAAATCACGTTTTTTATGGAAAATTGTTTATGGAAGAGTGAGTAGAGAAAGCGATGTGAATGTGTTACCTAAAAGTAAGTAGAGAAACCACTATAAATGTAATATGCAGCATCTCTATTTCAAACATACAGAAAATTGTATGACTTCTGTTTAGAAGAGTGAGTAGAAAAAGAGATGTGAATGTGTTACCTAAAAGTAAGTAGAGAAACCACTATGAATTTAATATGCAGCATCTCTACTTCAAACATACAGAAAGTTTTGCGATTTCTTTGTGGAAGAGTGAGTAGAGAAACCACTGTGAATTGTGTTACTTAAAAGTGAGAAGAGAAAACAGTGTGAATGTAACAGTATTTCTATTTCAAACACAGAGAAAATGGTATGACTTATTATAAAAGCGGAGATAAAAATGTTCTTTGGTGTAAAATCAGGTTTTTTATGGAAAATTGTTTATAGAGGAGTGGGTAGAGAAAGAGATGTGAATGTGTTACGTAAAAGTGAGTAGAGAAAACACTGTGAAGGTAATATGCATGTATACAAAAAGTTAACCAAATCTTTAGAACCGTTTCTGAAATACAGGGAATATATATACAAGAATTGCTCTGTGGAAGCGGGAATAAAAAATGTTATTTTTTATGTAAAATCGCGTTTTTTTCGGGAATTACACCTTTATAGATGAACTTAAAAAGCAAATATATATACATACAAGAATTGCTCGTTTAAATATATAAGATTTCAAACCACGGTTTCCCTTCATTACATTTCCTTATGACAGGGCCCGTCCGCGGTGTGCTGCCTGTTTGGCGAGGCCTGACATAGCTATGAAGAAACCTCAGTACTCGTTAAGGACTTCCGCACGTTTCCCTGCTTGTCTAGCTGCGACCCTATGGGACATCTTCGGTTCCCTCATTTCATCCCTACCTCGTGGGGGTAGTAGACACCATATATCTGTGTCTATACCCTTTACCCTTTTTACCTTTACGTATATTAAGTAGGGAAAATATATTGACCTCTAAGAATATATTTCCTGGTGAAATATAGACATCGAATTTTTGGGTGTAGTAGAGAAAGTAAAAACCAATCGTTTTTGTTATTTTAGCATGGTTTATATTGCATAAAGAAATCGTGGAACACGTAATAATTGACAGAGTGCTTGTATGTAGATTTACATTAGCATATTAAGAAATACTTTATTAACATTAATTCTGTGTTATTACTTTATGATACGCTCAGTATGCAGTCATTTGTTTTGCAACTTTTTGTTTATTTTATGGCACAGTGGTTATGTCGGACAGGTCCTGCAGATAATTAAGTAATTATAGTAATGTTGCTACTCCACTCTTGCGCAGGGGTCCAGGGCACTGGCTAATAGCTTTCGGGGAATTCGACTATGAAAAACACATTTGTCTATCCTCTGCACATTGCCTACTTTAATTTATATTGATCATTTTAACAACTAAAACACTTTCGAGGATATGTAGTGTACTGTTTAATGACTTAATTGCAGGTAGCGAAGTAAATCTTGCCTCTGGCGCGCAGGACCCAGCTTCGATCCCTGGTACCAGCATGGGAGGTCAGGCACGGGGTGCACTCAGCCTCGTTAGGTCCCGGGGGGACCATTTAAGGACCTACTTAATGCAGAAGTAGCGACCCCAAGTCGAATAAATGTTTTAAAGCTTTGAAATCCCGTTCTCTTTGCACTCTTAACATATAAAAAAATGAACAACGATCTTCCATTTCACGAAACTTCTAAGTTTTCCGAAACTCACACACATAACAAGGAATATCCCCTAACTGATTTACCCTACAAGAAAATTTATTCAGACATAAATTGTGTATTTTAGCAAGATCTACATTTTTTGTATATTATGATTTGGTCTATCTCTAACGGTTTACCAGTTATGCAAAAGTCGTCCAGAGTAAATACGACTACAGGGGCTATAGCCAGAAAATACAAGATATACATTTCATTTGTCATCAAAATGTCTCAAACATATGACATTTTAATCAAAATCGTTAGAGTCATTTTCAAGAAAATCAAAATTTTCGAAAAATTTTCCATGTAAAGGGTAGTTTAGGATGGGGCTATTTTCTTCAAAACCTTTGTGTCGCATCCTTGAAAGACATTAAACTTAAATACCAACTTTGGTTTTTAACCGACTTTTTGTTTTTGAGTTATACTGTCTCCAGACTGACAGACAGACACGGACCTAAGTAAAAATGAACTAAATAAAGAAAACACTCGGAAGACACAATACAAAAGGACTGTGGAACAACCACAAAAACCACAGGAAGAAAACCGACTAGAGAAAACCGTGTGAGTGCAATACGTTGCACTTCTATTTCAGTAATACAGTAATTCAGTGCATGAATTGTTTGTAGAAAAGTGAGAAGAGAAATATATGTGAATGTAATAGGTTGTATAGTAAAATGGATATATAAAAACCTTCTGTATGAAAAAACTTTTAGATGTGCCAACTATTACTATGTTTTGAGGGCCTCTGAATCAAAAAAAAAAAAAAAATTAAATAAATAAAAGTAAATCAGTTTTTCAAAACTGTGTGTGTGTGTGTGTGTGTGTGTGTGTGTGTGTGTGTGTGTGTGTGTGTGTGTGTGTGTGTGTGTGTGTGTGTGTGTGTGTGTGTGTTGGTATTAGATGGCCATATACTAAACGTGCGCGAGCTAACAGACAGGGAAGCCAGTTCAAAAACTGCTGCGCAGTGCATATTAACTTCACATTTGGACATTAGAAGATTGGCGAAGCATTTGCTCACAATGGAACGCAAACAGCGTCAAGCGCGTATTTAGCAATGCTTCATGGCAATCAAGCCGAGTTTTTGCTTCAATTCATAACCATAGAGGTAACATGGATCCATCATTTCACACTGAGACAAAAGAACAGTCAAAACAATAGACTGAAAGTAGCGAATCAAGGCGACGACAGTTCCACCTGCCGGCAAGGTCGTTGCTCAGTTTTTTGCGATACCTACGCGTGGGATAGTTTTCATTGATTATCTTCAGAAAGGAAAAACAATCAATGGTTAGTGTTATGCAAACTTGTTGCAGTGATGAAATCTAGAAAAAATCTGACGTGTTGCACTCACGTGACTTTCTCTACTCTTGTACTAACCATTCTCACAAACTCTTATTCCTACATCTTCTTCATGTTAGTTGGGGCTCTAGCATTTGTTCATTGCCACGACAGGAATAGTTCACAAAAGACTGAGGAGAGAATGTCGATGCTGTTATGAGCATTTTCCGGTCGAGAGCACTGAAGTCCGGACTGGTTTTTGTAGGTTTAGTAACAATATAATGATAAAATCAGCAATGTGGCGATTAGCGACGTGAAACCTTATACGTATTGAAAACCAACCTAACTAGCTGACGACCGTGAGGTTGGCACATCTGCCTCATTGCAGATGTCCCGCGTTGGAATCTCCCTAGCGGATTTTCTCCAGCGCTGGATATCGCGGCTTATTTGGGCTCTCTTATTCACTCTTTTATATGAACCTGGGATTGAATTTCTCTACTCTTGTACTAACCATTCTTACAAACTCTTATTCTTTCGTGTTAGTTGAGATAAACATTTGTACAAATTATCTTATTGCTTATTTCCTTGTAGAAGAAAGGGGAATATTAGAATACACTAGGATTTCTGCGATAGTCAATTGTTTTAAAGCTTTGAGATTCCGTTCTCTTTGCACTCTCAACAATGACCAACGAGGTTCCATTTCACGATAGTGTTATTTTCAAAAATGACTCAAATATCAAGGAATAACTCCGAAATTGTTCATTCTACAAAAAGTTTACTTAGACATAAATTGTGCATTTTAGCAAGATCTACATTTTTTGTATAGTAAGATTTGGTCTATCTCTAACGGTTTACCAGTTATGCAAACGTCATCCAGGAGCTATCGACAGAAAATTCAAGATATACATTTCGTTTGCCATAAAAATATCGCAAATATATGACATTTTAATCAAAATTATTTGTCATTTTGAAGAAAATCAAAACGTTCGAAAACTTTTCCATGTTAAGGGTAGTTTAGGGTGGGGCTATTTTCTTCAAAATCTTTGTGTCTTATCTTTGAAAGATATTAAACTCAAATAGCAGCTTTGGTTTTTAACCGACCTTTCGTTTTTGAGTTATGCTGTCCACAGATATTTCCGGTGAAATCTTGACATCGAATTTTTGGGTGAAATAGAATACTTGCTGTACTTTATTATACGTAGTAAAGAAGACGAAGCTTTAGTAAGATGATTTTGTTGGCTTGAGAAACTCATACTGTTTTGTTGTATTGTTAAACTTTAACAGGATTACAAAGGTGTTGGATAAACTGCTGACGAGTGTGTGTTTACTCTGTTGTTTGGAGCTAATCAACGCGTCTGTCATCTCAACAAGCAAGTGTCACCTCCCTCACCTCTGGCATTTTCATGTTAATGAGAGGACATTACAAGGACGCGTAATCTGGGGAAAGGGAGAGACGGAGGGAGGGAGGGAGGGACGGTGCTCCTGCAGTAACAATAACAATACTTTTTTTACTGCGATAAAATTCGTGATCAAAACAAAAGTGAAGTGAAAACCTTGCTGACATTTCGTAAGAGGCACCTTCCCTCTCCAAGCATGACAAAGGCTCTCTCCAAACAGGTTCACAATTGCTACACTTTCAAATAATATTACTACGTCCTACAATATATTTACAATAATAACCGTATTTACAGATAACGATATTGCTATTTTCTGCTTTTCCATATTCCCCTTGTACCTACAAGGAAATAAGCAATAAGATAATTTGTACAAATGTTTATCTCAACTAACACGAAAGAATAAGAGTTTGTAAGAATGGTTAATACAAGAGTAGAGAAAGTCATGTGAGTGCAGCACATCAGATTCTTTCTCTTGTGAGACTATTATTACAAATAATCCACTTAATGTTAATCAGATAAACGTTTCTAGAAATGCTTTTATTATATATTTCTATGTAGATGCAGTGGACAGTGACAGTGATCGAGCTTTGCGTTGTGATTTTTTTTTAATACATTGCATTTATATTTCAATGATAGAAAATTATATGAATTGTATGTTGAAGGGCAAACAGGGAATATATGAATGTGCTACGTAAAAGAAAAGCAAGTACAAAGCCATTTGAAAGTAATATACTGTGTAGTAAAATTGTTATCCTAAAAACCTTCTTCAACGAAAAATACATATACGTGCCGAATATGCGATATGATATGATATGAATTGTTTAAAGAAAAGAGAGTAGAGAAACATGTGAATGTGTTACCTAAAAGTAAGTAGAGAAACCACTGTGAATGTAGGTAATATTTGTAGAAGAGTGGGTAGAGAAAGACATGTGAATGTGTTACCTAAAACTGAGAGGGGAAAAGAGGGTGAATGTAATATGTAGCATTTCTGTTCCAAACATACAGAAAATTGTATTACTTAATTTAAAAGTGGGGATAAAATGTTTTTTTGTGTGTGTAAAATCACGTTTTTTATGGAAAAATTGTTTATAGAAGAGTGAGTAGAGAAAGCGATGTGAATGTGTTACCTAAAAGTGAGTAGAGAAACCACTATGAATGTAATATGCAACTTTTCTATTTCAAACATACAGAAAATTGTATGACTTCTTTTTAGAAGAGTGAGTAGAGAAACCACTGTGAATTGTGTTACTTAAAAGTGAGAAGAGAAAACAGTGTGAACGTAACAGTATTTCTATTTCAAATACACAGAACATGGTATGACTTATTTTAAAAGCGGAGATAAAAATATTCTTTGGTGTAAAATCAGGTTTTTTATGGAAAATTGTGTATAGAAGAGTGAGTAGAAAAAGAGATGTGAATGTGTTAGCTAAAAGTGAGTAAGAAACCACTATGAATGTAATATGCAGCATCTCTATTTCAAACATACAGAAAATTGTATGACTTCTTTTTAGAAGAGTGAGTAGAGAAACCACTGTAAATTGTGTTACTTAAAAGTGAGAAGAGAAAACAGTGTGAATGTAACTATTTCTATTTCAAACACACAGAACATGGTATGACTTATTATAAAAGCGGGGATAAAAATATTCTTTGGTGTAAAATCAGGTTTTTTATGGAAAATTGTGTATAGAATAGTGGGTAGAGAAAGAGATGTGAATGTGTTACCTAAAAGTGAGTAGAGAAACCACTATGAATGTAATATGCAGCATCTCTATTTCAAACATACAGAAAATTGTATGACTTATTTGGAGAAGAGTGAGTAGAGAAAGAGGTGTGAATTTATCACCTAATAGTGAGAGGAGAAAACACTGTGAATGTAATATGCATGTATACAAAAATTTAACCAAACCTTTAGAATCGTTTCTGAAATACCGGGAATATATATATATACAAGAATTGCACTGTAGAAGCGGGAAAAAAATGTTATTTTTTATGTAAAGTCGCGTTTTTTCGGGAATTACACCTTTATAGATGAACTTTTTTCATTCATATAATATGTAATTGTTAACCAATATAACACGCCATTTAATGTCTGAAACAAGATCTTTTAAGTGACGACATTCTCTCGCAGACTGTTGAATCCTCGGCCGCAGGTTACACCTACAGTGACCCAAAATGTCCAGTAGAACACTGACAATTTCATGACGAACACTGGACTTTCAATTGTACAGATCAAATCTGGGGATCTTGGTGGCCATGTATGAGAGCCGGACTCCTCCTTGGCATTACATATCTATATTTGGGTTCATCTTTGAATATCTTATATATTTAAACGAGCAATTCTTGTATATATACCAATTGGAAACGACTAACGATTTCGATCAAATTTTATATTCAGATACGGTCTTGCCTTTTAAGTTCATCTATAAAGGTGTAATTCCCGAAAAAACGCAATTTTACATAAAAAATAACATTTTTTATTCCCACTTCTACAGTGCAATTCTTGTATATATATTCCCGGTATTTCAGAAACGACTAAAGATTTGGTTAAATTTTTGTATACATGCATATTACATTCACAGTGTTTTAGTGTTTTCTCTACTCACTTTTAGGTAACACATTCACATCCCTTTCTCTACTCACTCCTCTATAAACAATTTTCCATTAAAAAAAACATGATTTTGTACCAAAAACATTTTACCCCCACTTTTAAAATAAGTAATACTATGTTCTGTATGTTTGAAACAGAAATGCTATTACATTCACACTGTTTTCTCCTCTCACTTTTAGGTAACACATTCACATCTCTTTCTCTACTCACTCTTCTACAAATAAGTCATGCAATTTTCTGTATGTTTGAAATAGAGATGTTGCATATTACATTCACAGTGGTTTCTCTACTCACTTTTAGGTAACACATTCACATCTCGTTCTCTACTCACCCTTCCATAAATAAGTTTCCATAAAAAACGTGATTTTGCACCAAAAAACACTTTTATCCGCACTTTTAAAATTAGTCATACCATGTTCTGTATGTTTGAAACAGAAGTGCTATTACATTCACAGTGATTTCCCCTCTCACTATTAGGTAACACATTCACATTCATTCAGATGAACTTTGAGTTGAAACTCCCTTGTAATGGAGATGAAGGTCTACTTTGAAGGCCCCTGCAATTGCTCCATCTTGTTGAAACCAGGAAACATAAGCAAACTGTGTCATTTCATTAGTAAGAAATGTTCAATCATGTTCACGCACATTGCTGATGTCACGGTCGTTGCTTTTCACTTGTCATCCTCAAAAAAGAAAACTCCAATTATCGCACAAAATGACAATAGTTACTTTCTCACTGAGTAATAGTTTCTCGTGTAATTGCAGAGCAATTAAATAAAAATGTAATTCGTCAGAGATCCATAATTTCATCTTCATTTATGTCATAAAAAATCTCTTTACAAAATGTGAAAATCGCCAGGTTTTAGTTTGTGGTCTATCTACATCGAAGTAAAGTAAAAATAAGTGATATTCATATTCCTGTATGTCCATAAGTACTCCGAATTTGATAGAGGAAGCGTCAGGCGTCTTGTATAACCAAGTCCACAGTTTCCTGTCTCATAAATATGTACTTTGATGTTGTGAGTAAGATAAGGTTATGATTCTATTTGCTTGTGTGAGCGGACATCATGTTTGGGCGTTCCTCTTACTGCGCATGCGCAAGTGTCATCTTCGTAAGTTCAAAACGATAAACATACTAACTCCATGGGCCACGTGGTCCTAGGTAATGAATCAGGACGAGTGTTGGCAGTAAATACTTCATTTCAAAACGCTCTACTGCGTTTCTAAGGATTTAAGTTTAATGTCTTTCAAGGATGTGACACGAAGATTTTGAAGAAAATAGCCCCACCCTAAACTACCCTTTACATGGAAACTTTTTCGAAAATTTTGATTTTCTTGAAAATAGGTCTAACGATTTTGATTAAAATGTCATATGTTTGAGATATTTTTATGACAAATGAAATGTATATCTTGAATTTTCTGGCTATAGCCCATGTAGTCGTATTTACTCTGGACGACTTTTGCATAACTGGTAAACCGTTAGAGATGGACCAAATCTTACTATACAAAAAATGTAGATTTTGCTAAAATACACATTTATGTCTGAATAAATTTTCTTGTAGGTTGAACCATTTCGGAGATATTCCTTGCTATGTGTGCGAGTTTCGGAAAACATAACTTATATGTTAAGCGTGCAAAGAGAACGGAATCTCAAAACTTTAAAACATTTGGCTATCGCACAAATCCTACTCTATTCTAATATTCCCCTTGTACCTACAAGGAACCAAGCAATAATATAAGTTGTACAAATGTTTGTCTGAACTAACACGAAGAAGATATAGGAATAAGTCCAACGAAATACAATTTGCATTCACCAAAGTTGGGCCATATACCGTAACAATTGCACTGTTGTGTGCAACATATCATGCATTTTGCAACAATTACCACAGTGACTGTAAAGTCAGTGCCAATCTGCTTCTACAATCGTCTGTCGGACATCATCTGTATTCAACTAGAGAGAGCAACATGGTTTAAATTGTTCATTGCGGCATCGATCCACAAAGCAGATTTGGGCTTTCCCTATGTCGACACAAACTTATTGTCCATTCCACACAATTTGCGTTCGGAATTGTCCAGAGTTGCTCAAATAATTCTCGACGTACCTTCAAATTGAATCACATTTTACATTTCTTAGAAAATCTAAGTGGCAATATTTTAATTACAAGAGCCCAGTTCTAGGAAGATAATATAATTGTGAGACTGGTGACGTAGCTGAGTCGGTAGAGCAGTTGTCTAGTGTGCAAGGGGTCCCGGGTTCGACTCATGGATTGGGATGAAAATTTTTCTCCAGCTAGATTATTCCCCTATCCTTCCCAGACTCTGAGAGTATCCACTTTGTGCGATAGTCAAATGTTTTAAAGCTTTGAGATTCCGTTCTCTTTGCACGCTTAACATATAAAAAAAATGAACAACGATGTTCCATTTCATGAAAGTTTTCCGAAACTCACACACATAACAAGGAATATCTCTGAAATGGTTCAACCTACGAGAAAATTTATTTGGACATAAATGGTGTGTTTTAGATGCGATTGTGTTGTGAATAACTTCCTTTGAGAAGATATTTTTTTCACTTTATGCTGAGCTTGAGACGTTCCTAGATATTGCTTACAAAAATGACAATAGAGACGATGCAGAAGATAAAACACAACCGAAGTGAAAGCTAGGAAATCTTTCAACAATAGAATGCATTGAGTAAACAAAAGCGCCCAGAAGATTGTGAGAAGAGAATGACAGTTTGAGATTAGAACAATTAATATGCAAAGCAACAAGGCGTAACAAAAATTTGACGTGCTGCACTCACATCACATGATTTTCTCTACCCTTCTTCAACAGACATTCTTCTCTCACTTCATATTAATGGACATAAATGTTTATAGAAATGGTTTTACCACGAATGTCCTTAGAGAGAAAATCTAATATTTGGATATCTGTCCTATTTTAGGGTTATCATAAACACACAGCCTGCTAATATATCCACAGTAAAAGACAACTTTAAACATGAATAATAAAGGATAAAAATGTATAATGGAAAAATATTTGTTGATGTTTTAAGCATTGTTTCAACATATTATCATAATCTAAGTTCAAGTATATACTTACAATTACTAGAGGAAGTATTGCATTCCACTAAAAAATTCGATGTTGAAGTTTCACTCGAAATTTCTTTTCCCTAAAAAATGACAGCAACGGTTTTGATTTATATACAATATGTTTAAGATATTTCCATGGCAAATGAAGACCTCGCATAGCAATCAGCTCTTAAAATATTTAATGAACACGTATTGTATTCCCGTAATCCCCTTGCACCCACTAACCAATAAATTCTCGACCTGAGAGAGACAATAATGAAGGTTAGATCGTCAATATTTGACAACTATTTCACTGCCTGCATGTGGTAAGGCTAGGACGGCCTCCCCGCAAACCCCTCACCTCAGTAAGCCCCTCACATATCCACCTGTATACGCTAGCGTCTAGCCGTATGCTATGGCGCGGTTCTGACTAGAGTATTGTTCAGGTACTGGCAATTTTGTTTCTTTGCGAATAAAATTGTTGTACATAAACTCAAAGTGCGTGTGATATTTACATCATAAGAATGAGTGACAATCACAACAGCTGTTTGCTCTCATTCATTTTTTCGAATTCTGGGAAATGAGTTTGTTTTCATTTTTTCGCACTATATCGCCTGTTATATACCTATCGCTCACAATGTTTTTTATGGTTGTATATCTTTATTAACTCAATCTACATTTTAATGTATTACAGTTCAGAATCAAAGAATTTGTGTACTAAAGCCTAAGTGCCGAGAATTCCCTAACCTTTTCTGCTTCCCAAACCAGGGCAATCTCTTCACGTTGACTATGGTCAGATAAAAAGGGTCACTTGCCAAGAATTTTAATCTACCCAGACCATCACTTTACTAATGACAGAATGCCCAACTTCCCAATATGTTAAACCGTTCTTAATCATCAGCCATTACTTCAATATTTTTGTAACTGAGATTATTACTTTATTCTTTTTGTAGTTTAAGAATTCACAACGATGAACTTAAAAGAACGTAAAAACTAATTTTTATATTAAAAATCTATGGAATTTCGCGGTTTTTCGCAAAATAAGGCAATTTCGCTTCAATCTACACTCATCACTAAAATTCGCTAAAACAATATTAATGTATTAATCAACATCACATAATTCGGAAAGATAATAAAATGTCCCTCGCCTTTATCGTTAATGCGAAAAAGGAGTGCCCTAATTTTAGCGTTCCCAGTTTTTACTTTCTCTGCTAGTAAGTACGTACAGGAAGTATTGTATTCCACCCAAAAAATCCGATGTCGGGATTTCACCGCCAATATATGTTTGAGGCCCTCTCCGTGAATCCAAAAAATCATTTTTAGAAAAAGGTCCGTGTGTGTGTATCTGTGGACAGCATAACTCAAAAGCGAAAAGTCGCTTGAAAAGCAAACTTGGTATTTAAGTTTAATGTCTTTCAAGGATGCGACACGCAGATTTTGAAGAAAATAGCCCCACCCTAAACTACCCTTTACATGGAACATTTTTCGAAGGTTTTGATTTTCTTGAAAATGGCTCTAAAGATTTTGATTAAAATGCCATATGTTTGAGATATTTTGATGAAAAATGAAATGTATATCTTGAATTTTCTGGCTATTGCCCCTGTAGTCGTATTTACTCTGGACGACTTTTGCATAACTGGTAAACCGTTAGAGATAGACCAAATTATACTATACAAAACATGTAAATCTTGCTAAAATACACAATTTATATCTCAATAAATTTTCTTGTAGGGTGAACCATTTCGGAGATATTCCTTGTAATGTGTGTGAGTTTCGGAGAACTTAGAACTTTCGTGAAAAGGATCATCGCTGTTCATTTTTTTATGTTAAGTGGGCAAAGGCAACAGAATCCCAAAGCTTTAGAACATTTGACTATCGCACAAAGCCTACTGTATTCTAATATTCCCCTTGTACCTACAAGGAAATAAGCAATAAGATAATTTGTACAAATGTTTATCTCAACATGAAGAAGATACAGGAATGTTGTTGTAGTGTGGATGGTTTTAGGGGTGTATTTATTTGATTATTCCTTATCCTTGATATGAGATCGCCACAAGTGTCCGGCCGCTTGACCTGTTGTCCGCGAGAATTTCCACATACCTACCGTCCGCCATAACAGAAGCTATGTGCTGGTGCCTCAGTGGGAAAGTTGGTACCTCCTCAAGGTAGGAAAGTGAGTGAGTGAGCAAGGGAGATGGAGAGAGTAGAAGCTGGTGAAAGCTGGACAGATTCTTCCAGTGCGAGCCGCGAAACACACATGTGCAGCGAACCTATCGTCCAACCCGGGAACACTATGACCTTAACGTCGATATCTGACCGAATTCCCTATCTGGAAACCATCTTAAAATATATCATGTATAAGGAACATTTGATGGCTTTCTCTGCTCGTGTTGTAACCTTTAGCATTATATTTAACTTATTCTTAAAACTTGTAAGTTTACTTCTCAACTGTGTATGTTGTATTATGTAAATACATTGCAATGTAGTCAACATGTAAATGTTCGCGATAAGACCTAAAAGGTTAGGAGACCATACATTAAGCTTTATAAAATCACTATTTATTACGCGTGGGCCCTCCCCATCCTTTGCTAGAGCCACATTTGATTAAACTCACGATGTTCTGCTTAGAATGGGTGACCACAACATTTTGTCTGGTGTAACAATCATGTTTATTCCAATTACTTTAAGGTGTCTGTGACAGGAATACCTAAATCGACTCGGGAATGAGAAGAGTAGCATATGTAGCGAAAGAATTCATGCAATATAGGATTATATGGTGAAGTTATTCATAGAGGTCAGCAGATATAGCACTTCAATTGTTCTAGTGGTAAGATTCAGAAGCAGTTTAACTTTACTCGACAACTAACTTCAAATAACTCATTTATCATACGACTTATTCTCAAACCCAACCTCACATACCCTGGGAAAAAGATTCTAATAGACAGAGATATTGGAGACACTATCAAAAAGAGACGCATACTGACAGAGGTCATTAGTAGGGTTCGGGATTTTAGTGAGAAATTCATCCATTTAACCATGCACCTACAATTAGAAATGGCAGCGCCGTCGACGTTTGCTCTTGTAAACAAATAAGAGTGGAAGGCAGTATGTTTAGTCATTTTAGCGTGCAATAAGCTTCAGTTTTATTAAATTTTAATGCACAGACATTTTAGCTAGAGACATTATCGTTAGCACAGATATTGCAATGTGCAATAATGTATTTCCTAAACGCATTGAAAGTAAATTGCAAGCGATTTACAGGACCTCCTAAATACCGGACCTGACACTGGGATTCAAGATGGCGGCCTATGTGGTGGGAACTACTTATAAACAACTCGTCTACAGGCTACGATTTCAACGCAGTAAAATTAAAATATTGTGTAATAACACGCCTATTTTGTGAATATGGCAGGTGCGGCTCCTCAGGGTAGGCACTGCCTACCCTATCGTAATACATCAACAAATAATGTTTAACTATGATTCTGCATTTTATCATTTGAACCGTCATTTTCCCCTAAATTGCAGCTCAAGAAAAGTTTTCTCGGTTATAATGACCAGCGCATGGTCAAATCCTTTAATCTCAATTCCGATTCATCAAAACTGCGCTGCGTGTTTGAAACGCGCGGCAGAAATGATACGCATGGAACCTGGGTAGTGGAGAGCAGGCTAGCTTAACCTCTGCCTGCCCGGCCCCATATCCTCAGTACGAGGCCCCTGAACAGGGATAAGGAAACATTCGGTCTGTATATGCACTCCGAGCATGCGTAGACGCGTCTGCCAGCAGTCCGAACACTTGCCTGCCCAAATCCGAATTTATGCGACATTTTCCGAACAGCCATACTCCACGAACGAAGATCTCAGAGATCTGAATCTGTCGTTATCTCTGTGTAATATCAGTATGACCGACTTAATTAATGAACTATTACAAAGTCCGCTTTCGCGGCGCACTGACAATGAAAAGAGGAGTGTTTTAGCCATTTAACACAAAGCTGCAGTCAGACAATTTTTCAATTTCTTAATCTATATTAGTCATGGGCGTCGCGAAACGGGGGCAAGGGGGGCCACGGCCCCCCCTTGGAAGTTGGTGAACTTAATGTGCAGTCAGTTACTGACTTTTAAACTATTATTTTAATTTTGATGTAAAGAACAATTTTTGTTTAGCACAAATTAATACGGTTATCTGCAACAAATACTATAAATTTTGACAGTAAAATAATGATTTAATATTATATGATTGCAAATTTCCAACATGTGTCCCCCCCCCCCTGGAAAAAAGTCTGCCGACACTCGTGATTTTAGTTTTGGCGGTAATTCGTCCGTAAGTCACACTCATTCACTCTGCTCTTATTAAACAACCAAACAATATATTGTTTGCGTTATCCGCAATGACTTCGCCCCCTATATTTCGGATAAACGGGGTTTATTATTATTATTGTTATTGTTATTGTTATTATTATTGTTGTTGTTGTTATTGTTATTATTATTATTATTATTATTATTATTATTATTATTATTATTATTATTATTATTATTATTATTATTATTGTTGTTGTTGTTGTTGTTGTTTGTTGTTACTGTTACACTTTGCCTACCCTAAAATTTTGACTACGAGCCGCCACTGGAATATGGGCGATGTTAAACACAAAAACACTGTCTTAAACATAACCTCAGGTAAACAAAAAAGGATGACATTTAATATTACACGATAACCCATGGGCAATGAAATTTATAACCTTAAATATCATTCATGCAATCTACAGTTTTACCTGCCATTATGTAACTGCATTACACACTCAAATTACAAAGAAGATAGACAAAACTGCAAGCAGCATGTTACTTAAATAAAACAGAAGTGTTGACATTTAGTTGACTAAGAATTATTAATCATTGTTTACACTGTCACACTTGCCTTCCTGGTGAGTGCAGGAGCCTCCTTAATTATGCTATTTTGTTCGGATTCAAAAAGATGCATTAAGTCACTGAACTTAGCTTCTTCTGTAAAACAGGTCAAAGTGATAGGTTATGTGGCACTATCATTTGGAACCAATCTTGAGTAATTCCTGACTGAATGTCATTCTTGTTTGGAATATTGAATATCTGGTTTCGTACATTGATGCACTATAACAAATGCACAGAATCAAAAAGTAAGAACAGCTTTTTGTCACTATATGAGGAATTTTGTACACTCACTTTTAATGATCCCTTACATAAGTGCTGAAACATCCTGTAGTTGTCAGATATAAGACAAAAAGCAGTCTATCCACAAATTTCCAAAGTGTTTTAGTACTTCCAGGGTAATTTGATGCAATTATATGCTATTTATGTTTTTTACTAGAAAGAGAGTAATGAAATCTAAATTTTCAGATAGAGGAGATGAAATCATGAATGCTTGGATTGTAGTGGCAGTATCAGCTTCCTTCTCTTTATTTGTGGCAATCCCTTCTATTTTCCCACCCTTATAACTCAACTTGGGCATAACGTAAATTTCATCTAGCAATACACTTACTATTCATTCATGTTCCCCAATAATATTTTACTTGGGAAGAATTTATGATATTATTACTCCCCAACTTGCAGAGTAGCCTTCTTAAATAAGCTGGATGGGGAAGTGACATAACCTTACTTGTCTCGATAAGCTCCAGGAAAAGAGTAAAATAATATTGAAGCCCAAAACAATGTTTCCGATGAGTAAAGAAATATAACCACTATCGGGTCTGCTTATTAAAATGAAAGGACTCACATTTCTACTTTTCAACTTATCCACAAACTCACAGTATCCACTTATATTGTCCCTTTCGTTCCACTCTTCAAATTGTTGTTGGTCACGGGCATAAACTTGGTTCATACGCTCACTAGGGTCCTTTCTTTTAGGAGGCAACTGTTCTGTTAAGTATGATGGTGGAAATGCACCGTCCTGCAGTTTAATCCTCTTCCTTGGCACTGTTATAAAAGAACCATCATCACAAGGGAATTCATCCTCTCTTACAATAAACTCCGCAGCAAACTGTCTAATGTACACAACTGACCCCTTTGATGGCGTAAACTGTTCACGGCGTATGCATCTTATCCATCTTATCTTATCTAAGCTCTTCATCTTTTGGAAAAATGAATATCGGAACTAATAGTCCATCTTTATTGTAGTTTAATTTGCATCCGGGAATGCAACAGTTACGGGGCATTGTCATGTTTGAGGTTAGGTTGAGGTATGACTACAATAACATACACTACTGGAACAGTTTTTCTTCAACAACCTCTCACCACTGTAATCGTGACACAAATTGTACTTGCAAACAGATAAATTCACCACACTAACGTAGCCATAGTCCTAGACGAAACACAATAAACATGAATACGTGGATAGCACACGGCACAGTCAACACGTTATTAGATTTATTCCCGTTCCCTATACTGCCCAAATAAAAGTTTTTAAACACTCGCTTTGCTAATATGAAGACAAACTTACATAGGAATTATCATAACAAACAATAACTCAAAGGCATAGAAAACAATACGAAAAACAGCGTGTGGAAACACCTCAGAAATCACTCCAACCAGCCGACGCCATTTTTGTACAACTGGGATGTCAGTGTCAGGTCCGTTAATCCAGAGGGTCCTGGCTCTACATCATATTATGACGTAATAGGAGCGTTCAACATTTTTAATGCAGATGACTATAAATATGTTATTGCTGTTACTATATTTCTGAAATTCCTCTGAATGAACGAAAGATCTAACAAGAGAGCTGTAATTACTTTCTTCAGTGCACGTATTGCGACATTTACCTGCTCCTCAAATGGATGTGGAGGCAAGGGAATTCCAGGTGCCATCTCCTTAAATGTCTTTTTGATTCTGGAGGGTACCTTGCAAAATATCTTCTTCATATTGGCTATAAAAGCAGCAACATCCGGAAAAGAAAATCTAACTTCTGCAGCTCGGTGGAAATCATGCGCTACACAACTTAAATGTATTAATTTTGGAAATGCTTGTATTGCTGTGGCAGCTTTCTTCATATAGGAAGCCCCGTCCCTAACATTTTGCGTTGGGAAGACAGTGCAGAAAAAACAACGAAATAACAGTCGGAACAAACGACTATTGTGTTGGGGTGGGCGTGTCGTTGGCTAAACCCCCACGCCACCTGCCAGCTCTATACTCCGTGCGGTTTATATCATTCTTTTGTTTACTTACCAAAGCGCCGAACCCTGGGATTTTCTTTGATTAAAAGAAGTACATATTTGAAATAGGTCAATTGCACATCTTCTTTGCTTTTTAGTCTTGAGTAGTTTTACGTATAAGAATGTCTAAGTATTTTGCAATTTGACATTTCCAGTGTGTAGTGTAGATATCAACTGTTACATAGAACTTCCATTAGAACCTGCTGTTGACATCTGAGGATCGCGGAGTACGCAAGATAAATGGAAGATTTTTAACTGGCCTAGTTTAAAGAAAAGCGAAACAACAAATGAAGTACTGCATCGTGTTTTAAATGTTTCTCTATTGATTCTGATTTATATGAAGTTATTTATGATATAATGTTAAAAGTAGGGGTTTTTTTTTTACAAGTGTAGCAATTTCATACGAGAATTATTCATGGTTAAGATCAATGATGGGGCGGCATCATGGCCAAGGAGTTAGACCGTTCACCAAGACGGTTCAGGTTCGATCCCAGGCATATAGTATTCGTGGTGGGTTCTCCAGTTGTATGCTAAACCAATCGAAAATATGCACACATTGCACATTATTCTAAAATGCCTCACATATCAACAATTATTTGTTTCCGGTCATATTTATAGGAACATTTATTCTGGTTTTGACCACTCCCAACTCCTGTTGCAATATTGGATACTTTTTTTAAACACACTGTATATGTAGAGCTATACTCACTCCTATATGCACTACTCTTGTAAATTATTATTTATTTATCTATCTACTACATTTTAATCAACATAAACGTTTTCAGAAATTATCTTATTATTAATTTTCTTGTGGGCGCAAGGGGAAATGTAGTAGGCTTTAAGCGATAGTGAAATGTTTTAAGGGTTGCTTGCTATGCGATGCCTTTGAAATTCTGTTGTCTTTGCAAGGCCAAAAGATAAAAAAAAAAAAAAAAAAAAAAAAAACGGATAACATGTTCCTATTTCAGAAAAGTAGGTATAAGTAATCGCAAATTGAAATGAGTAATAAAGAATAACTCGGAAATGGTCCACTTAAAAAAAGGATTTTACACAAATTCATATACCAACTGAAAGGTCGGGAGGGGGGGGGGGCGGAGCGGTAGCTAATTACGTAAGCCTCTTCAAAGAGACAAGGTTGGACATCGCTGCCGTATCATACTGAATTCTGTATTTGGGGAGAGGTAGCAATTCCGATATCTACTGTTTCGGTCGCTTCCATAATTTCGTGTGCCTCTTGCAGTTCAGTTGATCCATACTCGCACATTCCGCTATTTTATCCAACATTCAGGTCATAGATAAAGGAATATCGATTCAAATCAAAAGGCTGCCAACACAAGAAACACAACAACACATTTCGACAAGTTGAACTATGTCGATCTGAATTGTGAATGGATAATGCGACCGCCAATAGAAATTGATCATATAAAGACATCATGAAACGTAAAAGCTTATCAAAACATGACGATCTATTAAACATGAAAACTGGCATGCAATTGGATAACAAGGAAGAAGCATATACATTGCATTTCACTAGTGCGTTGAAGTATAAGTTTTAATTCGTGTGTCCTGCGTTAAAATTTACTTATAAGTGCCTAATTTTGAGCTATAAAAACAGTGTAAGTTGAAAGAATAAAAGTCTTATGTGTTGCACTCACATGACTTTCTCTACTCTTGTACTAACCATTCTTACAAACTCTTATTCCTATATCTTCTTCGTGTTAGTTGAGATAAACATTTGTACAAATTATCTTATTGCTTATTTCCTTGTAGGTACAAGGGGAATATTAGAATACAGTAGGCTTTGAGCGATAGTCAAATGTTTTAAAGCATTCAAATTCCGTTCTCTTTGCACGGTTAACATATAAAAATGAGTAAGGATGTTCCATTTGACAGAAGTATAAATTCTCCTAAACTCACACAAACAACAAGGAATATCTCCGAAATGGTTCACTCTACAAAAAATTATTTACACATAAATTGTGTATTTTAGCAAGATCTACATTTTTTGTATAGTACGATTTGGTCTATCTCTAACGGTTTACCAGTTATGCAAAAGTCGTCCAGAGTAAATACGACTACAGGGGCTATAGCCAGAAAATTCAAGATATACATTTCATTTGTCATAAAAATATCTCAAACATATGACATTTTAATGAAAATCGTTAGCCATTTTCAAGAAAATCAAATTTTTTTAAAAATCGTATGTGTAAAAGATAGTTTAGAGTGGAGTAGTTTGTTTCCAAATCTTCGTGTTGCATCCTTGAAAAATATTAAACTCAAATACCAAATTTGGTTTTTAACTTTTCGTTTTTCAGTTATGCTGTCCATAGACTAAGTGACACACGCACGCGGACATTAAAAATCTATATTTGGATTCATGAGCCCTCAAAACATATTTCCGGTGAAATCTCGACATCTATTTTTTGGATGGAATACAATATTTCCTCTACCTTACTAAACGTAGTAGAGAAAATAAAAAGCGGATCTTGCATGTGTTAAATTCACATGACTTTCTCTATCCGTTCAACAGAGTAGTCCTTTCAAAATTTTATTCTTCTATTTCATGCTTATTTGGATGAGCATTTGAACAAATGGCTTTAATAGATATCCTGTTGTACCTAAAAAATAACAAAATAAATAACCCCAAGAGCAGCAGCCCTTCGCGGGCCAAGGCTTACCGCACGACCACTCCGTCCCCCACCTCTGTCCACTACAGGCGTGGTGGTGACGTGGTCAGCGCCTGGTCTGTGCCGTCCGGTTATGCGGTCTGGGGTGGCTGTTTCTTTATCAAGCAGCTCCTCAACTGGCCTCTCAGGGACATAGCGAGACTGAGTGCACCCCGTACCAGTCCTCCCAGCGGGGGAAAATGCCCACGTCGTCTGCCGGGCATCCCACGAGCCTAGGAGCACGTCTGGAAGATAAGGAAATGGAATGAAGGGGAAATGATGGATAGGAAATCATGGTATCAGAGTAAGAACCACAGAAACAAGGGGAAACCACGAAAAAAGAAGCCAAGTCAGAATGAGCTGATCAAAAACGTGATCTTCAGCCACCCCGGTCGGTTTAGACACACAATACTTCCTATATTTGTCACAGGTAGACGGGAGAGGCAGTTGAAGTTCGTTTCGTCATGTTGCAAGTCCTGGGGTACAAAAACAAGTGAACCGCGACAGGCGCAGGCTGCTGCGACGACCTTGTTCATTGCTCTGAGCCTGTACGTACGTTTCGGTTTAGCCATTGATGCCATTGTTTGTTACGCAGATGTGTTAGGGTTAGCCATGCGTGGCGGGGAAGGCGCCAGTGAACCTTGTAACAATAAACACCAATTTGCTGGAGGGAGAGTTTTCACTCATTGGCAGCTAGCTACCAGAATACTATCAAGATTCAAACTCCATTTTGTTGTTTTCCACTTAGAAGAAATTCTTGGGTGGGGTTTGCAAGCCAAAGGCAATACTGATAACTCGCTTGTTCTGCCCCTTGGTTTTGTGGTCAACAGAGCAGCGATATTAATTTAAATGGACTTTTAAAAATGCCGTTTAGCCTACTTTCTCTGCTTGCAACCAAATGAGGTTGGCTTTCAGGTCTTTGGTTCGATTACTGGGCTCCGCCACTGTCATCACCGATTTTTCGTTGTTTTCACCGCGAGAGAACATCCTCGACGCCTTCCGTTCCCGACGTACACGCCTTCGCCCGAGCGGACTGACCCGGAGTGACGCCAACAGCTCGCTTGCCGAGCAGCGACCGGTCACTTCACAGCAGTGGCGGTTCAACGTTTGACGTTCTTGATGAAAATCTTAATGTAGTGCTGAGAATCAAAGCAGCACAAAATATCTCCCAAATATTCATAATCTGGTCAACAAAAAACTAACCAGAAAAAAATAAAACATTTAATATAGGTTACAATTTAATTTTCGTGTATTTTATAATTTATATAAGTTAATTATTCATAATTAGACCTTCAACTGTTCTAATTGTACCCTGTATCGAGTATATAAACTGTCCGCGTGAACAGCTCAACTCCTAAACAGCTGTACCGACTTATATTAACTTTTGTGTGTGATAAACGTGATTCGAGAATGGTTTATTTGTGTTGATCTTGGATGGTTTAGTTCCGCAGGATCTGTCAAGCAGCGCTGCGATCGCGTTTTAGAGTTTCCGGTAGTTAATGCTGCAATCGGATTATAGAAGTTTTTGTCGCAGCTTAGCGTGAATAGTATTTTAAAAGTGCGCGCTTATTGGAAATGTATTTACAGACGTAATTAACAAATATACATTGTGCAAATGTAAGGTGCAATGTTGAAGTGAGTATTTTACATGATTTGTCCTAAATTCCACGTCATTCTATAACAAACCACCTAACCTACAAATTTAGTATATTATTTTTATTGAAGTACGCTTCTAAAGTGTAATTAAACAATATACATTATGCAAATTGTGTTAGAGAGACAGCAACCACTGGAACATTATACAACAAATGGTAGTAACCATTATAAAACCAAAGGAGATAGATGAAAAAAGTAGATAATTGGAATTCCAGGCCTAGATTCTATTCGAAACACTCATTCAGTCGATTAATCTTTGTTTTCAGGTTCATAACTATAAATCCTAGATTCATCATAAGTAATGATATTCCAAACCAAATTTGAGCTGCCGCCTTGGAATTTTTGAATAGGTTTTTTGCACCAATGTGTTGTTGTTTTTCATTGGGAGTCAGTTTACTTGGAATCCGTCGACAAGAAAGCTTTCTGATTTCAATCTATTAATGCCCAATGTCTCCCGGATAAGTTCGTAAGATCTTGTTCGAGCATTGCTGGAACGGCGACAATATTTTCATCAATAACAGTAGTTCTTGGGCGTCCTTAGCGAAATTCATCATTAAGAATAAAACGAACTCTTTTGAATTCGCTGTGCCGATTATAAATTGTTGCTCTAGATAGAGTTTCTTCGCTAAATGTACTTCTAAGCCAACCATAACATTGTTTAGGCGTTAAAAATCATACCCCATAAATGTTCTTTTGTAAAATTCATTTTTGGATGAACATAAAATATTTAAATGATGATAATTAAGAAAATGTTAAATAAAATTGAATAAACTATACGGCGATCTAGTGGTAAAATATTAGAAAGTCACTGTCAAACTGTCCTAATAATGCAAGATGAGGCAACAAAGACTTTGAGGAGTATTTTGAAAGTGTGGGAAGGGGAATTAGATGACGATGTTGGAGGTCGTAGGTACTTATCCCAGAACGCCATGCAAGGGAAACACTTTACAGAACAAAACATAACTCATATCTAGATTTATAGCTGTAACCCAGCGCTTTGTCGGCGCAGCAAACAGAGGAAAACAACAACAGCAACGTGCATAAACAACAGGATTTGCATCGTTGCTAAACAGTTTCCTTGAACCGTTTTAGTGCAGTCTCGTAGGCAGACCGAGATTTTGTAACGTTATTAATGATATTTTCATAAACGACCTTACTACTTGTATTAGGGTAATAATGTACTCTGATTTAGGACCAACACAAGACACTTGTGAACGCTTCACTCTCAACACAAATGTAGCACAAATTACAACTAAGCAAGAGCTTATCTAGTAATATTTCCTTCATAAATAAGTTCACAATGTCTTCCAGTGAAGGCCCCCAAAGTTTACACTAATTCTTGCGTTCACACATTAAGTCTTTGGCTTTATTCTTTTCAATCTTAGAACTTCACACTTTCAACATTTCTTTGTTTTCGTGTCTCGTTGCTATCTTTTTTATTTCTTCTATGACAGTGTCGATCTTTAGATCTCTATGTATGTGATCATTGCGTGCATCAACTGTTCTTCTTACAACTTTATTTTGAAATGTCTGTATATGTTTTATATTGGTCAAAGTTATATCTCATAGGTCCAGACTGGCTTTAACACCTGCTTATATATTAATAACTTAATGTCAAGTTCAGAATTTTTCCAATGAGCCAATAGTTTCTTATATTTCATATTTAACTCTTTTCTTTTAGTTTCTATAAGCTTTCTCCAATTTAAATTTCAGCCTAGTGTCATACCTAGGTACCTCAATGTTTATGCTTGAGGAATAGTTTGATTATTTATCTTTATTGGTACTCGTATCTTACTATGCACACGGTTGTAACTGACTGTGGAGCTAATGGACCCCAGAAATCGTAAAAATACTCACAAGACTTTCTCTAGTCTTGTACTAGAGATCTATCTTCTTGTAGGTACAAGGACATTGACAGAAGTATAAGTTCTCCAAATCCCACACAAATAACAAGGAATATCTCCGAAGTGTTTCAGCAAGATCTACATTTTTTGTACAGTAAGATTTGGTCTATCTGTAACGGTTCACCAGTCATGCGAAAGTAATCCAGAGTGAACAAGACTGATGATATGCACTAGGTAAAACTTTCTGCTCGAATTGATAGTTATTGTAATATTAAATTTCCCTGAGGAACCGTAAAAATCACCTTCACATGTGAAACTAGCATCCAAAATATTAGAATAATGCAACAATAGTTGTGACTTTATCGTATCTTAATTTTTGCCAAAGTCCACATTACTCTTTCTCTAAACATATCGTTTCCGCAATTTAAAAAAAAATATCTTCCTATACTCATTTAGGAACTACATATAATTTTTCTCCCCTGTTCTCTGTCTTCCCAGCATCCATCTTCTAATCTCCTTTGTTTCATTGTTAGTGTTATTCCTTGTTTTCGTGGTAATTTAGGTCTTTCGCTCTTCCTACGTCCAAATCATCTTAATAGTTCTGTTTTAATTTCTTCTAACAATGAACCTTTTACTTTCATTTTTCCCCTTGTAACTGTATTTCTGATTTTGTCTTTCCTTGAGGTCCTTGCAGAACGTCGCCAAAAATCCATTTCTGTGGAGTTTAATTTAGCTAGTGTTCTTGATTTCAAATGTCAAATCTCTGAACCATATGTGATTACGTTTTTTGTAACTCCTTTCGGACGTGTTCTAACCTAAGTCTCGTTACCAAACCTCTAGTTTTGTAACTAGTACTTCAAATATCTATCAACTGTTTATGTTATAAATAGCTATACTAGAATGTATCGTGTGAGAGGCGTGGCGATAAGAGAAATTAGATGCTGTTTATGCGCACCTTTCGCCATCTATGTCAATAGTTGAATATTGGTTCAACGACTTTAAAAGTGATCAAATATCCGGATCCGGATCCGGATCCGCTTCAGATCAGGAGCACACGGGACACTCGACAGATGTGGTTACTGAAGATGTCATTCAAGAAATGCACGATATGATTCTCGCTGATCGTCGAACGACAGTTCGCGAAGTTGCAGAGGCCATAGGTGTTTTGAGGGAAATGGCAATTCATATTTTCCATAAGCTGGAGATGAAAAACTTGTCGGCTCTTAATGGACAATAAATTTCAAGGACTTTTTGTGTGGAATTGTCACCGTCAATGAAACCTGGATTAGTAATTAAGTTCCAGAAACCAAGCAACAGTCAAAACAATGGATAGCTTCCGGCGAATCTGCTCCAAAGAAGATAAACATAATCGCATCGGCCGGAAAAGTTATGACGACGATTTTGAGGTTATAAAAGCTGTCATAGCTATTAACTTCTTGGAAAAAGCAACCACTATTACCAGACTGCTACATATGGGGGTATATTTACTCGGCTCCTTGCGATTTCGTCTGGTTCCCAAACATGAAGAAATGGCTTGCAGGAACGAAATTTAGACCAAATGAGGACATCGTTGAGACAGAGTGCATAGTTTGATAACTGATATTTTTGAAGCGGTTCAAAAGGTATTATACAATCTCAAACAAGGATTGTTGTGCCTTTGATAAGTGTAGTCATCTGTGAAAATGCGCAACAAGTTCAAGTTTATTATTTATTTATGCCAACAAACTTACTATTGGTATTTTTAAACACAAACCGTGTGTGGGCAATGTTTGAGAGGTAGTACTAGAACTTAACAATTCAATACCACAGCTGGGATTTGAACTACAGACCCTCCGCTTACTAGGCGGGTGCTCTGAGAGCATATCTTCTCGGTTTACCGCCTTCTCTTGTGCCTGTTGTGGTAATTTTCATTTTTATATGCTTCGATGAGACACAATATCTGTTCCTCAGTCCAATTTTTCATTTTCAAACGTACCTATGTAGAATACAGATTAAAACCACAGCCGCACCGCACTAGAACCTAAGTCACATCACTTAATTACAAAACAATAACTCTAAATAACAACAACAACAAATAACGTTAACAAGTTGGTTGGCAACATTCACATACTTCCGCTGATTTCAATTTTCCAGCGTTGGCAATACATACGTCACCAACGAGTTAAAGGAAATGAAGGTTAGTATTATCCGATATTTGCACCATCTCCCAGTGAAGAAGAGAATACAAACAAGGTGAAAAATGTGTAGGTAACAAAAACCCAACTCGAGTTCAAAAACAGCTGCTTACCGCCCTTAATTCCACAGGATATAAATGAATGGAATGGACACTTTTACAGGTTAGAGGTTACTTGACCTTTATACCACATATAGTACAGCTTGACGGATCTGAAAGTCCCCAAGAGGTCAAAATTCGGTTCGATATATTAAGTAAGCGAGGTATGGATACTCTCCCAGCAGGGTATTACAGAAAATGACTTTAGGAGCCGCCAAGACACTCGTGAAACATATCAGTGAATGTACAACATAACCTCAAAAACCACAATTATTTCCTTTTATCACATTATTTTATTGTATTGTTAGCTTGTTTGTACTTGTGAATACCAAGACGTCACGACATGGCCTAGTTAAAGCGACGATAAATAAAATAAATAATCCCACATTTTGTTTTTCAGCCCCGCTGCACAAGTTCACCAACCTTTCTATAAAATGCTTCTTTTGGATTCAGGAGGCTTAGAGTGTGAATGAAAAGCAATGCTTGTTCTATCTACTAGGTGTTGGTAAGGAAAATAAAAGAGCAAAACTCGCAAATGTTTATTTCTACGCAATGGACATAGACAGTCACGAATCAGCAACTGATAAAACAGAAGAAGTATGAAAATAGAAGATAGTCGGATGTGCTTACAGTGGTAGAATATGTAGACGATACATGATAAACCTTTTAACGAGGCTTTCATCTGCGTGTCTGTTGTAATTGACTTCATTCCCAGCGTATGCTGAGTAATGTGATGTAATTAGTGCACTGCAATACCATCTATAATTAACAAACAACATTCGTTTACTTTCTTTACTCTACTGACATTACGTACAAGTGTTATATTTATTAAAAAATTAAACAAATTTCCGCGTAAATATATATTTTGAATCCCCTTGAAACCAAAACATTATTTTCTCTAACTTGTACTTTAAGAAGAGGAAGTTTTGTGTTTCACCGAAAAATTTGTTACCAAAATTCTCAGATTCTGAATCCGAAAAAATCTGATGTGTTGCACTCACATGACTTTCTCTACTCTTGTACTAACCATTCTTACAAACTCTTATTCCTATATCTTCTTCGTGTTAGTTGAGATAAACATTTGTACAAATTATCTTATTGCTTATTTCCTTGTAGGTACAAGGGGAATATTAGAATACAGTAGGCTTTGTGCGATAGTTAATCTTTTCGACCTTTGAGATTCCGTTCTCTTTGCACGATTAACATAAACAAATGAACAACGTGTTGCATTTCGCTAAGTTTTCTGAAACTCACACACATAACAAGGAATATCTCCGAAATGGTTCAATCCACCAAAAAAAAAAAAAAAAAAAAAAAAAAAAAAAAAAAAAAAAAAAAAAAAATTATTCGGACATAAATTGCGTATTTTAGCAAGATCTACATTTTTTGTATAGTATGATTTTATATTTCTCTTCCGGTTTACCAGAGTAAACAGGACTACATAGGCTATAGCCAGATAATGCAAAATATAAATTTCATTTGTCATAAAAATGTCTTAAACAAATGACATTTTAATCAAAAACGCTAGAGCTATTTTCAAGGAAATTAACATTTTCGAAAAATTTTCCATGACAATTGCAGTTTTGTGTGTTGTTTTTGTGTTTATGAAAGTATTTGGGAGTGTAATTAAATTTAAAATGACGTCAAAGCGAAAGAAGGTCGTGGTTCCAATGGATTAAGAGTTGGGTGCTATTAATCGAATTGGTAGAGAAGAGGCATTGAAGAAAATAGCTGCTGAAGAGGGAGTTGCTGACAAACATTATGTTGTACTCGGAGCGTTAGTGTGACGTCACTGCAGCTGAACTATTAATGATAATCACTGTACTTCGTTCAAACGCCACAGCTGTTTAAAACAGAAGACTGTGGATCAATTCTTTAAAATGTTTCTATGTTTAGTGTCTTGTAAACAATACACACTATATATTGTATATAATTTTGTTACAATACACTGTTTTTTATCGTCTTAAACGGCAAGTCTGCTTATTTAAGGATTTAAGAATTTTGTGGCAAACCGTAAGAGATATGCAAAATTTGACTACACAAATAATGGACAGCTCGTTAAAAAACACAACTGATGTCAAATAAGGTTTTCTTTTTTTTTCTGTGTGCAGATAACCATTTCCTCAAATAGAAAGTCGTTATTCGTTGTTTTAAGTTCTAGCTGTGGAAAGAAAAAACATTTTCAAAGCCCTCACATGGCAACCAGCTCTTAAAAGATTTTACTATCCCTTAATCCTACTGTATTCTCCTATTCCTGTTCTACCCGAAGGAAACATGCAATAAAAGCATTTCTACAAATGTTTATTTCGATTAATGTATAGTAGATAGAAGAATAAGGTTTTCTAAGATTGGGTAGAGAAAGCTATGTGAATATAACACATCTGCTCTTTTCATATTTCTTACATTTTTGTATAAAATGTCCTGAACTGATTTTGCAAAATCCGGTGCACATGCTAGCTTCGAAATCATGTATTTTAAGTAAAAAGGACACTATTAAAAATCATAAACAGAATTTCAGATTACATTATTTCATTCGATGTTTTAAAGAAAGGACCAAACAAAGAAACAATCACACAATTCAATTATTATTGGCCTCAACGAAGGCGCCAATCCTTTAAAAACTGACAAACGATTTTAGGACCGTGTTCATATGAACTTTGTTTCTTACTGTTTTGGTATTGGACATTATATTAAGCATGCAATTGGTACAAGCCACAGATTATACCAGATGCTCAACTCTGTGTTGTGGGCTGAGGTCACAAATGTCGCTGATGTCAGATGTTTCGACCGGTTCTTTTGCGAACTAACGATTCCGTCGGTAATGCCGTAAGCCTCTATATCGACTGAGCTGCGCTACGTCACCCCCCTCCCCTCCTCTTTGCCAGCATCGCTTACCGATTTTCTTTCGTAGTCACAATTCCCGCACTCGTGAATAGTTTACGGCACTTTTCGAATATTAACATCTTAGCCTAATACGCGTTACGTGAGCTACGTGGAAGCCATATGCGGTAAACGATTCTTATCCACGTAGTTGATGTAACGCGTATTACGCTAATATGTGATATGTGCTGTAAACAATTCATGAGTGCGCGAGATGTGACTTCGAAAGAAGTTCAATTAATTCCTGAATATAAGATCGGCAAGAAGCCACTTCTAAACTTGCCATTTTTTTCTATGTATGAATAGTTATGTGTCCAATTAATCATAACTTTAGTAAGCCGATGGAATGTGTCAGAGCACACAAATTGTTGAGCTTATGCAATATATTTTCTTTCTGTCAAGAATTTCAAAGCTTACAGCAATTATAACTACACATTGAGTTAATGGCGGAGGAAAACAGGAAAGGATATCACAAAGTTATGTGTAATGCAACTTTTTTTGTACACAGTAAATTAGTAATAATGTTAAAACAAACTTCTGAAAGATAACCTTAGTGACCAAGAAATAAACAACTAAATAGATTCTAAATGAACATACACCAACAACTATGTACAAAAAAACCAGCACTGTTTCAAAAAGAAAACAAAGAAGTCATGTTAATGCCTATGTTTAATGAGATTTTGAAAAGCAATTACACTTTAATATATACATTATTTTCAGCACAAGTTTACAAAAGAATGTATTAAGAGAAAGACCTGAAATTTGAGATTGTCTCATATGGCATTCATAGTTTATTTGAACGCTTAAAATTAGTACATGAGACAGTGTCGGCAACCGAGCAGTGTGCAAAATATACAAAATACATATAACACTATCCAAGGTAGGTGCTGCCAAATCCAATTATGCTCTCCTGAAACAAACAACAGGAAACAGTGCAAATAATTCATCAGTATTTCATAACGATATCAAGTCCCATCTTAATCAAAATTTAGTTTGGTACAATTTCCTACTCTTTGTGTGTATTCTATAGTACTACTGACACATTTTACATCCTTTGCTATCCTTTTTCCTTGTGGGAGTTGGAATGTCGGAGTAAATCTTATTCTTTTCACAAACCTGATCAGTTCAAAACATATTAAATTCTAGTTTCTAAGCCTGCTTAATACAACACAGATTTGTTTCTATATTGTTGGTGTGATTTGGCTGCACACTGATTGTTAATTTTGTGTATGTGCCCTGGGTGTTTGAATGTGGCTGAGGGCGAGGATTTTCAGGCATAAAATTTTCTAGCACAACTTCCTTCAGAAGGGAAGTATCCTGTGTTGTAGATATGCAGCACAAAAAAGAGCTCAAGCCTAATTAAGGAGACCTCTGAGCAAAATTAAGCAATCTGTCATTCTCAACATAGTATGGGACGCTGAGAACTATATTAGTTAAAATGCATCCATAAAAAAGTAATTTTTTCTTATATATATCTCTAACACAAGAATAGCATTGTTGTAAATGATCTAGACCAACAACAAACTGTCAAACAGCTATTATACTTCACCTAGTGCAATGTCAAAAAGTATATTTACATTTAAATGAACATAACCTAACACAATGACAATCATTCTGAATAAATTGAGCAATTAATGACTGAGTAAGAGTATATCTAAGATCATTAATTACAGTTTTGTGGCTAAAATTCTGTTTCTGGGCCACGTCAAAACTCTGTTTACACCTGTGCTGCAAATATACTTCTAATGCAACACAGAACCAAATACAATTATTGTAACAACAGCTCTATGAATATTGAAAAGAAAACTGTTTTCATTGGTCCAATTATATTTCAACATGTTTATATGAATGGCTAAACCGAATGACATTTGGTTTTTTCAGGATACTATAATTTAGCTGGTCCATCACTAACTATGAAATATCCTGACACTTATAACACATTCTCTCTTCATTTTCAGCAACTATTGTATGTTCATTGCTCAGCAACACAGATCAAAACTTCTCTAATTTTGTAAATGCAACATTGTAGTACCACTTATTTACCATAAACTTGTTTCTTTATTTCAATATTTTTACTTATGCTGAGGTCCACGTTCTAACATTTTGGTCCAAAGCATTGTATACAACTACAGACCATTGTAGGACATCGAGAGTTGGATACAATTTTGTTGCATACAATTTCTATCCTATTTTTTGTATCCAATCTGTTTGTATACAATGTGATATAGTTGCATCTAATTTTTTCATCAAACAACTTGAAAATAGCCAATCAGCGTCAGTAACAAAGCAATATGGCAGACTACACAAGCAACATGTAGTCAGCTGTTTTATACGTATGGCTCATGGTTCTTTTAATGTGATGGGTATTTTAATAAAACGTTTTAAACTTTTTCTGCCAGATTCAATAACAATTTTTCATGACCATTAACATATATTACTAAGGTGGTCATTACATAGCTAAATTTCATAAATAATAAGAAACCCAGTTAACAGTATGTTCAAATTTTACATTATGAAATGAGTTCAAATCTCCTGTCCATGTATACTAAGATTAAAACCATTACAATTGTACCTTATCTCTTTCGCACAGTAATAGTTTGTCTCATATTTGTGTCCTGGTGTGTAATATTGCCTTCTACAGGATGTAAAAGGTTGAGAAATAAAGCTTTGCCAATTTGTAGAAAACTGCCATAATTTTCCAATTCCTCTAACCTCAATTCGTTCTGTAGCAGACCCAATATACCCTGGCCTGTGTCCTGTTCTCATGACCGTGCCCACTATCTTTTACTTGTAATTACATATTTTCTTCCTACATAGACATGTGGAAATATATCGCAAACCTATACTTAATATAGTAATCGCTAAATTAATATTTGCTTCTGCCATGTTTATTTTTCACACCTGCTACGTGAACTGTCATTTGTGTTGGACCAAAATTCATCAGTATGACAGACACTGTTTCTTTTGTGTACAATTCCATTGGATACAAAAAGTTTGGACCGTGGGACCCCCGCTTTAATCTCATACCACTGGTTCTTCAAAGAAATGATACCATAAGCTATGTACCAGCAACATCACAACAATATTAAGATAGTGCTGCAGACTGAAACATTGCTACAACTTATGAAGTATGAATACCACACATTTTACCACATCTTTCTTTACCGAAGTTTGAAATTTAAATGATTTCCTTGATAAAACGGCAATATAATTTTACAAAGAACTTTATCTTAGCATGTGATCCTAAGCCATGTCATAATGCTGTACCCACAATATTCAGATTGTATGCACTAATCTCTCACGGTAATAAAATTAGAGAAAAGATAATTTACTAAAGATGTAGCAATGAGTCTGCCATTGGGTTATTGCAGCAAAGTGGAAATGTATTAAATATAACTTACTTCAAATGATAAATGAAGGAAATGTGTGCCACAGTTCTGAAGATGCACTTCTGGAGATGTCGAGCACTGCAGTAGTTCATTTTGTAATATGCACCATTCTGAAATTCAAAGAATGCAAAAGTGAATTTAATATTAAAATGGGAAAGCAAAAAACTTTCAATTCCAATCTTCTAACAACTACATGCTTAAATAGGTTTTCGAGTGGACTTTTCTTGCTGACTCATAATTCATAAACTATCAAGCTACTGTTACTTATTATTAATGTTATCATTCTAAGCAGAGTAGATTCGAACTACAGCTGATTCGCAAAAAGCAATATTAGTCAATTCCATACCAACACAGTTCTATATTGAAAATAAGTACTGCAGATACATTACAATTCAGGTTATGTCCTGGTATTTAACATTTATGTATTTAATACATGCATCATACTTACCAACGACCTTTTGACAATATATTCATTTCATCTTGCTGCCCATACGCTCTAGCACATATTTAAAATCTTGCGAGTTTTACAAATACAAGAATATTCTTCCAGATTTATTTTCGCTTCGCTGCCGTTAATGATATCACAAAACGTTAACCATATTTCGAATCAAAAATCACTTTTAAATTACGTCACTGCGTGTCGCATCACCAACTTACACTCCATTAAATTACGAAACTAGGTCTGTAATTTATGCATATTTGGGATTGACTCAGTTCGGTCATTCGGTAATTCCTTTTGTTGTATGATTTATTCCTTCGTTTTGTTGTTTTATTCAGAATTTTCTATTAAATTGCTTCACAGTGCGATACTCCCATAATAAGGAATATTGGCATCACTGATACTCGCTCTACCTCCATTGACATCCGGTACAAAGAGACGTGCAGCGCTCGAAATGTTTGGTTCTCCTCGGAATTTTTTGGAAGCTCGATGCAGGACCGGAAGTGGCTATTCCAGTTGACAGACCATGGTACAAGCTGAACCCTAACCTCAAAATAATGGTGTGTTGTTGTACTGGTTGGGAACTTGGATTGGAGACATATGACAATGCAATTGTTGCTTCATCCGTCCCTAATATCCTCTAAAATAGTAATTTTATTTACATTAGTGACCTTAAATACCACCAGAGCAGAAGCTAATGTGAAAATGGCACGTTCGTGTTTAGAACCACTAACGCAATGGACAAGTGCACTCAGAAACCGACTTATCAAATCACAGGTTATAAGCAATATAAGCATTTGAAACCGCGTGCTCAATATCTGGATTCTTTTAATATTCAAATATAATTAAATAACTTTATACGAAGACCTTCCATATTAAAGAAACGTATAATATTTATCGACTTAAAACTTTCGTCAAACACAACATCGTTGTTCATTTTTACTTTCTCTACTGGTAAGTAGGGGAAGTATTGTATTCCACCCAAAAATTCGATGTCGAGATTTCACCGGAAATATATGTTTTGAGGCCCCCTGAATCCAAAAAAAAGCATTTTTAGAAAAAGGTCCGTCTGTGTGTCAGTCTGCGGACAGCATAACTCAAAAACGAAAAGTCGGTTAAAAGCCAAACTTGGTATTTAAGTTTAATGTCTTTCAAGAATGCGACACGAAGATTTTGAAGAAAATAGCCCCACCCTAAACTACCCTTTACATGGACAATTTTTCGAAAATTTTGATTTTCTTGAAAATGGCTCTAACGATTTTGATTAAAATGTCATATGTTTGAGATGTTTTTATGACAAATGAAATGTATATCTTGAATTTTCTGGCTATAGCCCCTGTAGTCGTATTTACTCTGGACGACTTTTGTATAACTGGTAAACCGTTAGAGATAGACCAAATTATACTACACAAAAAATGTAGATCTTGCAAAAATACATAATTTATGTCTCAATAAATTTTTTTGTAGGGTGAACCATTTCGGAGATATTTCTTGTTACGTGTGTGAGTTTCGGAAAACTTAGTCTGTACAAATGTTTATCTCAACTAACACGAAGAAGATATAGGAATAAGAGTTTGTAAGAATGGTTAGTACAAGAGTAGAGATTAATCATCAGATTTTTCTGTTATTTTTAAATTGTAGATATGGTGAAAGAGGCCCCAGAATGAAATACTTGTGTTTGTTAAGAGCAAAGATTGATCTAGTAGATGTTGAAGGTGGCGTAAGCAAGGCAAGAGTCCGCCGATATGCGCGTGCTTTTCAGGCCAACAAAGGCATCAAGATAAAAATCTCGAGCAAATAATATACTGGTGTCATGATACAGATTACGTAGCGCACATTTTCTGCAAGATTACATTAATGTTATACTCCGCCCAGCGTTCTGATTGGATATTGTCAGTGTCCAAGCGCTGTGCTATGGGCTGACATGTGCAGGGGTGGAGTCTGTACTTCCAAAAGGGTATACTGCTATTAGACCACGTCACACAACACTCATTTATACTGCAGTGTTTCAAAACGATAATGGCCGACTTTATGATTTTGATGATTTGTTAGTCGTTTAATTCATGTTTTCGCTTCCTCAATCCAGTTTTATTTTGACGAACATCTTGCTCACTATTAAAATTCATACGACTTTCTCTACTCTTGTACTAACCATTCATACAAACTCTTATTCCTATATCTTCTTCGTGTTAGTTGAGATAAACATTTGTACAAATTATCTTATTGCTTATTTCCTTGTAGGTGCAAGGGGAATATTAAAATACAGTAGGCTTTGAGCGATAGTCAAATGTTTGAGATTCTGTTGTATTTGCACACTTGACATATAAAAAAATGAACAGCGATGATCCATTTCACGAAAGTTCTAAGTTTTCCGAAACTCACACACATAACAAGGAATATCTCCGAAATGGTTCACCCTACAAGAAATTTTATTGAGACATAAATTGTGTATTTTAGCAAGATCTACATTTTTTGTACAGCAAGATTTTGTCTATCTCTAACGGTTTACCAGTTATGCAAAAGTCGTCCAGAGTAAATACGACTACAGGGGCTATAGCCAGAAAATTCAAGATATACATTTCATTTGTCATAAAAATATCTCAAACATATGACATTAATAAAAATCGTTAGAGCCATTTTCAAGAAAATAAAGATGTTCGAAAATTTTTCCATGTAAAGGGTAGTTTAGGGTGGGGCTATTTTCTTCAAAATCTTCGTGTCGCATCCTTGAATGACAATAAACTTAAATACCAAGTTTGGTTTTTAACCGACTTTTCGTTTTTGATTTATGCTGTCCACAGACTGATAGACACACGGAAGTTTTTCTAAAAATGCTTTTTTTTTTTTTTTTTTTTTTTTTTTTTTTTTTTTTTTTTTTATTCAGGGGGCTTTAAAAACATATATTTCCGGTGAAATCTCCACATCAAATTTTTGGGTGGAATACAATACTTCCCCTACTTACCAGTAGAGAAAGTATAAATGAATAACGATGTTCCATCTGACAGAAGTATAAGTTCTCCAAAACCCACCAACTAACAAGGAATATCTCCGAAATGCTTCACTCTAAAAACTGTATTGAGACATAAATTGTGTATTTTAGCAAGATCCACATTTTTTACTATCGAACAATTTATGTATGCTCTAGTATTTATGGAAGACCTAGAGGAAAATGAACCTATCTTTAACGAAAAATGAAATTTATATCATGAATTTTCTAAAAATAGGTTCAACATTCTGCCACACCACGCAAAACGTTATAGAATGCGTTTAATTGGCAAAGGTTTCTCACTGCAACAAGATGATCTAAAACATCCGTCTTTGCCATGGAGAAAGTATCTGGACCAATTAGAAAAGAGAGGAGAATTTTATTGAAGGACATGGAATGACCTCCTCAAACTTCAAGTCTATCGAACTTATTTAGGACCATTTGGATAGAGAGGCCTTAAATGAACTATGGAGGCATTTAAAAACACAGTGGAAGGAAATTTCTGAAGAAACACTAAGACTTGACAGCAAGGATGCGCAGAGTGCGCGAAGAGGTGATAAAAGCGAGTAAAATCTAGAACAAGCGAGCATACACTCGATTCCGCTACAGATATTATTTTGCCTTGACCAAGGCAAGGTGAACCAGACCTGCTACTCAGAGGCGGATGGTGCGGAGTATTGTGGTATATAAAATTAATTGCGAGGAGGAATATTTTTGTTTTCGAGATGAAGATGATAAAAGTTAAGTTGGCAAGACCTGTAGCTGCAGATTTATATCATTTCCCTTGCTTACGATAAACGTTATTCTTACAATGATATACATGAAAGAGTTTTGTGTTATATTGTTTCAATAAATCCTGATATTAAGGAGTGTTCAAAAGTTTTGAGCGGCGATGTGCAAATGTATATTTTCACACGAAGGAGTCAGTGCAAATAACTTTTGTTGGGATTGTTTCTGTAACAATGTAAGTGCAAAATGATGCTTTTGTTTGACTGTGTGTGTGTCTGTGTGTGTGTGTCTGTGTGTGTGTGTGTCTGTGTCTGTGTGTGCGTGTGTCTGTGTGTGTCTATGTGTGCGTCTGTGTCTGTGTATGCGTGTGTGTGTGGGTGTGTGTGTCTGTGTGTGTCTGTGTGTGTGTCTGTGTGTGCGTGTGTGTGCGTCTGTGTGTGCGTGTGTGTCTATGTCTGTGTGTGCGTGTGTGTGTCTATGTGTGCGTCTGTGTCTGTGTGTGTGCGTGTGTGTCTGTCTCTGTGTGCGTGTCTGTGTGTCCGTGTCTGTGTCTGTGTGCGTGTGTGTATGTGTGTGTGTCTGTGTGTGCGTGTCTGTGTGTGCGTGTGTGTATCTGTGTGGTGTGTGTGAGTGCGTGTGTGTATATGTGTGTATGTGTGTGTGTCTGTGTGTGTGCATGTGTCTGTGCGTGTGTGTCTGTGTCTGTGTGTGCATGTGTCTGTGTGTGTCTGTGTCTGTGTGTGCATGTGTGTGTCTGTGTGTGTCTGTGTGTGTGCATGTGTCTGTGTGTGCGTGTATGTGTGTGTCTGTGTGTATGTGTGCGTGTGTCTGTGGGCGTGTATGTGTGTGTCTGTGTCTGTGTGTGTGCATGTGTGTGCATGTGTTTGTGCGTGTGTGTGTGTGGTCTTCCTCCTGACTGAGAGAAGGGTGTCTTTGTGCGTGTGTGTGCGTGCGTGTGTGTGCGTGCGTGTGTGCGCGTGTGTGTGTGGTCTTCCTCCTGACTGAGAGAAGGGTGTCTTTGTGCGTGTGTGTGTGCGTGTGCGTGGTGTGTGTGTGCGTGTGTGTGTCTGTGTGTGCGTGGTGAGTGTGCGTGTGCGTGGTGTGTGTGCGTGTGCGTGGTGTGTGTGTGTGCGTGTGTGTGTCTGTGTGTGCGTGGTGTGTGTGTGCGTGTGTGTGTGTGCGTGTATGCGTGGTGTGTGTGTGCGTGCGTGCGCGTGTGTGTGGTCTTCCTCCTGACTGAGAGAAGGGTGTCGACGGGCGTATGTGTGTGTCTGTGTGTGCGTGGGTGTGTGTGTCTGTGTGTGTGTGTGCGTGTGCGTGTGTGTGTGTGTCTGTGTGCGCGTGTGTGTGTGCGTGTGCGTTGTGTGTGTGTGTGTGTGTGGTCTTCCTCCTGACTGAGAGAAGGGTGTCTTTGTGCGTGGTGTGTGTGTGCGTGGTGTGTGTGTGCGTGTGTGTGTGTCTGTGTGCGCGTGTGTGTGTGCGTGTGCGTCGTGTGTGTGTGTGTGTGTGTGGTCTTCCTCCTGACTGAGAGAAGGGTGTCTTTGTGCGTGTGTGTGTGCGTGTGCGTGGTGTGTGTGTGCGTGTGTGTGTCTGTGTGTGCGTGTGTGTGTGTGCGTGTGCGTGTGTGTGTCTGTGTGCGCGTGCGCGTGTGTGTGTGTGCGTGTGCGTGGTGTGTGTGTGTGTGTGTGTGTGTGGTCTTCCTCCTGACTGAGAGAAGGGTGTCTTTGTGCGTGTGTGTGTGCGTGTGCGTGGTGTGTGTGTGCGTGTGTGTGTCTGTGTGTGCGTGGTGTGTGTGCGTGTGCGTGGTGTGTGTGCGTGTGCGTGGTGTGTGTGTGCGTGCGTGCGCGTGTGTGTGGTCTTCCTCCTGACTGAGAGAAGGGTGTCGACGGGCGTATGTGTGTGTCTGTGTGTGCGTGGGTGTGTGTATCTGTGTGCGCGTGTGTGTGTGTGCGTGTGCGTGTGTGTGTGTGTCTGTGTGCGCGTGTGTGTGTGTGTGTGCGTGTGCGTGGTGTGTGTGTGTGGTCTTCCTCCTGACTGAGAGAAGGGTGTCTTTGTGCGTGGTGTGTGTGTGTGCGTGGTGTGTGTGTGCGTGTGTGTGTGTGTCTGTGTGCGCGTGTGTGTGTGCGTGTGCGTCGTGTGTGTGTGTGTGTGTGTGGTCTTCCTCCTGACTGAGAGAAGGGTGTCTTTGTGCGTGTGTGTGTGCGTGTGCGTGGTGTGTGTGTGCGTGTGTGTGTCTGTGTGTGCGTGTGTGTGTGCGTGTGCGTGTGTGTGTGTCTGTGTGCGCGTGTGTGTGTGTGCGTGTGCGTGGTGTGTGTGTGTGTGTGTGTGTGGTCTTCCTCCTGACTGAGAGAAGGGTGTCTTTGTGCGTGTGTGTGTGCGTGTGCGTGGTGTGTGTGTGCGTGTGTGTGTCTGTGTGTGCGTGGTGTGTGTGCGTGTGCGTGGTGTGTGTGTGCGTGGTGTGTGTGTGCGTGTGTGTGTCTGTGTGTGCGTGGTGTGTGTGTGCGTGTGTGTGTGTGTGCGTGTATGCGTGGTGTGTGTGTGCGTGCGTGCGCGTGTGTGTGTGGTCTTCCTCCTGACTGAGAGAAGGGTGTCGACGGGCGTATGTGTGTGTCTGTGTGTGCGTGGGTGTGTGTGTCTGTGTGTGTGTGTGTGCGTGTGTGTGTGTGTCTGTGTGCGCGTGTGTGTGTGTGTGTGTGCGTGTGCGTGGTGTGTGTGTGTGTGTGTGTGGTCTTCCTCCTGACTGAGAGAAGGGTGTCTTTGTGCGTGGTGTGTGTGTGTCTGTGCGTGTGTGTGTGTGGTTTTCCTCCTGACTGAGAGAAGGGTGTCGACGGGCGTGTGTGCGTGTGTGTGTCTGTGTGTGCGTGTGCGTGTGTGTGTGCATGTGTATGTGCGTGTGTGTGTGGTCTTCCTCCTGACTGAGAGAAGGGTGTCGACGGGCGTATGTACAGAACTAATTGCGCCTGGCAGAACAAGGCTCACACCCACTATAATCAGTATTATTACAGGCAAGCGTATTCCCCAAAACAGAGTATGTCATTTCTAGTTCACCCACACCGCACCAGCACATCTATAACAAAACCTCTTTGTATTAGGTGTGGCGCAATTCACAAGATTAATTGTTCCCATAATGACCGTAACAAATTGCTGCCAGTGCTTGTTTTCTGTGAATAGAAGCTGCTGTGACAGTAACCATCCATCAGACAACGCCATTATTTTCAACCATTGTTAACACAACTAATAAAGAACTCAGGTTATGCTCAAACTTGTTCTGCTATATATTTGTAACAAATTATTTACAAAGCCTGTGTTTCAAACTAGCTGATGTCAAGATTTCACCGAAATATATGTCTTGAGGACCCCTGAATTACACACATAAATAAAAAAATAAAAAAAATAAATAAATAAATAAAAAAAAGAAAAGAAAAAAAAAAGAAGAAAAAGGCCGCGCGTGCATGCGTGCGTGCGTGTGTGTGTGTTCGTCAGCCTGTGGACAGCATAACTCAAAAACGAAAAATCACTTTAAAACCAAAGTTGGTATTTAAGTTCAATGCCTTTCAAAGAAGCGACACGAAGATTTTGAAGAAAATAGCCCCACCCCAAACTACCCTTTATATGGAACATTTTTCGAACATTTTAATTTTCTTGGTAAACCATAAGACATAGACAAAATCTTGGTCTACAAAAAATATAGATCTCCCTAAAACACACAATTTATGTCTCAATAATTTTTTTTATAGAGTGAACCATTTCAGAGATATTCCTTTTTATGTGTGTGAGTTTCGGAAAACTTCCAACTTTCGTGAAATGGATCATCGTTGTTCATTTTTTATATGTTAAGCGTGCAAGGAGAACGGAATCTCAAAGCTTTAAAACATTTGACTATCGCTCAAAGCCTACTGTATTTTAATATTCCCCTTGTACCTAAGCAATTAGATAATTTGTACAAATGTTTATCTCAACTAACACGAACAAGATATAGGAATAAAAGTTTGTAAGAATGGTTAGTACAAGAGTAGAGAAAGTCATGTGAGTGTAACACATCAGATTTTTCAGAATCATGGCAATAATTCCAAGATTCCTTTAATGTTTCTGCACTTATCAATGTGTGGTTTTTAATCCGGATTCAGTTTGTATGTAATCAATTGACAACAAGGTTTTCTAATTTTTTTTTTTTTTTTTAATTTAACTCATACCAATACCAACAGCTAATTCACACCGAATAAATTCATACGATGTTCCTCGATCTTCAAGTGTTGCTCGAAAAATGCCGATATTTTCATCAGTAGCAACAGTTCTTAGGCGTCCATCACTTTAGAAAAAAAAAAAAAAAGAAAAAAGAAAAAGTGATATCCTTTGAATTCACTGTACAAGATATAAATTGTTGCTTTATCGTAAGGCATTTCTAAGCCTATCTTCACATTGTTTAGGTGTTTATGACAATTTAAAATCGTAAAACAATCATAGCCCAGAAATATTCTAGTTACTTCATTTTTGCGTGAACACAAAATATTTAAATTATTGTAACAAATGGAGAAAACACCAGTTACTGCTATTCACACTTTATTGCCTTTCAGTCAGCGTAGTGCTAACGTTACACTCAGATTACCTTTGTCCAAGCTCAGAGCAACAGAACAACTGCCGAATCACAAATAAGAACTGTCAGACTGAACTGCTAGTCGGCACGACTCCTCAACGCTTCGTATACGTCCGTTTTCCTCCTCCCCGGTGCTTGGCAGCGACTTATATAGGTCCTTAGACAGAGGGAAAGTTCTGGAGGTAGAATATTCGGGAGTGCCTGTGGCGCAACGGTCCAGAAACTGCACCGCCATGTAATAGCTATTGTCTCGTACGCTCCAATTGTTGTCGGCGGCCTGTGGCGGAATGGTACAGAAACCGCACCGCCATGTAATAGCTATTGTCTCGTACGCTCCTATTGTTGTCGGCGGCCTGTGGTTGAACAGTCCAGAAACCGCACCGCCATGTAGTAGCTATTGTCTCGTACGCTCCTATTGTTGTCGGCAATTAGATGCGGCGGGCGCGGTGACATTATGATAATTAATAAACTATTAGAGAAATTGAACAAACTACTCGCAAAACATTAGAAAGTAGCTGTCAAATATTAAAAATAAGCGATTGCCAAATGTTTTAAGAGTTCTCGGTATATGATGACTTTGAAATTCCGTCCTCTTTGCATGACCAAGGAAAAAAAAAAGAATAACGACCTCCCATTTGAGAACGGTCTATTGTGTTGTAAAATTCTGACAAATAACAAGGAATATCTCTGAAATGGTTCATTTCATATTTGGTCTTTCTCTTACGGTTTAGGAGTAGAAAATTCAAAATAACATTTCACTTACCATAAAAGTACCTTAATAATATGCTATTTTAATCAAAATCGTTAGTCATTTTTGAGAAATTCGAAACTTTAATATAATTTTCCACAGTTTATGGTAGAGGAATTTTCTTCAAAATTTTTGTGTCGCATTCTTGGAAAATATTAAATTTAAATATCAACTTTGGTTTTTAACCGACGTTTTGAGTGATGCTGCTCACAGACTGACACACATACTCATGGACCTTTTTCTAAAAATGCTTTTTCGAGATTCAGGGGGCCTCGAAACATATTTCCGGTGAAAAGTCGATATCGAATTTTTAGCTGGAATACAATACTTTATCTACTAGAGAAAGTACTAAAAATTTAAGGTCTTTATAACTGCCGTTAAAGCAGATTATTTGTTTATTTAGTATGAGTCGATGACAAAGACGTAACGCCACTGGGAGAGCTCTGATTGGGTGAGGCTGCAACGCACCACTGACCATATCGTGACCTACTATATGAACCGTGGAATGTGCATGGTGTGGGTGGATATCTCCTCTCTCTCTCTCTCTCTCTCTCTCTCTCTCTCTCTTCGGACATAACCTACCAATGTGGGCCGAATTCACAAAAATGGCAAAATTCGTGTGGGATAGGCACACCTACCATAACTGCTAACATAACCAAGGCTAATTCGTTACTTTTCCAATTATTTTGACAATTATTTACGACAGAGATTAACCACACATCATGTTAAACCTAACTCATACGGTTTACCAGTTGCGGAGTGAGACCATTTCAAAAACAATCAAGATATATATTTCATTTGTCATAAAATTATCTAAAACATACATTATTTTATACCGGCGACCGGGCAAAGACGTTCAAAACTGGACTGCCCAGGAGATGTGCTAGTGTACGTGACTGTAACAATCGAGGTGGCAGAAACAAAAGCAGTGTCGAGAACGTTCGCGAGACTTCTGACTCATTTCCGGTGCATATATGTTTAGAAATCGAGAAAGGTTCGTGTGTGGCGATTGCCAGAATTAGGTTACTAGATTACTTTATGGAAAATTAAGACATCGTCGGTCATTGCAAAAATAATGTAAATTTGTAATTTAAATGGTATTTATATATACCCGTAGGCATATACACTTATATTTTCTTCAATGTGATCATGAACAGTCAATTATAGCTTTCTAGCTTGTTTGAAATACATATAATCAAGAAATTCTACACAACTGAAGTTTTTAAAATACTGCTTCACTAACTGATTCAATAGATAATCTATTACTTTTATGTGTCCACTGTGCTCTTATTACTGAAAATACTCTTTCAATATTAGCATTGTGTTCCTTTGCCTCCACAGAATACCAACCTTTCGTCTGGTGACGCTATGCCAGAAGAACTTGGTGATTCGAAAAATATAGCAGTACATTGTTGCCATATTAAGACACTATGGTTGTAAATTTCTACCACATGAACTGACACCTAAGTTGCATTCTTGAAAGATATTAAACTTAAATACTAACTTTCGTTTTTAACCGACTTTTCTTTTTTGAGTAATGCTGTCCACAGAGGCACACAAAGAACCGTTTTTTAAAACTGCCTTTTTTTATTCGGGGGGGCTCAATACAAAAACTTCCGGTAAAACCTCGACATTGAAATTTTGGGTCGAATTCAATACTTTCCCTACGTAATAGAGAAAGTAAAAATACGGTTTTTCCTTGATTTTCATGAAATTTCAGGCATACATAACCTCAATGTATTTTACCAGACAATATCGTGACGATCCGCCAGTGATGTCATCACGTGAAAATTCCCGCGCCTTTATTCAGAATGCTAATAAGCAGTAATTTGTTTGCCTTACAAGGTATAAGTTACTCTTACCTTCTTTTGTTATCGACACTAATTTTGAGCACGCTACTCATATTAGTGCATTCCACAGAAAATACGTTATAATTACTTGCGAAACAAGCTCCATTTTAAATTGCAGAACAATGAAGTCATCGTTGTGTAAGAAACGTGACAGAAGAGCCAAATTTTGTAATTAACTTCAACATAAAGGTAGCATGTTCCATTTTAGGTGACTCTGTCAATAGCTATAGCTATAACCATGCAAACTTCACAGAGTTGGTTCCAAGTTTACTTATACGTACTTTAGGGCGATGTATCTGTTAAATTTGGCAAAAAATGTGAGCATTTTTCAGTTTTGTTTTATGAAATTTTATGTCACCGGGGTATGACACCTGGCGCCGTCTTTCGGAAGCCAAACTCCATGCCTCTCTGGTTTTCTATTGCTCTGGGTCCAAATTTCTTGATAGTAAGGATGCTTGTAGATATTCAATCCAAGTTGTCCCCTTTTTCTTCTTTCTTTGGTATCTATTCCAGTATTTTTTTTCCTTTCTTTTCTTCTCTATAATATCCAAAATATCTGGTTCTTCTTTTACTATCATAATTTCCTTTATTTTCTGGGTTTTTATTCCTTCCAATCTTGATTTTCTAGCAGATTTCCTCAACACATCCATTTCTGTAGCTACAATTTTAATTGGTTGGGATTTGCCATATCAATGCAGCATATCTAACGATAATTTGGATCATTGTTTTATAAATCTGTAATTTCCCATTCTTTGTTATATTTTCCCCACCAAATAAAATTTAATGTGTTTATTGCCTTCTTTGTTTCGGAAATTCTGTTTTATTTCTGTTACACTTTTCCCTGACATCTAGTTTTGTTCCTAAATAGGTAAACTCATTGCTTAATTCTATTTCTTTTTCACTGTCAAATTTTACTGATTCTTTTTCTTCTCTAATACATAAATATTTAGTTTTCTTAATATTAATTTAGCCCCTATTGCTCAATTATTACTCGTATATTTCAATTGACTTTTTAATTAATATGGACTATTTGAAAATTTCTGTTCTATCTGCATGACAGGGGGAGGGGGGCATATCGACTTTCTATTTGAGAAAACTGGTTTGACGCCGGCCGCGACGTACAACAAAGGACGGTCAGGACCAAGCTACTACACCACATAGCTGGCGCGGCGCGGCAGAACCGTAACGGATTTTCGAGATTATTCAAGAAGCGTTTGGCGACTGGCTTATTTGTAGAAATTCGTGTGCGTGTTACGTCATCCTCGCTATATAAGAAGGCAAGCCAACGAGAGTTTGGAGTAGTCAGTCAGTTTTGAGTGCGTGGAACTATACGCCTCGTGGAGAAAGATAGTGAAGCAGTTTTAATGAGTGTTGAGTGGTCCTATCGTCAAGGTTAGTGTTTGACTGACATAGAAAATGTAGAAAACAAAAGGGAGTGAGTGAAGGTTACGAGAAGAAAACAGTCGTGAGCTGTAATATCGCTAAAGACTGCAGACTGTGTTAGGATCAGTAAAAGAGAATTACGTTGTTGTGCATTCAGCTTTGCAGGAAAATAAATAACAAAATAATTAGACTGGAATTTTGTTCCTTTCTGTCACAGCTTAACACAAAACAAAGAATATCTTGGCGATGGTTATGTCTCAAAAGATTCTGTTTACCTCTTACGCATGTGAATAAAAATTAAAAGCTTTTTATAAGCTTCTCATAAAAATTCAAAATATATATTTCATTTGTCATGAAAATATGTTAGCTTTATATAGTGTTTTAACCATTAACCATTTTTACAAAATCAAAATTTTTGAAAAATGTTCTGAATTCCTTCTTTTCAGGATTTTTGACTTCAAAATGCCTCAAACCGCATGAAAATTTCAGTACAGATCAGAAACTACGGATTTAAAAATGTTATGCACTAGTTCAGACATGTTAAATAGTTGAGCTGAAATTAATTATAACTTTCCACGACTCAAATAGCCGAGATATTCTTCGTTATTGATTTGAATTTTCCAATAGTTATACTTTTCTCAAATCCCCCACCTCCTCGTTATAAAATGGACTACATATGTATATACACACACTCTAAAACAAAAAAATCTGTGTTACTCTCACATGACTTTCTCTACTCTTGTACTAACCATTCTTACAAACTCTTATTCCTATATCTTCTTCGTGTTAGTTGAGATAAACATTTGTATAAATTATTTTATTGCTTATTTCCTTGTAGGTACAAGGGGAATATTGGAATACAGTAGGCTTTGTGCGATAGTCAAATCTTTTAAAGCTTTGAGATTCCGTTCTCTTTGCACACTTAACATATAAAAAAATGAACAACGATGACCCATTTCACGAAAGTTCTAAGTTTTCCGAAACTCGCACACATAACAAGGAATATCTCCGAAATGGTTCACCTTACAAGAAAATTTATTGAGACATAAATTGTGTATTTTAGCAAAATCTACATTTTTTGTACAGTATGATTTGGTCTATCTCTAACGGTTTACCAGTTATGCAAAAGTCGTCCAGAGTAAATACGACTACAGGGGCTATAGGCAGAAAATTCAAGATATACATTTCATTTGTCATAAAAATATCTCAAATATATGAAATTTTAATCAAAATCGTTAGAGCCATTTTCAAGAAAATCAAAATTTTCGAAAAATGCTCCATGTAAAGGGTACTGTAGGGTGGGGCTATTTTCTTCAAAATCTTCGTGTCTTTAATGAAAGACATTAAACTTAAATACCAACTTTGGTTTTTAAGAAACTTTTCGATTTTGAGTTATGCTGTCCACAGATTGACAGACACACACTCAAGTGGATGCTTTTCTAAAAATGCTTTTTTTTTTTCTTTTTTTTATTTAGGGGTTCTGAAAACATATTTCCGGTGAAATCTCGACATCGAATTTTTGGGTGGAATAAAATACTTCCTTTATTTGCAGTAAGTACGTAATAGAAAAAGTTATAACATTTCGTAAGAATAATTTGAAAAAGTTATATAAAAGGTACGTTGTGTGGAGAGAATTACGTTGTAGGTACTAAGTCCCGGAGACCATGGGTTCATTATGTCAAAACACCCAGACAAGATTACCTGAACAACTTTTGAAAGTTTGTGGAGAGAATTCTGTTCCCTTCTGTATAATACATGGAACTTTCACAACAACCATCATCATAACCATAATCATAATTATGTTGGCCTGGGTGGTTGAGCGCTTTCTGTGCCCAAGGCTGCCAGTTCTATCCCAGATCAGGACGGTGACATTTACAGTGGTTTAAAATTCCAGTAGGTACACTGGCAAGACCTCGTCTGGTTGCAAGGAAAACCAATGTGTTACATTCACATGAACCTTTATACTCACTCTTCTGCAAACTATTGTTCTGTCTATTTCTGGTTAATAGAGACAACATTTCAATATACGAATAGCTACAAAAGCTTCAAATCAATAAGAGTACCTGATGTAGTAAAAAATTGAAATACATTGCGTGTTTTAAAGAGATTATAGTTTATATTCTCCAATACGACTTAGTCTTATTATATTGAAAGGATAGAAGGCAAAAAGATTATAAAAAAAAATCACAATGATGACAATGGAGGATTCAGGCAGCCCGGATCCGCCACTGCTGCTTTGAGGGTCGGTGCCGTAAGTATTAGTACTTCTATTAACCAATAGCATCTGATACGAATCAGGTATTACCAACTGTTGTTTATTGCAGTCTTGCAGAAAAACTCTTCCACGAGAGATTTTGCTATAGCCAAAAGGAACTATTGAGATACAACTGGGTCATGCGGTTCGCTGGCTACCTGCTAATTTGTTTTTCTTATAAAAATGAAATAGCTAAACGCAACCTGCCTTAACCTTCGACCTGCTTACCACGCTTGCTTCAGGTTGGGGCTCATGGAAGATTTTATTGAATGTATATACGTATGTCCAACGTTTGCGAAATAGGAGAAGGTACATCCTAGAAAGATATTAAACTTAAATACCAACTTCGGTTTTTAATCGACTTATCGATTTTTTGAAAAAAAAACCTGCTCCGCGATAAACTACCCTTTACATAGAAAATCTTGAAAATTATTCTAATGATTTTGATTAAAATGTCATATCTTTAAGGTATTTCTATGACAAACGAAACATGTATTTTAAATTTTCTGTGTATAGCCTTTGTAGTCCTATTTACTCTGGACGACTTTTGCATAACTGCTAAACCGTAAGAGATAGACCAAATCATACTATACAAAAACATAGATCTTGCTAAAATTCACAATTTATGTCCAATAAATTTTCTTGTAGGGTGAACCATTTCGGAGATATTCTTTGTTAAGTGTGTGAGTTTCCGAAAACTCAAACTTTCGTGAGATGGAACATCGTTCATTTTTACTTTCTCTACTGGTAAGTAGGGGAAGTATTGTATTCCACCCAAAAATTCGATGTCGAGATTTCACCGGAAATATATGTTTTGGAACCCCCTGAATAAAAAAAAAGAAAGCATTTTTAGAAAAAGGTCCGTGTGTGTGTCTGTCAGTCTGTGGACAGCATAACTCAAAAACGAAAAGTCCGTTGAAAACTAAACTTGGTATTTAAGTTTAATGTCTTTCAAGGATGCGACGCGAAGATTTTCAAGAAAATAGCTCTACCCTAAACTACCCTTTACATGGAAACTTTTTCGAAAATTTTGACTTTCTTGAAAATGGCCCTAACGATTTTGATTAAAATGTCATATGTTTGAGATATTTTTTATGACAAATGAAATGTATATCTTGAATTTTCTGGCTATAGCCCCTGTAGTCCTATTTACTCTGGACGACTTTTGCATAACTGGTACACCGTTTGAGATAGACAAAATCTTGCTCTACAAAAAATGTAGATCTTGCTAAAATACACAATTTATGTGTCAATAAATTTTCTTGTAAGGTGAACCATTTCGGAGATATTCCTTGTTGTGTGTGTGAGTTTCGGAAAACTTAGAACTATCGTGAAATGGATCATCGTTGTTCATTTTTTATATGTTAAACATTTGACAATCGCACAAAGCCTACTGTATTCTAACATTCCCCTTGTACCTACAAGGAAATAAGCAATAAGATAATTTGTACAAATGTTTATCTCAACTAACACGAAGAAGATATAGGAATAAGAGTTTGTAAGAATGGTTAGTACAAGAGTAGAGAAAGCCATGTGAGTGCAACGTCAGTTTTTTTTTTAGATTTATGCTCAATAAGGTTAACCTCATTTGTCCATTGTTTTCTTAACAGGCGGAGATTTGAATTGCCTGGCACTAATAATTACAACTTTGCCTTTTTGTATCTCTGCTGTTTATCGTATGTAGAAACCTGCACTTTGTTACATTGTCTATAATTTCACTATTCCTAATCATCACGCGCCCACCTGACCTGAGTAATAGACGCCTCTAACGCCTAGGATAATGTGGATGCAATGATAAAATTACACGAGTGTGAAATCCGCACGTAACAGCAAAACAGTAAGGTGGTTCCTTCAACAACAATTTTTTTGTATTTTCTCATCTATGTTTTTCCTAATTAGTGTTATCAAGTATCTACCTACTCACATCGGCCCACAAAAACTGGAACACGCAATAGCTGGTGCTAAAAATAGATTCCCTGAACTTTCGCTGACTTTTTTATCATTCATTACACAAACGCTTAGGAAAGCGGAACCAAAACATTCAATTTAAGTTGAAGTCGGGCGCCGATGCTCTTCTGTATTTTCATAAAGGTATAAACCAAATCGTTTCGCCGGAAATGAGATAAACATTTCTAGAAATTACCTTATTGCATATCTTCTTGTAGGTACAAGGGGAATACAGTAGCCTTTGAGCGATAATCAAATATTTTAAAGGTGGTCGCTATATGAAGGCTTTGAAATTGCGTTCCCTTTGCACAGGTAAGATATAAAAATGTGAATAACGACCTTGCATTTCAGGAAAGTATGTCGTGTGCGGAGGACCCGGGTTCGATCCCCGGTACCAGCATGGGGATTTTATCCCCTCTGGGAGGTCTGGCACGGGGTGCACTCAGCCTCGTTAGGTCCCGGGGGGACCAATTGAGGAGCTACTTGATGGAGAAGTAGCGGCCCCAGGTCTAGAAGACCGCATAACTGGCCGGGAGGGCTCGGGGCGCTGACCACGTCCCACCCTCCAATACTGCACCTCACCAATGACGCCTGTAGTGGGCAGAGGTGGGGGACGCAGCGGCTGGGCGGTAGGCCTTGGCCCCTTGTGGGCTGTCGCGCCGGGGTTTAGTTTAGTTTAGTTTTTGTAAGTGTCGTGTGTGTGTTTATGTGTGTGTAGAGAAAAGATTGCACTCAACGCACCTTGAACAAAAAAAAATAAAAATAAAAATAAAAATCTGCATACTGGACCCCGGCACCTAATTTCTTAAACCGGGGTCAATATTCAGATCTTTATTATTTTATTACAAATATAAAACAAATATACACTTTACAAAATTTACAGATTAACAAAATAAAATAAAAATAAAATAATTTAAAACATATTTTAACATCCTAAAACCACACCTCTTCTAACTAAAATTAAGAGAAAAAAAAAACCAATAAATTACCAAAATAAAATCTAAAAATTTCCATCTCATCCCTAATCATACCTATTCAAAACTTTTATAAATTTAATAAAAAATCTATAAAAATTTTAAAAAATCACCTCTTTAAACACAAACTCTTATAAATTATAAAATAACTTATAAGAACCTTAACTTTCAAAATCAAAATTTATAAAAAAAAACAAAAAATTTTAAATAAAATATTACTGGTATCCAGTAATAAAATAAATAACTGGTAACCAGTTCCTACTAAATCTACAAATATAAAAGATCCATAACAAAACAAAATATGACCGCCGGAATCCGGCGGCCATCTTGGTACTGGTACCCAGCACCAAAACTCCTTTACTCCACACTACAACTCAATTACACTCATGCATAATTATATAATAAACAATAATCAAAGTAACTATTGAACATAATCAAATTACACATTTAAAAATATACACATAAACATCATACAACACAAACATTACAACATTCAAAATCTTCAGAACCTCAATTAAATAACTCAAAAATACAAATTATCTTCAGACCTCCAAAATAAACAACAAATCCTTCAAATTTCTTAATCTCAGACCTCCAAAATAAACAACAAATCCTTCAAATTTCTTAATCTCAGACCTCCAAAATAAACAACAAATCCTTCAAATTTCTTAATCTACTAAAGCTTTAAAACATTTGAGTTTATTTTAAAAAAATAAAATATTGCATTAAATTTAAATCAAATATTAAAATTTCAAATTCAGATTTATATATTAAATATTACAAAAAATTTTGATCCCTAAATTTAGAAAGCATTTGAAACTATTTAAACTCTACACTACAACACGAATACACTCGTACATAATTATATAAAATGCGAGACATAATAATCAAAATGACAATTAAATATAAACAAAATTGCACATATTTAAGATAATACACTAAAACATCATCTAACATAAAAATACAACATTTAAACATTTTCAAAACCTCATTTTCATAAAAATTTGAAACATTTCTTTATTGTCGGTATTTATATCTTATTGGTCATCTTGTGTATCAGATAAACCAATATCAATGTTATTTCGGTGCTGTTGATTTTGTATCCTCTCGGATCGTCTTATTAATGGGTCCTGATGTTGAATATTTATTTGCCTTGGCAGAGTTTTGGTCTCGATGGCAGATTTGCTGATGGTATTAGCCATTGTCTCTAGGTGGTGGAGTAAATCCTTATCCCTTACGATGTTGCAGATTTGGTGTCCTTGTAATGGTGTCCGATGTTCTTCTGTCAGGTGTGCATATTTTGGACATTCAAAGAAAACATGTTCAGGAGTGTCTTGGATGTTGCATATATCACATATATCGGTTAATTGTTTATTAATCTTTAGCCAGTAGGTTCCATACGGGCCGTGCCCGGTTAGGAAATGTATTGTACCTTTTGTATAATTAAAACTTTTATACGCACCTTGAACAGCTTAACTAACAATGTGTTATATTCATATGATTTTTTCTTCCTATTCTTCTACAAACTATTGCAAACTGACCTGCTCAGCGGTCGCCTCGTCAACTTGTAGGTGTGTTGTGTTTCAAGAAAAACACCCGCAGTATTGGCGTAGGCTAATACTATAAATTATAGGTGGTAAGAACAGAGGTAATTAAAACAGCCCCACGCTGGGCGCCATATGCGATGGACCTCTTCACCGATCGCTTCCTCACCTTTCTTACTGTAGGTACGTTGTGTTTTAATAAAACGACTTACAGCATCCTAGGCTAATATTCTATAATCAGACATGGTAATAGGAGAGGTAATTAAAACAGCCCCGCGCTGGGCGCCATATGCGAAGGACCTCTTCACCTATCGCTTCCTCACATTTATTCTGCTGTAGGTGTGTTGTGGTTTAATAAAACGACTTACAACATCCTAGGCTAATATTCTATAATCAGAAGTGGTAATAGGAGAGGTAATTAAAACAGCCCCACGCTGGGCGCCATATGCGATGGACCTCTTCATATATCGCTTCCTCACCTTTCTTCTGCTGTAGGTGTGTTGTGTTTTAATAAAACGACTTACAACATCCTAGGCTAATATTCTATAGCCAGAAGTGGTAATAGGAGAGGTAATTAAAACAGCCCCACGCTGGGCGCCATATGCGATGGACCTCTTCATATATCGCTTCCTCACCTTTCTTCTGCTGTAGATGTGTTGTGTTTAAAGAAAACGACTTACAACATCCTAGGCTAATATTCTATAGGCAGACATAGTAATAGGAGAGGTAATTAAAACAGCCCCACGCTGGGCGCCATATGCGATGGACCTCTTCATATATCGCTTCCTCACCTTTCTTCTGCTGTAGGTGTGTTGTGTTTTAATAAAACGACTTACAACATCCTAGGCTAATATTCTATAGCCAGAAGTGGTAATAGGAGAGGTAATTAAAACAGCCCCACGCTGGGCGCCATATGCGATGGACCTCTTCATATATCGCTTCCTCACCTTTCTTCTGCTGTAGATGTGTTGTGTTTAAAGAAAACGACTTACAACATCCTAGGCTAATATTCTATAGGCAGACATAGTAATAGGAGAGGTAATTAAAACAGCCCCGCGCTGGGCGCCATATACGATGGACCTTCTCACCGTTCGCTTCCTCCTTTTTCTTCTATTACAGGTGTATTTGTGCCGTAGAAAACAACCTGCATACAATATTTCTGTGTTGGCCTAGACCAATGCTCATAAATCAGGGGTGGTAACAAAAGATCTGTTGAAAACGATGAAGTGTGTCAGGAGTGGGGTTAATTGCTGTTGTTCGTCTTATTTATACTACCCACTAAGGAAGCTATTTTTCCCCAGCTTATTCTGACCCTATGGTTGGTTGGCCATCTTGGCTGTGTTGAGAACATTTGGCTCCGTATCTGTTGTGTAGCATATTCAGGCATCCCATATCTGTCTCTCTGTGCAACTTTTTGCTATACGAAGGTCTCTAGATATGTATTGAGACAGTAAAATATGAATAGTCATAGAAACGCTTTGTTTATCTCAGTTTCTCAAAGTATTCTCCCTGGCAGTGTATGCAGTGTTCCATCGTCCGGAACTGCTTCTGGAAGTATCCACGCCACTCAGTTTCTGGAATTGCAGATAACTCTTAATTTAATTATTCTCTTTCAATTCGGACATTTATTTTGAACACGTGCTCCCCTGAGATTGTTAGAGATTTTACCTTGTGAGTGAGCGTACAAAACATGGATTTATTCGGGATCATGATCGTTTCCGGCGATGAGGTGTGCATCTGGAGAGCAGATGTTAAATTGCTCGCAAAGGGCGCAGCAGGAGTGTCCACATTTGGAACCAGCCATTAATCTTGCGTGTGTTTTCATGCTGGGCGATTTCTGCAGGTAATTCTTGTGTTGCACTGAGTGCACGTGTTCCTAGGCGCGCTCCCTCCGATCACGCTCCCAGGGTGGTACCTACTCACTTCTAAAGAGCAATAAATTAAGAGCTAAGTGTTTCTTGTAGTTGAGCTTTGACCCTGACTAAAAGTGCGATAAGTTACTGACTGCATGGTAAAACAATCTGTAAAGTTTGTACCACTTAAATAATATGTTGAACAACGTGTGTTACACAGTCAACTGTTTGTCTAATATTAACTATATCAACACTACAAATATCAACATGTGTACTGCTAAATATTCTATACCAAGTATTTTTCTTTGTCGTAGACTTTTGCTGAAATCTGTCATTTCTCGAAGATTCCAGGTAGAGTAAGAAACTTCTGTGTATGGTGCAACTTCATGCTATATCTACACGATGTGACAGGATCACTAAGGAAAAAGAAAAGTTAGGTTAAGTTGGTTTAGCTAGACGATAGGTTAGTTTGGATTAGTTTAATTTAGGTTAGAAAAAATTATGTTGTTGTTTAACGACGCTGTCAATTGCCAGGATCACACCAGTGTCGCCGGTGTGTCGGAATTTCGTCCCACAGGAGTTCTTTTATATGCCAGTAAATTTACTGACTGTTTAAGTACACTTAACAACCACTAGTCTGGGCCGTATTTGAACCCGCGACCTTGGGATCAGCAGGTCAGCGTCTAACCAACTGGGCCACCCAGACCGACAATTAGGTTACAGATTAGGTTAGGTTAATTTTAGTTCAATTTAGTTTAACTCCTTTTAGAGGTTAGGTTATGATAATTTGATTTCATTAAATTTAATTTAGGTTAGTATTATATTAGACAGACTAGTTTGGTTTAATTCAGTTTAATTCAAGTTAGAGATTACGTTAATTTGCTTTAGTTTAGTTTGATTACGTTGGAGGTTAGGTTAATATGCTTTAGATTAATTCAGTTTAGGTTAGAGTTAGATTAGACATTAAGTTAGTTTAGTTCTATTAAGCTTAGATTATTTTGTTTATCTTGGTTTAGTTTAAAGTTAGTTTGGAGATTAGTTTGATTAATTTATTTTAGCTTAGGTTAGAGGTTACGTTGCGATAGTTTACGTTAGGTAACCGACTGAGTTGCCTCTATGGTAACTGGGAGATCTTGGATTCGATTTCCATAGAGTGCCTACATTGACCACGGATTTTTGCTAGTTTTCTCTAGTCGGTAGGTGGATGCTGAGTTAGTACCTTAAATACCACGATTTCCTGTCCATCATCCCTTTCATTTCGTTACCTTTGTGTCTCTCAGGGGCGTTCCTAGGTATTGCGACGATGCCGGACTGATGGTACAGATGCTTGCTCAAAATGTACACTAGAGGGCTGCCTTGTCGACGGGTCGTTCATTGCTCTCTTAGACAGCTCCAGTAGTGGCGCGGGTCTTCAGGCCTGGAACTGATAGCAGCTTCTCTGTCTGCAGCCTGTGGTTCTTTCACTTCATTCCTTTCTCTTGGGGGTTGATAGCCACAATGGATATATAAGTAGATCGCAATGTTTGAGGTGCCCTAGGTGCTGTAATAACGTCTAAATTCATTTTACGTTAGGTTAGTTTGGTTTAATTTGGTTTAGGTTAGATAGTATGATTTAGGTTACGTTAGATGCCAGATTGGTAAGTTTGATTAGGGTTGGGTTAGAGGTTAGGTTAGCATTAGAGTTACAGCTAGTCTTAGAGTTAGACTGAGACAAGAAGCTAGGTTAGAGTTACAGTATATACCAAACAATCTCGGTCATTTGATGAAGAACCTTGACAGCACGTGTACAATAAAGTGTACTGCTGTGGACAATCGTTGTGAAGCATGCCTTCCAGCCATTCAGGCGAAATACTTCCATACTCCACCCCTTTCGCTGCTCACCTAGGCCTGAGCTTTGTTCTTAGTCTAATGCTTATGTGCTGGACTTCAACTCTAACCAAGAGAAGATTTACTCTCCCAGGGCAGTCGTGTAACACATGGTGAAATTCTGCCAACATTAAACAAAGAAAAACGCTACATGAAACCAGTACTCTCGACTACATTTTCGTTTTTTTAGGCAAAAGTCTGTGGAGTTTGCCGTTTCCGAGATATTTCTTGTTCTCGAATTTAATTTCTTACTGTCTTCAAATAAGAACTTATTAGCTTTCCCCAAGGAGCCATGCGAAAATGGAATTTCAAAACCATTATATTGCGACCAAATCTTAAAAGATTTACAATCGCTTATAACGTTATTCCCATTGTGGTTATAAGGAAATATGCACACAAATATTTCTACATATGTCTATCTGAACATGAAATAGAAGTACAGTCTACGCAAGATTGAGTAGAGAAAGTCATGTGAGTGTAACGCATTATTAAATTACGAGGTCTCTTTTGACTCCCTCGTGCACTGCTATTTCAGAACAGGTAATGCTTTTAGAAGTTCACTGGCAAAGTGTATGACCTCTTAATGTATTTACGCCTAAAGCAACATGTAGAGTCTTATTTAAATTTCACATAAAGAACAGGACAAAGAAGACTTCCTAGACGGCGCCTTGGTTTGCTTGTTAATATGCGAAGTTGTGGTTCATGTTATTCAAGATTTGCACCTCTAGACTCTGCCCGAAGCAACTTTTGTGAAGGATTCAATGTAGCTTCGTGATAAATTTCCGTAAATTCAGCGTGAGCCATTTGAGAACAGCACTCACATGACTTTCTCTACTCTTGTACTAACCATTCTTACAAACTCTTATTCCTATATCTTCTTCGTGTTAGTTGAGATAAACATTTGTACAAATTATCTTATTGCTTATTTCCTTGTAGGTACAAGGGGAATGTGGGAATACAGTAGACTTTGTGCGATAGTCAAATTTTAATGCTTTGAGATTCCGTTCTCTTTGTGCACGTAACAAAAAATGAACAACGATGATCCATTTCACGAAAGTTCTAAGTTTTCCGAAACTCACATACATAACAAGGAATATCTCCGAAATGGTTCACCCTACAAGAAAATTTATTGCGACATGAATTGTGTATTTTAGCAATATCTACATTTTTTGTATAGTACGATTTGGTCTATCTCTAACGGTTTACCAGTTATGCAAAAGTCGTCCAGAGTAAATACGACTACAGAGGCTATAGCCAGAAAATTCAAGATATACATTTCATTTGTCATCAAAATATCTCAAACATGGGACATTTTAATCAAAATCGTTAGAGCCATTTTCAAGAAAATCAAAATTTTCGAAAAATGTTCCATGTAAAGGGTAGTTTAGTGTGGAGAGCTGTTATTTCGCATTTTAAGGGTTGTGTGAATCTAAAACTTTATGAAAACCCAAAAGGTAAGTTGTGTAATTCCTACTGTGTTAGGTTTTATAGCTCCTACATAAGTTTTATAGCTTTCCAAGTATTTTTTGTGGTCGTACGAACTTGGAATGCCAACAGATTCTCTGCGTTGTTTTGGAGTCACTAATGACAGTAGCTTTGGACTGGTCCCCTTTTATATGAGGTCATTATAAATTAGTTACACAAAACTATGTCGCCACTGTTTGTGAACGCGACATAGTTATCCTGGAACCATCTCTCTCGATCCATCTCAAGGGCAGCTTAAAAAAATAAAGGAAAAAACACTGAGATTACCTGAACTTCCTGTCTTACGAGTCGTGTTTTCTATGGAATACACACATTTTTATTTTCTCTACTGCGTATTGTAAAGTAGAGGAAGTATTGTATTCCACTCAAAAATTCGATGTCGAGATTTCACCGGAAATATATGTTTTGAAGCCCCATTAATCCAAAAAAAGAAGCATTTTTAGAAAAAGGCCCTTATGTGTGTGTGCCAAGACAAAAAGTCGGTTAAAAACCAAAGTTGGTATTTAAGCTTAATGTCTTTCAAGGATGCAACGCGAAGAATTTGAAAAAAAAAAGTTCATGCATCCTAAACTACCCTTTACATTGAAACTTTTTCGAAAATATTGATATTCTCGAAAATGGCCAACGACTTTGATTAATATGCCATATGTTTGAGACATTCTATGGCAAGCGTAATTTATGTCCGAATAAAATTTTTTTGTAGAGTGAACCATTTCGGAGATATTCCTTGTTATTTGTGTGAGTTTTGGAAAACAAACTTTCGTCAAATGCAAGAACGTGATTCAGTTTTTGTATTACTTTCTCTACTGGTAAGTAGAAGTATTGTATTCCACCCAAAAATTCGATGTCGAGATTTCACCGGAAATATATGTTTTGAGACCCCCTGAATCCAAAAAAAGCATTTTTAGAAAAAGGTCCGTGTGTGTGTCAGTCTGTGGACAGCATAGCTCAAAAACGAAAAGTCGGTTAAAAATCAAAGTTGGTATTTAAGTTTAATGTCTTTCAAGGATGTGACACGAAGATTTTGAAGAAAATAGCCCCACCCTAAACTACCCTTTACATGGAAAATTTTTCGAAATTTTTGATTTTCTTGAAAATGGCTCTTAACGATTTTGATTAAAATGCCATATGTTTGAGATATTTTTATGGCAAATGAAATGTATATCTTGAATTTTCTGGCTATAGCCCCTATAGTCGTATCTATTCTGGATGACTTTTGCATAACTGGTAAACCGTTAGAGATAGACCAAATCATACTATACAAAAAATGTAGATCTTGCTAAAATACACAATTTATGTCTCAATAAATTTTCTTGTAGAGTGAACCATTTCGGAGATATTCCTTGTTATGTGTGTGAGTTTCGGAAAACTTAGAACTTTCGTGAAATGCAACAACATTGTTCATTTTTTTATATTTTAATCGTGCAAAGAGAACGGATTTGACTATCGCTCAAAGCCTACTGTATTCTAGCATTCCCCTTGCACCTACAAGGAAATAAGCAATAAGATAATTTGTACAAATGTTTATCTCAACTAACACGAAGAAGATATAGGAATAAGAGTTTGTAAGAATGGTTAGTACAAGAGTAGAGAAAGTCATGTGAGTGCAACACATCAGATTTTTATTAATTGCGTTCAGGGCAACTCCTACTACTTGCAATGGCAAAGCAATATTGCAAAATTTATGAGGAAAAACAAATTACTCATTATTGCAGCTAAAGTAATAAATAGACAAGGCTGTTGCTGCAGTAAACAATCGAGTAAAGTTCAATGTTAGATGTTCTAGTCAGGTGTTTGTCCTCAAACTATAAGGTCTAAATAAATCTAGGGACTTTCCAGGCCTTTGGCGACCAGTGGAGGGATAAATGCTGTATTTAATACAGTTGAATCTAAAGCAGTTCCTAAATCTGAAACAATTTCGGTTTTGGTTTTGTATGGATAAAGTTCCATCTCTCGTATGAATTCTACTTTCTGATCTAGTGTATAATATTTCATTTTTCTATTCTCCATGGCTGAGTAAAAGGAGTTGAAAACTGAAAGACAAAACCGCTGTTCAACAGTCAACACGGTGAGACCAGACAAGAGCTGCGCAGTGGCAATTGTTCACCCGAAAGGTCGATAGTGGGGGAAGTTGCTCAATCATGTATGCGCAGAAGTCATAACGTTTCTGTCCATGAAGGAGTGAAGTTCGCTATCAAAGCTTTAGCTAGCCTACAAGGAAGAAGGTGATTTCGCTATAACTATGGCTATATGCAAGCAATTACTTTAATGTGAACTGCAATTGTTTCATCTCCAAGAGGGAGCGAAGGAAAGCAGTTTTTCCTATGCACAACAATTGTTCATACCTCACTTCTTCTCGTTTGTTGCTACATAGTCATGACAAAAGACGGCGGCTCTACCAGCTCTTTTTCTTTTGTTTCCGCGGCCGAAAGCCGCCCGCTGACCTTACGTCTTTGTCTACAGAGAGAAACAAAATATTCCTAGAGTTTCTTTTAAGATAGCGTATGACGTATGCTCATTATAATTGTATTTCACTGATATTTAATACGTATAGCAGCGAATTAAGTATAAATAAGGTTCTATTAACAGATTTCTCGGGATCTACAAAAATTGATGCATAAATACCAATTACTTAGAACTGGGTTTCGTATAAGGCAGGTCCAATTATATTAATTGAATTGGGTTCAAAGTTAAAACAAGGTGTCTATACTATTGTGGCCCCTGAATATACAGAGTTGGAAGATGTGAGACCTTCATCGCGTTAACATCAAAATGAACAGTGGCCGGATCGAGACAGGCCGTGAATTTAACTCTGAGGACGACATCAAGGTCGTCTAAACTTAGATGGGAAGCCTAAAAATAAACGCAGAGACAGAACAGGTTTCTGAGTTCAGTATCTGATACTGTGGTTCTTCGCAATAATAATAGGAATACTCTTGATGATAACAACGATGGAATAATCACTTGATCAAAGTAAGTTTTTATATTTCTAGAACAGTGAGTAGAGAAACAGTTATGAATGTGTTGCCCGAAAGTAAGTAGAGAAAGCAATGTGAATGTAATATGTAGCATTTCTATTTCAAACATGCAGGAAATTGTATTACTTCTTTGTAGACGAGTGAGTAGAAAAACAGATGTGAATGTGTTACCTCAAAGTGAGAGGAGAAAACAGTGTGAATATAATAGCATTTCTGTTTCTAACTACTGAACATGATATGACTTATTTTAAAACTGGGTATAAAAATGATTTATGGTGTAAAATCATCGCTTTTATGGAAAATTGTTTATAGAAGAGTGAGTAGAGAAGGAGATCTGAATGTGTTACCTAAAAGTAGTTAAGTAGAGAAACCACTGTGAATGTAATGTGCAGCATTTCTATTTCAAACATACAGAAAATTGTATGACTTATTTCTAGAAGTAAGTAGAGAAACACTTATGAATCCGTTACCCAAAAGTGAGTAGAGAACACAGTATGAATAAAATATGTAGCATTTCTATTTCAGACATACGGAAGATTGTATGACTTCTTTGTAGAAGAGTGAATAGAGAAAGCGTTGTGAATGTATTACCTTAAAGTGAGAGAAGAAAGCAGTGTGAATGTAATAGCATTTCTATTTCAAACATACAGAACATGGTATGACTTATTTTAAAAAGTGGGGATAAAATGGTTTTTGGGGTAAACAATGTTTTTTATGGAAAATTGTTTATAGAAGAGTGAGTAGAGAAAGAGATGTGAATGTGTTGCCCAAAAGTGCGAAGAGAAAACAGTGTGAATGTAATATACAGCATCTCTATTTCAAACATACAGAAAATTGTATGACTTATTTGTAGACGAGTGAGAAGAGAAACAGATGTGAATGTGTTACCTAAAAGTGCGAGGAGAAAACAGTGTGAATGTAATAGTACTTCTATTTCAAACATACAGAAAATGGTATGACTTATTTTAAAACTGTGGATAAAATTTTTTTGGGTGTAAAATCACGTTTTTTTTATGGAAAATTGTTTATAGAAGAGTGTGTAGAGAAAGAGATGTGAATGTGTTACCTAAAAGTGAGTAGAGAAAATACTTTGAATATAGTATGCATGTATACAAAAATTTAACCAAATCTTAAGAGCTATTTCTGAAATACCGGGAATATATATATACCTATGATCTCAATGCGTGTTGCACATGTTTCTGCGGCGCCATCTTGCTGTTGAGATGTCTTTTGTTCGACTCTCCAGCAAGTGAATAAAAAAAAAGAGGTTCAGTCCCAAAGTTCCTTAAGTGACAGAGAAAATTAGTGATGTGATAGTTTGAAACAAGGAACGAACGCTCAAGTAGGCGGCGCTAGTGTGCACTTTCGCCCTTCAGATTGTTGACTCGCTCTGTCGAGGGTCGAAGCCTTGCTGCACTTACAATCTTCAGCTGTTTGTCAATCTTCTTCTGTTTGTTTTAAACAGTCAAACAAATGCCGGCCCAAGTACCATGTATTTACGAAGCGAAATTCGTGCGTCTCTCAAACATCTGTTTCTCTCTGTGTGGGCCTTCGACACTTTCGCAAATATTTCTCCTCTCAAATGGTTTTTTACAGTCTAGTAAGGATTTTGTTTTTGAGGACAAATGAAATTTATACCTTGAATTTTCTGGCTATAGCCCATGTAGTCCTATTTACTCTGGATGTCAATGAGGTTATTATTACATATAATATCTATTGTTTAGTGACAATAATGACATGCGGGTTCAGTGAAATGAGGGCACCAGATAAACTCGCCATGTTGGTATATTCCGCAATGTAATGTTCATTAGGCGTCGGAGATTCAATTTCTTTTTCCATCGTCACTAAAAGCTTTATACTTAAGATAAGCTAAAAGTAGAATCATGAAACTCTTACCGCATAAAGAAGAGATAAAGGTCGCGTCCGAACAACCAAGAGAGATGGCGTCACCCTAGTATGTGCAAGTCCTGGGTTCGAATCCCGTGACCGGCTTTCCTGACCCATTTAGAAATAAGGCAGCGAGGGTCCCGGTATTGGCTGCGGAAAGGTAATACAGTTAGGGCGTTGCAACCCTAGGGGGAAACAGTTGAAGACGAATTAGATTTACAGGAAAAAAGTATTTTTAGAAAAAGGTCCGTGTGTGTCTATGTGTCAGTCTGTGGACAGCATAACTCAAAAACGAAAAGTCGGTTAAAAACCAAAGTTGGTATTTAAGTTTAATGTCTTTTAAGGATACGACACGAAGATTTTGAAGAAAATAGCCCCACCCTAAACTACCCTTTACATGGAAGATTTTTCGAAAATTTTGATTTTCTTGAAAATGGCTCTAACGATTTTGATTAAAATGTCATATGTTTGAGATATTTTGATGACAAATGAAATGTATATCTTGAATTTTTTGACTATAGCCGCTGTAGTCGTATTTACTCTGGACGACTTTTGCATAACTGGTAAACTGTAAGAGTTAGACGAAATCTTACTATACAAAAAATGTAGATCTTGCTAAAATACACAATTTATGTCTCAATAAATTTTCTTGTAGGGTGAACCATTTCGGAGATATTCCTCGTTGTGTGTGTGAGTTTCGGAAAACTTAAAAAAACTTTCGTGAAATGGAACATCGTTGTTCATTTTTTTTATATGTTAAGGTGCAAATGCTCTAAAATATTTGACTATCGCACAAAGCCTACTGTATTCTCATATTCCCCTTGTACCTACAAGGAAATAAACAATAAGATAATTTGCACAAATGTTTATCTCAACTAACACGAAGAAGATTTATGTAAGAATGGTTAGTACCTGAGTAGAGAAAGTCATGTGAGTGCAACACATATTCTTTATTCAGGGTGTTTTAAAAGAGGTACGTGTTGTGAATCTCGATATCAGAATTTTGGGTGCAATATAATAGTCCCCATTCGTGGTAGAGAAAGTAAGAAATGGTGTGCGTTGTTGAAATGCATGTTTGAGTGTGCAGCGTTTGAGTGGCACGTGTGCAAGCGAGCTACGCACGTAAGATTCCTCAGAGAGGAGAAAAAAACACTGGCGAGCCAGGCAAGAGTGTCGAAACCTCTCTCTCCTCCATGTGCAGGTTGTTGGCGATGATGACATTTTGTAAGCACATCAATCAGCTGTAATCCTCTCGTACGTCTCTGTCTGTCTGTCTGTCTGTCCCACAAAATGGAGAAACTAAAATGCCAACAATGTTGGCCCAAACGCGCTTTGCATAAGCGGAGCCTGCTTGCCTCGCGAATTGAGTGACAACAGCGATAGTCAAATCTTTTAAAGCTTTAAAATTCCGTTCTCTTTGCACACTTAACATATAAAGAAATGAACAACGATGTTCCATTCCACGAAAGTTTTCCGAAACTCACACACACAACAACGAATATCTCCGAAATTGTTCACCCTACAAGAAAATTTATTGAGACATAAATTGTGTATTTTAGCAAGATCTACATTTTTTGTATAGTAAGATTTCGTCTATCTCTAACGGTTTACCAGTTATACAAAAGTCGTCCAGAGTAAATACGACTACAGGGGCTATAGCCAGAAAATTCAAGATATACATTTCGTTTGTCATAAAAATATCTCAAACATATGACATTTTAATCAAAATCGTTAGAGCCATTTTCAAGAAAATTACAATTTTTGAAAAATTTTCCATGTAAAGGGTAGTATAGGGTGGGGCTGTTTTCTTCAAAATCTTTGTGTCGCATCCTTGAAAGCCATTAAACTTAAATACCAAGTTTGGTATTTTACCAAATTTTTGCTTTTGAGTTATGCTTTCTACAAACTCGCACACGAACCTTTTTCTAAAAATCTGATGTGCTGCACTCACATGACTTTCTCTACTCTTGTACTAACCATTCTTACAAACTCTTATTCCTATATCTTCTTCGTGTTAGTTGAGATAAACATTTGTACAAATTATCTTATTGCTTATTTCCTTGTAGGTACAAGGGAAATATTGGAATACAGCAGGCTTTGTGCGATAGTCAAATGTTTTAAAGCTTTGAGATTATGTTGTCTTTGCACACTTAACATATAAAAAAATGAACAACGATGTTCCATTCCACGAAAGTTTTCCGAAACTCACACACACAACAACGAATATCTCCGAAATGGTTCACCCTACAAGAAAATTTATTGAGACATAAATTGTGTATTTTAGCAAGATCTACATTTTTTGTATAGTAAGATTTCGTCTATCTCTAACGGTTTACCGGTTATACAAAATTCGTCCAGAGTAAATACGACTACAGGGGCTATAGCCAGAAAATTCAACATATACATTTCGTTTGTCATAAAAATATCTCAAACATATGACATTTTAATCAAAATCGTTAGTGCCATTTTCAAGAAAATAAACATTTTCGAAAAATTTTCCATGTAAAGGGTAGTTTAGCGTGGGACTATTTTCTTCAAAATCTTCGTGTCGCATCCTTGAAAGACGTTAAATTTAAATACCAACTTTGGTTTTTAACCGGCTTTTCGTTTTTTAGTTATGGTGTTCACAGGCTCAAACACACGCGAACCTTTTTCTAAAACTGCTTTTTTGGATTCAGGGGGTCGCAAAACATATTTCCGGTGAAATCTCGACATCGAATTTTTGGGTGGAATACAACACTTCTTCTACCTACTATTCGCAGTAGAGAAACTGAAAACTGATCTCTTTTGATTTCGGTGTACCAATTATTATAAATTGTAGCCTAAAATTTCTATTTTTGTGAACAGAAAATGTTTAAATGATAATAATTAAACTATGAGCAAACTCGTAAAGCATTATACATAAGCAAATTTCATTTGTTTTTGAAAATAAGTTCTAAAAAAATTGAGTGTCATTCTCGTATTACAACAGAACTTTTCGCGTTCGTTCTAGAATATTCGAGAGGAGGGGAGAAGGGAAATTTCCAAAAGATTCTGTTGATCGTTCGATAGCGCTGGGCGTATGTAGAAATGGTCGGAGCCATCAGCGGCGTCATAATGTTTTATGATATACAAATAACCTTTTAATTATCTGCGCAATTTTATTTAACTGCGCTATGCAATCTCTTAATTTGGTTCGAAGTGAGGTGATTGCCTTATAAAGTAAGAACATTAGTTTCATGCTCAGAATGGGTGAAATTAACGCTGTCCTCAATTATAACATACATATACGTTCCTCAAGAAACGTATTCCCTAATGTCCATGAAGAAGTGTTTTGTTATCTTGCAGAAGTAAAGCCTTGCAGTTAAGTGTGGTTATTTTTACATTCACTAGCAATTACTTAAGGTGAAGAGAAGAAATATCGTGTTGTTCCCAAAATTTCGAAACTGGAATTTCATCGAAAATGCATGTTTTGAGCTCCGATGGGGGTGGAGAAACCCTTCCCAGTGTGTAAGCGACGCAGCCCAGTGAGAAACGACGAACATCTGGGCGTTATCGCAACATTGGAAATAACCGATAATTTTGGTTCGATGGCTACAGATAATGACCACTTATTTCTTGTGGGGGTCAAGGTGTGCGGCCTTTTAACACACGTACCACCTCGAGGCAACATTCTTGACCTTTAATACGACTGCTGTTTACTTTTTCAAAATTGGCAATCAGAAGCCCACTTGTAAAACTGACCCCTTGTGTTGCGTCATTTGCGCTTCTTTTTCCTTTATTGCTGTCGGCGACATAAAGGTTTAATGCTACACAGTCGGTTGCTGGGAGACTTGCTTAACTCGCTGTTGGAGAATCTTGTCCTATTTGAGGAGATAGGTACTTAAAGACCTTCACTTATTTAACACGTGGACAAGCTGTCAAAAACATTCATGTCTCAATAATCACCCGCAGGCTTTTCAGAAATTAAGGATCTACCTCGATAGATCCACTACTGAAATGAAGACATTCATCGTGGAGTCTGGGTAACGTTTGAGGTTATGGATTCGACTTCCAGCTGGGATATTTCCCTATCCTCCTGCATCTATAAACATCAACAGTGAAAAACGTAACCTGGCTTAAATTCCAAACCAACTCAACGTTAAACTAATTTAACATTGAAGTTAACGAAAATTATAAAAGAATGTTAACTTTAACATAAAGTTAAACTCCATGTTAACTTAACATTGGCAGACCTTCCAAAAATTCGATGTTCAGATTTCACAACACATTTTTAGTAAAACGTCCGTCTGCGCGCGCGTCTATCAGTTTGTGAACAGCATAGGTAACTCAAAAACGAAAAATAGGTTAAAAACCAAAGTTGGTATTTAAGTTTAAAGTCATTCCAGGATGCGACACGAAGATTTTGAAGAAAATAGCCCCACCCTAAACTACCCTTTACATGGAAACTTTTTCGAAAATTTTGATTTTCTTGAAAATGGCTCTAACGATTTTGATTAAAACGCCATATGTGTGAGACATTTTTATGAAAAATGAAATGTATATCTTGAATTTTTTAGCTATAGCTCATGAAGTCCTATTTAAGGAACACTGGGAGTGAAATTTTGGTCAAAATTGTCAAAAAGTCGAAAATTGTTTTTTTTACCTTAAAGTGTCCCTGGAACACCTGTGCATTTGGATCAGCTAACATTTTTCATATCCCCCACTCCATGTGGTCATTACGGCCCAGCGCTCTTCCCTTAACGTACACAGGATGCTCCTATATAAAAGCCTGTTTTTCTCAAAACTACATATCTGCACATTCCAAAAGAAGCTCGCGCCTGAGTTTTGCTTCAAATTCAATGAAAATTTCCAAAAGTATTCATAAATAGCAGCTAAACAAAACTGATTCAATATTGATGTTATTAACGTGAATTCCAAAAACTTTTTTTTTTGTATGAAAAAAATCAATAATTTTTAAGATTAAATTTTCTTTGTTATTAAAAAATATGTACAGCATAATCAGAAAACGTATTTGAAATATCTCTTCATACAATTGTTACCCATGTTTTAGAGTATTACTTCTGCCAATATAAATGAATTTTGAAAAGTCAATAGACACGAGCTACATTTTGAAAATGTGCCTATTAAATTCACAAAATAATTTATATATCCTAAACGAAGTATCCAATTTTAATGAAATTTGGTGTACCGCCTATTCTCATATAAATACAAACACAGTAAAAATTTCAAAAAACTATCAAAAAATGTGGAACTTTCAAATTTCACTCCCAGTGTCCCTTAAGACTTAAAGTTTTCACGGCGAGCGTTATTAATGAAGGCTTCACGGGTGATGAGCCGTGTCAAATTTAAAAACATCGAGCTTTCGGCCATTGTGGACCCATGACCTTCTTCAGGATTAAAATACTCAGATGCTCGCGTCTTAAATCACTACCATTATAGTCTCATTATACTTTAACAAGTTCTATAGTAAATGATTGCAAGAGGTGAACCATTAATTTCTGTTTATTCAATTGACACCGCGATTCTAACCTCAAACAACCAGGAAAACCACGTGGTAAGTACATAATTAGTTGTTTGTTATTGACACAGAGAGCGCTGAAGGTGTAGATAAAAGTGCATCGGGCACGTTCAGAAGCCAATGGAGCAATCACCGCCTTTTCGAAAGCTGTGTCTTTGACTTTAGCAATAATTAACTAACAATTCGCCGTAAAGGCGTGATGAAATGCAGTAGCTTTAAGATTTAGTTAAACCTTTAACCTTTAAGGTTAATAATCTATGAGTTTGAATATTTTTAACATAGGCCCATAGTATTGCGATTTAGTTCAATTTTTACATCGACCTTCACTTATTGACGTAGTTCAACTTTTATAGTTCACTTCGTCACTCATTGAAAAATTAATAGCATTGCAAGATGGTAGCACTAATCTAAGGGTCAGTGTGTATGGAGGAGTAGCGGAAAATTTCAATTTGTTTAATTCATGTATTTATATTAAATAATCGTTTTATATGAAAAGATAATCATTGTACAGATCTGATGTTCTGTGTATTTTTATTCAGATAAGCTACATTGTATAACATTTTTAAAGCTGTGGATGTTATATTTTTCGTACGTGTGCCTAAAGTTTATTAAATTTAACATGTAACCTTATACCTTGCGGTTACCCTTAAATTTGTATTCTAAAATCAAATTTGGAGTGATAGGATAAACTATTCGGTCAAAGGAGTGCCTATATCATATAACATACAACTAACTGATTAATTGTTAATATAAAATTAAAATCATAACGCTTTTATATACGTCGTTAACATTTGATTTTGTGTTCTAAGTATGTGGTAAAAAATAAAGAAAATCACATGTTTTCCCAGATGCCTTGTATTAATATACTTTTTATATTCAGCACGGTTTGCGAAATCTTCTTGCGCACCGTTGGAGATTTGAATGCGCGGGCAGGAACCGAACTACAAGATGCGTTTAAATTCCTTTGAATTATCACACTCAAGAATTCTATATCTTAAAGGCGTGCAGTTAACATTAAATATTACGATGGGCGTTCTAGAAATTCTCGACATGAAACATATGTTGCTTTTTTTATCAATACATTTGTACAATTTTTAAACACTTTCACTATTTACAGCCTTAATATTGGATTGCAATGAAGCTGAAATGAAATACATGGACGGAAAGTCGTGGCAAAGGAAGTAACAAACTTGTGAGCAAAGAAAACCGTGGGAATACCTTTACTAAGATTGATCTATCACCAGGATCGAATTCAGGACCTCCCGAATACGAGGCCCAAGTATTAAGCTTGAGTCACCCCGCAAATTGCTTAAGATTTATGAAGGAACGTATATTTTAATACATTATACGAGTATGACGTGAAACTACGTAAATGATTTTAGCAGGAGTTCAATGATTCAATATAATGATGGTGTTCATGCAAGAGAAGATACAGGACAACAATTTTATGCTCAGAGTTGATAATGTTTATGACTACAATGAGAGACTTTGAACGAGTCCTTCAGCAAATAGCTATAATAAAATATTGAACATGCAACACGCAAAAGTGGAACCTTAACCTCAAAACAGCCGTGTGTTGGGAACTAGCTGTCACTTTCATGCAGTATTAAACATATGACGATATAGTTGTTAGTTCACTCTCCCTAATCTATATACCTACCTGTGTGTGCACAAATATATGTAGGATAACTTCGCAACACGTGCAGTTTCGCAGTAGTTTTATATTGGGAAGTTAGCCGAGTTAATTTGACCATGAAAGAAAATGACAATAGATGGGAGCAGTGTTGCCAATAGAAAATCAAGAAAAATAACCAGACAAAAATAAGAAATCCACTAAATTTCTGTGTTGTCAATGTTAAAAACATTTCTGTCCAACCAAATGCAGTTTATCAAACAACTAAATCCCTATACTAGCAATGTTAAATTTATAAATTTTGACAACTAGATATCTTGCCAGAAAGACCAGATTTAGTTTAAAAACAACTAAATTGGCGTCACTGGATGGGAGCACTTCCTGGAACTAGTTGCGACTCTGTTGAGCTTCAATAGAACTAAAAACTAATTTTACTATTCTGGTGTCAAAATTTGTGCGAAGAGGGCGATTGTAAAACAGTGCTGAAGCTTTAGATTATTTTGGGTGCTCAGTGAGAAAACGTAAGACACAAAATGTGTTCCAAATAGTCAGATGAGCTCTATCACTGGTTTAAATTAATGTAACGACTTCCCTTCTACCCGGTATTTTAACTGAAACTCACCACTTGTGTTACTGTCGCCTCGGCAGAACTAGCCAGCGAGCCTCAGTTCCACATAGGAGCACCGCCAACCTACAGAAACAAAGAAACAAATAAATATATGCAGGATATTCACATGACATTCTCCATCCGTTCACTATACTTACAAAAACTTATACTTCTATGCACTTCACGTTAATCGAATCAAAACTTTGTAGAAATGATTTTATTACATACTTCCTTGTAGATACAATGGGTATAGAGAAATACAGTAGGCTTCTTCTAGCCAACATTATGCCCATCCTTCCCAGAGTGAGCAAATTAGAATGAGAGAGTGCATGTGTGTGCAGAAAACCCAAAAAACCTAAAGCCCACTGTATGTGAGTTAACACCATTAGCTATAGGTAATATGTTTTAAAGGAAGGGCCACCTACGTATATGACCATTAAAGTTATCGGGGCGTATTACTGGAAATATAAAAAGATAAAATTTTTACTCTAGAATTAGCCATTTCCGAGATATTCTTTGTTATTGGTTTGAATCTTAAAATTCATATACTTTGCTCCAATGAACAGAGCTTAACTGCATTCTCCTATTTCTATTGTATATACATGGAAATATATAACAAAACTATTTGTACAAAAATTTGTCTGATAAACGTGAGCTAGTAGGAGAGTAGGTAAGCTTTTTACTTTCTCTTCTGGTAAGTAAAAGTATTGTATTCCACCCAAAAAACATTTTTAGAAAAAGGTTCGTGTGTGTATATGTGTGTCAGTCTGTGCCTGTCAATTTGGGGACAGCATAACTCAAAATCGAAAAGTCGGTTAAAAACCAAAGTTGGTATTTAAGTTTAATGTCTTTCAAGGATGCGACACAAAGATCTTGAAGAAAATAGCCCCACCCTAAACTACCCTTTACACGGAAAATTTTTGGAAAATTTTTATTTTCTTGAAAATGACTAACGATTTTGATTAAAATGTCACATCTTTGAGATATTTTTATGACAAACGAAATGTATATCTTGAATTTTCTGCCTATAGCCTATGTAGTCGTATTTACTCTGGACGACTTTTGCATAACTGTTAAACCGTTAGAGATAAACCAAATCTTACTATACAAAATGTAGATCTTGCTAAAATACACAATTTATGTCTGAATAAATGTTCGTGTAGGGTGAACCATTTCGGAGATATTCCTTGTTATGTGTGTGAGTTTTGGAGAACTTAAAACTTTAGTGAAATGGAACATTGTTGTTCATTTTTTTATATGTTAAGTGTGCAAAGAGAACGGAATCTCAAAGCTTTAAAATATATGACTATCGCACAAAGCCTACTGTATTCTAATATTCCCCGTGTACCTACAAGGAAATAAGCAATAAGATAATTTGTACAAATGTTTATCTTAACTAACATGAAGAAGATATAGGAATAAGAGTTTGTAAGAATGGTTAGTACAAGAGTAGAGAAAGTCATGTGAGTGCAACACATCAGAGTTTTTTTTTAAACCAGTATAAACGCCTATTTATAACGAACAGTTCAATGTTGCAAAAACATTTAACTAACATATTATGTTTTGTTTGATTACAGGTATGATTCTTCTAAAACATCACTACATTTACGAAGTTGGTATGTAAAAATTCATGTTTCTAAGCTTCTTATGAAGAATAGTTTCTAATTGTTTATATGTAAACACAAGACGTGTAAGTTTTAGGGATTCTGGAACCTACGAACAAATGACCTTAACCTCATCTTTTGGGTTCGTATCATTTAAACTTCATTTATGTGAGCGAATATAGAATTTAAATATTAGTGCTTCACAGGAGCTACAAAATATGCTATCCATTTTAGCATACAACGTATACATTCACACAGTTTTCTCTAGTTTTCGTTTATGAAACATAACCATATTTTTATTTCTGCTCACACTTCTACCAACAATACATATAATTTCCTATATATTTGAAACTGAATTGCAACCTATTACATTCATACAGTTTTCTCTACTCTTCTTTTATGTAACACATTCATATGCTCTTCTCTACTCGCTCTTCAACATACAATTTTCTGTGTACAAATGCAACTTATTTTATTCACACGGTTTTTTCTACTCGTTTTTCTTCCTGTGGTATTTGTGGTCGTTCAACAGTGCTTTTGCATAGTGTGTTCACAGCGTTTTTATTTATTTAGGTTTTTTTAATAATATCCTAAGGGTTTCAATTAAATGCTTAAGTGTTTTAAGTAATAGTGCCTGGGCGACCGAGCTTCCTCGGCGTTTTTCGCCTCTGTTTTTGTGAAATCCTGTTTTTTGTGGGAGAAGATACTTATTTAGATAAACTGAAAGTCAAAACGTTAACTAAAGAACAATTTTAGTCGCAAATGTGAAGAGTCATTTCCGAGATACAAATATTTCATAAACACCATCATTTCAGCTGTAAAACGTCTGTCTACTGCTGTACGCAGACCTCCCCCATAGATATCCACCCAGTTTGACGTTTTCGTCGAGCATTTGTTCCATTATGGAGTTCAGTTCTTTGCTGCTGCGATTGACTCCAGGGCGTTAACAAGGTCCTCCATCTTTCCGTCGAGTTCTTCCACGACTTCGTTTACCCTGGCCAGTTGCTCGTTAGTATTCTCCAATAGATCTACCTTCATATTAGACATTCCCGTCTTCATCTTTTCTGTTTTGTAGTTTACATTTTCATTTTGCCTTCCATGTTTGTTTCCATTTTGTCCATTTTTGTTTCCTGTGTCACATTCCGGAATTCATTTCATTTCCCATTATGTCCATCTTGGCTAACATTTATTTCATCAACAGTTCCATATCGTGCTTTTCGTCGCACTCCTGACATCAATTCTGATTACTTTACTTTTTTAACTATTTCTTTATTTTTTATTAAAGCACCGGAGCAACACTAAGCAAAAGCACTGTTGAACAATAACAAATACTACAGGAAGAAAAGCTGGTTGATAAAGCCATGTGAATGTACTACGCATTTCTGTTTCAATCATATAGAAAATTGTATGAATTGTTCGCTGAAACGGGAGTAGTGAAAGAAATGTGATTGTGTTTACTAAAATAAAAATGAGTAGAAAAACCGTGTGAATGTTATACGTTACACTTATATTTCAAGTGCATGGAAAAATGTATGTTTGTAGAAGAGGGAGTAGTATGTTAGGTAAAAGAAAAAGGAGTAGAGAAAACCATGTGAATGTAATACGTTGGGTGGTAATGTAATAGCATTTATATTTCAAACATATAGAACATGGTATGACTTATTTTAAATGTGCGGATAAAAATGGTTTTTGGTGCAAAACCACGTTTTTGTGGAAAATTGTTTATAGAAGAGTGAGTAGAGAAAGAGATGTGAATGTGTTACCTAAAAGTGAGTAGAGAAAACGCTGTGAATGTAATATGCATGTATACTAAAATTAATCAAATCTTTGGAGCTATTTCTGAAATACCGTTAGTATATACAAGAATTGCACCTTAGAGGCGAGAATAAAAAATGTTATTTTTTATGTAAAATCGCGTTTTTTCGGGAATTACACCTATATAGCTGAACTTAAAAAGAAAAACTCTATCTGATTACGAAATTTGATGGAAATCGTTAGAGTCGTTTCCAAGTTGCACGGAATAAATAAATAAATAAATAAATAAATAAATAAATAAATAAATAAATAAATAAATGAATGAATGAATGAATGAATGAATGAATGAATGAATGAATGAATGAATGAATGAATGAATGAATGAATGAATGAATGAATGAATGAATGAATGAATGAATGAATGAATGAATGAATGAATGAATAAATAAATAAATAAATAAATAAATAAATAAATAAATAAATAAATAAATAGACAAACAAACAAACAAATAAATAAATAAATAAATAAATAAATAAATAAATAATAATGGTTTGCTGGATGGTTAAACAAGTGAAGCGAAATCTGCGGCGCCCAAAGATATTAAGACTAGGCTACTGGAGGGAATCTGCGGTTATTGCGTTATTGATTCACGATGTCTAATAGATATCTGACACGCACATGCGTGACTATTAGTAAAGCGACGCATAACACCAGGGTTTGCTTTACGAGAAGCGCAATTATTGTTGCAAATGTTTCTTTTGGGTCAGAGCGACGACCAGCCAAAACAGGTAGGTACCTACCAACTTACGTAACGTACGGGTTATGCGGATGTTATGAAAGCACTTAATGTTTCAGAATGGAAATTTTAATATTATTTGGCGACGATATCTTACACACGCATCATTACCTCTCAGCATTTCAACACGTGGCCACCATAATGATTCCCTGCACAAAGACACGACTTACAGCAATTCTCCTTGTCGAGGGCACGTTAACAATGATAGCATTGTTGCTTTTACACACTCAAACATATGCTGTATTTACCTCTATACGAAATATTCTTGCAAACATTGTTGTAGTTAAATTTACTACATCTTTAAGTGATAGCGAACTCTTTTAAGAGGTGATCGTTATGCGATGGCTTTAAAATCCCATTCTCTTTGCATGACCAGAAGGAAAAAATAAAATAAAAAAGTAAGAAAGAAAACGAATAATGACCTAATAGCCTAATAGTCGAGAAAACTATAAATAATAAAAAATCCAACCCAATAACAAGAAATATTCGGAAATGGTTAACTTAAAAAAAAAAGCATTTCACATAAAACGTGTGTTTTATCGAAAGCTACATTTTTACTTTGTCTACTACGAATACTAAAGTAGAGGAAGTACTGTATTCCACCCAAAAATTCGTAGTCCAGATTTCACCGGAAATATAATTATGTTTGAAGATCTCCTGAAAAAAAAAAAAAAAAAAAAAAAATAATAATAATAATAATAATAATAATAATAATAATAATAATAATAATAATAATAATAATAATAATAATAATAATAATAATAATAATAATAAAAAGATAAACATTTTTAGAAAAAGGTTCATGTGTGTGTGTGTGCGTGTGTGTGTGTGTTGAGAGAATAACTCATAAACAAAAAGTCGTTTAAAACCAAATATGGTATATATCTTTCAAGGATGCGACACGTAGATTTTAAAATTTTTTTTCGAAAATTTGGATTATTCGAAAATGGCTCTAACGGTATTGATTAAAATTCCACATGTTTAAGATATTTTTATCACAAATCGAATATGTATTTTGAATTTTCTAGCCATAGCCTATGTAGTCCTGTTTATTCTGGATGATTTTTCAATAACTCGTAAACCGTAAGAAATAGACAAAATCTTACTATACAAAAATGTAGATCTTGCTAAACCACAATTTATGTGCAAATGCAATTTAACTTCTCTACTGGTAAGTAGAGGAAGTATTGTATTCCATCCAAAAATTCGATGTCGAGATTTCACCGGAAATATGTTTTGAGGCCCCCTGAATCCAAAAAAAGCATTTTTGGAAAAAGGTCCGTGTCTGTCTGTCTGTCTGTCAGTCTTTGGACAGCATAACTAAACAACGAAAAGTCGGTTAGAAACCAAAGTTGGTATTTAAGTTTAATGTCTTTCAAGGATGTGACACGAAGATTTTGAAGAAAATAGCCCTACTCTACACTATCCTTTACATGGAACATTTTTCGAAAATTTTGATTTTCTTGAAAATGGCTTAATCGATTTTGATTAAAATGCCATATGTTTGAGATATTTTTATGACAAATGAAATGTATATTTTGAATTTTCTGGCTATAGCCTATGTAGCCCTGTGTAGTCTGGATGAGTTTTGAATAACTCGTAAACGGTAAGAGATAGACAAAATCTTACTGTACAAGAAATGTAGATCTTGCTATAATACACAATTTATGTCTCAATATATTTTTTTGCAGAGTGAACCATTTCGGAGATATTCCTTGTTGTATGTGTCAGTTTCGGAAAACTTAGAACTTTCGTGAAATGCAACATCGTTGTTCATTTTTTTATATGTTAAGCGTGCAAAGAGAACGGAATCTCAAAGCTTTAAAACATTTGACTATTGCACAAAGCCTACTGTATTCCTATATTCCCCTTGTAGCTACAAGGAAATAAGCAATAAGATAATTTGTACAAATGTTTATCTCAACTAACACGAAGAAGATATAGGAATAAGAGTTTGTAAGAATGGTTAGTACAAGAGTAGAGAAAGTCATGTGAGTGCATATGAAGTGCATTCCTGTGGAACACTCCTCTTGTCATTTTGAAGCAGTGAAAGGGTATAACGTGCTAAAACATCGTTCATCCGTAAACGCAGTTCGTGATCTCACACTGCAGAAGGTCAGGTAGGTCTTGTGTGACCTTTATGATCGTTGTGGCCTTGGCTCAGCCTTAGGTACCTCTTCTGCACAACAATTTGGTGAAGAAACAAAACACTTCATAGATGTCTGCGTACCTGCTCTCACCCGATGCTATTATGTTTGGTCTTGCCTCCACAGTTTCTTGATAAACGATTTAGCACAGTTATACCAACCTTGTCTCTTTGTAGACGCTTACGTCATTAGCCGCTACAACCCCACCTCCTCCTTCAGTGCCTGCGACGTGCAGAAACAACCGCACAGTCAGTATCCAGTGATTCCGTGGCGGTTTCTAAGCCATACCTTGAATTTTCTAAGAATAGCCTCAGAAGACCTGTTTATTCCGCATGATTTTCCCATAAAATTACTAAATAAAACATCTGATGTGTTGCACTCACATGACTTTCTCTACTCTTGTACTGACCATTCTTACAAACTCTTATTCCTATATCTTCTTCGTGTTAGTTGAGATAAACATTTGTACAAATTATCTTATTGCTTATTTCCTTGTAGGTACAAGGGGAATATTAGAATACAGTAGGCTTTGAGCGATAGTCAAATGTTTTAAAGCTTTGAGATTCCGTTCTCTTTGCGCGCTTTCACGAAAGTTTTGTTTTCCGAAACTCACACACATAACAAGGAATATCTCCGAAATGGTTCACTCTAGAAAAAAATTTATTCAGACATAAATTGTCTATTTTAGCAAAATCTACATTTTTTGTATAGTAAGATTTGTTCCATTTCTTATGGTCCAGAAAATTCAAGATATACATTTCATTTGTCATAAAAATATCTCAAACATATGGCATTTTAATCAAAATCGATTGAGCCATTTTCAAGAAAATAAAAATTTTCGAAAAATTTTCCATGTAAAGGGTAGTTTAGGGTGGGGCTATTTTCTTCAAAATCTTCGTGTCGCATTCTTAAAAGACGTTAAACTTAAATACCAACTTTGGTTTTTAACCGACTTTTCGTTTTCGAGTTATGCTGTCCACAGACTGACACACACACACACACACACACACACACACACACGGACCTTTTTTCTAAAAATGCTTTTGTTTTGGATTCAGGGGGTCTCAAAACATATTTCCGGTGAAATCTCGTCATCGAATTTTTGGGTAGCAGAGAAAGCAAAACCAAAATGATCAAATACGATAACAATTAAAAGTAGAAGAATTAAACAAAATAACAATAGAATACGGAAGCAATTGAAATAGAACAAGAAGAAGGTTATAGTGCCCCGATCTTCTACAACGAAACTTATAACTATGCAATAAAACTATATTTTGATTAGCAAGAAGTAGAAGAGTGAGTAGAGAAAGTATTTGAAGATAGTTTTGTATACGAACTGGGCTTCTTCTGAAAGACAAAACGATGACTATTTCCAATGCGTGAAAAATTGTTACGATTTCGAGAACAAGACCATTACCAAAAATATGCTGTTCCACATCAATTTGGCTAAACACAGCTACTTTCGGATAACGATGCTCGTATGTCTTGGCCATAACCACAAAACGTTTTGTTATTTTTCTTGGCGCTTATATAACGCACGTATCTGAAATGCCGGAGATAATTGTGTTCACGCCCGTTAAGAGGCAATAACTTTTACAGAGATTGCACACATTTTTCGTTTGTTAGTGCCTACCATATTCCTTTTTACCTTTTCTTCTGCTTGGCTTAGGTAGACCTAACATCTTACTTGAAATATTCGCCTTAACCTCAAAAAGCATAAGCACTTCTACAAACAAATGCATCGGAAGACAGCGCATGCGCTGAACATTGGCAAGGACCTGCGTTTATAGCGTTTGTAATATAATTATAAGCATTACTAAATTAAATACAGTGGGATCTTGAAATAACGCGCTTGCTGGTGGACATGCTTTAGCCCAGAATTATAACGATTCCGCTGCATATCGGAATGTTAGGTTAGAATCGATCCCACAGAGATGGTGGGAAATATTACTGCAACAATAAATTACAATACATTGTAAAGTATGTAATAAGTGCAATTACACACCAGTTACACTAGGAGTGTGTTCTAGTGCTGCAACCGATCTTAATTTATACAATACATACACTATACGTATTTTATACTAACCTAACCTTACTTTGCACTCTTAAACAAATCAGTAGCTTTCGTTTGGCGACATAATTCACGTTTCTGGAGATGAATACTGTTCCTTCATACACAGAATCATCTTGTTTATGTACTTATCACTTCACTAACATGCATAAAAATAAAATAAAAAATCTGATGTCTTACACTCACATGAGTTTCTCTACTCTTGTACTAACCATTCTTACAAACTCTTATTCCTATATCTTCTTGTCCATTTCCTTGTAGATACAAGGGGAGTATGGGAATACAGTAGGCTTTTAAAGCTTTGAGATTCCGTTCTCTTTGCACGCTTAACACATAAAAGAATGAACAACAATGTTCCATTTCACCCTATAAGATTTGGTCTATCTCTAACGGTTTACCAGTTATGCAAAAGTCATCCAGAGTAAATACGACTACAAAGGCTATAGCAAGAAAATTCAAGATATACATTTCATTTGTCATAAAAATATCTCAAACATATGACATTTTAATCAAAATCGTTGGAGCCATTTTTAAGAAAATCAAAATTTTCGAAAAATTTTCCATGTAAATGGTAATTTAGGGTGGAGCTGTTTTCTTCAAAATCTTCGTGTTGCATCCTTGAAAGACATTAAACTTAAATACCAATTTTGGTTTTTAACATACTTTCCGTTTTTGAGTTATGCTGTCCACAGTCTGACACACACACGGACACACACACACAATTCACTTCTTCAGTCAATGCCCCACTATTACTTATCCTAACCTTTTTTCGCGTATTCATGTCTATTATTAAGGTTATGATTTCTTAAGGAACTTGCATCATTTGTCAAGTAACCCGGGGAAACCCCGAGAGACGTACACGTGGTATCTACCTACCGGCAGCGGCACCTGTCCTGGACTACATTCTTTGTGTACGCGTGACAAAAGATGACTCCTCCTTACGCAAGGTGTATGAATGAGAGGATCAAGGTCTTCGCACGCACCTTCCTTTTCGCTACACACACACAGAGAAAGTGAAACGCACGCGCCTGTGTGTGGGTGTGCACGCATATAGACATTACCACCGCACTCTTGCCGAAATATCGCTATTAGCTTTCCATCCTGCACTTTCTCCGTCATTATGTCATTTACATTTCCCAAAACAGCCATGTTTGTTCGTGTATAACAAACGCAATCATACCCATCCTTATCTGAAAACGAACAGCTGAGTAGAAAGCAAAATGAACAACGTAAACCACAGACAATCGTCCTTCTTCGGGGTATAGGGCTAACGTGCTAACCTATGATTCCCGAAGTATTATAAGTTCTGGGTGTATTTGCCACCTTTTGCATCGATTTACCCTATCAAAAGCTTTTGCTAAATCAATAAACGCCACGTGTTTATTAAAGTCCCTAAGTTTTTCTATCAGCTGTTTAATGATGATATTATCGGCAAAGGATCTGTAATTAATGTAGTAAACAAAAAAGCAAAGCATTAAGCTTTTTTCTGTTTCTCTTAAGAGATTCTATTGCGGTCACGCAAGAAACATTTGAGTTATGAATGACGTATAAAGGAACGCACTTCCGTTTACAACATGCAATAAAATGATTTTCGAGAAAGTGATGCCAAAACGCAGTTCTCAAACTCACAAAATATGGCACGAGGAAAGAATTCCATTATATTCTGCAAATACAACTTCCTCATTATAAACTTACTTCTCCTGTAATGTATACATATAGGGAAAAAATATACATTACACTCATACGACTTTCTCTCCTATTGTATAAATTATTCATACTAATAATAGCCAAATCTCTTAAGAACTGGTCGCTATGTGATGTTATTTGCACTTCCGTTCCTTTTGCATGGTCAAAAGGTAAAGAAAGAACGAATTAGAGAATGCATGCCAATAACAAGAATATTTAGGAAATGGTTAGCTCTACAGAAAAAAAAGCAACATTTACCAATGATGCAAAAGTCGTTTACACTAAACCTACTTCTGAGGTTATCCTCACAAAAATCAACGTATATATTTCATTTATCATGAAAATGTGTTATTTTAATCAAAATCGTTAAGAACCACTTTTTCACAAAGTAAAAATTTCCTATGTAAAGTTTAATTTCGGCTGGAAGGAATTTCTCGAAAAGTCTTCGTGTCGCGTTTTTTGAATTGTAATACCAAGTTTAATATTTAACTCAAGTTGTGTTTTTATTTTCTCTACTACAGTGTGTATGTGTGCGTGCGTCAGTTTCTGGACAGCATAACTCAAAAACGAAAACTTGGTTTAAAACCAAAGTTGGTATTTAAGTTTAATGTCTTTCAAGGATGTGACACGAAGATTTTGAAGAAAATAGCCCCAAACTAAACTACTCTTTACATGGAAAATTTTGATTTTCTTGAAAATGGCTCTAACGATTTTGATTAAAATGTCCTATATTTGAGATATTGGATGACTTTTGCATAACTGGTAAACCATAAGAGATAGACCAAATCTTACTATACAAAAAATGTAGATCCAAATAATTTTTTGGCAGAGTGAGCCATTTCGGAGATATTCCTTGTTATTTGTGCGACTTTTGCAATACTTTTGTCATATGGGAGATGGAACGGGATCTCAAAGCTTAAAAATATTTGACTATGGCACAAAGTCTACTGCATTCCCATATTCCCCTTGTACCTACAAGGAAATAAGCAATAAGATAATGTGTACAAATGTTTATCTCAACTAACACGAAGAAGATATAGGAATAAGAGTTTGTAAGAATGGTTAGTACAAGAGTAGAGAAAGTCATGTGAGTGCAACGCATCAGTTACATGATTTTCTCTACTCACTTTTACAATACTATTATTAAAAAGCCTTACTCTACCACCTACTTCATCACACTATGTAGATGTAAACATTTATATAAATTGTTTAATTATATATCTGCTTATGGGAAGAGGAGAATGCAGTAGGCATATGGGATAATTAAATCTTTTAAGAGCTGGAGGGTGTGTGATGGCTTTGAACTTCGATTCTTTTTGCTTGTTCAGGAAATAAAACATAAGAATAACGACTTTCCATTTGAGAATGTTTGGAAAATTAAAATAAATAATAATGAATAGCTCGGAAATGTTTCATTCTACAAGAATTGTGTGCTGTAACGATATCTCAAATGATCGACAATGAACAGGAATTCTGAGGACATTTCCAGAAACTTAGCAGCGAGTAAACATAGTTCGAATAATATTGGAGGTAAGTTGGCAACATAACCAGCAGAACACCGTTTGCGTGGATGTTTACAAAATTGAGCTGGTGAACAGGCAGCTAATCATGGCCAACTCTACTGACTGATGGCATTACCAACAATGTGGAGGGATTTGCCCTTGTTTGAAGTGGTTTCAGGGTCTGTAGGTACCAAGTGTGAAGGAAGGAAGGAATGAGTAATACAGATCGAGGTCTATCCCGAGCTTATCATGATGCGGCCTTCACCTCGGGACCGACACACACCATCAGGAGAAAGTGAAGAGAGCGGAACTGGGTCCATTTGACCCACTTGTTTGCCGGTCCGCTTGGCACTGCGTCTTATGCCGCAACAACCGCAAATAAACTGCAGCCAACACTGTCACTCACTCTCGATGACACTGTTTCACTCCAACACAGGCGGAAGTGCCTTCCAAAACAACAATACAATATCATTTCACTCTTCCAGAGATACTTACAAGAGCTTATTCTTCTATGTGCTTGATAATCTTATAAACTTCGACATTTCCACATTACGTTGTAGGCCAAAACAATACTTCTTCGTGTTAGTTGAGATAAACATTTGTACAAATTATCTTAATATTTCCTTGTATGTGCAAAGGGAATATTAGAATACAATAAGCTTTGAGCGACAGTCAAATCTTTTAAAGCTTTGAGATTCCGTTCTCTTTGCACGCTTAACATATGTTGCATTTCACAAAAGTTCTAAGTTTTCCGAAACTCACACACATTACAAGGAATATCTCCGAAATGGTTCAACCTAGAACAAAAATTATTGAGACATAACTTGTGTATTTTAGCAAGATCTACATTTTTTGTATAGTATGATTTGGTCTATCTCTAACGGTTTACCAGTTATGCAAAAGTCGTCCAGAGTAAATACGACTACAGCGGCTATAGCCAGAAAATTCAAGATATACATTTCATTTGTCATCAAAATATCTCAAACATATGACATTTTAATCAAAATCTTTGGAGCCATTTTCAAGAAAATCAACATTTTCGAAAAATTTTCCATGTAAAGGGTAGTTTAGAGTGGGGCTATTTTTTTCAAAATCTTCGTGTCGCATCCTTGAAAGACATAAACTTAAATAACAACTTTGGTTGTTAACCGACTTTTCGTTTTTGAGTTATGCTGTCCACAGACTGACAGACACAGACACACACACGGACCTTTTTCTAAAAATGCTTTTTTTGGGTTCAGGGGGCCTCAAAACATGTATTTCTGGTGAAACCTCGACATCAAATTTTTGGGTGGAATACAATACTTCCCCTACTTACCAGTAGAGAAAGTAAAAATAAACAACGATGTTGCATTTCACAAAAGTTTTAAGTTTTCCGAAACTCACACACATTACAAGGAATATCTCCGAAATGGTTCAACCTACAAAAAAAATTACTGAGACATAACTTGTGTATTTTAGCAAGATCTACATTTTTTGTACAGTAAGATTTGGTCTATCTCTAACGGTTTACCAGTTATGCAAAAGTCATCCAGAGTAAATACGACTACAGGGACTATAGCCAGAAAATTCAAGATATACATATCATTTGTCATAAAAATATCTCAAACATATAGGATTTTAATCAAAATCTTTGGAGCCATTTTCAAGAAAATCAAAATTTTCGAAAAATTTTCCATGTAAAGGGTAGTTTAGCGTGGGGCTATTTTCTTTAAAATCTTCGTGTCGCATCCTTGAAAGATGTTAAACTTAAATACCTACTTTGGTTTCTAAGCGAGTTTTCGTTTTTGAGTTATGCTCTCCACAGACTGACACAAACACACCAATACTTCCTTCTAGTTACCAGTACATCAATATAGATAAACAGGGTGTGTTTGACAACATCTGAATGCGTTATTAAATTGACGTAACAGTACAACTTGTGCTTGCGACAATGTCCGACAGTAGGCACAGTGATAGATATCCCCGTTTGCGATTGCCTGGTACGAACGGATTTGCATAATAATTACAGATGGAATTTGTGTGTTGTTTTATGGTGAGCACAGTGAAAGTTTACGGCTTGCAGCATATGGGTAATTAAACAACAAGGTTGAATACTTGTAGACTCGCTGTTTAATTAGGTAGTACGTCCTACCTTCATGAGGCTGTTGCATTTTGTTATATTAAAGCTTCTGGTGTTCTATATTGTAAAATTTTAAAGCTACTCCTCAAATTTGAGTGCTATTGGACGATTGCAAATAACATAACATGTGTGTGTGTCTGTGTGTCAGTCTGTGGACAGCATAGCTCAAAAATGAAAAGTCGGTTAAAAACCAAAGTTGGTATTTAAGTTTAATGTCTTTCAAGGATGCAACACGAAGATTTTGAAGAAAATAGCTCCACCCTAAACTACCCTTTACATGGAACATTTTTCGAAAATTTTGATTTTCTTGAAAATGCCTCTATCAATTTTGATTAAAAGGTCATATGTTTAAGATATTTTTATAACAAATGAAATGTATATCTTGAATTTTCTGGCTATAGCCCCTGTAGCCGTATTTACTCTGGACGACTTTTGCATAACTGGTAAACTGTTAGAGATAGACCAAATCATACTATACAAAAAATGTAGATCTTGCTAAAATACACAATATATGTCTCGATAAATTTTCTTGTAGGTTGAACCATTTCGGAGATATTCCTTGTTATGTGTGTGAGTTTCGGAAAACTTAGAACTTCAGCGAAATGCAACAACGTTGCTCATTTTTTTATATGTTAATCGTGCAAAGAGAACGGAATCTCAAAGGTCAAAAAGATTTGACTGTCGCACAAAGTATTCTAATATTCCCCTTGTACCTAGAAGGACATAAGCAATAAGATAATTTGTAAGAATGGTTAGTACAAAAGTAGAGAAAGTCATGTGAGTACAACACATCAGATTTTTATTAGAGACATTTTTATGACAAATGAAATGTATTCATTGAATTTTTTGAGAATATATTTCGGAGATATTCCTTGCTATTACTCTGAATTTTACAATATTTATACCTTTCTCAAATGCAATTTTATTAGCTGGAGATGCGAAGAAAAACGAGTGTCAAAGCCATCACACATGACCAAGTCTTAAAAGATTAGGCTATTACTTTCCTGTATTCGCCTATTGCTGGAGATAGGCAGTGAGATAATTTATAGATGGAAGAATAAGGTTATGTAGTTGATAATGGGCTAGACAAAGGCGGGTGAATCTAACGATATGTCTTTGTTTTTATTGTCAAGCTTTCAGGTGTGCGTAACAAAGCAACATCGCGTGCAAACATGGCGGTGCGACGAAGCATTCTGATTCGCCATTTCGTCTAGATCGTAATAGTTCATTTGTTTAACAAGAGAATGTAGTACTCGGCTTCTATGGAGACATTTTGGAGCTGACGTCACAGTTCCATCAGTGAAAGTGACAAGTATGTTGCACATATTTAGAAAACAGTTGCAACGTGTTTCTCATAAAGATGACTCAAACATCGTTAGTCATTGTATATTTGGTATAATTATATCTAAGGTCACGGAGTGAGAAATTAGCGAGCTACTGGCTGTCTCAGGAATGCCCAAGGACCTGCTGTGTATTGAGTAACGCATTCACTTCTGGTTATTTATAATATACCTGTAATTTCGCGATTTCACTTTACTCGATATGCTAATATACTAGTAGACGGTTTTCAATCTGTCGCTAGACATTCGTCAAAACAGCTAATGTGTGTTGCACTCACATGACTTTCTCTACTCTTGTACTAACCATTCTTACAAACTCTTATTCCTACATCTTCTTCGTGTTAGTTGAGATAAACATTTGTACAAATTATCTTATTGCTTATTTCCTTGTAGGTACAAGGGGAATATTAGAATACAGCAGGCTTTGTGCGATATTTAAGTTTCAGTGATCAGTTGTAGAAGCAGTCCTATTTTTATCATTTTCTTCTTGTATCTATCTACACGGTGAATGAGCGCTTTTGTGCATTTTATCATTATTATACACTTATTGTTTCTATCTTCCTAAGCGCATTTGAGTTAAATACTGCATTGCCAGAGGAGTTTATTGCGCATCACCACAGCGCAGACGTTCTTTGCAGCAGTACACTATCTTATTATTTTCACTTCTTTCACTGGAACAACAATGACCAAGCATTTACCTTGCACGTGACGTAGATGAGCGTTTCACGTAATATTTTATGCAACTTTTTTATTTTTCTTAGTCCTTTATTCCGAGCGAAATGCCTCCGCTCGATAAGCGGAAGATCCGTGGTTCAAATCTCGGCTAGGGCATTGAATTTTTCAGTCCTGATTCCACACATTACTTACTTTGGTTTTTAACCTATTTTTCGTTTTTGAGTTATGCTGTTGACACACAAACACACACAGAGAAACACACGCACACAGACACACTCACGGACCTTTTTCCATTTTTTGTTTTTATTCAGAGGGCCTCAAAACATTTCCGGAGAAATCTCGCCATCAAATTTTTGGGTCGAATACAATAGTTCCCCTACATAGAAAAAGTAAAAATGGAAAGAAAGAAAGAAAAAAAGAAAGAAAAACAGAGAAAGAAAGAAAGGAAGGAAGAAAGAAAGAGAGAAAGGAAGGAAGGAATAAAGAGAGAAAGAAAGAAAAGAAAAAAGAAAGAACGAAAGAAAGAAAGAAAGAAAAAACGAATGAAAGAAAGAACGAAAGAAAGAAAGAAAGAAAGAAAGAAAGAACGAGAGAGAGAAAGAAAGAAAAAAAGAAAGAGAGAAAGAAAGAGAAAGAAAGAGAGAGAGAAAGAAAGAAAGAAAGAAAGAACGAAAGAAAGAGAGAGAGAAAGAAAGAAAGAAAGAAAGAAAGAAAGAAAGAAAGAAAGAAAGAGAAAGAAAGAGAGAGAGAAAGAAAGAAACAAAGAAAGAAAGAACGAAAGAACCAAAGAACCAAAGAAAGAAAGAAAGAAAGAAAGAGAAAGAAAGAAAGAAAGAAAGAAAGAAAGAAAGAAAGAGAAAGAGAGAGAAAGAAAGAACGAAAGAAAGAAAGAACGAAAGAACCAAAGAACCAAAGAAAGAAAGAAAGAAAGAAAGAAAGAGAGAAAGAAAGAGAAAGAAAGAGAGAGAGAAAGAAAGAAACAAAGAAAGAAAGAACGAAAGAAAGAAAGAACAAAAGAGAGAAAGAAAGAAAGAAAGAAAGAAAGAAAGAAAGAGAGAAAGAAAGAGAGAGAGAAAGAAAGAAAAAAAGAAAGAAAGAAAGAACGAACGAAAGAAAGAGAGAGAGAAAGAAAGAAAGAGAAAGAAAGAGAGAGAGAAAGAAAGAAACAAAGAAAGAAAGAAAGAACGAAAGAAAGAAAGAAAAAAGGAAAGAAAGAACCAAAGAAAGAAAGAGAGAGAAAGAAAGAAACAAAGAAAGAAAGAGAGAACGAAAGAAAGAAAGAACGAAAGAAAGAAAGAAAGAAAGAAAGAAAGAAAGAAGAAAGAAAAAAGAAGGAAGCAAGGGAGGAAGGGAGGGAAGGAAGGGAGTTAGGGAGGGAAGGAAGGAAGGAAGGAAAGAAAGAAAAAAAGAAAGAGAGAGAGAAAGAAAGAAAGAGAAAGAAAGAGAGAGAGAAAGAAAGAAACAAAGAAAGAAAGAACGAAAGAAAGAACGAAAGAAAGAGAGAGAAAGAAAGAAAGAAAGAAAGAGAGAACGAAAGAAAGAAAGAACGAAAGAAAGAAAGAAAGAAAGAAAGAAAGAAAGAAAGAAAGAAAGAAGAAAGAAAAAAGAAGGAAGCAAGGGAGGAAGGGAGGGAAGGAAGGGAGGGAGGGAGGGAAGGAAGGAAGGAAAGAAAGAAAGAAAGAAAGAAAGAAAGAGAGAGAGAAAGAAAGAGAAAGAAAGAGAGAGAGAAAGAAAGAAACAAAGAAAGAAAGAACGAAAGAAAGAACGAAAGAAAGAACAAAAGAAAGAAAGAACGAGAGAGAGAGAGAGAAAGAAAGAAAGAAAGAAAGAAAGAGAGAAAGAAAGAGAGAAAGAAAGAGAGAGAGAAAGAAAGAAACAAAGAAAGAAAGAAAGAACGAACGAAAGAAAGAGAGAGAGAAAGAAAGAAAGAGAAAGAAAGAGAGAGAGAAAGAAAGAAACAAAGAAAGAAAGAAAGAACGAAAGAAAGAAAGAAAAAAGGAAAGAAAGAACCAAAGAAAGAAAGAGAGAGAAAGAAAGAAACAAAGAAAGAAAGAGAGAACGAAAGAAAGAAAGAACGAAAGAAAGAAAGAAAGAAAGAAAGAAAGAAAGAAAGAAAGAAGAAAGAAAAAAGAAGGAAGCAAGGGAGGAAGGGAGGGAGGGAAGGAAGGGAGGGAGGGAGGGAAGGAAGGAAGGAAGGAAAGAAAGAAAAAAAGAAAGAAAAAAGAAAGAAAGAAAGAAAGAAAGAAAGAAAGAAGGAAAGAAAGAGATTTAAAATCACCAAACATCTCTCCCGTGATTGTTTATTACAAAGCATTGCCTCTCTCATATTGCAACAAACATCGATGAACACTCGCCAAAAAGCTTGAATCAAAAGAACAGGAATATTGCGCATTATTTTATGATGATTATTAAATGAAGCCTGAATGACAGATCGAGGCACGTGTTTTAATCAAGTGGTAACTAACTGCTACGTCAAGAAGTGAAAGTATGTCAGTAGTTCAAGTTTAAACAGGAAGCAGCTGTTGTCATTTTCCAGAACTTTAATAACAAACCACTTCAAAACTAATGTTTGGTTTGGGCTTCAAAGGAAGTGTTACACACCTAGGGTAATTATACAGCCATTGGTCAGCGCGGTTTCCTGCCTATATTCAACAATTTCTTAATCTTCCATTTAACACTCGAAGTCCTTGTAGATACAATGGGGATAGGAGGATATCTAAGGCTTAGGCGATAGTCAGATGTTTAAGAACTGGTTGCCAGGTGATGTATTTGAAATTCATTTCTTTTTGCATTTCCAGAACGTTAGAAAACAAAGAACGACTTTCTATTTGAGAACAGTATAAGTATTTGAAAATTCTAACCAATAATAAGGAATATCTCGGAAATGTTTATGTCCACAAAAAATAAAAAATACACTTCACATAATTTGTGTGTAATAACATGGTCTGCACTCAAAATTTTAAAAAATTTTCCCATTTAGAATAGGAGATGTTTTGATAATTAAAGACCAGTTTGGTTAGTTAGAATCAAAGCTGAAAAATGCAATGTCATAATCGGGATTTGAACCACGATTCTTCTGCTCTTAACGACTGAGCTACCATGGCAACATGCTCGCGCGGTCCGAAATTCTCCAACTGATTCGTATTTTCCCGATAGACCAGAAAGACCAATGCTGACTTAAAATCCTAAGTACACAAGGTGCCGAGGTTTAACTTTTTACAGAACTGAATATTTCAATGCCGGGATTTGAACCGCGGATCTCCGCTTTACGTGCGGTCACTCTTAATCATTGATTCGTTTGATATATATGAAAACCAAGACACACAAGACCATTTTTTAAAACGTTTATTGGATTCAAAGGACTTCTAAACGTGTATTTCCATGAAGTGTCGTATTTCTCTACTATATATGTGGAAGAGACAACTGGCATCTAGCTGATGCCGTCTCCAATTAGCTCAAAATGTGATGAAACTGCTGTTGGCTGCTACAATGGTGAACCTTGATATTTTCCTCGGGATATACGTGAATAAGATAGACAACACCTGTTAGGCTGGGTAATAAATTTAACGTAAGTTAATAAATGAGTTATTTGAAGTACGTTGGCAAGCTTGAAGATGTAAAATTAAACTATCTGACTATTACTATTAAAGTATTATATCTTCTAACTTCTGAAGTATTAATAACTTCGCTATTTAAAACAATTAATAGCAATGAGAAGTATGCGTTGCCATTAGTCACTGAAATGCTAAGCGGAAACTTTCCTTGCAGTGAATGTATAGCCAGAGCGCGGTCTAGTAGTAAAACATAAAGACAATAAATTTGTTGAAACATACAATTTTAAATATGAATAATAAAGGATAATATACATATAATATCAAGATACTTGACAGATAAAGTGTAGATAATAATGTACAAAATTGTTATAAAATTTGGAAATAGGGCAGTTTCATGACGCGGTAAATTCTATGAATTCTTTGCCCTTGCTAATTTTCAGAACTTTGCATATGTGTGTTTGCGCAGTCGTGTGACTTCAGAACGTTTCGAGTTCTAAGAACCTTGAGTTAATGTATTTCTTATTAGCTCAATTCACTGGAACTTCTAACTCCCTTAACTACAGCTGGAATTTTTATTTAGTGCATAAATGTGTTGTAAAAAGTAGTAAAATGTGTAGAACGGGGAAATCGTGTAATATAACATATTTAATTCCGATTTATAATTTTCCTAGTTACAACACCAAAATCACATTTTCACATTGTTTTTAGCACAGTGAACAATTATGGTATAAATTATCTTATTGCTTATTTCCTTGTAGGTACAAGGAGAATATTAGAATACAGTAGGCTTTGTGCGATAGTCAAATATTTTAAAGATTCAAGATTCTGTTGTCATGGAACATTTAACATATAAAACAATGAACAACGATGATCCATTTCACGAAAGTTCTAAGTTTTCCGAAACTCACACACATAACAAGGTATATCTCCGAAATGGTTCACCCTACAAGAAAATTTATTGAGACATAAATTGTGTATTTTAGCAAGATCTACATTTTTTGTATAGTATGATTTGGTCTATCTCTAACGGTTTGCCAGTTATGCAAAAGTCCTCCAGAGTAAATACGACTACAGGGGCTATAGCCAGAAAATTCAAGATATACATTTCATTTATCATAAAAATATCTCAAACATATGACATTTTAATCAAAATCGTTGGAGCCATTTTCAAGAAAGTCAAAATTTTCGAAAAATTTTCCATGTAAAGGGTAGTTTAGGGTGGGGCTATTTTCTTCAAAATCTTCGTGTCACATCCTTGAAAGACATTAAACTTAAATACCAACTTTGGTTTTTAACCGACTTTTCGTTTTTGAGTTATGCTGTCCACAGACACACACACACTCACACGGACCTTTTTGTAAAAATGCTTTTTTCTTTATTCAAGGGACCTCAAAACATATATTTTCGGTGAAATCTCGACATCGAATTTAGGGTGGAATACAATACTTCCCCTATTTACAAGTAGAGAAAGTAAAAATGTATATCTAGCTAAAATACACAACTTATGTCTAAATAATTTCTTTTTTTGGAGTGAACCATTTCGGTGTTATTCCCTGTTATTTGACTCAGTTTTGGAGAACGTACTTCGGTCAAATGGAACATCGATGTTTCTTTTTTTAAATATGTTAAGTGTGCAAAGAGAACGGAATCTCAAAGCATTAAAACATTTGACTATCGCACAAAGCCTACTGTATTCTAATATTCCCCTTGTACCTACAAGGAAATAAGCAATAAGATAATTTGTACAAATGTTTATCTCAACTAACACGAAGAAGATGTAGGAATAAGAGTTTGTAGGAATGGTTAGTACAAGAGTAGTGAATATATGATGCGATAATGTTTTGGATAGTGTCACTCTGCCGATGTTTATAGTTGTGATTGAACTTACATGAGTAAGTACAGTTTCTATAGTTGGATATCCCAGTGAGCCATCGCTTATAGGATGCCAGTGTCCAACCTTGGCTCACTCCCTCTCTGTGCATCACCTGGACCTTGTACCTCCCTACACACCCTTTCATTTGCTGTGAATGTCAGCTCAACTGCAGGCAGGTAAGGGGAGGTTGAAATCACCTCCTTCCACCCGCTGGGACAGAATGACGTATTTATCCGTAGTTACTGAGTTAACAGTTCTTGCATAAAACGTTCTATAATCTTTTCATTGCGACACTCGTTAAACTTAGTGCATTCGCTTTGTCACAACAGTCAGATAATACGCTAGTTGCATATATGACTAGTCTTAACTATGTTGTAAATTTTCAGGATCATATCAGCGCCTGTGGTTCGCCGGAATTTCGTCCCACAAGAGTTTTTTTCACATGCCAGTAAATCTATTGATATGGTGGGGCTAGCGCCTAACCAACTAAACCACCCAGGGTGATTGTCCCTGGGCACATATACAAGAAGTAAGCTAACAATACAAATCTGTAGATTTTGAACAAAATAGCCCCACCCTAAACTATCCTTTACATAGAAAATATTTCGAAAATTTTGATTTTCTTGAAAATGGCTCTAACGATTTTGATTTAAATTTCATATGTTTGAGATATTTTTATGGCAAATGGAATGTATATCTTGAATTTTCTGGCTATTGCCCCTGTAGTCGTATTTACTCTGGACGACTTTTACATAACTGGTAAACCGTTAGAGATAGACCAAATCATATTATACAAAAAATGTAGATCTTGCTAAAACACACAATTTATGTCTCAATAAATTTTCTTATAGGGTGAACCGTTTCGGAGATATTCCTTGCTATGTGTGTGAGTTTCGGAAAACTTAAAACTTTCGTGAAACGGATCATCGTTGTTCATTTTTTGTATGTTAAGTGTGCAAAGAGAACGGAATCTCAAAGCTTTAAAATATTTGACTGTCGCACAAAGTCTACTATATTCTAATATTCCCCTTGTACCTACAAGGAAATAAGCAATAACATGTCTTAAATTTCTTTGGATTTGTGCATGCACAATGTTTATTAGTAACTTAGATAACACAAGTTGACAGTACAAAGGTCGACTGCCCCTCTCCCTCCTTCCAAATACATGTCATGCGGGAAGTATCAAATACTGGTTCGGCGTTTGGACATGCCTGCCCTACCAAAGAGCTTATTTCGTTCGTTCGTTCAATAAATACATATATGGATAAATCCAAAACCAAACACGAGGCTACTGTTGGGTTATGCGATCTGCTTTTCTCAGAATAGACGGCGTAGCAAAGTGAACCTTGAAGATTACGACACTTGTTGCACATTTTCGTGGGTAACATTCGAAGCAGAAAGAAATGCTGATGACCTTTATGAATCAGGATCAATGAAGCATTGCAGTGTCCTCGCAGATCAAATAGCAGAGAGTGTAGATACGTACTTCCTAGTGCGGTCTTGACCTATAAAGCGCTACTGCCGTGTGCGGAAGGTTTGTTCGCTCCCGGACCCTGACGACAGCAGGCGGGGGGTAACCCTGAACACAAGGCCAGGCTCGACCTTGCCGCAAGCAAGCCATCGGGATCATGAGCACGCGGCCAGGCCAGGCTCGCCACTCTTTCAGTATGCAGGTGATCTCAAACGGTGCTTGTAGTGTCAAGAGGAAACAATAGCATCGAACCCAGGAGCTGCACTTCAGCGTAACTTCATAACGAGTAAGCATATTCTTCCTTCCTTTTGCATGCTGGTAAGACTTTCGTGACCTGCCGGTAATCTCCATTTCAGTCCACGCTTTCTGTCCCGGCAAATTGCTTTCTCCGTCGACAGCGTTTCGCACAGCACGCTTGCATTGTTTCTCGAGCACACTTTCAATTCAACCGTCATTTATTTACAAAATGGAATCCAGGAAGCTCGTCGAAACAAAAGCGCGTGATTTGACTGCCTCTATGTTGTAGCGATTAGCATACTAGGCTTCTTATCTAAAAAGTCCAGGTTTAATAACTATTCTATGCATTTCTAGCTCTAATCTTTTAAGGTTCCATTAACTTCCATTAAACGTGAAATTTGTGATTCGTTTTTATGTCTGATTGAGGTAACTTCCTTATATTGGCTGTTGAATTTGACATTTTCAAAGTGGATATGCCGATTTAAACGCCACTGTACTATGCACTTCAATATTATCATTTGTCTCCATGAAACAGCTTTCAAATTTGCCTCCTGTAAATTTCCACTACAAGGTTCATTGTTTGTGTGATAGATGGCGCAATGTGGCAATTCAAAGACTAGAATGTCTACACCTGTTAAAAAAAGAATGAGAAGTTTATACTCAGCTTCCCGCTAATTATATTCTTCTTAATAAAATGTGTCTTTTCTCAGAAACTATTGGGTAGAATTGGGTGAATTTTTCTTTGCTTGTTAATTAGATATATGATTTTGAAACTGAATCTAAAACAGTACTGATTCTGCTATATACTGCATGGGGAAAAGAAAGGACTTAAAACTTCAGTCCCTAAAGGAATAAATTCGGTATGTAAGTTTAATGTCTTTCCAAATAATTCTTTTTGTAGAGTGAACCATTTCGGAGATATTTCTTGTTGTTTGTGTCAGTTTCGAAATTTGACTTCCGTCAAATGCAACATCGTTGTTCATTTTATATATTAACCGTGTAAAGAGAACGGAATCTGAGAATTTTAAAAGATTTAACTATCGCTAAAAGTTTACTGTATTCTAATATTCCCCTTGTACCTACAAGAAGATAAACAATACGATAATTTCTGCAAATGTTTATCTCAGTTAACACGAAAAAGATATAGGAATAAGAGTTTTTTAAGAATGGTTAGTTCAAGAGTAGAGAAAGTCATGTGAGTGCAACACATCAGATTTGTTTTGTTTTCTAGTATTCGGCATACAGTCCAGATCTTACACAGTGCAATTTCTATCACCGGTCTTCGAATGTCTCCATGATCCAGCAGCAGATTTTCATTGTTGAGGAACTGAATGACCGATAGAACGTTCAATAGAGACACTTGGTGACTATGTTGAAATATAGTGTCATGTATCTATGCCACTTTGCAGTGTAGTACAAAATTCAATAAAAGTTACTTGGCCTGTCATAATCATGTGTAACTTACTTTTTGAATTGCCCTAGTACAAGCATAATTGCATTGCCTGGTACTGAGGTCTCTGGCATTTATCGACCCTGCCATCAGTCCATCATGTAGAGAAGGAGAGGTACAGTAGGCTCGTACTAAGGTCTCTGTGGTCACGTGATGAAGCAAGACACCTCGGGCTGTCCTCTGCCTGTCAACATTGTTGAGCCCACTGGGTCCAATAATTTCAAATGCTCTAACCTTACAGTTCATATTTTGGTTTGGAAACAAAATGGATAGCCACGTTGTAAATCTAGCGAATGATGAATCATGGAGATTGTGGGATTGGACAGCTAATTGCGGGAACTACTGTGGATGTTGAAGGCGTGGGCTCGAAGCCTTCCATACGACAATCCTATACACCCCCACCTGTTGCATGCAAAGTGACTAACCATGTTCAAATAGTTGTGGGAGCTGAATCAGGTTCATGAAATATATGTATCTTATTATATTGTGACAACACTTCGAATAGCAGTAGCACTGGCTTCAATATATTACACTCACATGACTTTCTTTACCTTAAACTCTTCTTACAGACGTTCTTTCTATAATAATCAGTGATGCTTTAGTTCGTAATACTAGACAACAAAGGTTCACATATTCTAACAAAACACAAAACACGTTATCAATACATAAAATACAGATTCAACGAATTTTTAGAAAAAGGTCCGTGTGTGCGTGTGTGTGTCGTTTAAAAACCAAAGTTCGTATTTAAGTTTAATGTATTTCAAGGATGCAACACAAAGATTTTGAAGAAAATAGCCCCATCCTAAACTACCCTTTGCATGGAAAATGTTTCTAAAATTTTTATTTTCTTGAAAATGGCTCAAACGATTTTGATTAAAATGCCATATGTTTGAGATATTTTTATGACAAATGAAATGTATATCTTGAATTTTCTGGCTATAGCCCCTGTAGTCGTATTTACTCTGGACGACTTTTGCATAACTGGTAAACCGTTAGAGATAGACGAAATCATACAATACAAAAAATGTAGATCTTGCTAAAATACACAATTTATGTCTCAGTAAATTTTCTTGTAGGGTGAACCATTTCGGAGATATTCCTTGTTATGTGTGTGAGTTTCGGAAAACAGAACTTTCGTGAAATGGAACATCGTTGTTCATTTTTATATGTTAAGTGTGTAAAGAGAACAGAACGTCAAAGCTTTGAAACATTTGACTGTCTCACAAAGGCGAATAAGAGTTTGTAAGAATGGCTAGTACAAGAGTAGAGAAAGTTATGTGAGTGCAACACATCAGGTCTTTTTTACTTTAAATTCACATATGAAACTGGCGTCCCAAATTGCAGAATGAAACAAAAACACACGGGGCTTTTTCCAGGAATGCTTTTAACGTTCGTGTACCTCAAAACGTGTATTTCTAGTGTCATCTCTGTAAACAATTTTTGGCTGGAATGTAATACCCTTCTACTCATTGTGTACGCGATAGAGAAAGTAACAATGGTGATGTGAAAGTTCTGAGAATTGTATACTAATTCAGAAGGTATGCTAAGCTATTGCTTGTGAAAATTAATTTCATCGCGGATTACAGAAGCAAGGAGATTTAATTTCTTAAAGACGTCCATGCAAAATATCGAAGTATTACATTAAGTTTGTGTGTCTTATGCTGTCATGATATGCCAATTGTTGCGTAATGCTATTACATAAAATTGTAATTAAATGCCTTTACCTTGTATAATATTAGCTGCAGAATTTAATAAGTGCAAAGAAGAGGAATGGAAAATATATATGCAGTATTGTCCAGCGTTAGTAAATTACCTTAGCTCGCGTTACATCGAGCCCGGGCGACTCGCTGTGTGAATGTGACTGCCAACAATCGTGGCGGCAGAAACAGAAGGGGTGTCGAGAACGTTCGCGAGACTTCTAGCTGTGTCACTTCCGTCACAGATCTGTTATCTTCGTATGTTCCTGTGGAATTACGCATCCAATTTGGATAAAAAACTATTTATTTTCTAAATCGGCTGATCAAAGAACAAAATGCAATTCGATCTTTTTGTTTGTAATGTTTCTATGACGCACGTATTTGAAGGAATGTAATGACGTAGTTTTCACCCTGTATACATCTTATCTTATATATTTAAACGAGCAATTCTTGTATATAAATATATATATTCCGGGCAACTTGGAAACGGCTCTAACGATTTCGATCAAATTTTGTATTCAGATAGGGTTTTGCTTTTTAAGTTCATCTATATAGGTGTAATTCCCGAAAAACGCGATTTTACATAAAAATAATATTTTTTATTCTCGCTTTTACAGTGCAATTCTTGTATATATATTCCCGGTATTTCAGAAACGACTAAAGATTTGGTTAAATTTTTGTATACATGCGTATTACATTCACAGTGTTTTAGTGTTTTGTCTACTCACTTTTAGGTAACACATTCACATCCCTTTCTCTACTCAGACTTCTATAAACAATTTTCCATAAGAAACATGATTTTGAACCAAAAACATTTTATCCCCACTTTTAAAATAAGTCAAACCATGTTCTGTATGTTTGAAATAGAAGTACTATTACATTCACACTGTTTTCTCCTCTCACTATTAGGTGATACATTCACATCTCTTTCTCTACTCACTCTTCTACAAAGAAGTCATGCAATTTTCTGTATGTTTGAAATATAAATGCTACATATTACATTCACACTGTTTTCTCCTCTCACTATTAGGTAACACAGTCACATCTCTTTCTCTACTCACTCTTCTACAAAGAAGTCATGCAATTTTCTGTATGTTTGAAATAGAAATGCTACATATTACATTCACACTGTTTTCTCCTCTCACTATTAGGTAACACATTCACATCCCTTTCTCTACTCAGACTTCTATAAACAATTTTCCATAAGAAACATGATTTTGAACCAAAAACATTTTATCCCCACTTTTAAAATAAGTCAAACCATGTTCTGTATGTTTGAAATAGAAGTACTATTACATTCACACTGTTTTCTCCTCTCACTATTAGGTGATACATTCACATCTCTTTCTCTACTCACTCTTCTACAAAGAAGTCATGCAATTTTCTGTATGTTTGAAATATAAATGCTACATATTACATTCACACTGTTTTCTCCTCTCACTATTAGGTAACACAGTCACATCTCTTTCTCTACTCACTCTTCTACAAAGAAGTCATGCAATTTTCTGTATGTTTGAAATAGAAATGCTACATATTACATTCACACTGTTTTCTCCTCTCACTATTAGGTAACACATTCACATCTCTTTCTCTACTCACTCTTCTACAAAGAGGTCATGCAATTTTCTCTATGTTTGAAATAGAAACGCTGCATATTACATTCACACTGTTTTGTCCTCTCACTATTAGGTAACACATTCACATCTCTTTCTCTACTCACTCTTCTACATAGAAGTCATGCAATTTTCTGTATGTTTGAAATAGAAATGCTACATATTACATTCACACTGTTTTCTCCTCTCACTATTAGGTAACACAGTCACATCTCTTTCTCTACTCACTCTTCTACAAATAAGTCATGCAATTTTCTGTATGTTTGAAATGAAATGCTACATATTACATTCACACTGTTTTCTCCTCTCACTATTAGGTAACACATTCACATCTCTTTCTCTACTCACTCTTCTACAAATAAGTCATGCAATTTTTTTGTATGTTTGAAATAGAAATGCTACATATTACATTCACACTGTTTTCTCCTCTTACTATTAGGTAACACATTCACATCTCTTTCTCTACTCACTCTTCTACAAAGAAGTCATGCAATTTTCTGTATGTTTGAAATATAAATGCTACATATTACATTCACACTGTTTTCTCCTCTCACTATTAGGTAACACATTCACATCTCTTTCTCTACTCACTCTTCTACAAAGAAGTCATGCAATTTTCTGTATGTTTGAAATAGAAATGCTACATATTACATTCATACTGTTTTCTCTACTTACTTTTGGGTAACACATTCACAGCTCTTTCTCTACTCACTCTTCTACAAAGAAGTCATGCAATTAGTTAACATTTTGCCTTTCAGGTTTATCTAAATAAGTATCTTTTCCCACAAAAAACAAGATTTCACGAAAACAGGCGAAAAACAGAGCAAAGCTCGCCCGCCCAGGTACTGCAAGATAATATATTCAGTCTTCGAGAAATGCGTGTTGGAAATGATTCTTTTAATCTCCTTCTGCATAAGAAATATTTCGGTTTTTCTTCAACAACACAAGAACACTAAATTAAAATATGTAATCATATGGCATATAAAATAAATCTTGAGGTAGTCTAGTACTTAAAATGTCGCTCATTAGAAGCACGATCGAGAAAAGAAACAGATTAATCATAGGTGTTGAATGTCGGCTTGTAAGGCATTAAAAGAAACAAAAGCATAAATGAAATATAACGCAGGAAAAGTATAATAATTCATGGGAGGGAGGCGTGCTGAACATATGTTGATTGCTCCTTTCTGTGGTGTTAAGGTCGCAGCGTGAAAATCACGAAGGAATAACATTTACTTATTACGAAACCTCTCCGACAATGACAGATGGAGCAAGCAAGGTTCACAAAAATGCCACTCGGACCTGGCAGACGCTGCGATCTGGAAACACCAAAACAAAAGCATTCTCCTCACTTAGACCAGCAGCATTCCTATTGGCTGTTCAACAGAGATGCCAAGATATAATATTTTATCCTGTGGTTAAGTAACAGAAGTATTATATTATGTCCAAAATTTCAAATACGACTCTCCGATGCGAGAGGAATATGGGAATAAAATCTTTTAAATCTTTGAAATTCCGATCTCTGCACGGCTGAGAGATAAAAAATGTGAATAACGACTTTACATTTGAGAACAGCATAAGCATTGAAAAACTGAATAACAAGGAATACCCCCGAAATGGTTCACCCCACCAAAAAAAAAAAATGTTGCACTCACATGACTTTCTCTGCTCTTGTACTAACCATTCTTACAAACTCTTGTTGCTATATCTTCTTCGTGTTAGTTGACATAAACATTTGTACAAATTATCTTATTGCTTATTTCCTTGTAGGTACAATGGGAATATTAGAATACAGCAGGCTTTGTGCGATAGTTAAATGTTTGAGATTCTGTTGTCTTTGCACACTTAACATATAAAAAAATGAACAACGATGATCCATTTCACGAAAGTTATGTTTTCCGAAACTGACACACATAGCAAGGAATATCTCCGAAATGGTTCACCCTACAAGAAAATTTATTCAGACATAAATTGTACATTTTAGCAACATCTATATTTTTTGTATAGTATAATTTGGTCTACCTCTAACGGTTTACCAGTTATGCAAAAGTCGTCCAGAGTAAATACGACTACAGGGGCCATAGCCAGAAAATTCAAGATATACATTTCATTTGTCATAAAAATATGTCAAACATAAGACATTTTAATCAAAATCGTTACAGCCATTTTCAAGAAAATCAAAATGTTCGAAAAATTTTCCATGTAAAGGGTAGTTTAGGGTGGGGCTATTTTCTTCAAAATCTTCGTGTCGCATCCTTGAAAGACATTAAACTTAAATACCAACTTTGCTTTTTAACCGACTTTTCGTTTTTGAGCTATGCTGTCCACAGACTGACACACGGACTTTTTTCTAAAAATACTTTTTTTTGGATTCAGGGGGCTTCAAAACATATTTCCGGGGAAATCTCAACAACGAATTTTTGAGTGGAATAGAATACTTCCCCTACTCAGTATACCAAAGTTGGTATTTAATTTCAGCATTTTCAAAGATGCTACATGAAGATTTTCAAGAAAACCTTCCATCTAAACTATGCTTTACATTAACATTTTGATTTTATCAAAAATTATTTAATAGTTTTCACTAAAATACCAAATAAATACATTAATATCTCTGGAACAATTAGATATATCCATATGTTTCAAGTTTTGTATGTTGTTATACCTACTATATGAATATACTGTCACTCATATGGCTTTCTCTACTCAGTCTTCTACACACGTTTATTTGTCTATCTACACCACATTAATCAAGATAGACATTCATATTTTCTTGTAGGTGCAAAGGGGGTAAAGGAATACGGTGCGCTTTAAGTAAGTCAAATGTTTTAAAGGTAGTCGCTATACGATGGCTTTAAAATTTCATTTTCTTTGCATCGCCAAGAGAGAAAAAATGAATAATGACTTGCCATTCGAAAAAGTATAATTACTGGAAAATTCAGACCAATAAAAAGGAATATCTCCGAAATGGTTCACTTATATACAATGTTTGTGTGGTAAGGTTTTGCCTATCTCTTACGGTTTACCAGTTATGCAAAAGCCATTAGGAGCACACAGGACTATATGGGTTATGCCCAGAAAATTCAAAATATACATATCATTTTCCATAAAAATATAGCATTTTGATGAAAATAAAACATTTCCGTATGAAAGGTATTTTAGGCTGGGGGAATTTTCTTCAAAAACTTCGTGTCGCATCCTTGAAAGATATTAAAGTTTGGTTTTTTAAGCGAGTGTTCGTTTTTGAGTTATACTGTTCACACACACACACACACACATACACACACACACACACACACTCACTCACACACACACTCACACGCACACACACAGAACCTTTTTCTAAAAATGCTTTGATTTTTTATTCAGGGGGCTTCAAAACATACGTATATTTCCGGTAAAATCTCGATATCGAATTTTTGGGTCCAATACAATACTTTTCAACTTTTTATTAAAGTAAAAAAATAAATCATGTCGTTGAAATGGAAATTATAGATTTTAAGTTTTTGCTCAGGTGCAGTGCTTTAAAAAACGTTATAGTTATGGATAGAAACGTTGTTAAATGCATGATTCGCTTTTGTCAGTATGGCGTTAAGCCAAGAATTTACTGTAGAAAGTTGTAAGAAACGATGTTAGTGTTTAACCTAACCCTTTCACTGCGAACGACATGTATATATGCTGGCGAGTGGTTTTCCTTCGTAGTCGTCTTCTGTGGTTCTATGCATTTTGTTTCTTCCCTTCTGGCGACATCTGCGTGCACTGACATCTGTTGTCTGTTTCCTGTATCACCTTCTTTTGTGTACTATGCTTCATATCGCTGTTTATAACACAAAGTCGTATTTAGCACTTAATTTTTTCACACAAAATTTCAATGTCGGGATTGTACAGGAAATATATGTTTTGAGACCCTCTGAATCCAAAAAAGCATTTTTAGAAAAAGTGATCCAGAGGTTAACATCTTGAGAGGCACACAATGGGAGAGATGATCCTAGTTCGTTATAGAGTTCTCGTCCTGACACAATATACAATTTGGGGAGTTGAGGAAGGTGCCCAGCCAAAAGGTCAAGCACGACCTGTCAGTAATCCAAATGTTGTAACAGCCTCGTGTCTTGGATAATTAGGTATTAACTTTTTGTTCTGTAGTAATGTTGCCCAAGATTTACCAATACTTGACTTTTATAACACTACTTCAGTTCTTTTTAGAAGTTTCCTTTAATTATAATTTTTGTTGAGTGGTATGGTAGGTTTTTATTTCGCTTTTGCAAAATTGTTGCATGGACGAGCGGCCAATGTGGCTTCAATGGTGTTTCCAACGTACGACTGAACATATTTGGCGCCCAACGTGGGGCATATTTGCTTCACTTGCGGACTATAAACAAGCGGTAGAAAGAGTTTTTAAAGTTTATAGCAATTATAAACATGAACTTGAGCATTCACAATTAATTTTAGATATAAAAATTCCTTACCTTTTGGACTTTTTATAAATTTGTTTAAATTCTGGCATTTGTCCCATTTGTTTAGTATATTCATCCATATTTACGCTTTTATTAGTACTTTTATTTTGCACTAGAAAAATAACTAAATGTGAATACAACTCAGAAGGTTTAATTACGCCTGTTCTTTGAGCTTATAGAAAAAGCTAACTGAAATACCGGACATAGCCCGTGGTTTGACGATTTATTCCTAAGGTTGCAGGGAATATAAAATACACTAAATAAATAAAAACATCGGGAAGACACTATTGTAGAGCACTGTTGGACAACCACAAATATCACAGGAAGAAAAGCGAATAGCGAAAACCTTGTGAATATAATACTTTGCATTCCTGTTTCGATAATATAGAAAAGTGTATGAATTGTTTGTAGAACAGTGAGAAGAGAAATACATATGAATGTGTTACATAAAAGAAAATTGAGTAGAGAAGACCGTGTGAATGTAATATGTTGCATTTCTATTTCAATCACATAGAAAATTGTTGAGGGGCAGGTATACAGAAGGACATGTGAATGCGTTACATAAAAGAAAGGTGAGTAGAGAAAACCATGTGAATGAACTGCGTTGCATAGTAAACTGGATGACATAAAATCCTCTATGAACAAAATTTAGGTTTGGCAATTTTGATCATATTTGGATGAATTGTGTAGCAACCCATAAGGGATAAACAAAAGCAAAAAAATTATATACGAGAATATTGAAATTCATCAACATTATATTGGAATTTATCTCTTACCATGTTCCACTTTACAAGAGCGCTGATGACCAAATATTTCAGCGCCCATAAAATTGCATCTTCTTCATCTCCTTCATGTTGATCTTCATCTTCAACATCATCTTCATCACCATCATCAAAACCGTCATAATCTTCATCATAATCATGTCCATTATCATCTTCACCATCATCGTCATCATCATTATCATAATCATAATCTTCATCATCATAATCATGTCCATCATCATCTTTATCATCTTCATCATCGTATTCTTCATCATCATAATCTTTATCATAATCTTCATCATCATCATGGTCATCATCATAATCTTTATCATCATCTTCATCATAATCTCCATCACCATCCTCATCATAATCATGTCCATCATCTTCATCATCATTATCTTCATTATGATCATAATCTTCATCATCATAATCTTCATCACCATCATATTCAACATCGTCATCTTCATCATAATCTTCATCAGCATCATCTTCATCATTATCTTCATCACCATCATCATCATAATCTTTATCACCATCTTCATCATCATTATCTTCATCACCGTCATCATCAAATCTTCAACAGCGTCATCTTCATCATAATCTTCATCATCATAATCTTCATCACCGTCATCATCAAATCTTCAACAGCGTCATCTTCATCATAATCTTCACCACCACCATCATCATCATCATCATTATCTTCATCACCGTCATCATCAAATCTTCAACAGCGTCATCTTCATCATAATCTTCACCACCACCATCATCATCATCATCATTATCTTCATCACCGTCATCATCAAATCTTCAACACCGTCATCTTCATCATAATGTTCATCATCATAATCTTCATCACCGTCATCATCAAATCTTCAACAGCGTCATCTTCATCATAATCTTCACCACCACCATCATCATCATCATCATTATCTTCATCACCGTCATCATCAAATCTTCAACAGCGTCATCTTCATCATAATCTTCATCATCATAATCTTCATCACCGTCATCATCAAATCTTCAAGAGCGTCATCTTCATCATAATCTTCATCACCATCATCATCATAATCTTTATCACCATCTTCATCATCATTATCTTCATCACCGTCATCATCAAATCTTCAAGAGCGTCATCTTCATCATAATCTTCATCACCATCATCTTTATCACCATCTTCATCATCATAATCTTCATCACCGTCATCATCAAATCTTCAAGAGCGTCATCTTCATCATAATCTTCATCACCATCATCATCATAATCTTTATCACCATCTTCATCATCATAATCTTCATCACCATCATCATCAAATCTTCAACAGCGTCATCTTCATCATAATGTTCATCATCATAATCTTCATCACCGTCATCATCAAATCTTCAACAGCGTCATCTTCATCATAATCTTCATCACCATCACCATCTTCATCATCATCTTCATCATTATAATCTTCATCACCGTCATCATCAAATCTTCAACAGCGTCATCTTCATCATAATCTTTATCACCATCTTCATCATCATCATCATCATCATCATCTTCATCACCATCACCATCTTCATCATCATCTTCATCATTATCTTCATCACCGTCATCATCTTCATCATCATCTTCATCACCATCACCATCTTCATCATAATCTTCATCACCATCACCATCTTCATCATAATCTTCATCATCATTATAATCTTCATCACCGTCATCATCAAATCTTCAACAGCGTCATCTTCATCATAATCTTTATCACCATCTTCATCATCATCATCTTCATCATTATCTTCATCACCGTCATCATCTTCATCATCATCATCTTCATCATAATCTTCATCACCATCACCATCTTCATCATCATCATCTTCATCATTATCTTCATCACCGTCATCATCAAATCTTCAACAGCGTCATCTTCATCATAATCTTTATCACCATCTTCATCATCATCATTATCTTCATCAGTATCATCAGCATCATCTTCATCAGCAGCATCATCATCATCATCATCATCATCATCATCATATTATTATTATTATTATTATTATTATTATTATTATTATTATTATTATTATTATTATTATTATTATTATTATTATTATTATTATTATTATTATTATTATTATTATTATTATTCACTGGTCTTAACACACAACACAATGTGTGATTGGATCTACAAGGTGACAGCCAATCATGACGTCATGAAGTACCCTAGAAACGAGCAGTGTAGCCTGTAGAGCCTGTGCAGGTGGCTTATAGTGTTTAAAATACAGGACTGAATGTAATTATAGAGAACAACATTTTATGGACCTTATATGTTTATTACACGAAGAGCGTGAATCTAGGAGAAGTGAAACTGATAATTTAGTCCGTGCATAAGGCTATAGTACTGTATAATCAGGGATTTGGTTGCAGTTGGCTTTCTAAGAATGACATTGCGAAGTGCACATGCGCAGTGCCGTGATATTTGTAGATACGAACCTAATTATTAGAATGCCTCTTCTTCACAAAGACTGAGTTCCATTACCTTTATTGTGTTCTCATTTCACTATGCTGTAATTGTTTAAAGCTATTCCATTGTAAACGGACTATTAAACACATATGAAACCTGCTTATCCATAGCAAGTAGGGCAAGCATTGTATTACACACAACAATTAGAAATGGATGTTGTTGTTTTAAGTACTCTCAACTACTTGGTCATCGGCACTCTTATGAAATAAATCATGACAAATGCCAGAGATAAATTTAAATATAAAGTAAAAAAATCTGATGTTACACTCACATGACTTTCTCTACTCTTGTACTAACCATTCTTACAAACTCTTATTCCTATATCTTCTTCGTGTTAGTTGAGATAAACATTTGTACAAATTATCTTATTGCTTATGTCCTTGTAAGTACAAGGGAAATATTGGAATACAGTAGGCTTTCTGCGATAGTCAAATGTTTTAAAGCTTTGAGATTCCGTTCTCTTTGCACACTTAACATATAAAAAATGAACAACGATGATCCATATCACGAAAGTTTTAAGTTTTCGGAAACTGACACACTTACCAAGGAATATCTCCGAAATGGTTTACCCTACAAGAAAATTATATACGAGAGTCATTCGTAAAGTAAGTTCCGAAGTAACTCCTTATATGTTTTGAGGTCCCCTGAATCCAAAAAATAGCTTTATTAAGTCCGTGTGTATCTGTGTGTATGTGTGTGGGTGTGTGTGTGAACAGAATAACTAAAAAAATATCGGTTAAAACCCAAAGTTGGTATTTAAATTTAATATATTTTATGGATTCGACGCAGAGATTTAAGAAAATTCCTCCACCCTAAATTACCCTTTACATGGAACATTTTTTGAAAATTTTGATTTTCCCGAAAATGGCTATAACGGTTTTGATTAAAATGAGATATTTGAGATATTTTTTATGGCAAATGAAATGTATATTTTGAATTTTCTGGCTATAGTCCCTGTAGTCCTGTTTACTCTGGACGACTTTTGCATAACAGGTAAATCGTAACAGATAGACCAAATCTTACTCTACAAAAAATTTAGATCCAAATAATTTGTTGGCAGAGTGAGCCATTTCGGAGATATTCCTTGTTATTTGTGTGACTTTTGCAATACTTTTGTCATATGGGAGATGGAACGGAATCCCAAAGCTTTAAAAGATTTGACTATCACTCAAAGCCTACTATATTCTAATATTCCCCTTGTACCTACAAGGAAATAAGCAATAAGATAATTTGTACAAATGTTTATCTTAACTAACACGAAGAAGATATAGGAATAAGAGTTTGTGAGAATGGTTAGTACAAGAGTAGAGAAAGTCATCAGATTTTTTCGGACTGAAGTTTACGTAATCAAACTATTTCTGTAGCATAAAGAATGGGGAGTGGGTAGAAAAAGACATGTGAATACATTTTGTCTGAACTAAACTGCTTACTTGTGAGGTCTGTTGTATTGAAGGCAGTGTCTCTGGGAGGTAATTTCATGTTGCTATGGAGTCTAACAATTATGTTCACGTCTTTTGTTATTCATCGGTTCACAACTTAAATACCCCTTAGATAGCTGGTCTAAACGGGCGTGCCGCAGACTTGCGTGTTTTGATGCTAGCAAATGATGGTGCTAGCAAAACTGATGTCAATTCTGCTCATTGCATTTGGCCTTCATTGTTGTTTGAGCTTCAGAGCGCCAGTGCTGACAACATGATCACTTACACAATCATAATATTCTATAATATTAATATCACAATATTATTAACAGAATAATAGCGAGTTTCATCAACCAGCGATTACGACAATACTTAAAAAAACTTTTAATGGACGATGGATTGGTCGAGGAGGTCCAGTAAGATGGCCTCCCCGTTCACAGGACCCCAATCCATTAGGTTTCTGGCTATGGAGACATTTGAAGACACTGCTATATGCCAAACCCATCGAAAATGTGCATAAATTGCACATTTTTCTAAAACGGCTCATATCTCAACAAGTATTTGTTTACAGAGATAAATTTATGGGAACATTTATTCTAGTTTCGACCAATCCGAACTCGTGTTAAAATATCGGACACTTTTTTGAACATATATATATATATATATATATATATATATATATATATATATATATATGTATATATATATATGTAAACACACAGACACACACCTGTACCAACAATAGTCTGCATTCATGTTAACCACCATGGTGTCTGTTTTCAATGCCTGTTAAATCTGGATGAAAACGTTTACCCTGTTTCTCGCTGTAGAGGATCTGAAAAACAGTCGATGTGAACATGTATAACTTCAAACTCATGTCACAACCCAGTTTTCTCAAACTTTCACAATGATTTGTAATCTAGACTCCTGTTTCATAGGACATTTTAACATCTTTGTAGCTATGCCACACTTGCTCTTCTGTTTGGTTCATTGTATCCTCAAAATTGGTGTCACATTAACTTCCTCAACTGAATTCCAGTAAAAGCTCGTGCTTGTGGCTTATTTCCTTATAACAAGCAATATCTCCGAAATGGTTCACCCTACAAGAAAATTTATTGAGACAAATTGTGTATTTTAGCAAGATCTACGTTTTTTTGTACAGTATGATTTGGTCCATCTCTAACGGTTTACCAGTTATGCAAAATTCGTCCAGAGTGAATACGACTACAGGGGCTATAGCCAGAAAATTCAAGATATACATTTCATTTGTCATAAAGATATCTCAAACATATGGCATTTTAATCAAAATCTTTAGAGATATTTTCTATAAAATTAAAATTTTCGAAAAACTTTCCATGTAAAGGGTAGTTTAGGGTGGGGCTATTTTCTTCAAAATCTTCGTGTCGCATCTTTGAAAGGCATTAAATTTAAATACCAAATTTGGTTTTTAACCAACTTTTCGTTTCTGAGTTATGCTGTCAACAGACACACACGGACCTTTTTCTAAAAATGCTTTTTTTTTTTATTCAGGGGGTCTCAAAACATATATTCCCGGTGAAATCTCGACATCGAATTTTTGGGTGGAATACAGTAATTCCCCTACTTACCAGTAGAGAAAGTAAAAATCTGTTTGGGAAGATGTATTCATTCAAAAATATTTTTTATGCGGAGCACTGTAATGAATTAACAATTCTTAAAAGTTAAGATTAAACGCACATTTCCTCAACAAAGGTTAGTCTTATTCACGCACAATCCCCTAACATCTTACCATGTCCAAAAATCAGTTTCTTCATGCACGAAGATTTTAAATATATATTTTAGAAAATAATATTAACTTCTAAATTTCAGGTTTTACCGTAAACAACTTTGCCAAAATATTTATTGCATCAGATTTCTTATACCAATCTGTAAGGGTGGTAGAAAAAGTATAAGTTTTTGTACTCTTTAAGATTCTTGCTTTTTCAAAATAATTCACTTTTGAAAGGCAGTATGTATGAGGTCTAAACTGTAGTTTTATTTAAATGCGCTTCCAAATGTTTAGGTAAAGCGGTGCTTTATATATCCTCTCTCAGTTTCGAGTAGGTTCAAAGTTCAACTGCTCCGGTGTCTGCAGGAATCTCGTAAAACATGATCATATAACCTAAACAAAGCGATCAATATTAGGTAACGCCCGATGGGTATGCAACACACCTTACTTATAGGTAATGTGGGTGGGCTCGCAGTTTTACAACTCTAACTTTTTATCTTTTACGGTGACCACCTTCTCGAAAGCTACCATTCGCAGTTGTCTTTGGTGTTAACAAAATGTTAGTTAACAATTTGTTAAAACTCAAGGTTTAGTAAACATCATGTTAAACTTTTAACTAAATGTTAAGAAACACAGTGTTATTTTTAACATCGGTTGGTGAGTGTTGTAAATGAGTGAATCGTGTTAGAAGCTCTACCTTTAGTGCCAGCTGTTTAAAAAATAATATATAGCCATTCGTCTTACCTCTAATAAAAACAATGTTAAAGTGTTTGACTCTTCGCCAGAATTTACATCATCACTTGCAAAACACTTGCTCGTCTACGAAAGACCTCCTGTGTGGCTAGTGGTTAGCACGTGATTCTGAATATCAGCTGGAAATGTATATATGAAATACCCGACATAGCCCGAGGTTTCACGATTTATCCCTACAACTTTTGGACTTAGATTTCACTTGCCCAATAACCTTGTGTTTCTTTGGAAGCTCTAAGATCTACATTTTTGCTTTCTCTACTGGTAAGTAGGGGAAGTATTGTATTCCACCCAAAAATTCGATGTCGAGATTTCACCGGAAATATATGTTTTAAGACCCCCTGAATCCAAAAAAAGCATTTTTAGAAAAAGGTCCGTGTGTGTGTCTGTGTGTCAGTCTGTGGACAGCATAACTCAAAAACGAAAAGTCAGTTAAAAGCCAAACTTGGTATTTAAGTTTAATGTCTTTCAAGGATGCGACACGAAGATTTTGAAGAAAATAGCTCCACCCTACACTACCCTTTACATGGAAGATTTTTCGAAAATTTTGATTTTCTTTAAAATAGCTCAAACGATTTTGATTAAAATGTCATGTGTTTGAGATATTTTTATGACAAATGAAATGTATATCTTGAATTTTCTGGCTATAGCCGTTGTAGTCGTATTTAATCTGGACGACTTTTGCATAACTGGTAAACCGTTAGAGATAGACCAAATCTTACTATACAAAAAATGTAGGTCTTGCTAAAATACACAATTTATATCTCAATAAATTTTCTTGTAGGGTGAACCATTTCGGAGATATTCCTTGTTATGTGTGCGAGTTTCAGAAAACTTAGAACTTACGTGAAATGGATCATCGTTGTTCAATTTTTTATATGTTAAGTGTGCAAAGACAGTATTCTAATATTCCCCTTGTATCTACAAGGAAATAAGCAGTAAGATAATTTGTACAAATGTTTATTTTAACTAACACGAAGAAGGTATAGGAATAAGAGTTTGTAAGAATGGTTAGTACAAGAGTAGAGAAAGTCATGTGAGTGCAAGACATCAGATTTTTTGTGTAAGATTTGGTCTATTTCTTACGGCTTATAATGATTGCGCAAAAGTTATTAAGAATAAACAGGGCTTCATGAGCTATATCGAGGAAATTCAAAATATTCATATCATTGGCCATAGGAATAACTCAAACATACGACATTTTAATCAAAATCGCTAAACATTTTTGAGAATTTCAAAATGACAAACCCACGCACACGCAATCACAGACAAAGGGACCTTTTACTAAATTTCTTTATTTGGATTCAGGGGCCTCAATACATATTTCCGGGAAATTTCGATATCGAAATTTTGGATCGAATACAATGCTTCGCCCATTTGCTATAGTAGAGAAAGTAAAAATTATTTTCAATTGTAAATGAAGAATTTGTGTGTTAAATAAGGAATTTTTAGGTGGCGCAGAAAGCTGGACTGGCATCAGCTGAGCAACGCCCAGGGTACCGGTTACGTGCCTGGGGGCAAGCTAGCCTGACCTAGGCCCACCAATCTCTGGTTAGCTGTAGCCTCTTTCCCCAAGCTCTTGCTTTCACCTTGCGCGCGCTCTCTTGTTTACAATATTGTCTATTGTTTTCGGAAGGACCTCCTCGTAATGATTCTTCGTACCGCTTCGGCACGCATTCGGAGCCTTTCACTCGAGTCTCTGAAACATCACAGACACACAAACACTTCCTTATACAAGGAAATGTAATGGTTATTCGTCCACGCGTTTGTGCGTTGTCAAAGTAACAAGTGAGTAGCGTTATGCGTAGTCCAGTGTAACCAACCACTTGCACAGAAAACGAATTTATTAAATGCAAGGATATCTTGATAAGGGCCCCGAAGTTTATGTCCTAAAAAGCTATGAAAATATGTCAATAAATATGCATTTAAAATACACTATGCAAATATATTCAAATGAATTAAATTAAATTAATACAACAATATTGAAAAGTTTATAGTTTTCTAGAAAAATTATTTTTATAAAAAAATATATCATCACCTGATTGAATTATTATTGACTAAGGCTCTTGAGTTATCACTATATTAATAGAAAATTGAATAAATGACAACTTTTTCCTTTTGCGTATTTCAATAGATTCAACGGTTGTTGTGTAAATGAATTTAAAAAAAAAAACACAATTTATTCCAACAAAAGGCAACAAACTAAGTTATTTAGCATACGTTACACGGGGAGTGAGGAAGAAATGGTACCCTGGGTTCCATGTACAGTAAGTTTACTATAAAACTTGGCCGGCAGGCGTACGTCCTGTCTCTCGGCCACCTACTGCACGACTTGCTTGGCAGTTGCATGACCCATCTCCCGATCACACATGCATGGACGTGAAATAAAATCTCAAATATCATTAACAATTATCAGAAGAAACACAAAACATGCCTTATCGCAGGGGACGTTGGAAATGCCGTCCATGTTTTAATTTTGTGTTGTGCAAGGCGCCTAAGAGATTTTCGAGGTGACCGTTCTAACCTCTCTCCGATTATGTTTAATTTCTGTTCCATAAACACACGCCGTTTTACATTTCTTTTACTATCACGAATTGATCCCGTCTCCCTGAATTTAATTACAACCAAACGAACAGTGTCTAAACAGCGTAACACTTCTAAACACTCCTAATGTTATTCACGCGCGCAGAACATCTACCTAACAGAAGACTGACGCACGTTTATCGAGTAGCGCGTGCGCAGGGAGATGTAGCAAAGGTCGCACGGGCCGTGCATCTGCCGGCCAAGTTTTGTAGTAAACGCACTGTATATGGAGCCATTTTCTTCGTCACTCCCTGTGTAACGTATCCTAAATGAGTTAGCATTTAGCGAAGGCCTTGTAGGGGGCGTTTCTGAACGTTCCCCAATTCACCTGAAGGACGCATTTGGACAGCTGAACATCTCCCTTATCTGTCGGACCAGTGTTGAAGATATCGTGTTTCCTTTTATGCAAGTGACGCACGCTTGTACATGCCCCATGTCTGGTCACGACTTTCGTGACCCTCTCGATCACGATGTTCTCTTGTTTAAATGTCGACAATTCCTTGGAACCTTGAAGGAATTCGGTGGCACTCCGTGATCGAGCACAAAGGCGGCCTAACACTTCCACTAATTATTAACCTGTTATGTGCAACAGTAGTTGAACCCGACGGTTGTGTCGAATTATAAATGTTGTATTTGTATCGGGCGAGGATAAACATATAGCTAGCTACTATCTTAAATTAATCAAATGAGCCGATACAGTGTGGCCCAAAATTAGGTTCAATACCAAACAAAATATATAATAGTGTAAGAGGAACAATGGTAAAATTTCCGCAAAAATTGTTATTAATCAGGGTGTCAGACAAGGGGGTACTTTATCACCTATACATTCTACTAACTATTCTACCCAAAAATTGGATGTCGACATATCACCGGAAGTACGTTTTGAGGCCCCCTGAATCCAAAATAAAAGATTTTTTGAAAAAGGTCCATCTCTCTCTGTGTCTGTGTGTGTCTGTGTCTGCGTCTGCGTGTGCGTGTGTGTGTGTCAGTCAGGTCTGTGAGATCTGGACTGGCGGTAGAGTGTTTGCTCTTCTCAGTGGGGGACTTGGGTTGAACCCCGTCTTCCCACATAGGTACCTTGTGAAACTTCTATCTTCACTGATTTATTTATTACACACAGGCATTTTTACATCAGTAGGAATGGTTTCCACACAACCATAGAGCAATGTTTGACAGAAAGTGCCTTCGGCTTGACGAGGACTGTAAATCAGTGTTGTTTTCATTACATAACTTAAGGCGTATCATATTTCATATTGTTACAACGGCGAGAAGGCACGTGACATTGAAAACCTTGACCCGACACAACTTTGGTGACCGACTTTGTTCCCCAGTAGATGTCAACTTCTCTCTCTGTCTCTCTACATGCCGCATTGTTAACACTTGCTAATTAGGTAGACATACAATTGAACCTGCTTTATTCGTAACCCAGTTCTAACTAACTCGTATTTACACGTAAAGCTTTGTAGGTCCCAGCAAAACTTAGTTTAGAAACCTTATTTACACGTGGCGCATTTATACTTATTTCGCTGTTATACGTATTAAATTTCAGTGAAATAGAACTGCGTTTTACGTAATTATAATGGCCATACACAGTATAATATCTTAAAATAAAATGAGCTTACGGCTTTCGGCCGCTGAAACAAAAGACAAATACGCTCGCGGTTTTCAACGCGACAGTGTCGTGGCAACAAACGAGAAGAAAAACAAAAATCTTCAGTATCTGGTGTTTATTGTTGAACAGCGGTTTTGTCTTTCATTAATGAGCCCTGAGGAACAGAAAAAAGAAATGTTATACACTAGATCAGAAAGTAAAGTTCATACGAGAACTTAATCCACACAAAATCCAAACCGAAATTGTTTTAGACTTAGCAATTACCTATACCATAGTACTTAGAGTCGTTAATTACAAAATAACAAAATGCATTTAAGCAACAAAAGATAAAGAAGCCAAATTAAGTGCTCTTTTTAAAGCAGCACTAGGTTCAGTATAATTACTTTTTCTACTGGTAAGTAGGGGAAGTATTGTATTCCATCCAAAAATTCGATGTCGACATTTCACCGGAAATATATGTTCTGAATCCAAAAAAGGCATTTTTCGAAAAAGGTCCGTGTATGTGTGTGTCTGTCTGTGGACAGCATAACTCAAAAACGAAAACTCGATTAAAAACTAAAGTTGGTATTTAAGTTTAATGTCTTTCAAGGATGCGACACGAAGATTTTGAAGAAAATAGCCCCACCCTAAACTACCCTTTACATGGAAGATTTTTCGAAAATTTTGATTTTCTTGAAAATGGCTCTAACGATTTTGATTAAAATGTCATATGTTTGAGATATTTTGATGACAAATGAAATGTATATCTTGAATTTTCCGGCTATAGCCCCTGTAGTCGTATTTACTCTGGACGACTTTTGCATAACTGGTAAACCGTTAGAGATAGACCAAATCATACTATACAAAAAATGTAGATCTTGCTAAAATACACAATTTATGTCCAAATAAATTTTCTTGTAGGGTGAACCATTTCGGAGATATTCCTTGTTATGTGTACGAGTTCCGGAAAGCTTAGAACTTTCGTGAAATGGAACATCGTTGTTAATTTTTTTATGTTATGTGCGCAAAGAGAACGGAATCTCAAAGCTTTAAAATATTTGCTATCGCACAAACCCTACTGTATTCTAATATCCCCCTTGTACCTACAAGGAAATAATCACTTTTTCGTCATCAAATGAAGCAGCGGAACATAGAAACCTGGTTTCATAAGTGCTTCAGGAGGATTGGCATCATTGCTTTAAATGCAAAAATATATTAACGTTGAATGGGAATATTTTGAGAAACGATAAAATAATTTCAATGTCGGTTCTTTAGTGTAACTTCAATCTATACATCGTGCTTTTTGAGAATTGTGGTTAGAATCTTCGCGAAATGAGTTTGAGCAAAAGCTTAGCACATCTGAAGTGACCTCTAAAAGCCGGCAAATAGTGAAAGGCTGTAGAAGGATTCTGTAAGTCCATCATATCACTGGAAATGACCCTTTCCCCTGATTTCCGACTACTGTACAATACTCAAAAGAATACCAAAATAAAGAAATTTGGATATAAAACATTTATTTTAACATGGAAAGCTTTTTCTATTTTCTCATGTAACGCCAAAAGTATAACTTTGCTGGATATTCTGTCTCACCGCTGGTTTAGGATGGGGTGGGCCCAGGTTAAATAATTGGTGATACAGCATGCCTAGATGATGAAAGGGTAAATGGAAGTAGCCACTGTGATACCACTTTGTAAATGTCCTAAACATATTGACATAATCAATTTTAACTAATATTGCATTGTGATTTTGAAATAAACATAATGCTAGCACAACACTTAAAACGTCACGAAGACAAAATGGCGTCTTCAAATGGAGACTCTGGAGATTTAAAAATATGGTACAAAAGTTAACACTTTACTGAACCGTTGAAAGTCGATTGGTTTCGAACTGCTGCTCAGGTGACCAGGGAAAAATTAACCACTAGGACTGAAAGTTTTAAAATTTGGTATTTAACCGACATTTCACTCTCGAAAACGAAACACACAGACACACACATACACACAGATATCACCTGTTCTCTAAAAATGCTTTTTGGAGAAAATTCACGGAGTCTCGAAACGTGTAGTTCCCGTAAAATTTCGATATCGAACTTTTGGCATATACAAAAAGACGGTAGAGAAACGAATATATTTATAAAAAAGCAATTTTTATAAAAACTGATCGATATTTAGTTAAGATCGGTCTATATAAATTAGCAGTTTAAGAAATTGCATGTTTTATATATAACTTAGCAAGTGGCATTCAAACGTTTTGTCCCCATTGTTGTTGCTATCTCTTTACGAAGTGTTGTACATTCTTTTGTTTCACTAGCTAATTATTTTCTTCTGGTAAGGATTTATAAACCGTAGGCGGATGCTCCCGTCGTCTGCTCTCATCTCAGCGCTTCCTCCCGGGGACGCTCCATAGGCAGGAAACATCTGAAGGTCGCGATAGTTCCCCTGCGGTGCTGGTCAACAATTTTATGAACACCTGAGCATCGCTTTCTTGCTCGCTTTACTCTCTCCAGTGATGTGTTTAGAAGTCTCTAGTTTGGGGAAAGTTCTATTGAGGGCGATTATGCAGTTTATGCTCTGAATCCTGTACAACATCCGCGTCTTATTATCTCACTCGTGACCATTGTTATGAACAATGTTAAGACCGTAATAAGGCAAGCAGAATCTCTTCCTTGGACGGCCATATTGGGCGATAATGGAGCAGAGGTTTAGAGTTCCTAGTCCCGGGCATGCGCAATACATATATGGTCATTGCAATTTTTACTTTCTCTAATACGAGTAGAAGTATTATTCCACCCAAAAATTCCAGTCGAGATTTCACTGGAAATATGTTTTGAGGCCCCCTGAATCAAAAAAGCTCATTTTTAGAAAAAGTTGTAGTGTGTGTCTGTGGACAGCGTAACTAAAAAACCAAAGGTAGGTTAAAAACCAAAATTGGTATTTAAGTTTAATGTCTTTCAAGGATGCGACACGAAGATTTTGAAGAAAGTAGCCCCACTCTAAGCTACCCTTTACATGGAACATTTTTCGAAAATTTTGATTTTCTTGAAAATCGCTCTAACGATTTTGATTAAAATGTTATATGTTTGAGATATTTTTATGACAAATGAAATGTATATCTTGAATTTTCCGGCTATAGCCCCTGTAGTCGTATTTACTCTGGACGACTTTTGCATAACTGGTAAACCGTTAGAGATAGACCAAATCATAATATACAAAAAATGTAGATCTTGCTAAAATACACAATTTATGTCTCAATAAATTTTCTTGTAGGGTGAACCATTTCGGAGATATACCTTGTTATGTATGCGAGTTTCGGAGAACTTAGAACTTTCGTGAAATGGATCATCGTTGTTCATTTTTACTTTCTCTACTGGTAAGTAGGGGAAGTATTGTATTCCACCCAAAAATACGATGTCGAGATTTCACCGGAAATATATGTTTTGAGGCCCCTGAATCCAAAAAAAGAATTTTTAGAAAAAGGTCCGTGTGTGTGTGTCTGTGTGTCAGTCTGTGGACAGCATAGCTCAAAAACGAAAAGTCGGTTAAAAACCAAAGTTGGTATTTAAGTTTAATGTATTTCAAGGATGCGACACGAAGATTTGGAAGAAAATAGCCCCACTCTAAGCTACCCTTTACATGGAAATATTTTCGAAAATTTTCATTTTCTTGAAAATGGCTGTAACGATTTTGATTAAAATGTCATATGTTTGAGATATTTTTATGACAAATGAAATGTATATCTTGAATTTTCTGGCTATAGCCCCTGTAGTCGTATTTACTCTGGATGACTTTTGAATAACTCATAAACCGTTAGAGGTAGACAAAATCTTACTATACAAAAAATGCAGATCTTGCTAAAATAAACAATTTGTGTGTGAATAAATTTTTTTGTAGAGTGAACCATTTCGCAGATATTTCTCGTTGTGTGTGTGAGTTTCGGAAAACATTCTGACAATCTCAGTAGATATTATCTTGCATTAAAATTATTAGAATAGGAATGTCTGGGAGGTATATCGCTATCTGTGTACATTTATTAATCGCCTGTGTCCAGTAATACAGTAGGGTCAGCGTTGGAAGTATCCATCATGTCCTGCTACGAGGTTTTTTCTTGTTTCACAGCGTGAACTTGTGCTCAAGGAAAAGCTTTATCCAGATGAATCTCTTTCACTTCAACTAGAAGGTTATAGCCTTCGATATGCTAACAACCTGTTCCGAATCACGTGCACGTTAACGTGTTGATGGCTCTGTTCACTCAAGCACTGCTAAATCACTTAAAAATATATTCAGTAATACCAATTATCTTTTTTACCTTCTCTACCACGTATAGTAAGTAGAGGAAGTATTGTAATCCACTCACAAATTCGATCTCGAAATTTCCCCGGAAGTATGTTTAGAAAATGTGTGTGTGTGTGTGTCTGTGTGTGTGTGTGTGTGTGTGTGTGTGTGTGTGTGTGTGTGTGTGTGTGTGTGTGTGTGTGTGTGTGTGTGTGTGTGTGTGTGTGCACTTACACGACTTTCTCTACTTTTGTACTAACCATTCTAACAAACTCTTATTCCTATATCTTCTTCGTGTTAGTTGAGATAAACATTTGTACAAATTATCTTATGGCTTATTTCCTTGCACACTTAATATATATATAAAAAATGAACAACGATAATCCATTTCACGAAAGAAGTTTTCCGACACTCACACACATAACAAGAAATATCTCCGAAATGGTTCACCCTACCAGAAAATTTATTTGGACATAAATTGTGTATTTTAGCAAGATCTACATTTTTGTATGGTATAATTTGGTCTATCTCTAACGGTTTACCAGTTATGCAAAAGTCGTCCAGAGTAAATATGACTACAGGGGCTAGAGCCAGAAAATTCAAGATATACATTTCATTTGTCATCAAAATATCTCAAACATATGACATTTTAATCAAAATCGTTAGAGCCATTTTCAAGAAATTCAAAATTTTCGAAAAATTTTCGAAAAATTTTCCATGTAAAGGGTAGTTTAGGGTGGGGCTATTTTCTTCAAAATCTTCGTATCGCATCCTTGAAAGACATTAAACTTAAATACCAACTTTGGTTTCTAACCGAGTTTTCGTTTTTGAGTTATGCTGTCCACAGACGGACACACACACACACACACACACACACACACACATGCTTTTTTTGGATTCAAGGGGCCTCAAAACATTTATTTCCGGTGAAATCTCGACATCGAATTTTTAGGTGGAATACAATACTTCCCCTACTTACCAGTAGAGAAAGTAAAACGAAAAGTTGGTTAAAAATCGAAGTTGATATTTAAGCCTATGTCTTTAATGATTGCCACACGAAGATTTTGAAGAAAATTCCTCCACCCTAAACTGCCCTTTACATGCAAAATGTTATAAAATTTTTGATTTTCTAAAAAATAACGCTATTTCGATCAAAATGCCATGTGTTTATGACAAATGAAAGTATATATTTTGAATTTTCTGGCTATAACCCATGTAGTCTTGTTTACTCTGGATGACTTTTCCATAACTGGTAAACCGTAAGAGAGAGACCAAATCTTACTATACAAAAATGTAGATGTTGCTAGAACACTCAATTTATATCCAAATAAAATTGCTGTAGAGTGAACCATTTCGGAGATATTCCTTGTTATTCCTTTGAATTTTCCAATACGTAAGCTTTACTTAAGTAGTAGTCATTGGTTTTTTTTTTCCTTTAGGCCATGAAAATAGAATCGAATTTCAAAGCTATCACACAGTGACTAATTCTTTAAAGATTTGATCGCCTAAACTTCTGTATTTTCCTATTCCCATTGTAATTATAAGGAATTATGTAATTAAACCACATGTACGTATTTAGTAATTGCAGTATAACTACCTCATTTCACAATCCTGCCCCCCAAATGTATTTTACGCCGTCGCCCATTGTCCTGCAGTTGCCGGAACGTCCAATGGCGGCGTTGGAGTACCCGACTTTCTTTTTTTAGGCAGTTGCGAAACGATGTCTTTGGAATGTTATAAACATGCCAGGTCATTAATGGAAAACTACTATCAAATGTTGTTTGTTTATTTCTGTTCACACCATATATGCCTAAATTACCCCATCGAGTGTTTCAGACACTTATTGCTATGGATGTGCTGATTTTACTTTCTCTACTGGTAAGAATAACTCAAAAACGAAATGTAGCTTTAAAACCAAAGTTGGTATTTAAGTTTAATGTCTTTCAAGGATGCGACACGAAGATTTTGAAGAAAATAGCCCCACCCTAAATCACCCTTTATATGGAAAATTTTTCGAAAATTTTGAATTTCTTGAAAATGGCTCTAACGATTTTGATTAAAATATGAAAACTTTGAGATATTTTGATGGCAAATGAAATGTATATCTTGAATTTTCTGGCTATAGCCCCCGTAGTCGCATTTACTCTGGACGAGTTTTGCATAACTGGTAAACCGTTAGAGATAGACAAAATCTTACTATACAAAAAATGCAGATCTTGCTAAAATACACAATTTATGTCTCAATAAATTTTTTTGTAGGGTGAAAAATTTCGGAGATATTCCTTGTAATTTATCAGTTTCGGAAAACAAAACTTTTGTGAAATGGATCATCGTTGTTCATTTGTTTATATGTGAATGGTTAGTACAAGAGTAGAGAAAGTCTTGTGAGTGCAACAAATCAGATTTTTACAAAATGGAACTCTATAAAGTCATTAACATGATTTCGTCTAATTATTCTTTAAGAACACATCTTACGAAAGATTATTCTATCTACTGAATATTAAACCGAGATACACATTTATAGAAATAGTTTCATTTTCTCATAGCCACAGTGGGAATAGTAGGCTTTAAGTGCTAGTCAAATCTTTTAAGAACTGGTCGCTATACGATGTCTTTGAATTGCATTATCTTTATGACATAAAACATCTGGAGGAATATTTTTCAAAACCTTCGTGTCGCATGCTTAAAAGATATTAAAGTTAAATACCATATTTGGTTTTTAAGCGACTTTTCTTATTTGAGTTATGCTGTCCACACACACACACACACACACACGGACCTTCTTCTAAAAGTGTTTTTGGATTCAGGGGGCTTGAAAACATATTTACGGCGTAATTTCGACATCAAATTTGTGGATGCTTCCTCTAGTTTACTATACGTAGAGAAAGTAAAAAATCTTATGTGTTGGACTCACATAACTTTCTCTACTCTTGTTCAAACTATTCTTACAAACTATTCCTCTATTTAGGTCATGTTAATCGAGATAAACATTTGTAGAAATTATCTACTTTCTTGTAGATACAAGGGCAATATTGCAACACAGGAAGCTTTAAGTGATAGTCAACTTTTTTAAGAGCTGGTTCCTTAAAAATTTCCGTTCTTTTTGCATGGGTAAGAGATAAAAACGAATGGGTAAGTTGTATAAGTATTGTAAAGTTCATAGAAATAACAAGAAGTATTCCGGAAACGGTTAACTCTACAAAAAATTGTATATAATTAAAGTGCGTAAGATTTACATTTTTGTAAGTGTTTGTCTCTCTCTTATATTTGCTTGTTGCGTAAACTTCTGTAAACTAGCAGCTATTCCAACTGGAAATCAGCTAAAATTTACGTAGTTTACCTATCGGAAACCAGAAACTATCTGCTTAATCTGCTAAAAACAAAAAAGTGCAAAACAATGAACAAATATACCTCAGCTATCATGGCGCCCAGGCCTACACTCTGGTAGCTGTTATCAATCCTACCCCCTTCATTTATTTTCCCTTTCTTGCTTACATTCTTCACGTTTACTTCCCAATTTCCCGGGGGGGGGGGCTAAGGTGCCTTGCTCCCCCCCACTATGGGGCTGAAGGTTTAGGGGCAGCATCTCTGAGGCGGAGTCAACAACCAGAGTTGCGGTGCAGTTTGTTTGGCATCCCAAGAACGCGTTGCTGCTGCTGCGACTGGTAGCAGTGGATTTTAGAGAAAGTACCTCGTCTTACTAGCCAAATGAGAAACATTGCCCAACTAATGACGTATGTACATAAACACGGCGACAGCGCACGCACTTCGTAGTAAATATATACATATGTGGGTCATAACTCCACACTCGCATTCCTTATAAATCCACAAAGGTTATTTGTGGCCCCCTTTATTCACGTTAATAATTAATTAATCAGTACCTGGGCGATTCGCCTCTGTTTTTGAGAAATCTTTTAATCTTTTTTTGTGGGAGAAGATAGGTAAACCTAAAAGGATAAACGTTAAATAAATAATCATTTTTGTCGCAATTGTTAAGAGTCAAACAGTACTTAAGTAGAGAAAACACTGTGAATGTAATATGCAGCATTTCTATTTCAAACATACAGAAAATCGTATGGCTTATTTCTAGAACAGTGAGTAGAGAAACAGTTATGAATGTGTTGCACCAAAGTAAGTACAGAAAGCAATGTGAATGTAATACGTAGCATTTCTATTTCAAACATGCAAGAAATTGTATGACTTCTTTGTAGAAGAGTGAGTAGAAAGAGATGTGAATGTGTTACCTTAAAGTGAGAGGAGAAAGCAGTGTGAATGTGATAGCATTTCTATTTCAAACATACAGAACATGGTATGACTTATTTTAAAAGTGGGGATAAAAATGATTTTTGGGTAAACAATGTTTTTTATGGAAAATTGTTAATAGAAGAGTGAGTAGAGAAAGAGATGTGAATGTGTTACCTAAAAGTGCGAGGAGAAAACAGTGTGAATGTAACATGCAACATCTCTATTTCAAACATACAGAAAATTGTATGACTTATTTGTTGAAGAGTGAGTAGAGAAAGAGATGTGAATGTGTTAACTAAAAGTGCGAGGAGAAAACAGTGTGAATGTAATAGTACTTCTATTTCAAACATACAGAAAATGGTATGACCTATTTTAAAACTGTGGATAAAAATGGTTTTTTTTTGGTGTAAAATCACGTTTTTTATGGAAAATTGTTTATAGAAGAGTGTGTAGAGAAAGAGATGTGAATGTGTTACCTAAAAGTGAGTAGAGAAAACACTGTGAAAGTAATAATGCATGTATATAACCAAACCTTTAGAGCCGTTTCTGAAATAGCGGGAATATATATACAAGAATTGCACTGTAGAAGCGGGAATAAAAAATGTTATTTTTTATGTAAAATCACGTTTTCTCGGGAATTACACCTACATAAAAAAAGCAAAACCCTATCTGAATACAAAATTTGATCGAAATCGTTAGAGGCGTTTCCAAGTTGCGCAAAATAAATAAATAAATAAATAAATAAATAAATAAATAAATAAATACATAAATACATAAATACATAAATACATAAATACATAAATACATAAATACATAAATACATAAATACATAAATACATAAATACATAAATACATAAATAAATAAATAAATAAATAAATAAATAAATAAATAAATAAATAAATAAATAAATAAATAAATAAATAAATAAATATATATATATATATATATATATATATATATATATATATATATATATACAAGAATTGCTCGTTTACATATATAAGATTTGCACTCATTCAACCAAGCGGTTTTGTGGAATTTTGTCGGAGATATTTGAACTCTGGATGTTTACCACAGGAAGAAGCACTTGTTCTTTGATGAAAGATTGCACTTAAGGAAGTCCATTAAAGGTTCAATGTCAGATTTATAATTAATACACTCGAGGATGAAACACTTTGCGTGTTAGATTCTTGGTGTTGACTTGGCTGTAAGTCTTGGATACGTCTATGTTGCAGTTTCTTGGAATCATGCATGTTTTAAACCCCCTTATAGTTGGCTGCTCCCTGTGTCGCTGTGATTTCACGGAATGTATGTGAGATGAATTATTTACTATGTGTGTAAGATAGCAGAGTTCTCAAACTTCTCCACCAGGGTGCACTAACGTGGCGCCCCAAGATTGCATATTACGTATACATACATAAACAGCCATTTTGTCCGTTTGAATGGGAAAAAGAAAAATCTGATGTGTTGCACTCATATGACTTTCTCTACTCTTCTACTAATCATTCTTACAAACTCTTATTCCTATATCTTCTTTGTGTTAGTTGAGATAAACATTTGTACAAATTATCTTATTGCTTATTTCCTTGTAGGGATTTCAGATCCCGTTCTCTTTGCACACTTATCATATTAAAAAATGAACAACGATGTTCCATTTCGCGGAAGTTTTAAAGTTTTCCGAAACTCACAGTCATAACAAGGAATATCTCCGAAATGGTTCACCCTACAAGAAAATTTATTGAGACATAAATTGTGTATTTTGGCAAGATCTACATTTTTTGTATAGTAAGATTTGGTCTATCTCTAACGGTTTGCCAGTTATGCAAAAGTCATCCAGAGTAAATACGACTACAGGAGCTACAGCCAGAAAATTCAAGATATACATTTCATTTGTCATAAAAATATCTCAAACATATGGCATTTGAATCAAAATCGTTAGAGCCATTTTCAAGAAAATCAAAATTTTCGAGAAGTTTTCCATGTAAAGGGTAGTTTAGGGTGAGGCTATTTTCTTCAAAATCTTCGTGTCACATCCTTGAAAGACATTACACTTAAATACCAGCTTTGGTCTTTAACCGACTTTTCGTTTTTGAGTAATGCTGTACACAGACTGACACACGGGCGTTTTCTTAAAAATACTTTTTCTGGATTCAGGGCTCTCAAAAATATATTTCCGGTGAAATTTCGACATCGAATTTTTGGTTGGAATAAAATACTTTCTGCTACTTATGAGTAGAGAAAGTAAAAAGGTTAGTCGAATTGGTCCAGCCGTTTTCGAGTTTTGTGCTTAGGAAAGCATTTAGCCATTTATCTTATATATTTAAACGAGCAATTCTTGTATATATATTTATTCCGCGCAACTTGGAAACGGCTCTAACGATTTCGATCAAATTTTCCATTCAGATAGAGTTTTGCTTTTTAAGTTCATCTATATAAGTGTGATTCCCGAAAAAATGCGATTTTACATAAAAAATAACATTTTTTATTCCCACTTCTACAGTGCAATTCTTGTATATATATTCCCTGTATTTCAGAAACGGCTCTTAAGGTTTGATTAAATTTTTGTATATATGCATATTATATTCATAGTGTTTTCTTTTCTCACTTTTAGGTAACACATTCACATCTTTCTCTACTCACTCTTCTACAAACAATTTTCCATAAAAAATGTTTTTAGCCTCACTTTTAAAATAAGTCATACCATGTTCTGTATGTTTGAAATGGAAATACTATTACATTCATCCTCTTTTCCCCCTCTCAATTTTAGGTAACACATTCACATCTCTTTCTCTGCTCACTCTTCTACAAATATTACATTCACAGTGGTTTCTGTACTTACTTTTAGGTAACACATTCATATGTTTCTCTTCTCACTTTTCTTTAAACGATTCATATCATATCACCGCGAAATTCGGCACGTATATGTATTTTTCCTTGAAGAAAGTTTTTATGATAACAGTTTTACTATACAATATATTACTTTCAAATGGCTTTGTACTTGCTTTTCTTTTACGTAGCACATTCATATATCCTCTGCTTGCCCTTCAACATACAATTCATATAATTTTCTATGATTGAAATATAAATGCAAAGTATTACAAAAAAAAAATTCACAAAAACAGAGGCGAAAATTGCCGAGCGAAGCTCGGTCACCTAGCTACCTTTTAATAATACTCCATTTTAATTTGACAACTGTGTTTTAACATTTGTTCTTTAGATAATTAATGTATTTTTTCAGAAGAAAGGTTATTTGTTAGTGTTAAAAATAAAATGAAGTTCATTTGAGATTATAAACTGTTTTTCTATTATAATAACGATAGAAAATCGAAATACATGCAATTGAAATGAATATATTTTAGGCTACATTGTATAGAATTTAACATTTTCAGCTGAAATCTTATTTATGATAATATAGTACCATCCCTGATGTTGCCATTTGGATTGTCTATTCGAAATGCAAACAAATCTATTAAACAAAAATGTTAAATATCAATCATACTCAAGTGGTGCAACTTATTCTAGCTGGTTCTTCTACATAGATGACTCGTTGCGTCACTGCATAAATAGGCATAACCTTTCCACCTACGACCTCAATTAATGCAAACACGCAATGACCACTGATCAAGCAATCCCTTTCGGGTACATACATATGTGCTTTATACACCTGTCTTTACACAAATTATAATAGTATTCCAATAAAACAGCTTCACTTTAACACAAATCGAACATAATAACTTCCTCAAGGCAAGCGTCCATAGTCAAATGTTTTAAAGCTTTGAGACTCCGTTCTCTTTGCACGTATAAAAATGAATAACGATGTTCCATTTGACAGAAGTATAACTTCTCCTAAACTCACACATGTAACAAGAAATATCTTGTAAGAACAGTTCAAATAGAATAAACTAATAAAGAATAGAAGATAAAGAAAGTGTGTGAGTGTTTTAATTTAGTTGTAGTTTGTATTGCAGCAAACAAAGGCAGAGCTCTTCTCTGTCTGATGTGTGTTGTGTTGTCTGAGCATGCGCAGATGGGAAGAAGACCTGAATCATAATGAACCCGGCACGTTGCACCTGGCATGCTGCCGACTTATGTTTTCTCCTTGGAACGTTCATAATTGAGAGCTATATCCTGCTCCTGCTACCTAACCTCCAAGTCCTCTCTCTGCAATAACAATTAAATTTCTCAACAATGCTCATCTGTCAATCTTCTAGAATCCACAATTTCATTTAGATTCATTTGTAATGTTATTACATCAATCAGTTTTTACTTTATTTATTTCATTTTCGGAAAGCAAACTTTAGTCAAATGCAACATCGTTGTTCATTTTTTTAATTGTTAACAGTGCAAAGAGAACGGAATCTCAAAGCTGTGAAACATTTGACTATCGCTCAAAGCCTACTGCATTCTAATATTCCCCTTGTACCTACAAGGAAATAAGAAATTTGTACAAATGTTTATCTTAACTAACACGAAGATATATGAATGGTTAGCACAAGAGGAGAGAAAGTCATGTGAGTGAAACACATCAGATTTTTAAATAAACATGTGCATTGTATGTGAGAAGCTTAGCTGAAAAGGCAATAGTCTGTCAAATACCGTATTTGGAATTTTAGTTCAGTGTCCTCCAAGGATGTAGCACGAATATTTCTGGAAAATCCCCAACATTCCAAACTACCTTTAAAGTTCTCCATAATTGGAAATCGTAGTGAGCCATTTCTAAGATATTGATTTTAATTTTCCAATACTTACAGTTTTCTCAAATAAAAATAAGTTATTCGTTTTTTATATTTATCTTGAGTAATAATATGCTTTTAAACAATACTTTGTTGAAGTATAGGTAGAGAAACTTATGTGACGTAATACATCATAATGTTTTCTTCTACATGTCATTCAAAGACAATGAATGTCTAAGTCATCACAAAGCGATCAGCTCTTAGAATATTTGCCTATAGTTTAAACCTACTGTATTGTTATTTCCACTGAATTTGTAAAGAAATATACACCAAAAGCATTTGTGTATAATACACTTCTCTCAATTAACATGAAGCAGGCAGAAAATTAAGAGTTTGTAGTATTAGTCTGTAGAAAGATGAGTAGAGAAAGTCATACGAGTGCAGCGTCCGATATTTTTTATCAAGGGGGTCTGAAAAAGTGTTTTCAGTTTATATTTATGTTTTTTCCCCCACCTTCGTTAGATACCTGCCTAATTTGGTATACTCATAGTAACATTTTCAAAATCTACCTAAAAAAAAATCATGAACAGACGGTTTTCATATTTCTGATATTCTTTTATTAGCTTAGTTAAATTTCTGTTTGTTAAAAGTAGGTTTGGTCAAAACTATGTTATTACTGCAAAATAAGAGTAAGGAATAATTTTTTTAACTATGAAAACATCGTCATCCAATATTTCTATTTTGCTATGTGATTTACAACAATACAAAGTATTTATGGAAATATTTTGAAAATTTAAAATTATTTACTTTTTGGAAAGAAAAATTATCAAAGTTTCAATTTGTATTTAGAATACATTTCTTGATTAGACGCTATGTTACGTTGTAAGAGTCTTCACATGGATCCTCCCTTGTACAACCTATGCCACAGATAAGGCGCCCCCGAGTGGTGAGTTTTATATTTAAATTCCGCAGTGGCATTGGTATAATCGGTTACATATCGACCCCTATTTGGAGGGCGAAGGTTTACACAGCGCATCCTTTTCGCTGCCATACAACGCCGACTCTCGCCGACACTTACGACCCTGAAACAGCCAAACAGATGAAGGTGAAGTGAGAGGGCATATTGGGGATGTAATTAATCTTTTCAGCATTCGTTTAGCGATCCTGGGAAGCCTGCGGACGAACCCACGACCTCTGGAACACGTTACTTCGCTCGGTGGCCTCCAAATTAAGTCGTCCCTTGATGCTGAGTGGTGATTTGAAGTGAACTGCACACGCCTGAGGTAGTTGGGTTCATTACAGCATTTCCCGTGCACAGCGTGCGTGCAATTGTTTCCATTTGGTGGCGTAGGTGTTCCAGCAGACAGTCACGTGTTTTATTATCTGGTATGCTGCAACAGTCTCACTTGGAAGCACAAGACCTTCCTGCTTCTTTCTAACCACCTATTATATTCATTACAAGACGTGAGATTCTCTTAGTTTTCAAATAATTTATATAATACGGGAGAAAGTCTCACTTCTTGGGCTTTGCAGATTACCTTTAAGGGAATACATCTATGAAAAATCTGACTAATCATTCTTACAAACTCTTATTCCTATATCTTCTTCGTGTTAGTTAAGAAAAACGTTTGTACAAATTATCTTATTGCTTATTTCCTTGTAGGTACAAGGGGAATATGAGAATACAGTAGGCTTTGTGCGACAGTCAAATGTTTTAAACCTTTGAGATTCCGTTCTCTTTGCACACTTAACATATAAAAAAATGAACAACGATGATCCTTTTCACGAAAGTTCTAAGTTTTCCGAAACTTACACACATAACAAAGAATATCTCCGAAATGGTTCACCTTACAAGAAAATTTATTCAGACATAAATTGTGTATTTTAGCAAGATCTACATTTTTTATATAGTACGATTTGGTCTATCTCTAACGGCTAACCAGTTATGCAAAAGTCGTCCAGAGTAAATACGACTACAGAGGCTATAGCCAGAAAATTCAAGATATACGTTTCATTTGTCATCAAAATATCTCAAACATATGACATTTTAGTCAAAATCGTTAGAGCCATTTTCAAGAAAATCAAAATTTTTTAAAAATCTTCCATATAAAGGGTAGTTTAGGGTGGGGCTATTTTATTCAAAATCTTCGTGTCGCATCCTTGAAAGACATTAAACTTAAATACCAACTTTGGTTTTTAACCAACTTTTCGTTTTTGAGTTATGCTGTCCACAGACTGACAGACTGACAGACACACACACACACACACACACACACACACACACACACACACACACACACACACACACACACACACACACACACACACACACACACACACACGTGGACCTTTTTCTAAATGTTTTTTTTTATTCAGGGGGTCTCAAAACATATATTTGCGGTGAAATCTCGACATCGAATTTTTGGGGGGAATACAATACTTCCCCTACTTACCAGTAGACAAAGTAAAAAAAGTGATTTTTTTTTAATTTATCACTATTTTTGACATATATTACAGCAGCAGCCAGCACTGTAGTTAATAAGCGTGTTGAAAATTCAGACATGCTTGTAAATATAAGTACATTGTTGGCCCTAGGCGAGAATCGAGCTCGTCCCCGCTACTTCCTTTAGCAGACGTGACCAGGAGGTTCGGCAATTCGTGCAGCACTTGACCTACGAGTAAATCATCGGCATTGATTCTTGTTTGTTATTAATGTCATAAATAACTTGCCAAAATAGCTTTTGAAGTAACCTTCGACATGCCATTTACCTTAGCAAATTGTTAGTTGATCATTTGTTGGTTATACGAACACTGCCCATTAGCAATAAACGTTTTCCTTAAAAACCTCATGACTTCATTCAATTTATGATCACCTTCCACCTACAGCAAAGATATCAAACGTAGACAAAGGGTTTGCTAAATGGAGCAATACGTAAACACATTGCACATTCACTTTTGCGATGTTTTCCGTCTCTAATACGAGAGATACACCCAACACTTCATACTGTGACGCCGGCCGCAGCGCACAACAAAGGACACTTGGGCTCAGGCTGCCTCTTACGACTGTTTGTGAAGATGTGATATGAGCGCGCCACGCCAAAAGGATTTTCGAGATTATTCGAGAGGCATCCGGCGGCCGGCGTATTTGTAGAAGTTCCAGAAAAGGTGAATTTCTAGAAAGGTCCGTGTTACGTCATCCTCGCATTAGAAGAGCAGCGTACCGTTTCAGCAGATTGCTATACAAACACCTGTTTACGGAGACATTTTGAAAAGGTTCGTCAAAAGGTCCAAAAGAAAAAGTAATTTTACACCATTCAGCACCATAGACTCGCCACCATGCAATCCTGATGTAGCTCTTGTGATTTCTTTTTGTTTACAAAAATTAAAGCTAAAATGCCTGTAATCACTTTTTACTTTCTCCACTGGTAAGTAGGGGAAGTATTGTATTCAACCCAAAAATTGGATGTCAAGATTTCACCGGAAATATATGTTTTGAGACCCCCTGAATCCAAAAAAAAGCATTTTTAGAAAAAGGTCCGTGTGTGTGTGTCTGTGTGTCAGTCTGTGGACAGCATAACTCAAAAACGAAAAGTGGGTTAGAAACCAAAGTTGGTATTTAAGTTTAATGTCTTTCAAGGATGCAACATGAAGATTTTGAAGAAAATAGCCCCACCCTAAACTACCCTTTACATGGAAAATCTTTCGAAAATTTTTATTTTCTTGAAAATTTCTCTAACGATTTTGTTTAAAATGTCATATGTTTGAGATATTTTTATGATAAATGAAATGTATATCTTGAAATTTCTGGCTATAGCCCCTGTAGTCCTATTTACTCTGGATGACTTTTGCATAATTGGTAAACCGTTAGAGATAGACCAAATCATACTATACAAAAAATGTAGATCTTGCTAAAATACACAATTTATGTCTCAATAAATTTTCTTGTAGGGTGAACCATTTCGGAGATATTCCTTGTTATGTGTGTGAGCTTCGGAAAACAAAACTTTTGGTTTTATCAAAAGCAAAAATGTAAAGAAAATTATTTATAAAATCATTTAAATTTGAAAAAACTAATCCTGTTTGCTTTTCTAAAAGTGTTCATTGTTACCCTCGCACCTGTTAACAATATAGGGTTTCTTAAAAGGGTCATGGTTTCTGTCGACATTTTCACCTACAGCACAAACATAGATGAAGGGTTGTGCTAACTTGAGCAATACGAAAACTCCTTGTCGCATTCACTTTTACGTCTTTTTTCTTTTTCCTTTTTATCTTTTTGGCACGGCGCTGCTTTGATATTTGTGCCGACTAAAAGGTCAAGCATGACTGTCAGGTGATTGGGCGATTCTGCCATTGTGTAGGTCAGTACTCTGACAATCGATTGTTAGCCGATAGGTGCTTATTTGAATTTACCATTGACTCGTGACAATACCTGCCTCACAAGCGCCTCGACCAGTGATTGTCGAGGTCTGGGTGTATATCATCAGTGGAGGCTGGTTTTGGTTTGGTTTGGTTTAAGGGCACTCAGCTTCTAGGTCATCAGCGCCCTTAAAAGATTCATGGCAATAGCGAGATATAAATTTCATTCAAAAAATAAAAATATTAGCAACAAGAAAAGTATACAAAGGTAAAAAGCAGTGGCAATAGCCAGATATGAAACAAGGTGATAAATATGTCCAAAAGCAGAAACAGATAATTAAAATTTTAAATCCTCAAATTGATATTGCACTCCGCTAAAAAATTAAAAACTGTATCAACCGCTGTTTTGTCGTCCGCTAGGACCTCTGCAAGTCTGGCAGGCAGCTGCAGAGAATCCCGAAGGTGCGCTAGAGAGGAACAGTCTAGCAGCACGTGACGGACTGACAAAATGTTGTCACACAGCGGACATAGAGGCGCAGGGTCCCTTTTAAATACGTAACCATGCGAAAAATTGCAGTGCCCTATTCTTAATCGAGCCAAACTAACCTCCTCGCGACGAGATGTGCGACAGGAAGTTACCCAGTTTATCGGAAGTTCTTTCACTTCTCTAAGCTTAGTACCGCGGAGAGCTGACCACTCGTCGTGCCAGGACGACAGCACCGCTCTCCGCACTTCAAGCCTGAAGTCTTCCGAAGTAACACGTGAGATGGTAATACTGGGTTCTGTAGTTGCCGTCTTTGCTGGTAAATCTGCCATTTCATTCCCAGGCAAACCTACGTGACCAGGAATCCATGCACACACCACGTCAACACCAGAAGCGTGTAAAACATGGAGGGCATCCTGGATACGTTGTACAATAGGGTGGGGGTTGTACAACTGACAAAGACTCTGCAGTGCACTAAGGGAATCGCTCAAAATCAGGCAGTCACCTAATTTACGACGGTGCACATACAAAACGGCTCGATAAATTGCATAAAGCTCTGCAGTAAAAATGGAAGTGCTATTTGGAAAACCGAATGTATATGGTTCGGTTCCATAAACATAAGCACATCTAACACCGTTGGTGTTCTTTGATCCATCGGTGTAAATATATCGACGGTCAGTGTAGCCTGACAAAAATTCTAAGAAACACGTGCGGATACTTGAAATAGGCATCGTGGACTTCTGGTGTACGGTCATCCCAAGATCTACATGGGGCGTACCAGAGAGCCAAGGGGGGTAAAGTCTCTCGCCCTTGGCGAACATCACAGGCAGTTCCACTCCAAGCTTCACTAGAAGGTCTTGGAAACGGAACCCCGCAGGCTTAGGATTAAGGGTGCTATTTCTATATCGTTCTCTTAGCGTAGTGGTGAAAAAAGAAGCGAACGTTGGGTGCTTAGGCATACACCTAAGCGCACAACCATAATTTGCCAAGAGAATCTCACGCCGATATTGCAGAGGAGGTTCTGCGGACTCGGCGTAAAGGCTCACCACTGGGCTTGTTGGAAAAGCTCCTGTTGCAATGCGGATGCCCCTATTATGGACCACGTCTAATCTTCTCAGCACAGATGGCCGTGCTGACGAATAAACAATACACCCATAGTCTAGCTTGGATCGGACCAATGCGCGATATATTCGCAACAAAATTGTTCGATCCGCTCCCCACGATTTGCCATTCAGTACTCGCATAATATTTAGGGAACGGTCACATCGTGCTCTTAGCTGTGCAATATGCGACGACCAACTAAGCTTCCTGTCCAAGATCAAACCCAGGAAGCGCGTCTCTTCTGCGAAGGGAAGTACATCTGGACCAAATCGGAGCGAAGGTGGTAATCGTCTCCTACGACGCCAGAAGTGGAGGCTGGAAACAAACCTTACTGCAGTCCAAACTTCACTTATAGTTAAATAAGGAAAATTGAAGCTATTAACAGTGAAGCAACAAGATTCTAAAGTAAGAACAAATTAGAAGCTAAAAACTTCACTTATCTTAGTAATGTTGCACTTCTTATTGCACAAACTGACCCAGGGTTTCAAGTTGTCTCCAACTCATTCTCAAAGCTATACAAACAAATTCGTTACCAAAGCTACAATCTTTCATTTTTTTCTGAAAACAAAAACCAAATACTGATATTCAATTTTTAATTACCAATCTCTGAAAACAAAAATTTATAAATACAATCTATAGATACTAATTCGAAGTTCATAACACGGTTCCTGTTTTTTAAAATAAAATTGTTTTCCCAAACCATTAAATCTGTAGGACCACTTAATTGTTTTAATAATTTAACTTCTGGATTAATTTAACTTCTGGATTAATTTCATGATTAAATGACCAAAAATGATCTGCCACAGCTGATTTATCAGTTTGTTTATATTTAATATTTCTAAAATGTTCTTTTATTCTGGTTTCTAAATGACGTTTAGTTTTTCCAATATAAACTTTATCACAATCTAAACAGCTAAATTGATAAATGCTAGATTTTTTATAATTTGGTATTTTATCTTTTTTAGAAAAATTAAGTAAATTTTGTATATTAAATTTATTTTGAGGGACCAAATTTATTCCATATTCTTTAAAAATCTTTGTAAATTTTTTATTGCCCCATGGATGGTAAGTTAACTTTTTAAAAATAAATTATCTTTTATTTTTTTAAGGGTTGAAACTTCTTTAACAGCTTTTTGATACTTAAATTTTTCTATCTTTTATGTATAAAGTCTGTATTAAAACCATTAATTATTACTGCAGTGTTAATAATATGTTTATATTCTATGTCAAATTCATCTTTATTAAGGGGTATATTTATTAACCTGTAAATTAAACTATTGAAAACAGCAAATTTATGTGCAAAAGGATTAAAACTTTTATATTTTATGTAATTATCACTGTAAGTAGATTTTCTATAAATACCAAATTTAAATTTATTGTTATGTCTTTTAATTTTTAAGCCCAGAAATGAAAGGAATCCATTATTTTGTTTCCAAAGTGAATTGTATAGCGTTATCTTGTAAGTTTAAAAGGTCCCTCAAAATAAATGTAATATACAAAATTTACTTAATTTTTCTAAAAAAGATAAAATACCAAATTATAAAAAAATCTGGCATTTATCAATTTAGCTGTTTGGATTGTGATAAGGTTTATATTGGAAAAACTAAGCGTCATTTAGAAACCAGAATAAAAGAACATTTTAGAAATATTAAATATAAACAAACTGATAAATCAGCTGTGGCAGATCAATTTTGGTCATTTAATCATGAAATTAATTCAGAAGTTAAATTATTAAAACAATTAAGTGGACCTATAGATTTAATGGTTTGGGAAAAAAAATTTATTTTAAAAAACAGGAACCGTGTTATGAACTTCGAATTACGTTCTATAGATTGTATTTATAAATTTTTGTTTTCAGAGATTGGTAAATAAAAATTGAATATCAGTATTTGTTTTTGTTTTCAGAAAAAAATGAAAGATTGTAGCTTTGGTAACAAATTTGTTTGTATAGCTTTGAGAATGAGTTGGAGACAACTTGAAACCCTGGGTTAGCTTGTTCAAGGAGAACATGCAACATTACTAAGATAACTGAAGTTTTTAGTTTCTATTTGTTCTTACTTTAGAATTCTGTTATAGTTATTTACTTCTATGTTTTTCGTACGTGTACGCTAAAATGTTTAATTTCTCTACAACCTATATAGTAGCTGTGAACGTATTGCATTCCAGCCAAAGATTACTAGCTGAGATTTCAATGGAGACGTTTTGAGGTCCTCTGAATAAATAAAACATCTGATGTATTGCACTCACATAACTTTCTCTACTCTTACACTATTGTTACATACTTTTATTCGTCTATCTTCTTCGCGTTAGTCGACAGTAGGCTTTGAGCGATAGCCAAATCCTTTAAAGATTTAAAATTCCATTCTCTCTGTGCGACCAAGAGATAAAAAATTGAATAACGGTCTTCCATTTGTGAACAGTTTAACTATTGGGAAACCAGAAAAAAACCAGGAAAACGCTTGACCGCACAAAAAATGCATTTGGACACAACTTATGTGTTTTAACGAAATCTATATTTTCTTACGGTTCACCGGCTATACAAAAGTTATCAAGAGTAACCAGGATTACATAGGCTATAGCCAAAAAGTTCAAAATATAATTTCATTTGCCGTAGAAATTTCTTAGGCATATGGCAGTTTAATCAAACCTTAGAGTCTCTATCATTTGTTTCGGCTGCAGATTGTTGCATTTTTCTACCCTATACCCCAAGAGGACACACTGTTTTCTCCACATAATCGCTCCATTCTGTTCTTGGTCGCCCTCTCCCCCTCTTCTTCTCTCCCATACCTGTTTCGGTTTCCTGCTGTCATCCATTCTATTTATGTCCAAACCATTTGTCTGTATCTTTTTTACTACCGATTCTTGGTTAAGGATATTCCTTATTTGACAGTTTCTTATCCTGTTTGCCCTATATTTCCGCAAATGCTTCATTTCTATACTTGTAATTCGTGTTTCGACAATGCTGTCCAGCTTTCCCAGCAATAAAGAAGTGTTGGCACATAAACTATGTTATATATTCACATCTTTGTATCACTGTTAATTTCCTTTTAATATTTGATTGATTTGCTAATAGATTTGGTTTGAGAGGTGGAATCAGGATTGAAAAATTCAATTCCATAGCCGGGATTCGAACCACGGATGCGCTTATCGAGCGGCTGCTTTAACCACTAAGCTACCTTCGAGAGTATGACACTAAATTCTCCAGCCGCTTTGGTTTACCTTATTAATTCAATGACGTATATATTTCGGTATCTATTTTTACTTTCTCTACTGGTAAGTAGGGGTAGTATTGTATTCCACCCAAAAATCCGATGTCGAGATTTCACCGCAAATATATGTTTTGAGGCCCCCTGAATCTAAAATAAGCATTTTTAGAAAAAGGTCCGTGTGTGTGTGTGTGTGTGTGTGTGTGTGTGTCTGTCAGTCTGTGAACAGCATAGCTCAAAAACGAAACGTCGGTTACAAACCAAATTTAGTACTTAAGTTTAATGTGTTTCAAGGATGCGACACGAAGATTTTGAAGAAAATAGCCACACCCTAAACTACCCTTTACATGGAAGATATTTAGAAAATTTTGATTTTCTTGAAAATGGCTCTAACAATTTTGATTAAAATGTCATATGTTTGAGATATTTTTATGACAAATGAAATGTATATCTTGAATTTTCTGGCTATAGCCCCTGTAGTCGTATTTACTCTGGACGACTTTAGCATAACTGGTAAACCGTTAGAGATAGACAAAATCATACTATACAAAAAATGTAGATCTTGCTAAAATACACAATTTATGTCTGAATAAATTTTCTTGTAGGGTGAACCATTTCGGAGATATTCCTTGTTATGTGTGTGAGTTTCGGAAAACTTAAAACTTTCGTGAAATGGATCATCGCTGTTTATTTTTTTTATACGTCAGGTGTGCAAAGACAACTGAATCTCAAACATCTGAATCTCAACTAACGCGAAGAAGATATAGGAATAAGAGTTTGTAAGAATGGTTAGTACAAGAGTAGAGAAAGTTATGTGATTTTTCCTTTTGAATTGACGATTGTCCCTAAATATTCAAAGTTCTCAACTTGTTGCATGGTTTCTCTGTTTCATTCAAGATTTATTCGTCTCTGTGCTGCTGAATTGTGCAGTTCTGCACTGTTGGGCATTAGGACAACGGGATCTGCATAAACTGGAGTCTGAGTGTATCAATTCTGAGGTTTTCCGCAGGTGCACAGACAAAACTCTCAACACCTGCTGTTGCTGTAGAATTGTTGAGGCGTGAGCAATTCATTATACGTACTCTGAGAATCCATAACGCTTCCTTTCGTTGGGGGAGTGATTGATGTTGGTTCAGTGCATGAGAAGCTGCACGTTTCACCTACTTGTGTATTCAGCAGATACTCTATCCACTCAAGGGCAGGTATTTCCCCATTTCCGAAGGTGGCCCTGAGCCGCGTATTTATTCCGCTACCCAAACTGGGCAGGAAGGAAGGAAGGAAGGAAGCAGCACACAATGGCCTGCGGGCGGGGCAGATTGGGGTCGAGGAGACCCTGACTTACATGTATGACAGTGATGGCAGGGTGGTCTTTTTCTGGTCCAACACACCACATCGACGACAGGCACCATCAGTTGTGCAAGACCCAGGAATGTTCGTCACGTAATTGTGCGTAAAAGTTACCTCATCGCTGTAAGGCCACGCAAAACACAACTCAGGAAGTGTAAGAATAATACTGGAATCTTGTCCTATCGTTCATTGTTACCTATACAAACTATTCTTGCGAACACATTACTTTCTCTACTGCCTATACTAAAGTAGAGGAAGTATTGTATTCCACCCAAAAATTTGAGGTCAAGATTTCAGCAAAAATACGATTTTAGGCTCCTGGATAAAAATAAAAATAAAAATTAAAAAAAAAAAAAAAAAAAAATCTGATGTGTTGCACTCACATGACTTTCTCTACTCTTGTACTAACCATTCTTACAAACTCTTATTCCTATATCTTCTTGTGTCAGTTAAGATAAACATTTCTACAAATTATCTTATTGCTTATTTCCTTTTATGTTACAATACAGTAGACTTTGTGCGATAGTCAAATGTTTGAGATTCTGTTGTCTTTGCACATTTAACATATAAAACAATGAACAACGATGATCCATTTCACGAAGGTTGTAAGTTTTCCGTAACTCACACACATAACAAGGAATATCTCCGAAATGGTTCACCCTACAAGAAAATTTATTGAGACATAAATTGTGTATTTTAACAAGATCTACATTTTTTGTGTAGTATGATTTAGTCTATATCTAACGGTTTACCAGTTATGCAAAAGTCATCCAGAGTAAATACGACTACAGGAGCTATAGCCAGAAAATTCAAGATATGCATTTCATTTGTCATAAAAATATCTTAAACACATGGCATTTTAATCAAAATCGTTACCCATTTACAAGAAAATCAAAATTTTCGAAAAATGTTCCATGTAAAGGGTAGTTTAGGGTGGGGCTATTTTCTTCAAAACCTTCGTGTCACATCCTTGAAAGACATTAAACTTAAATACCAACTTTGGTTTTTAACCGACTTTTCGTTTTTGAGCTATGCTGTCCACAGACACACACACACACACACACACACACACACACACACACACACACACACACACACACACACACACACACACACACACGGACCTTTTTCTAAAAAGGCTTTTTTTGGATTTAGGGGATCTCAAAACATATATTTCCAGTAAAATCTCGACATCGAATATTTGAGTGGAATACAATACTTCCCCTACTTACCAGTAGAGAAAGTAAAAACGAGAAGTCGGTTAGAAACCAAAGTTGGTATTTAAGTTTAATGTCTTTCAAGGATGTGACACGAAGGTTTTGAAGAAAATAGCCCCACTCTAAGCTACCCTTTACATGGAGAATACTTCGAAAATTTTTACTTTCTTGAAAATGCCTCTAACGATTTTGATTAAAATGTCATATGTTTGAGATATTTTTATAGCAAATGAAATGCCTATCTTGAATTTTCCAACTATAGCCCTTGAAGTCCCATTTACTCTGGATGACTGTTGCATAATTGGTAAACCGTAAAAGAGACCAAATCTTACTATACAAAAAATCTAGATCTCGCTAAAACACACAATTTATATCTAAATTTGTTTGTACAGTAAACCATTTCGGAGATGGAAATTTAAAGCTTTAAGGATACCCATCTGTGAAATTTTGAAAATCTACAGTTTTCATTGGATTGATTTGAGATTTTAACACAACAATCACTGTATAGTGAGGAGTAACTGTGCTAAATTTCATACATTTAGTCAGATTAGTTGCTAACATATTAATATTTTATTCTATTTTTTTAAAATATTTCTATAAATGGTTCCCCATGATGCAATTTTGATTTGAAAAACTTAATAATTTTCATTTATGTCCTGTAATAGAATGTTAGCAAATTGATGAGATAATTTTTTAATCTTGTTATTAGTTTGGATAAAAATAAATTTTAAAGTTTAAATTCATAATTTTTTTCATTTAAATTTCGAAATGTAAACTTTAATATTTAATTACTCAGCAGTTATTCACGTTATGAAAAAAATGTCTCATCAATTCTTTTTAATTTCATTTCTAAGCAGATACACCAAATTTCATGCATAAGTACATCGTGTGGAGCATTTTAAAGAGCAAATAGTGTTAAAAATAAAAACATGGAAAAACTAAGTTTGAAGTCATAGCAAGGATAATGGAACTGTATGGATTTAAATGGACACGACCACTTACAGGAAATCAGTTAGACGGTCACGTGACATAGTTAAAAAGGCCGTAAGTCTATAAAAAGCATATCAAAATAAAGTAGAAGATTTAAACCATTTGATAAAACAAAAATCCATTTTTGACAATTTTTGTAATTTTTAGCCTTTTTATGTGAATTTGTAAGCTTTAAAAGATTTGACTATCGCTCAAAACCTACTGTATTCCCATATTCCCCTTGTACCTACAAGGAAATGAGCAATAAGATAATTTGTACAAATGTTTATCTCAACTAACACGAAGAAGATATAGGAATAAGTTTGTAAGAATGGTTAGTACAAGAGTAGAGAAAGTCATGTGAGTGCAGCACATCAGATTTTTTCTATTACAATGTGCCGCGTATTTGTACAGGCAGATAAGGGTATAATGAGGGTGAATGTACTTGAACATCCTGTACCGTTCCGTAATGTCGTGTGGGAGCAGTTGCTACGATCCCCCTCTTTCCCTTATTGACACGCCTGTCCTAGGACAAAGATACACAGTTCGTCACTGTAGCAGCTGGCAGCAAATTCATCATGTTGGATACGGCATCAAAAGTGTCACAAACTGAGAGAAACGTTATTAACTTTTAAACAAAAACTTGAAAGGATAAGCAATAAACATCGTTTATGTCCCACAATCGCCTACTTTCCCACCATAAAATTAATTATGCGCCTAGGTTAAAGAGTAAACTTTTATTAGCAAAAGCTTTCATTTTGTTGCCTTGACAATATTTTAGTGCAGTTACGTGATGCAGGTGTAACAAAAACATATCGGTATAATTATGTGGTTTTGTTTTCACTGCAGGCATTCGCTGTAAACTATCAACAAACAGTTCACGACGAATTCCATACACACGATGGGAGCTTTCAAACTTCTCGAAAATGGAATATTTAACAGAAAGTCTTTCGTAGCTGCACAGATAATATCTTGAAGAAAAATCTGATGTGTTGCACTCACATGACTTTCTCTACTCTTGTACTAACCATTCTTACAAACTCTTATTCCCATATCTTCTTCGTGTTAGTTGAGATAAACATTTCTACAAATTATCTAATTGCTTATTTTCTTGTAGGTACAAGGGGAATATGGGAATACAATAGGCTTTGTGCGATAGTCGAATGTTATAAAGCTTTGAGATTCCGTTCTCTTTGCACGGTTAACATATAAAAAATGAACAACTATGTTGCATTTGGCGAAAATTTAAGTTTTTCGAAACTGACACAAATAACAAGAAATATCTCCGAAATGGTTCATTCTAATATATATAATTGTTTTAGCAAGATCTACATTTGTTAGTTATGGAACTACTAACTTTGATGGAGAAATTGAAGCAATTCGAATGGCCCTACAAAATCTTTTGTACAGAATTTCACATTTTCATCAAGCAGTTATTCTCTCAGATTCCAGGGCAGCAATTATAGCAATTACGTCCAAGTTGTCACCAAAAAACCAAACAATTATAGAATGTTGGAAAATCCCTACCCATCTAACAGCACTTCAAAAACACCTAGTCTTCCAATGGATACCAGCTCACTGTGGACTGAGTGGTAATGAGAAAGCTGATTTTCTTGCAAAAAAGGGTACCGGCAATGTGCAGAAATCAATAGTTAATCTACCATTTTATGCAACTAAAAGATTAGTCAACTCTGAATTAAAAAACATTATTGCAAAATATTACTATGAAAAATCAAAAAATAAAAGATGGGAACTACCAAACATTCAAACAGTAATTCCTGAGTATCCTCGAAAAACAGCAGTTGCAACCTTCAGGTTGATTACAGGACATGATTGTCTGGCAAAACATTTAAACAGAATTGGGATATATTCTTCACCACTCTGTCCTCTATGTGATCTGCAAGAGGAAATGGACCGAGACCATCTTCAAATATGCCCGGCCACTTCTAGTGCCCCATCCATCAGAGGAAAATATTGGACAGCAAGAGGATTAATGAATACAGCCATAAAATTCAAAATATACATTTCATTTCACATATAAATGTCTTATACATATGTAATTTTAGTCAAAATCGTTAGAGGCATTTTCAAGAAAATCAAAATTTTCCATGTAAAGGGTAGTTTAGGGTGGAGCAATTTTCTTCAAAATCTTCGTGTCGCATCCTTGAGAGACATTAAACTTAAAAACCAACTTTGGTTTTTAATCGCCTTTTCGTTTTGTAGTTCTATTGTGTTACGCTAAACTCATTTTCCTTTGAAGTTCTGTTTTTCTGCTATTTCCGACAAACAGCCATTCAATGTTTTAAACTTTAAAATTTCAGGTTAAATACACGATTTCATGTTCGCTCAATAAAAACAATTTGCAAATTTTACAGCGGCATGCGTATGTCTCCATGAATATCTAAAAAAAAGTGGTATAATAAAATTAAACGTTTTAAGTTTAATTTCATTATAGAGTGATATGACGCCTCTAATGCCGAATATTTAGTTTCCATCCTCTATGCGAGTTCGTTCTGGATTTATAACGTTAAGATAACTTTGTTACGACCAAGTGTAAGAGAAATGTTGGAATGATATTCTCTTTGTGCTTACAAACACATCACGTGCCTCGCCCTTGTAGACAGGTATGAGCTGGCAAGTCGACCTTTGTGACCACCTGGCATAACGGCAAGGAGCATGTGACTCGGAAAACATTTGAAGCCGGCTGTACATGTTTTCATCGGCTTCTATATTGCTGTGTTTTTTTTCATTTATAGGAAGAATACTTAATTCGTTTCTTATTTCTTCGTTTTTTATTTTATCCATAATTGTATATCCCTTAAATTACTCTTAGGTATCTCATTTTGGCTACATTAATTCTATTCCAATTCTTTTTTATCAACCATGCTTCATACCCATACATCGATGCTGGCACAATCATTATTTCGTCAAGTTTTAAATGTCTTTCTTTCCTTATCTTTCTTTTTAGTGTTCTTGCTAATGTACCACAAATCTACTGAAATATATTTACTATATTGTTTGTGTGAAATAATTCCAAATGTGAACATAGAGGAAGCAGAAAGGCCCCCTGGCATTATCAAGCTAAGATATAGAGAGCCTAGGCTGACTTCTTTTGTCTTATGCTATGAAGAAGAAAGTGAAAATAATTATAATTTAACGTCTTGATGTAAAGTATTGGTTATAAAGCATAAACTGAAAAAGAACAGTGAATTTGTTGTGATTCTTCAAGAGTGAACTATAATACAAGTAATAATTATTGTGATCGAGCTATCATGTGAGTTTTACCACAAAAATTGACTTTAAAATAAGTGTTGACTATGCCTAGTAATTCCTCCATTAGAGACGGAACACGCCATTGTTTAGCGGATTTTTCTTGTGAGTGATTTGTTGAAAAATAATGATTTACGAGTCTCAGTAAAACGTTTAAAGGTTCTTAAAAGTGAAGTAGATTATTTAATCTATCTGATGTATCTGTACCAGCCCTGAGATTAGTGATTATTAAAAGAATCTTGAGATTAGGCCGTGGTTATAATAATTAAAAATGTTCCAGTAATTAAATTTGTTTGTTCTGATGTAAGCATTATTGTTTAAAACAATTTTTGATCGGGCTGGGTTTACCACGGCATGCCATTATCTTCGTTTTATTTATTGAAATACTAAGTCCACATATTTTTAATATTTCTTCTAGTTCATCTAAACTTTTTTGTAAATTATCCTTATTTGTTTGTGTAATTATTACATCATCTGCAAATAGCAGTATATTTATATTGCAGTTGTTTTTAGTTTGATGCCTTTTGGTATTTTTCCCTTTGCTTCTTAGAGAATATCGTCCATACAAATATTGAAAATTAGTGGGGATAAACTGCATCATTTTTGAAAATTGTCTATTTCCAATTTTATTGTTAACTTTGTTTCTTCTCTTAAGAATTGTTCAAAGTTGATTTCTGTTTACTCTATTAAAAGCTTTATCTAGGTCTATAAAAGCCACGGATACCCATCTGTGTAAAAAGGCTAAAAATTTCAAAAATTGTCAAAAATGGATTTTTGTTTTATCAAATAGTTTAAATCTTCTGCTTTATTTTGATATGCTTTTTATAGCCTTACGGCCGTTTTAACTATGTCACGTGGCCGTCTTACTGATTGCCTGTAAGTGGTCGTGTCCATTTAAATCCACACAGTTCCATTATCCTTGCTATGACTTCAAACTTAGTTTACCCACGTTTTTATTTTTAACACTATTTGCTCTTTAAAATGCTCCACATGATGTACTTATGCATGAAATTTGGTGTATCTGCTTAAAAATAACATTAAAAAGAAATGATGAGATAATTTTTTCATAACGTGAATAACTACTGAGTAATTAAATATTAAAGTTTACATTTCGAAATTTAAACGAAAAAAATTATGAATTTAAACTTTAAAATTTATTTTTATCCAAACTAATAACAAGATTAAAAATTTATCTCATCAATTTGCTAAAATTTTATTACAGGACATAACTGAAAATTATTACGTTTTCCAAATCAAGATTGCATCATGGGGAAACCATTTATACAAATATTTTAAAAAATATAAATAAAATATTAATATGTTAGCAACTATTGTGACTAAATGTATGAAATTTAGCACAGTTACTCCTCACTATACAGTGATTGTTGTGTTAAAATTTCAAATCAATCCAATGAAAACTGTAGATTTTCAAAATTTCACAGATGGGTATCCTTACTCTATTAAAAGCTTTATATAGGTCTATAAAAGCCACGTGCGTTTCCAAATGAAACTCTCTTCTCGTTTCTAATACTTAGTTAATAGAGAACACATTGTCTATACAATGAAAATCTTTCTTTGTTGCCTAAATCTGGTGTATTGCCCTTCTATTCACAACGAAATGTACTTGTAATGAAATTAAATCTGTCAACGTTTACCTTGAATAACATAACGGGAGAAGAAATATAGTAATGATAGTTGTGGCCATCAGAAAGTAGTTTCTTGAACTATAATGAAAACATTACCAGGTCTCATATCTGCTTATAAAAAGGTTGGTACAGAAGTGGGGCACATAAGAGCTAGTGGCCTGATTTAGATATGAAACTCGTTATGCAATACGTTGCCCAGAGCAATGCTTAATGTTTTGGTGCTTTAGTTTTCAAATATTCCAGATGATATACTTCAAGAAGGTAAACTAACAATGTGCTGAGGGAAGAAACTTCATATATACTTCATCAATACTTCTACCATTATTCCTCGATACTCCATACTTGATACCGATAATATAGTAGAACCCAGGTAACTCGACTCTCTGACTCCACATTCAATATACTTTGACATTGTTTTATTTATTATACAACCTACAGCACCCTCCCTCACAGTAGCGAAAGGGCCGACCTCATATTGACCTTAGATAACTGGTCACAATATCATTGTCACGAAATCAAAAGTTTGTCATAATACATAAGCATACATAGCACAAACACTTGGAAGGTTTGAAGATGTATGAAATGGAAATTAAATTGGTATTTGATTGTGTATGTTAAGTGCTGCTCTCGGCGCTAGGTGGCGTTTCGAAGGCCAAATTAAATTAAATTATTTTCTTGTTTAACGACACTGTCAATTGCCAGGATCACATCAGCGTCGCCGGTGTGCCGGAATTTTGTCTCGCAGGAGTTCTTTTTCATGCCAGTATATCTACTGACATGGAGCTGTCGTTTTTAAGCACACTTAAAAACCATCGGCCTGGGCCGGATTTGAACCCGCGACCTTGAAAGGCCATGTCCTCCGTCTGAGGGGGGGGGGGGGGAGGCTCAGTGCGACCGCGGTGTGCTGCCTGCTGGCGCCGGGATGAACAGATCTCAGCACTTGTTAGGGACTTCCGCGGGTCTGTGTGGCCTGTTTAGCTGCGACCCTGTGTGGCACCTTCGGTTCCCTCACTTCATCCCTGCCTCTTGGGGGTGGGGACACAATAGATCTGTGTATGTGCCGAAGTGAGCGAGGTGTCCCCTCTGTGTCTGTACCGTTTCACACACACAAAGACCTTTTTGTAAAAGTGTTGTTTAGATTCAAGGAGTCCCAAATTATTATTTATTTATGCCAACAAACTTACTGTTGGTGTTTTTAAACACACAAGTTTGTCACAATATCTCAGTGGCAGAGCAGCCGCCCGGTAAGCGGAAGGTCTGTGGTTCAAATCCCAGCTGTGGCATTGAATTTTTAAGTTCCAGTTCTACCTCTCAAACTTTGCCCACCCACGGCTTGTGTGTTTAAAAACACCAACGGTAAGTTTGTTGGCATAAATAAATAATAATTACCATCTGAAGGTTATTTAATCCTGGGATATAAAGTACTTACAATAGTAAGTCACCATTGGGGTAATTTGTCTCTGATGTGAGACTGCCTTTGTGGTTTACCAGGAGAAATACGAACTGGTTTGAGAATTCAATGCCATTCTGACAGTTTGTCACAATAGCTCAGCGGTAGAGCAGCCGCCTGGTAAGCGGAAGGTCTGTGGTACAAATCCCAGTTGTGGCATTGAATTTTTAAGTTCCAGTTCTACCTCTCAGAGTCCCAAATTATTTATTTCTAGTAAAATCTTGTTATAGAGTTTTTGAATGGAAAGCAACACTTCCTGTACCTGATATAGATAAGTAGTAGAGAAAGTAAAATTACTTAGATTTTCTCGACAATGTGCAAAAGATAGATAAGTTAAGAGGAGGTGTTCTTAAATTAGGTTAGAGCATTCCAATACTGCTCCACTGAAACCAGAATATGAACTTTCTTTTACATAGTAAGTAGGTATTTGAACAAGTTTTACATAAGAGGCAGTAAACAAGTTGTAGTAGGCAGTGGGTATCAATTCATCTTGCAAGTGAAGCGCAGGGGTTTGGGTACAGCCTGGGGCAAGGACGTTGGTAACGCTCGAGAAAGTGAGTGAGCTAGCTAGCTGGCCAGCTAGCCTAGCTCTCTGCAGTAATCAGATCAGGCACCAACAACTCGGAAGTGTAGACTCATTATCGCAGCCAAGTATGTTACCTCTACAGACTAGAGGCCAAGCTTACGTAACTCTTAACACCTCCTGGCATTTTAACAGAGCTGTCTCGCAACACACTTCTTGTTCAGCTTTATCCAAAACTTCTTTATTACTTCTACTGTTACTATGTTGGTCAGGTGGCGCTGCGGTTGCGTGTCCGACTCGCATTCTGAGGGCACGGTTCTATCCCCAGCGACCGCCCACTGAGACTAATGGGTTTTTCACAGTTTCCCAAGATAGCAGAAAATCGTTGGCTTATCCGGGCTTGTGGGCCAGGCGTTTCGTTCGAAGCTGCGTCGATCATCCTCAGGGGTGTGACCGTAGCACTCTGCTACTCTCGGCGGCGACTGATACGCAGCCGTGTGTGGGCGTATGACGGTTGGTCTGGTCTTTGTTTTTTGGTTCAGCTGCTGCGTGGGATGGGTTAAAGTGGCGGCTGCTTCCATTGTTGTCGATGCCCTGGCATTTATTGTAGCTGAAGCTGGTGTATGATCTTGAGTTTATCTCCGGCCAGGTTTTCTGCGTGCTTTGCATAATGCTGGATGCCAAGCGCTTTGTTTCTTCCTTCCTATTGAAGTTCTCTATGACTTAACGACTTAACCGGACGTAATAATGAACTGTGGAAGACAGGATAGCTGTGTCTGAATACTGTATAATGTGTTCCCCTGCGCTAGTAATGCGTGTTCTGCGAGTTCAGACTTTTCTATCTGTCCCACACGGCAACACCTTTTGTGTTCTGTAATGCTTGTGTTTACTGTACTTTGTGTAGTCCATATATAGACAGCGACACGAGCACGGAATTCTGTAAACACCCGCAGAAGAGAGCGGTTCTTTTGGATTTGTTGTGTGGGATTGTAGATAGCGTGGATGTCGTGTTTTCTCAGAACTTTTCGGAATTCGATCAGTAATACCGTTGATGTATGGATCAATGGAAGCAGCCCCCACTTTACCCTCCCCCCCCCCCCCCACACACACATATATATAGTACCTGGGTGACCGAGCTTCGCTCGGCGTTTCTCGCCTCTGTTTTTGTGGGAGAAGATACTTATTTAGATTAATCTGAAAGGCAAAACGTTAACTAATTCCGAGATACAAGAGATATAGAAATACATACAAATATTTCATAAATACCATCATTTCAACCGTAAAACGTCCACTGCTGACACAGGCTTCCCCCATAGATATCCACCTACTTTGAGGTTTTCGTCGAGCATTTGTTCCACTTTGGAGTTCAGTTCTTTGCTGCTGCGATTGACTCCAGGGCGTTAACACGTTGGCCAAGGTCCTTCATACTTCCGTCGAGTTCTTCCATGGCTTCCTTAACCCCGGCCAGTCGCTCGTTAGTATTCTTCGATAGACCTGTCTTCATATTGGAATTCCCGTCTTCATCTTTCCCGTTTTGGAGTTTACATTTTCAATTTGGCTTCCATTTTTGTTTTCATTTTGTCCATTTTTGTTCACAGATTTTCTATTCCGTAGTTTACATTTTTCCAATTCGGTTTTCATATTTATTTCCTCTGCCGCAATCCGGAATTCATTTCATTTCCCATTATGTCCATCTTGGCTAACATTTATTTCATCAACTGTTCCATATCGTGCTTTTCGGCGCACTCCTGACACCAATTGTGATTACTTTTTTAACTATTTCTTTATTTTTTATTAAAACACCGGAGCGACCCTAAGCAAAAGCACTGTTGAACAATAATAAATACTACAGGAAGAAAGGAGTAGAGCAAACACTCTTAATGTAATATGCAACATTTCTATTTCAAACACACAGAAAATTGTGTGACTTATTTGCAGAAGAGTGAGTAGAGAAACCACTGTCAATGTAATATGCAGCACTTTTATTTCAAACATACAGAAAATTGTATGACTTATTTGCAGAAGAGTAGAGAAAAAATGTGAATGTGTGACAAAGTGAGAGGAGAAATCAGTGTGAATGTAATAGCATTTTTATTTCAAACATACAGAACATGGTATGACTTATTTTAAAAGTGGAGATAAAAATGTTTTTTTTTTATGAAATATCACGTTTTTTATGGAAATTTGTTTATAGAATTGTGAGTAGAGAAAGAGATGTGAATGTGTTACCCAAAAGTGAGTAGAGAAAACACTGTGAATGTAGGTAATATGTATGTATACAAAAATTTAGCCAAATCTATAGAGTCGTTTCTGAAATATCGGGAATATATCGAACAAGAATTGCTCTGTAGAAGCGCGAATAAAAAAATGTTATTTTGTGTGTGTGTGTGTGTGTGTGTGTGTGTGTGTGTGTGTGTGTGTGTGTGTGTGTGTGTGTGTGTCTGTGTGTGTGTGTTTGTGTGTGCGTGTGTGTGTAAACTACTTTATTTGCTTTTTGTTTATTCATAGTATCACTTTTAATAAAACTAGTTTTTGCCTGTTTGGACACGTGACGAAGCTGCCATCTACCCGTCAAGTATAGAAACAGAGCTACAGTTGCTTAACACTAAGGCCTCTGTGGGCAAATCGGCACGCAGTTAAAGCGATGTAATATAAATAATGAAAAAAGAATATTTGTTGCATACCTTATCAGTATGAAGGCTTTTTCCACTACGGGCTGTGATGTTTTGTCTTTTTCCTTTCACTTTTAATAACGCTATACCTACGCAATACATGAACAATAACCACAACATTACGCAGTATCGATGATAAAAGTCACGCACGCACGCACGCACAGATGTGATATCGTTTTAGAAATTATAGGTTCAGGATTTACCATTAATGGGAATGTATTTACATCTGTGAAAAGAGAAAACGTAGGACTTTGACCTTAAAATACATCCATTTTCTGCCTTCCAACAGAGCTGCAACTATTCCCTAATACTCACAAACAGTGATGGAACCATATTTGATGTGTTGCACTCACATGACTTTCTCTACTCCTGCACTACCTATTCTTACAAAGTCCTATTCCTCTATCTACTTCATGTTAATTCAGATAAACATTAGAAATTATCTTGTTGCTCATTTTCTTGTATATGCAAGAGGAATATGGCAGGCTTTAAGCGATAGTCAATTGTTTTAAGAGTGGTCGCTATATGATGACTTTGAAATGCTGTTCTCTTTGCATGCCCAAGAGATAAAAAAGTTAATAACGGCCTCCCATTTGAGAACATCTATAAGTACTGCAAAATTTCTACAAATAACAAGGAATATCTTCGAAATGATTTACTTCACAAAAAAGGATCATTTAACATAAATTGTATGTTTTAACGACCTGTACATTTTTGTAAAGTAAGACTTGGTCTATCTCTTACGGTTTACCAGTTACGCAAAAGTTATCAAGAGTAAATAGGACTAAATGGGCTATAAGCAGAAAATTCGAACTACACATTTCATTTTCCATAAAAATATCCTAAACATTTCATTTTAATCAAAATCTTTAGAGATATCTTTGAAAACTTTTCGAAAAATGTTCCATGCAAAGGGTAGTTTAGGGTGGAAGAACTTTCTTTAAAATCTTTATATCGCATGCTTCAATAATATTAAATTTAAGGGACACTGGGAGTGAAATTTTGGTCAAAATTGTCAAAAAGTCGAAACTTGTTTTTTTTACCTTAAAATGTTCCTGGAACACCTGTGTATTTGGATCAGCTAACATTTTTCATATCCCCCACTCCATGTAGTCATTACGGCCCAGCGCTCTTCCCTTAACGTACACAGGATGCTCCTATATAAAAGCCGGTTTTTCTCAAAACTACATTTCTGCACATTCCAAAAGAAGGTCGCGCCTGAGTTTTGCTTCATATTCAATGAAAACTTCCAAAAGTATTCATAAATAGCAGCTAAACAAAACTATGATTAAATATTGATGTTATCATTAACATGAATTCCAAAAACTTTTTTTTTCTATCAAATAAATCAATAATTTTTAAGATTACATGTTCTTTGTTATTAAAAAAATATGTACAGCATAATCAGCAAACGTATTTGAAATATCTCTTCATACAATTGTTACCCATGTTTTGGAGCACCAGTTCTGTCAATATAAATGAATTTTGAAAAGTCAATAGACGCGAGCTACATTTTGAAAATGTGCCTATTAAATTCTCAAAATAATTTATATATCATAAACGAATTATCCAATTTTAATGGAATTTGGTGTACCTCCTATTATCATATAAATAGAAACACAGTAAAAATGTCAGAAAAATCTATCAAGAAATGTGGAACTTTCAAATTTCACTCCCAGTGTCCCTTAAATACCAACATTGGTTTTTAACCGACTTTTCGTTTTTAAGTTATGTTCTTCAGAGACGGACACATACACAGGCACAGACATACACACACCATGGACCTTTCTTTAAAAAAAATATTCAGGGGGCCTCAAAACATGCTTCCGATGAAATCTAGACATCGAAGTTTTGGGTCGAATACAATACTACCCCTAGTTACTGTAAGTAGCAGAGAACATGAAAAGCTAGTAGGGTAGGGTGACAAAACGGAGGGGGATACCTCGCATGCCTTGACCTACGTAGATTCTTTGTGCCCTAACTTCCCCCAGGAGGAAGGGATGAAGTGAGGGAACAGCAGGAGGCTACGGGGTTGCAGGCAGATGAGTCAGACAGGTGCCCAGAAGTCCCTAACAGGTGCTGAGATCTCTCAATTCTGGTGCCATTAATAGCGATAAACATTTGTAGAAATTATCTAATTGCATATTCCCTTTTAGCTACAATGGGAATAAGCCAATACAGTACGCTCAAGTGACAGTCAAGTCTTTAAAGACCTGGTCGATATATGATGGTTTTGAAATTCTGTTCTCTTTGTACGGAAGAGAGGGAGAGAGACAAAGAGAGAGAGAGAGAGAGAATAATACCCATCTGAGAAAAGTATAAGCATTTTAATACCAATCGGGAGACCAGAGTTCGATTCCTGGTACGAACGTGAGGATTTCTCCTGCTGGAAGACCTGGTCCGGAGTGCATTCAGTCTCAAAATGAGAAGTTCCTTGATTTAAAAGTGGGAGTCCTTGTTTGCGAAGACCGCGTAACCGACTGGGAGGGACCGGGGTGCTGACCACGTCCCACCCCCAGTACTGCACCCCACTCATGACGCCTGTGTGCTTTAATCACATCCACATTTTTATGTAGTAAGATTTTGTCTATCTCTTACGGCAGGGGAAGACAACTTCGGGCCGTGTGACGTATTTAAACGAAGAGCCAGCTTGTACGTTCGTGTGACGTCAGGCGAGAGCGGTGTATTGCTATGCAGCCTAGATCAGCGGCGCATGTGTTCAGTTCCCCGTGTTTCACACTAGTTTGAGACCAGGCTTGAAGATGTAGAAACATTGTCAACTACGTTTCAGATCTTTGCGACCCCGTATTCACTGGACGTTAACAATGTTTCTAGCAGGTAGTAAATTGAATTGATAAATTTACAGTGCAACGATTTGCTGAAGGACAAATATAAATACAAGGAAGTCTTGGCTAATTGTTATAATAATGTTTCTCAAACCAGATTTCTGAGGTTATATGCCCTTGTTGCGCGGATATTATGTATGTTTGGTTCCACGCATGTGTGCGAACAATTCTTTTCTGTTATGAACCTTTCTAAGTCAAAATCCCGAAGCACAGTGTCAGATCAAAATCTAACATGCAGTCTTTGGTTACAAATGTGCCGTACATTACGCCCTAACATTGACAAACTAGTTAAAGAAAAGCGAAACGGCAAATGTCGGAAAATGTCCACCTAATTGTTCTGTATAGCTCTCGTCTAGCTCAGGCAAAATAGTTATAATTTCTGTTCTATTAGCGTTATAACATAACTGTTCACACAAACTAGAATTTATATATATGGCATAAAGCCGAAATGTAATTATTTATAATCTGTGACTATTCCGTAATTGAAACAATCAGCATTAAAACTGCGATGTCCCGCACGCCTTTCCTCTTGCCCGCTGTGACGTCACACGTATCAACTGGCTTTCGGTGGGAGCAAGTGAGCTGAGTGAGCTGACGTCACAGCAGCTTTACCTGTCTTCCCCTGTCTGACGGTTTACCAGTTATGCAAACGTCATCCAGAATGAAGAGGATCTCTCAGTCAATGAGTATGAGTACATTTCCTTTGTTATGAAAATATCTTAAACATGTACCAGTAAATTGGCCTCAGAAAATTGCAACTTCTTTCGTTTAACATAAATAATTGGTACAATAATGAGCAGAGAAATTTATGTGGGTACAAATCATCCAATTCTTGCACAATAAATAGGGTAATATAAAAATAAATTGTAGAAATTTTCCTAAAGCTGTTTCTGTAAAACATGAATTTTATATGCTAATATTTTTTAAAATTCACCATGTGGAGCATTTTTATTGGAACAATAAATTTGAAAAATAACAAATAATATTTAAATAATCATGCAGAGTAGAATTTAGAGGGTGCAGAAATTACTGGATTAAATTTACATAAAATACTTATCTTATTGGAGATTTTCCAAAATTCACAGACACATTATCTTAACACGAGATAAAAATAAATATTAGTTTATTCTGAAGCGACAATGTTCACGTGAGTAAAATTGGAAAGCGCTCGCTGCCATACAACGAAAGTTGTCCGTTGTGTGTATTGCCATTTAGATTTAGCAGCGATCGCCCCTGGCTGTGTTGACTCAGATGTTATCTACCAGTGGAATCAGGCTTCTAAAATCTCTTGAATTTCCTGATAACAAACACGCATTCCTTTCGTTAGAGCTTTATTACTGGTTTTATTCTTTTCCTAGTGCATTCCGGCACTTGAATATCTACAGAACTATTTTCACACCTTCCTTGACCTTGTGGGAGTGAGTGTAATTCAAAAACGTTCAGCAACTCTAGCATTGTAATTTATTGTATAAGGTGAAATTGTGTGACCTATGACAACTTGCGGAGCGGGGCCTAACACCTCGACCGAAATGTGATCTTTGGTGCATGAAGGGAAAAAATCTGATGTGTTGCACTCACATGACTTTCTCTACTCTTGTACTAACCATCCTTACAAACTCTTATTCCTATATCTTCGTCTTAGTTGAGATAAACATTTGTACAAATTATCATATTGCTTATTTCCTTGTAGGTACAAGGGGAATGTTAGAATACAGTAGGCTTTGTGCCATAGCCCACTTAACATATAAAAAATGAACAACGATGATCCATTTCACAAAAGTTCTAAGTTTTCCGAAACTCACACACATAACAAGGAATATCTCTGAAATGGTTCACCCTACAAGAAAATTTATTGAGACATAAATTGTGTATTTTAGCAAGATCTACATTTTTTATACAGTAAGATTTCGTCTATCTCTAACGGTTTACCAGTTATGCAAAAGTCGTCCAGAGTAAATACGACTACAGGGGCTATAGCCAGAAAATTCAACATAAACATTTCATTTGTCATAAAAATATCTCAAACATATGACATTTTAATCAAAATCGTTAGTCATTTTCAAGAAAATCAAAATTTTCGAAAAATTTTCCATGTAAAGGGTAGTTTAGAGTGCGGCTATTTTCTTCAAAATCTTCGTGTCTCATCCTTGAAAGACATTAAACTTAAATACCAACTTTGGTTTTTAACCGACTTTTCGTTTTTGAGTTATGCTGTTCACACAGACACACAGACACACACACGGACCTTTTTCTAAAAATCCTTTTTTGGATTCAGGGGGCCTCAAAACATATATCTCCGGTGAAATCTCAACATCGAATTTCTGGGTGGAATACAATACTTTCCCTACTTACGAGTAGAGAAAGTAAAAACGTAGATCTCATTAACACACAATTTATGTCAAATATTTCGTTTTTCTTTGAGTGAACCATCTGCAACATATTCTTTATTATTTGTTTGAATTTGCCAATAAAAAAGCCCATTAAGGGCCAAGATAAGCCACGTGGCCACTGCGTACCCACCTCTGCCCACTAAAGGTGCCATGAGGGGGGTGCAGTAGTGGAGGGCGGGACGTGGTCAGAGCACAAAGCCCTCCTGGTGAGTTATGCGGCTTTCACGACCTGCGGTTGCTACTTCTTCATCGAGTAGGCCCTTCGGGACCTACGTAGGCTGAGTGCACCCCGTGCCAGACCTCCCAGCGGGGGAAAATCCCCATGCTGGTAGCGGGGGTCGAACTGGGGTCGTCCGCGCTACGGAGGCGGTCTGAATTTGCCAATAGTATACTTTTTTTCAAACAGGTGTATATATTGTTTTATCTCTTGGCCTTGCAGAGAGTTCAAAATTTCAAAGGCATCGCATAACAACCAGCTCTCAAAACATTTCACTATCGCTTAAAGTCTACTGTATTCTCATATATGCCTTGTACCTTGACGCAAACGTTCCTCTCCGTCGAAGACGTCTACTTTAAGACCTATAAGATCTCGTGTTTGGTGTCCGGACTAGCTCTAGCAAGAGGTCCTAATCTGCAGGGTGTGCGTGAGTTATGGTAGGAATGGAACCAAACGAAGAATTAACCAACATTTAACTTTATTTGTAAACTTCCAGATTTGTAGAGAACTGCCGACGATATTTAAATAGAATGTAACTTTGTAACTTCAACTACAACGTTATAACACTTTAACTTTGTCACCTTTAGCAACCGCCGAATTATGTATACGCGCTAGCTTACGTACAACTCAGAAATTGCACGTGTACTCTCGGCTCGATTCAAGACGAGTGTGTCTTGCGTTGCATTTGTTTTTGCGCGAGCAACACGAAGGGAGCGATTTCCATTGGCTAACTTTAGAGCACGTTATGGTAAGATAGGAATCAGCCCGCTGAATCACTAAGGCTGAGTACAAACAATTGTAACCTTATCACTCATTTAAATCTGCCTAGGCTTCCATTCTTGAGACTTTAATCTATTTAGCTTTATTACGTCTTCCCCTTAACTATTGACTAGAATCTCCTTTTGTTTCTTTCTATTATCAAATATATATTGACATTATAATTTCGGTTTCAACCTATAATAAAATCAGCAATAAGATACTTCCTGAAAATGCTTTTGTCTATTAAAATGTAGTAGATAGAGAAATAAGCACTTGCAAGAATCCTGTGTATAAGAGTGAGTATAGCTCTACATATATTTACGAAGTTTCTCCAAACTGAACTATATTAAAAGTCTGTAACGCAATATGTTACGGGACGATCACTTGGTGTATCTTCTAAGGCTATGCACTTCAACTGTTCTCCCGTCACTTCCTACTGCGGGTATGTTCACAACAGATCTGTATAGGTCGCGATGCATGAAGTGTTGACCCTTTACCCTTTGCTTTTGGTGTGCTATTGGGAAATGACGGTCTACAAGAGAAACGGAAGTTTCATACTGAGCCAATTAAGAGCTCTTTCGAAATATACAGCGGTTAGAACTCCTTTAATAACGTAGGTACGTGTGACTCGCTACTTGACAGGTACTTGTTAAATTAAAATTATAATCCCACGATATCACAAGTGCAGCCTGTATAGTAAGTGCTAGGTACGGACATACCATCTCTCTCTCACATTCTAGGAAAGTCAGCCATAACCTTCCATTTAGTTAATAATGTTTTAACTATGGTGAAACGACCAGCCTCGAAACACACCTTCTTCTTCTTAGAGTTAACTGTAACCACTTAATGGGGAATAAATAATCATACATATCTATAGCAGGGTAAAAAATCATTGTGCTACTTTGCTTTCTCGCTTCTTATGAAAGCTTCTTGTTCTAGAAGATAAACAGAGGTTATAGAGGAAATAGAAAACATCAGGTAGGAAAAGTATCTAAAGCGCGTTCCACCCTTAGAAGACAGTACACATTAAATGGAGAGCAGTGTTGCAACATGTACTAGTTGCGAATCTTTCTCCGCGCGCGATCCCGAGGTGGCCGAGTCCTGTACTTAGTCCTTCAATTGCTGCTTGACGAGATGGGCACTTTTAACTTTCCTATCCCTCCATGCCTTTGTTACTGTATGACCTAAATTTACAAATGACTCGTCTGTATAAACAACTGATTTCCCCTGGTCCCTAAATCTTTTACGTCTTTTAGATATTTATGTCGCCATCTGATGATATCGATATCGTCTCTTTCTATTAATATGCACTTGTTACCCCTTCTTTCATATTCGAACCCCAAATCATATAAGAACCGACTAAGAGTGGCCCTTGAGAAATTTGGTTCGGTCTCATCACTGTTGAATAGTGACAAAATTATATTCAGTGTGGGCTGAATATTTGCAAACAGTAAAGAATGAACAATTCGCCGCACTCCACATGGCACTATTCAATCATATTGCGTTAACCTAGCGTTTTGTGTAGTCCCGCCCTTTTTGCTTTCTTTTTCGATGGCGTTCTTAGAGGTCCTTTCATTACTTCCTTTTTAATCCTATACACTACTGCTTCTGAACACCCGATAGCCTTAGCTGTTTCTTTTACTGCCTTACACGCATTTTACTTCAAAAATAATCTAACACATTCATAATTATTTGGCGTTCCTTACTTCTTATTTTAGCAATATATCGTCTCTTTCTAGCTTCCCCTTCCATAACTACAAATGTTTACAAAATATTAAACAAATAACGCAATAACAGCTCAAAGTTACACACCGACTTCTTTCGAACTAATGCTAGTGCTGCTCCTTATACTATCTTCTGTGTCAGGCCTGGCGCGAGAATACGCTGAATAGATGAATACCTTTTGTTTGCCTTACTGGATAAAAGAAAGAGGTTACTGCCTTTTGGTTTATTTTAAAAACTTTCTCCAACCTTCCTCAACATTTGTTCTCGCTGGTTCCCTGATGTAAACTCAATAACAAAAAAGTTTCACACTGCGTAACTTTTGCAGTGCGCAGATATAAAATTTTCAGAAAACATTTTATTTAAAAAATTATAACACTTAACTGAGTAAACATAGAGAATTCAAAGTAGGCAGGTAGTAGCACTATGGTTTACTCTACCTATGAAAAAAATACAGTTGCATTCTAGCAGTTAGTTTGTTAGTTAGTGCGTGATGAGTATAGAAACAGCAAATATCGGACTTCTATTGAAAAAAAAACGTTTTCTGAAGAAATTTGGGCCTATAGAAATGTATAATGACTCTGAAAAGGATATAAACTAATAGAGAAAAAAATTCTGTATAGGATAATGTGTTCAAACCTGAAATTTATAACAGCTAAATATTTATACCATGCTATTAGGAACCTGGCAACAGTGCGAGGGTAGAAAAGGACGCGGCTAATGGCAACTTGTATGCGCTAGATAGAGACAGAGATGTCCCATTTAACTCCATACTGTCTTCTAAGAGTGGAACGCTATATAGTTATATACAACCCATTCTTATGAAAGCTTCTTTTTCTAGAAGATAAACAAGGCATTTTCCTTGAGGTTATATAGGAAATAGAAAACAGTCTCAGGTAGGAAACGTATCTAGATTTATGTGATAAACTAGGGCGAGAACAGGACTCAGAAACTTGAAAGATACAAGTCATGAAGAAGACAGAGAAATTGCGAATGTGCGGTGAAGTGAATGTGGATTTTCACTATGATACTGTAGTCAAACAAAGCTATGTTGGGAACAAATATGACAACAACAATGGGAAAACTTAATGGGGAAATACAAATGAGAAAGATTCTGGCTGTAAAAGGAGAAAAGCTAAGGGAAATTATTTTGATAGGATCAGAGGGAAATGGGTAAGAACGATCACGGTCGGTGATGCGGTATTTACGTAGAGGTGTCTTCTCAGAATGACTCTGGGCCGGCTGAGGCGGTACGGCTGGTGGAAGGTGCCTAGCAACTGAACCTTCACCGATGATGTCCACCGCAGTTGTGGACGAAACGTTACTCCAGCAGACCACGGCAAATCAGCCTGGAAGTTTCTTCGGCCGTGAAAGCCTACGCTTACTCAGTAGTCGGAAATGATGTTCCGCTTGCATCATCGACTTAGCCTTGAGTGGGTGTACTCTACCCTGTTGAGTCTTCAGTAGATCATGCACCATACATACAGTGGGGTGACAGAACTACTCCTTGGGGACAACCGTGGGGCATTGAGGCCCAAACCACCTGTCGACCAGACCGACTCTTCCATTCTCCAGACATTTGCTCATGAAAACACCAACACACTTAAGCTCCTTACACACAGTCAAATTTTTACAAGAGTTTCCAAAAGTTGGCATGACTTCATAACTTTTCTTGCCAAATTGCTCCAATACTTTCTTGAAAGCAAATACCTACTGACATGCTCGAAACGGTCATAGATTTGACAATATTTTATGGGTTTGGCAAAAGGGAGTATTTACAGTGCGTCACGAAATCTACGAGAAGGCTGAGAGTAAACAAAAAAAGTCACCTCCACAAGGAATATCGTATGCGAGCTGATGAGGTTATACGAAAGCTGGCCATGTCTGTATACGTTGTGAGTTCCGTGAATTGCAAGATGAAAAACAAAAGCCCATACGAAGAAATTGCTAGCAGATTTCCGAGGCACATTAATGCAACGTTATATACTAACCTATAAATTTGTATTATTTTCATTGTATTGGTTAACAGTAATCTGATTTCAGATGCCAAAATACGTTCAAGAAAATGTAATTACTAAAGAACAATACTTCATATGTCATACCATGATGCTAATAGTCAATTATTTAGCACATGATATAAAGTATCAATCAGTTTTGAAGGGCCTCACATTGGGAAAAGACAGTGTGCAAATTCACATTTATTATCTACGTCGTCAAGTCTTGCTAGGTCTTGTCAAGTCTTATCCAATGTTCTCAAATATTAAAAAAAAAAAAAATTACAGTTTTCTTCGTAAAGTCTTGAACTAAAAAGCGAGTTTGATCATGCACAAGAGGTTTCGTGGGACGGGAAACAGAAGGGACCCACGTCCGGGAAAGTACGGTTTGAGATCAGCTATTGGATTGGTAGAGGGGGACCAGTTCCATAGCCACCACGCTCATCAATACCTTCTATGCAGCACAATATTGTGTACAACATTCCTGTAACATTAGAGGAAGAATGATAGAAACTCTTACCTACTGCCACAGCAACTGCCACAGCTTTTAAGCCTACCTGAAACAAGGGAAAGGAAATCCGTATTAAGGGACACTGGGAGTGAAATTTTGGTCAAAATTGTCAAAAAGTCGAAAATTGTTTTTTTACCTTAAAATATTCCTGAAACACCTGTGCATTTGGATCAGCTAACATTTTTCATATCCCCCACTCCATGTGGTCATTACGGCCCTTTCAAATAGCGTCCTTCCCTTAAGGATACCCATCCGTGAAATTTTGAAAATCTAGTTTTCATTGGATTGATTTGAAATTTTAACACAACAATCACTGTATAGTGAGGAGTAACTGTGCCAAATTTCATACATTTAGTCAGATTAGTTGCCAACATATTAATATTTTATTATATTTTTTTTAATATTTGTATAAATGGTTCCCCATGATGCAATTTTGATTTGAAAAACATAATAATTTTCAGTTATGTCCTGTAATAGAATGTTAGCAAATTGATAAGATAATTTTTTAATCTTGTTATTAGTTTGGATAAAAGTAAATTTTAAAGTTTAAATTCATAATTTTTTTCGTTTAAATTTCGAAATGTAAACTTTAATATTTAATTACTCAGCAGTTATTCAGTTATGAAAAAAATTATCTCATCAGTTCTTTTTAATTTTATTTCTAAGAAGGTACACCAAATTTCATGTATAAGTACTGAAAATTGCGTCGTGTGGAGCATTTTAAAGAGCAAATAGTGTTAACAATAAAAACATGGAAAAACTAAGTTTGAAGTCATAGCAAGGATAATGGAACTGTATTGATTTAAATGGACACGACCACTTACAGGCAATCAGTTAGACGGCCACGTGACATAGATAAAAAGGCCGTAAGGCTATAAAAAGCATACCAAAATAAAGCAGAAGGTTTATACTATTTGATAAAACAAAACTCCATTTTTGGCAATTTTTGAAATTTTTAACCTTTTTACACAGATGTCTAACGTACACAGGATGCTCCTATATAAAAACCTGTTTTTCTCAAAACTACATTTCTGCACATTCCAAAAGAAGGTCGCGCCTGAGTTTTGCTTCAAATTCAATGAAAATTTCCAAAAGTATTCATAAATAGCAGATAAAAAACTATGATTCAATATTGATGTTATCATTAACATGAATTCCAAAAACTTTTTTTTGTATGAAAAAAATCAATAATTTTTAAGATTAAACTTTCTTTGTTATTAAAAAAATACATACAGCATAATCAGCATAAGTATTTGAAATATCTCTTCATACAATTGTTACCCATGTTTTAGAGCACCAGTTCTGCCAATATAAATGAATTTTGAAAAGTCAATAGACGCGAGCTACATTTTGAAAATGTGCCTATTAAATTCATAAAATAATTTATATATCCTAAACGAATTATCCAATTTTAATGGAATTTGGTGTACCTCCTATTCTCATATAAATACAAACACAGTAAAAATGTCAGAAAAATCTATCAAGAAATGTGGAACTTACAAATTTCACTCCCGGTATCCCTTAAGAGAGAAACCACCTCAGCATTCATCTTGCCAACCAGGGAAACCCACAAAAACCTCATGGCCGACCCCAGAAGTTCAACTTTTGCAGGTCGTGCGTCTGGTTAAGAACACAAAAGACGCAGATCATGGTGTAGAGGTATTGCATAAGTAAAACACCTTCCAGAAATATGCACGTTCCAAAAATTTGTGAAAGTACTTTCCTGACTAACCTCGATATAAACCCATCACTTTGTTACAAGAAAGAATGCACAAAAAAGGCTACGGTTATTTGAGTAACAGAATAATGTAGCATATCCGAACACAGTGTCACGATTCCAACAGAGTTCATATTGTTAAACAGCGCCGAACGTGTCTTCTGCATCAGCTGTGCTCATTGTGCTCCCCAGGCAAACCCTTCCTACGTAGGTAATTACACAAATATGGTAACACAAGAGAGCAGCTCTTTGTAAAGAGGTCAGCTCGAAATTTCACATTAAGAGAAAACATACACTGCCATCTATGTTATTACTAGGGCTAGGAAGTTCATGCGTTTGCATGTTTTTTCATAGGGGTTAAAAATGTATGCTTCTACATTATGTGCACGAATTTTGGAATTTTCAGTTATTTGGACATGATTTTATGATGCATATAACTGCATATTTTCTTGATTTTTGATAAATGCATATTATTTCAATACTATAGCCCCTATATTGCATATTTTAATGACTTTTATGGTTTTTTATTACTTTTTTCTATCTGGATAATATTTTTCATATTGGCAGTATTGCACATGGTGATGCAATTCACGAAGATTTCAATACTTTAGCCCCTTTACTGCATATTTTAATGATTTTTATGTTTTTTTTTATTTTTTCACCTGTATAATATTTTTCATATTGGTAGCATTTCTGAGACAATGGTTCTTTCCCATTGGTAGATAGATTTGTGTCCAGTACGAAGATAATTTTTGTTAAATCTCCTAAAAGAGTTAAGTTGTTTAGATCAACAGCACCTAATATCCGACTTCCTCCTGCACCAGTGTTAACTCGAGGGGGAACATGGGTCGATGCAGTTTTATATTATGCTGGGCACATAGAAATAGTCGAAGAGGTTGTTAATTCATTGGACTCGAAAGATGCTTCATCAATAGAAACTGTGCAAAATATTCTGTGAGGCACTGGGTTAAAAGAGGATCTTGGTTTCATATCTGCCCATTTTTCTATCTTACCAACAGTCATAACGGCCTTGGAAGCTGTAGGATCTCCTTTGCATGAATCACTTACTGTCTTTGAAAAAACAATATGTGATCTAAGTTCGGTTCCTGGTAGCATAGGACAAAAAGTGAAAGAGAAGGTGAATTATGTAATGTCAAAAAATTCTGGTTATAAACAGATGTGCGGTATTCGAGACATCCTGGAAAGAAAACCATCTGTCACACCAAGAGACTTGACTCTCTCTGTGAAGCAGTTAACATCATTTAAATATGCCCCGATAACATCTTGTGACTTCGAGAGACGTTTTTCACGTTACAAAAGTGTTTTGCGAGACAACAGACGATGCTTTACAGTTGAAAATGTGTGCAAAGTGTTGGTTGTGAACTGCAATTTAGCAGTTAATACCAGCAGCGGGACTACTTCTGCTTCAACCTCTAAGGAATAAGGTAACTTTATTTATTACTTATAGTAACTCGTCTTGTCTACTGCAAAGGGACATCAATTGTTTTAGTGAAATAGTGCATATTTCTTGGCATATTTTCAAGTTTTTAAGAGCATATTTGCATGCATATTTCAGTGTTTTTTAGGGCATGAACTTCCGAGCCCTAGTTATTACTCAGGTCCGTAGTAAACTACACAGACCTAAATCTGATACGTTATATGCACATGACTCTTCCTGTAGTTCAAAAGCTCGTGACTTCATTATTTTATAAAAATGCCCCAACACAGGTAGGAACGATGGGCTGCTAGGAATTTTGGATCATCGCGGTTTTGGCGAGTAACAGGTAGCAAAAATCTGGTGTGTTGCATTCACATGACTTTCTCTACTCTTGTACTATATCTTCTTCGTGTTAGTTAAGATAAACATTCACAGAAATTATCTTATTGCTTATTTCCTTGTAGGTACAAGGGGAATATTAGAATACAGTAGGCTTTGTGCGATAGTCAAATCTTTTAAAGCTTTAAGATCCCGTTCTCTTTGCACACTTAACATAAAAAAATGAACGACGATGTTCCATTTCACGAAAGTTCTAAGTTTTGCGAAACTCACACACATATAAGGAATATCTCCGAAATGGTTCACCCTACAAGAAAATTTATTCCGACATAAATTGTGTATTTTAGCAAAATCTACATTTTTTGTATAGTATGATTTGGTCTATCTCTAATGATTTACCAGTTATGCAAAAGTCGTCCAGAGTAAATACGACTACAGGGGCTACAGCCAGAAAATTCAAGATATACATTTCATTTGTCATAAAAATATCTAAAAAATATGGCATTATAATCAAAATCATTAGGGCCATTTTCAAGAAAATCAAAATTGTCGAAATATTTTCCATGTAAAGGGTAGTTTAGGGTGGGGCTATTTTCTTCAAAATCTTCGTGTCGCATCCTTGAAAGACATTAAACTTAAATACTAAATTTGGTTTTTAACCGACTTTTCGTTTTTGAGTTATGCTGTCCACAGACTGATACACACACACACATGGACCTTTTTCTAAAATGCCTTTTTTTTTATTCAGGGGGTCTCAAAACATATATTTCCGGTGAAATCTCGAATCCAATTTTTGGGTGGAATACAATACTTCCTCTACTTACTATACGGGTAGAGAAAGTAAAAATTATTTTCTTGTGCCTTCAGAGGATATCTATTATACTTCAAAAGCAGATTTGGCATTTATCCAAATGACTTTATAGTTAACTCATAACAGACACACAGAGAGACCTGAAGTTTCCCTGAAAATTCTCTGGGGCTTTTGTTTTCGACTGCAGGATGCCTTAACACATGTATTTCCTGTGAAATTGCAGTGTCGAACAGAACTTGGAACAGAAGCCAATAAAATCAACTCTGGTTTGAGCGTCAGTTGACGAACTTTTAAAATTTTGTTGCGTAGTTTTACAAAATGGCAATTCGACGAATCCCACTCCTGACACCAGTGTGACAAATTAAAAACATCAGTCCGGTTACTTTTCTATCACCTTGTTGTCTTCTAAAATTTTACCACAAATACAGTTTTCTTCTCGTATATAACACAGTCTACAGTTTTTCCTGCTATCATAACTGACAAGTGTTCTTCTCATAACCTCGCTCTGTCCTTTTAGTGCCTTTCTTTACTTTCTCTGTCTCTCATACCCTACGACGTTATAATCGCTTGACGCACCATTCTTTCAACACACCGAAGTAACTCACGACGACACACGCACAGCCGGCTCACACTCACTGACACACTGACCGACTCATGACCGCAGCTCTAACTCTAAAACTAAAATCACTCTATCGCTGCCTCGTGTCCTTATACATGGGAGACGACGTCACACCGATCTTTCTCTAGGTTCACGCACACGCACCGGAAATGACTGCTAGAAGTCTCCAGAAGGAACTAGAAAAGTCCCTTTGTTTCTGCCGCTTCCGTTGTTGCACACAAAGTTCCGCGAAGCAACGTGACCTAGAACGGCGTTTCTTCCTTGCCGACCCGGCATGTGGTGTGAAGTAGCCCGACCCCGTCCGTTCAGTATTGTGCGCCGAGTCCGATGTCACAGTAATCTACTTCTTCTGCGAATCTGAACCACAATTTCTTTTCAGGTGTCTTATATTGATAATTATTTGCCTCATTAGAATGCAATGCCTAGACTGTTGAATTGTTGTGTTTGTTTTGCAGTAGCGGCTGGTGGTGAGAATGAAGGGCTGGTTCGATGCATTCCGGAGCGATGGCGGGCCGACCCTGTATAGTTACAGTAACCGGACGCCAGTCACCGGAGATGTGACAACACTGGCGCTCTATATCATCTTCTTTACTATATTCCTGGCCTTCCTGGTCATATTTCCTGGAGTTCGGAAAGAGGTAAGCACCTGCTATTTTACCTTAAGGATGTTATTATATGTTTCTGCAAAACCTCGACGCTCAGCTATTTGTGTGACAAATGGCAACACTGCGCAAGAAGTTTGCCATACTGCTATTGCATAAAGTTTACAAATATGAGCACAATTGTTGTTTCATGCAGTCAATTTTCATAGCCATTTCAACGAACTATTATAAGATCTTACGTTATAAAATAGCAAATAACCCTTAGCGGGCCGAGGCTTACCGCTCGGCTGCTGCGTCCCCCACCTCTGCCAACTACAGGCGTCATGAGTGGTGTGCAGAACTGGAGGGTGGGACGTGGTCAGCGCCCCGAGCTCTCTGGGCTGGTTATGCGGCCTTCGCGACCTGGAGTCGCTACTTCTTTATCAAGGAACCTCAGGGATCTAACGAGGCTGAGTGCACCCCATGCCAGACCTCCCAGCGGGGGAAGATATCCAAGTCGGTTCCGGGGATCGAACCTGGGTCCTACGCGACAGAGGCAGGCGCGCTACAGATCCGGTCAAAAACTTTATAATAATCACTAAAAATATTAGTAGAAATGTTTCATTATATATTTTCCTATAGGTGCTATGGGAATAGAGCAATAGGGTAGACTTAAGTGATAGTTAAATCTTGTAAGAGCTGGCCACCGTGTGGTTGATTTGAAATTCTGTTCTCTGTGCATGGCCAGGAGAAAAAATAATGCATTCGACAGTTGAAAACAATTATAAAGAATATCTCGTAAATGGTTAATGCCAAACAAATGTATTTAAAAGAAATTGTGTGCTTGATAAAAATCTACATTTTTTGTTGGGGGCAGACTCCCATGTATACGTCGCCTTTAAGGGTGTGTATCACTAAAAATTTGAAACTCTAACCTAGTAATGCTAGCCTTTTTAAAGCTATACCATATGTGTAATATAATGCAAACATGCAAAAGCCTAAATTGCATCCATTTTGCTCTAATAATTTAGAAAGTATGATCAAATTTATTTCTTGTTACTCCACGAAAAAGTTCGTCTCAAAAGCTTTTAAATTTTGACCCAACATTTTAACCCTAGGTTAAAAATACATCTAATTTTTAACTTTTCCTAGATTTCTCTGTGTCTTTCAGTTTTGCCTTCAAAATATTTAAACTTAAATATTTTTCCCTTAAGAGCTATAATTTTTGTGTTTGAAAAATAAAAATATATGCTTGGATACTCCTGTGAATATGTGTAGCGGATTTCATTAGTGCAATACAAAAATTGCTTCACAAAAAACATTTTACAGGAAGACAAAATGCTGAAAATATCAATAACAAGTAAAAAACCAAAAAATAATTTGAATGCGTAACAGACATTAAAATTCACTAATATACAGCAGGGCATTTAAAATGACATCCCGAGGCAAATTATGCATTTTTCGCATTCACAAGTCACAATTATTTTATAAAATCTGATGTCTTGCACTCACATTACTTTCTCTACTCTTGTACTAACCATTCTTACAAACTCTTATTCCTATATCTTCTTCGTGTTAGTTGAGATAAACATTTGTACAAATTATCTTATTGCTTATTTCCGTGTTGGTACAAGGGGAATATGGGAAAAGTTTCATGTAAAGGGTAGTTTAGGGTGGTGCTATTTTCTTCAAAATCTTCACATCGCACCCTTGAAAGATATTAAACTTAAATACCAACTTTGGCTTCTAACCGACTTTTCCTTTTTGAGTTATGCTGTCTAAAACTCTTTTTTTGGATTCAGGGGACCTCAAAACATATATTTCCGGTGAAATCTCGACATAGATTTTTTGGGTGGAATACAATACTTCCTCTATTTACTACACGTAGTAGAGAAACTAAAAAAGGTTTTTGGCAAGTTGTTTCAGACACGGTTCCCCAATTTTCCACTGCACGAACGCAGAAGTTCTCAATTAGTTTAAAGATGAATGCTGTGCTTGTGAATTTCCCGTGTCTGATGTTAGATGCATCAGAGGAAGCAGGATTCTTGCGATACATAATGCTGATACACTCGGTTCGACGCTGGGAACAGCAGGATGTGCAGTCTGGTGAAATACGTGAATACCACTCCCAGGAAGGTTCCTGCAAGGGCGGACGTTCACCAAAACATGCGAGTTGCTTGCTTAAGTGACTGACATCAGTGGCGAACTATACTCATCTTCTCTCCGGAAGAAATCTTGTATTTTCTTACAAGCGAGGTGTATTCAGGTCGACTGTCCTCTCTGAGCTTGTATTTTTTTATTAATTGTATATTAATAATATTTATATTTTAGTTAATATTTAAATATGTTTGTTATATATTTATAGTTTCAAAATTTTGGCTTTTAAATGTTAAAAGTTTAAAATTTAAATTTAAATTTTTGTATAATTTAAATTTTTAGTTAATGGTTTTTATAAATTTGAAAGAATAGTAAATTTTGTTGTGAAAATTGTTGGTGAGTTGAAATTAGTGGTTGGTTAATCTTATGAATTTAGAGAAATGTTTAGAAATAATTTGAAATTTTTGTTGTTATTTAGGTATTGAATTTAAATTATGCTGAATTTTTGTGGTAATAAAAAAGGTTTGAAATATTAAAATTTATAATTTTATTTTCAATTTAAAATTTTAAAATTTATATTATTAAATTTTTTAAATTATTAAGTTTAAATATTAAAAATTTTGATATTTTTTATATTATATTAATGTTATTTATTGCGTACTAATAGTCTTTCTATAATAGTTAATATTTAAATGTTTTTGTTATTTATTTATTTATTTATAGTATTTAAATTTTGGTTCTTAAAATTTCAAAATTGAAATTTAAATGTTTTTTAATTTAAATTTTAGCTTATGGTTTTTAAGAATTTGAAATAATAGTAAATTTTGTTTTGAAAATTGTTAGTTGAAATTAGTGGTTGGTTAATTTTATGAATGAGAATAGAGAAATGTTTTGGAATAATAATTTGAAATTTTTATGGAGAATTGTCTGTAATTTTTGTATTTGTATATTTTAATTGATTTAATTAGTTGTAAAAAATTATTCGTTTTTAAATGCTGGATACCAGTATTTGTAATATCGGTTACCGGTATTTTGTATTATAGACTTGTAGGTTTATGCATTAAAATTTTTTGTTCTTTTTATTTTAGTAGAGGATTAACTGGATACCAGTATTATTTGTATATTTACTTTGTATTTGAATTGGTAGCTTATTTTATTTTATTATTTTCTTTTCTTTTATTACTTTCTTTTTACTTTTCTTTAATACTTTATTTTAATTTTCTTATCTGAAAAATTGTTTGTAGATTTGTATATTTTTTATTGTTTATTAATAAATGTATGGAATTTGGAAGCTACATCCCGGTGTAAGGAATTAGGTACCGGGATGGAAGTTTTCAGATTTTTTAATTTATTTATTTATTAATCTGAGCTTGTATTTTGGTGGTATTTCCTGCTCCAGGCGAATGCTGGGATGGTTCCTCAAATAGGACTTACTCCCGTGGTCTACCTTCCTGTCCCATGGGTTTTTACCGGGGTTTCCCAGGATCACAAGGCGAATTTCAATCCGGTCTAACAGTTTCGCAAGTGTTGGTCCTGCGCAGTGTAACTGTTTTTTTTTTCGATGGGAGGGGGTGGCATTATAGTCGCCTGACCTACTAGAGGGGGGACTGCTGTCGAAACCCATGCTGCTGGTGGCTTTTGGCGAACATTTGTGCAAGATGAATCTCCAGCACACGTTAGGGACCTCACGCTGCCTCACGCCCCTTGGGTTCCAACACGCCCGTATAACACTTTTATCTCATCCCTTCCTCCCAGGGGTCTGACGTACAATTGCCCTGAGTACGCATAGTGCGGGATCACTTCCGCTTGTACTCCAACCCAGTCATACCCCACTTACTCCTGCAATTAGCACGAGAGTTATTCATGCATTTTCCGGCTAGGTTACTGATCCCAAGGTCGCGGATTTAAATCCAGTCCAGACCAATGGTTTTAACTGTGTTTAAAAACGACAACTCCGTGATTTACTGGCAGGTAAAAGAACTCCTGCGGTACGAAATACCGCCACAGCGGCGACGCTGATGTGATCCTGGCAATTGACAGCGTCGTTAAACAACAAAATAATTTTTAAAATGCATTTTCCATTTGTCGCTAAAATGTGTCATTTAGCCACAAAATGATATTAAATAATTGCATTCCAGCGTGTCTGTTGGAATAAATTTGTGGATATACGTTTCTCAGCGTGTAAAGCGGAAGGTCAGGAATGTTGACACTGTCCAGGTCTCGAAAGTACTCGGAAAGCTTGAAGGAATACCACCCTTCTCCTCGTTACTTGCAGTCGCTGATAACAAACACACAGACCTTTAGTGAAACCAGTTTGGACCTTTGCTCTCTTAAGTGTAAAAAAGAATAACGATCTTCCATTTGACGAAAGTTTGTTTCCCAAAACTCACACAAATAACGAATATCTCCGAAATCGTTCACTCTATAAAAATATTTATTTGAACATAAATTGAGTATTTTAGCAAGATCTATATTTTTTGTATATTGAGAATTTGTCTATCTCTTACGGTTTACCAGTTATGCACAAGTCGTCCAGAGTAAACAGGACTACATAGGCTATAGCGAGAAAATGCAAGATATACATTTCGTTTGAGATAAAAATATCTCAAACATGTGGCAGTTTAATCAAAATCATTCGAGTCATTTTTGAGAAACTCAAAATTTTCGAAACAATTTCCATGTAAAGGGTAGTTTAGGGTGGAAGAATTTTCTTCAAAATCTTCTTGTCGCATCCTTGAAAGACATTAAACTTAAATACCAAATTTGGTTTTCAACAGACTTTTCATTTTTGGGTTATGCTGTCCACAGACACACGGAGCTTTTTCTAAACATGCTTTTCTTGGATTCAGTGACCCTCAAAACATACATTTCCGGTGAAATCGTGACATCGAATTTTTTGGTTGGAATACAATACTTCTTCTATTTACTATACGTAGTAGAGAAAGTAAAAACATTTTTCTTTAATTCAGGGGTCTCAAAATATATATTTTTGCTGAAATCTTGATATCAGATACTTTATCTGTTTACAGGTTGAAAGTATATATTCAGACGCCTAAGTTCACATAAAAGAAACACTTCCTTTAGTCCCTTGAAGCTAATTGTAGATCCAAACCCACATGTTATCACTGAGCAATAACAATGGATGAAACTAACTTTAGAGGAGAACCGCATTTCCTCCCAATTTCTCGTTATCCAAAGAGGAAAGTTTTGCAATGTATTCGAAAGCTTGAAGCTAGCACTACCTGCCCATATGATGCAATCTCTCTCATCCTGTGAACAGGTTCATTGTTTATGTGAAGATTCCTTTGTCTATCAAATTATCCGCTGTTTCCCGACCTCTAAAAGCTTCTCGCTTCGAAGTTTCTAAACACTTCGCAATTGTTTATGCAAAGCGAAACGTTTCCTTGGTTTTAATTGCTCATCCAATCAAGCAACTCTAAAGTTGAGACAAATGCCTGTGTAATGGAACCCTTTCCCGTGCTTCTATCTTTTGTCTTATCGATGCTTCGCCGGTTAGTACGTTGGTAACTGGTAAAAACATAAATGAATTAAATTGAATTATATTTTGAACTAACTTAATGGTTTAAACCTAACAAATTATCTGTAAACGTAGATAAAACAAAAGTTGTTCAATTCGTAATTCATCGAACACCACACACTTTCGCTTTTGTTTTAATGTTTTGGGAGCTAAAGCTTGTGATTGGCCTACACTCGCGCAGTAAACACAGAAGGACAAGACAGGCTATGTGTTTATGTTCTCAAAACACGCCGTTACGCTGTTTGTTATGTACTGAGCTAGGGAAAGTGAAACATAATCTGCAGTGTTGCCACCTTGTTTTCGAGAAAACTAAAATATCTCCGTAGGAAATGGTCAGAGACAAAAACGTAAAATGTGTTCCAAATATCGAGATCTATTGACTTCCTTTCCACACGGTATAGCTAAATAATGAGACGTGGCAGGAAATGCCTGAAAGTTATAAATCTGTATCTGTAAATATACATTATGTTAGCCCAGGGGTGTCAAACAGCACTCACCAGGCGTGAAAATTTTTCCCCTATTTTCCCTCCCTCAAATCGGAAAACGGGAAAAACAAAGCGAAAACCGGTTCTACTAGCGCGTGCTACTGCAGTTAAGGAGGAGTAGACCCCCTCTTCACACCCTGGGAGTGATGTTTGATATGCCTGTGTTAGCCTAATAACTGGAAAGACGTGATTGTGTTTCTGAATTATTCCTGCTTTGTTTTTGTGGCTGTATATATGTTTTTATACTCGACAATAGCCAAATTTATTAATTGTAAGTCTGAACGATCCTTTATGGACCTTCTTATGTTCAAACTTATTAAAGGACTGGTTTTTATTCAATCGAACAATTCCATTTTCATTAAAGGACAGGTGTTCCACCAATCAGAGAATTCCCATGCAGCAATGGCAAAGCGCAATATCGATTAATTCTCGAAACGCAACTAGAGCGAGTCTAGAAAACACTAAAATGTCAGACACTACTGACAGTGAGATGCAACTTACTCCACCCGCCTAAGTAGGATACAACTTACACAAATTAACCCAATACAGCATCAACTTCCAACAATATCACACTAAGCACAGTCCCTAAGTCTGTCAGGCATGGACAGAATCGGCTCAACTGGGCTACGTTTTTGCCTCGCTCCACCGACCACCCCTCCCCTACACTGCTCTGACGCGCCTCATTCAGTGGCGAGCATGTCTGTTTCATGAAGAGTGAGAATTTGTTGTAAGTTACAAAAACAGGAAACTTTGTTGTTTAATATGCAGATTTCAATTTGCAAATATAAACTATTACAATATCAGGGGTCACTTTGATCAAAAGCATAAATCAAACTTCAAATTTCAAAAGATACTTTCTGAATAATCGTATTTGTAAACATATAAAAGGGACGATATGATTGCACTTTTTAGTGGTTTAATTTCTTATTAGTTTATTTAATGAAAACTATTGTATTTATGTCTCAAATTTTGAACATAATATTAATTTTGAAACCAAGGAGTCTATTATCTTGGTCAAATAGGTTTAAAATATTTTATGTCGATTGTATGATCTACCACAGGCGATTTTAAAACTCAAACTGCTGGGACCTTGCGCTCTGCTATCTTGTCTCCTAGAACCGGACCACCCTCTCTCTCCTCTCACCTCATCCCTCCCTCCCAGGTAACCCTCGTTGTATCTTTGTTCCGTTGTAAAGCGTTCCATAAGGGGTTGGAACACTTGCGCGGAGTGACACTTCTACGGAATTTGTACGGAGCTTTTTTCAGAAGTGGAATGTTGGTATTTCTACGGAATGACTACCAACGACTGTTAATAATCGGTTTTGGAATGGAAATTTACACCTAGTTTAAATTAAACGAGAAAGGTTCGTAATTGCAAATCCTGAGCCTATCATTACTTCAAATGAGGTTCGACAAGGTTGTCCATTATCAACGACTCCTTTTAACATATATTTAGACGACATGATCAAATCATGGGAGCAACAAACAATACGAAGAATTAATTTGGGGTCAACAATAAAAGGCAATGATATATGCAGATGACCAGATATTAATAGCGAAAAGTGAAGATGAACTTCAAACTTAAACTTAATATCAAAAACATAAATGGAAATTTCAAACGAGAAAACTAAAGTTATGGCATTTAAAGGTGCCCATTCGGTCCGGTCTAAAATAATTATAGAAAATAAAAGCATAGACCAAGTGTCAAATTCTAACTTCTTAGGATGTGAAATAACACACGGGTCTGAATTAGACATAAAAAAAAAACTAAATAAATTTAACTGCATATCAGGAACCATAAAGAAAACTCTAAAAAAATAAAACTAGAAAAGACTCAATAATAAAACTGTATAAAGCATATGGGTCTGAAACATGGGCATTGACTGCAGAAAATAAAGGAAGAATACTTACTGTTCAAAGTAAATGTTGGAACGCACGCCCATTGCGATTAACACAGAGTGCATCGGCGTGCCCTATTCTGCCGTACTCTCGCAAAGACACCAGCCATTTCTCTGGTTTAAAAGTTTGTCGGTCTAATTTTGGGACACCTGTATAAAACTGAATGTGCGTTTGTTCTCTATGCGTTCCTAAACCATTTGACCGATCACTTCGAAATTCGGCACTCACATGTATTTTTCCATGGAGAAGGTTTTTATGCTATCCATTTTACTATACAACGTAAAATTCACGTGAATTTCTCTGCTCGCTTTTCTTTTACGTAACGCATTCACATATCCTCCCTACTCGCCCTTCAACGTGCAGCTAATTTAATTTTCTATGATTGAAATAGAAATGCCACATATTACACTCACACGTTTTTCTCTACTCAGTTTTCTTTTACGAAACACTATCACATTTCTCTCTCTATTCCCTTTAACGTGCAATTCATACAATTTTCTACGATTGAAATAGAAGTATAATACATTACATTCACACGGTTTTCTCTACATTATTTTCTTTTACGAAACGCAGTCACACTTCTTTCTCCACTCCCTCTTCTAGAAAAAATTCATGTAATATTTTGTATGTTAGACATTGAAATGCAATGGCTTACATTCACACAACTTTAACGCGCGTGTGTGTGTGTGCGTGTGCGTGTGCGTGTGCGCGTGCGTGTGTGTGAGTGTGTGTGCGTGCGCGTGTTTCGCACGCAAGGATGGGACACGAAGATTTTTAAAAAAATTCCTCTACCCTAAACTACCATTTACAGGTTTACAGATTTCACCGGAAATATGTTTTGAAACCCCTCGAATTCAAAGAAAGCATATAAGTTTAATGTCTTTCTAGAATGCGACACCAAGATTTTGAAGAAAATTCCTTCACCCTAAACTACCCTATTAGTGGAAAATTTTGATTTTCTCCAAAATGGCTCTAACGATTGTGATTAAAATGATATATGTTTGAGATATTTTAATGCCAAATTAAATGCCTGTTTTGAATTTTCCGGCTATAGCTCATGTAGTCCTGTTTACTCTGGATGACTTTTGTATAACTCGTAAACCGTAAGAGATAGACCAAATCTTACTATACAAAAAAAATGCAGCTCTTGCTAAAACGCACAATTTATGTTCGAATAAAGTTTTTTATAGTGAACCATTTCGAACATATTCCTTGTTATTTGTGTGAGTTTTGGAGCACATTTGTCAAATGGAACATCGTTTCAATTCGATGTCGAGATTTCACCGGAAATATATGTTTTGAGACCCCCTGAATCCAAAAAAAGCATTTTTAGAAAATGGTCCGTGTGTGTGTGTGTGTGTGTGTGTGTGTGTGTGTGTGTGTGTGTGTGTGTGTGTGTGTGTGTGTGTGTGTGTGTGTGTCAGTTTGTGGACAACATAACTCAAAAACGAAAACTCGGTTAAAAACCAAAGTTGGTATTTAAGTTTAATGTCTTTCAAGGATGTGACACAAAGATTTTGAAGAAAATAGCCCCACCCTAAACTACCCTTTACATGGAAAATTTTGATTTTCTTGAAAATGGCTCTAACGATTTTGATTAAAATGTCATATGTTTGAGATATTTTGAGGACAAATGAAATGTATATCTTGAATTTTCTGGCTATAGCCCCTGTAGTCGTATTTACTCTGGACGACTTTTGCATAACTGGTAAACCGTTAGAGATAGACCAAATCATACTCCACAAAAAATGTAGATCTTGCTAAAATACACAATTTATGTGTCAATAAATTTTCTTGTAGAGTGAACCATTTCGGAGATATTCCTTGTAATGTGTGTGAGTTTTGGAAAACTTAAAAACTTCCGTGAAATGGGACATCGTTGTTCATTTTTTTATATGTTAAGTGTGCAAAGAGAACGGAATATGAAAGCTTTAAAAGATTTGACTATCGCTCAAAGTCTACGAGCTTTAGGAATAAAACCGTCAAACCACGTGCAACGTCGGGTGTTTCAGCTAGTGCTCAGTAAAACGGAATATAAATGGTGGAAGTTTCGTGCAGCAGGCTGCAGTAAAGTGTAGCTATTTTCAGCGGAGAATGTCTTACGGCATGTTGCTGTTATGCCACCTGTTAATATATGCCTAAATTGATTCATGAATGCGTGCTGAAGCTGGAGCGTGAGCTCTGGGACAAGTGGATGTTAATCGCAGGGTCACGGGTTCGAGCATGGCTAGATTTAATCTGAGCATTGTTTTCTGCCTGCAGATAAGCAGCGCTTGCTGACTCCATTGTCAGGGAATGTTACCGTTTGACAGTTTCAAATGTATTTGGTTCACAACCTGCTGCCTTTCGTTGCAAAAATAGCTTTGACTGTAAACATGGCCCACAGACACGCAAGATCTGCATTTCAGATAATACATTATCCTCAGCTGAAGATTTTGAAACATTTTATGTGTTGCGCTCACATAACTTTCTCTACTCAATCTCCCACAAGCCATTGTTACAAATGCTCATTCTTCTATTTCATGTTAAGCGTTAACTGTACAAATGATTTTATTACACATTTCCTTATAGGTACAATGGGAATAGAAGAAAACAAAAGCTCAAATCTTTTAAGACCTGGTCACTATGTTTCGTTTGAATGAACAGGAGAAAGGAAAACGACTTCCCATTTGAGAAAACTATATCTTATTTTGTCAATACAAATTAATTTTTATTTTGTAATATAATGCATTAGTTGACTTTATTTCGCTATTCAACAAACTCTTCATACTTAAAAATTATTTAGTTAATTATAAAAGCGTGTTTTTTAAACTATAATTTATTTTAAATTTTTGTCTAAAATTATTCAATTCAAATTTTGTTCAACAGTTTAAATTAGAAATATTTTTAAAATTTCTGACTTCGAAATTTCTTCCATTTATACCTTCTCTTCTGCGTTTAGTAAAGTACGGGTATTATATTCCACCCAAAATTTCGATGTCGAAATTTCACCGGAAATATATATTTCGACGCCCCTTGAATCTAAAGAGGGCATTTAAGTTTAATGTCTTTCAAGATTGCGACACCAAGTTTTTGAAGAAAATTGCTCCACCCTAAACTACCCTATTAATGGAAAAATTTTCGAAAATGTTTATTTTCTTGAAAATGGCTCTAACGATTTTGATTAAAATGCCATATGTTTGAGACATTTTTATGGCAACTGAAATGTATATCTTGAATTTTCTGGCTATAGCCTATGTAGTCCTATTTACTTTGGATGACTTTTGCATAACTGGTAAACCGTATGACATAGACCAAATCTTACTATACAAACAATGTAGATCTTGCTAAAACCACTATTTATGTCCAAATACATTTTTGTTGGATGAACCACTTCAGAGATATTCCTTGTTGTGTGTGTCAGTTTTGGAGAACATACTTCTGCCAAATGGAACATCGATATTAATTTTTTATAGATTAACCGTGAAAAGAGAACGGAGTCTCAAAGCTTTAAAAGATTTGACTATCGCACAAAGCCTACTGTATTCCCATATTCCCGTTGCACGTGCAAGAAAACAAGCAATAAGATAATTTCTGCAAATGTTTATCTCAACTAACACGAAGAAGATATAGGAATAAGAGTTCTTTGTATTTTAGCCAGATCTACATTTTTTGTATAGTATGATTTGATCTATCTCTAACGATTTACCAGTTATGCAAAAGTCGTCCAGAGTAAATATGACTACAGGGGCTATAGCCAGAAAATTCAAGATATACATTTCATTTGTCATAAAAATGTCTCAAATATATGACATTTTAATCAAAATCGTTAGTCATTTTCAAGAAAATCAAAATGTTTGAATCATTTTCGATGTAAACGGTAGGATGGAGGAATTTTCTTCAAAATCTTGGTGTCGCATCCTTAAAAGACATTAAACTTAAATGCTTTCTTTGTATTCAAGGAGCCTCAAAATATATATTTCCGGTGAAATTTGGACATCGAATTTTTGGGTGGAATATAATATTACCTCTACTTACGTAGTAAGTAAAAATGGTAGGCTTAAATATTCGGTTTGCTGCCTGTGGGACGAGTGGGAAGATCGCTTCATGGATGTGCCTGGTATAAGAGAGAATTAAATACGAATATTTGTGGTGTGAGTGTTTGAAAGATGGAAGCGATCAACATGCTACACATTTGGCGAAAGGGTCGGTCTGAAAGTAAACCGACCGACCCACTTCTTCACGCCAGCATGACGGTTGCATTGTGCATCGACTAGAGCATTCTTTCACAACAATATCTGGCAATAAGTCACGATTATTGTTAACCTAAACTGATGGCCCATTATTACGGCAGTTTATAGAAAGGCCTTCTCAACCCAGTTGGAAAGTCTACATTCTGACATTTGTTGTATATTAGACTTAAAGAGATAACCAAGGGCGTTGAATATTTTGTATAAATTGTTGACGTGATAGAAGTGGTCATTAGTGCCGAATGGGCGGGTATTGGGAACCTTTGCACGCAACCTTTACACCTATAAGAGGCAACAATGTTACACTAGAAGAATACTTCCTTCATGATAACCTAACCCTGCTTATTGCAGACTCATGATCTCCATAAATACTTTTAAAAATCCTATTACTTACCTTCACATGACTTACTCTATCTTTTCTTCACAAAACTATTCTTGAAATTCCATTCTCTTTATAAGATCAAGATCAAATTGCAATAACGACTTACTATTTTAGAAAAATGTATTTTAGAATCGAAACTCATACAAATAATAACGAATATCTCCGAAATGTTTCACTCTAAAAAAAAATATTTGGATATAAATTGTGTGTTTTAGTGAGATCTACAATTTTGTATAGTAAGATTTGGTCTATTACTTATGGTTTACTAGTTATGCAAAAGTCATCCAGAGTGAACAGGACTACATGGGCTACTATAGCCAGAAAATTAAAGATATACATTTGATTTGCCATAAAAATATGTTAAATATGCCATTTTAATCAAAATCATTAGAGCCATTTTCGAGAAAATCAAAATTTTCGAAAAAATTCGTATGTAAAGGGTAGTTTAGGGTGGAGCAATTTTTGGTTTTTGACCGACTTTTCGTTTTTGAGTTATGTTGTCTACAGACTGTGACACACACACATGCGCGCGTGCCTTTTTCTAAAAATGCCTTTTTGCATTCAGGGGGCCTCAAAGCAAATATTTTCGATGAAATCTCGACATCGAATTTTCGGGTGGAATACAATACTTCCTCTACTTACTATACGTAGTAGAGAAAGTAAAAATATTGAAACTAAGCATTCATACATTCACAATATTCTTACTTCTACCAACATCCTGTAGAGTAAGCACTAATATAAATACGAATTTCAAATTTATAAATCCTTTTTGTGGACTTATTAATGTATTTAGTGGAATAATATATAATTATATGCAATAAATTATTTATTATTTAAGTATTTATTTATTTAAATTATTTAATTTTAATTGTTTAAGTATTATTTAATTTTTAATCGGACTGCCGACCTCACGCGCACGCGCTGCAGCAGAGGCAATCATCCAACCGATGTAGGGAGGCGATTGGGGTCAGCATCATGCATCCCCCAGCTGGAATGAAGGCATTCTTGGCTAGGATCGCTACCTATCGCATTTCCTCACTATTGTGACCACTGAGTGGGCTCTGCTCGTATACCTCAAGGGTGGAATCTATCCCGGGCGCCGGGAATCGGAGCGCCACGCTCCAACTCGCTGAACCATTGCGGACTAGACCAAGTTTTAGTACTACTCAAAAATGCAGATTTCGTTAAGGCACACAAAATGACTCAAATAACATTTTCGCCTTAACCATTTCCAAGATATTTTTGTTATTAGTTTCAATGTTCAAATACACTTTTTTTTCAACTATTAAGTAGTTTTTTTATTGTGGCTATGTAAAGAGCCTGGAATTTCAAAGCCATCACATAGCGGAACTTTTTAAAAATCTGGCTATTGCTGTAGCCTTCTGTATTCAATGATTCTTGGAGAAGTAAATGCCCAAGCAAGATGTATCTAGATAATCCACGTGAAAGAGTAAGCCACAAAAAGCACGCTATCATTAAGAACTGTTGCAACATTTACTTCAACAAATTGCACCAGACCGGCTACCAAATAAAACTCTGATTATATGTATACCTGTTTGGACGTTCCTGCCAGCTGGAAGATTTGACGCTCCAGTAACTGTTTAAATGGACAGAACAGGTTGAGGCCTTCGTGCCATGTTCAATTATGTTAAGAGGAAACATAACCTCAAATAACAGGATGCCGCTGAGAGGGCCAACGTGAATGGAAAATTTGTTGAATTAAATGAGGTTAAATAAGTAACGCTGAAGTCGATTAAGGAGACCGGGAAGTGTATGGGCTTGCACCTAACCCAAAAAACATGGATATTCTGCCTTTGATTGAGATATCAACATAAAACAATTGCTCAATTGACAGTGTTCCGCTCATACCTCCCACATTTTGACTAATCATTGCTATAATCTGTCTCAGATAAGAACGATCCTGTTGTAAACAAGGAGTGGACTCAACCCGTCACGTCGCACACTTGGGGCCGATTTCACCAACTTGTGTTAAATGTTAACACAATGTTAAACTGATTCAGCACAGAAGCTAACGCAAATTCTGCCTGATCGAACAATTTCAGCTTTAACACAAAGTTAAACTCTATGTTAATTTAACATTGGGGCCGCGCCGTGGTAGAGCGGTTGGACTACTCGCCTCTCACCACAGCGGCCCGAGTTCGATCCCAGAGACCATATGTGGCATTTGTGGTGGACAAAGCGGCGCAGGGGTGGGTTTTCTCCGGGTTCTCCGGTTTCCCTCGCCCTCTTATTCCTCCGGTGCTTCAAGTTCATTCCATGTATCATCAGTGTCACCGCCTGCGGTGCCGCACGTTTAGCGGGCGTTAAAGATTACCAAAAAAGCTTAACATTGGCGTGCACCTGAGTTAAGGTATTTAACACATGTTAGAAGTAGAACGGTAGCAAACCAAGTTGATGTGAGATTATGTTACTTTTCATTATGTTACTTTAAATTTTGAAACTTCCAAAGCTATCCTTCAGAAGGTTTCCCAAGCAATTGCTTCAGGCACCAAACAGTATTTTTGTTGGGGCCTGAATAACTACAAACGCTCTTTGCAGCCGACTATTTTGGTGCAAAACAAAAACAAAAAATTGATGTGTTGCACTCACATGACTTTCTCTACTTTTGTACTAACCATTCATACAAACTCTTATTCCTATATCTTCTTCGTGTTAGTTAAAATAAACATTTGTACAAATTATCTTATTGCTTATTTCCTTGTAGGTACAAGGGGAATGTTAGAATACAGTAGGCTTTGTGCGATAGTCAAATGTTTTAAAGCTTTGAGATTCCGTTCTCTTTGCACACGTAACATAAAAAATGAACAACGATGACCCATTTCACGAAAGTTCCAAGTTTTCCGAAACTCACACACATAACAAGGAATATCTCCGAAATGGTTCAACCTACAAGAAAATTTATTCAGGCATAAATTGTGTAGTTTAGCAAGATCTACATTTTTTGTATAGTATGATTTTGTCTATCTCTAACGGTTTACCAGTTATGCGAAAGTCATCCAGAGTAAATACGACTACAGGGGCTATAGCCAGAAAATTCAAGATATACATTTCATTTGTCATAAAAATATCTCAAACATATGACATTTTAATCAAAATCGTTAGAGCCATTTTCAAGAAAATAAAAATTTTCGAAAAATCTTCCATGTAAAGGGTAGTTTAGGGTGGGGCTATTTTCTTCAAAATCTTCGTGTCACATACTTGAAAGACATTAAACTTAAATACCAACTTTTGTTTTTAACCGACTTTTCGTTTTTGAATTATGCTGTCCACAGACTGACACAGACACACACACGGACCTTTTTCTAAAAATGCTTTTTTTTGGATTCAGGGGGCCTCAAAACATATTTCCGGTGCAATCTCGACATCGAATTTTTGGGTGGAATACAATACTTCCCCTGCTTACCAGTAGAGAAGGTAATAAATAACAATGTTCCATTTGATAGAAGTATAAGTTCTCCAAAACTCACACAAATAACAAGGAATATCTCCGAAATAGTTCACTCTACAAAAAAAAAAACATATTTAGACATAAATTGTGTGTTTTAGCAAGATCTACATTTTTATAGAGTAAGATTTGAAGCTTTCAGCAGCAGGTTCAATCAATATGCCAATCAGAATGTCTGTAGCAAGACCGTCATAGTCTCAGGCAATAAGCAAATCCTTTTACAATCACTCATAACTTAATGACGTAATTACTGCCACAGAGTGATTAATTAGTGCGACTGAATATATATTATGAATCAAATCAAGCAGGATATGCATAGACAAAATAAAGAAGAAAATGTGGTACAGGAAACTGGTGTTACAATGGATGGAATAAAAATGGATGCTAGGAAATTTACACGCTAATTTCTTAATGTATAGGAATGAGAATGTTTCAAGAATAAGGGTGCGTTCTATGAAGTGGAACATTACAAAATAACACAGGTAAATTTGTGCTAAAGAAATTTCTTAAAATTACCTTATTAGTATGGATGCATTCAGTGGAATTTATTTTCGGTAGAGGGGAGGCTTTTATCGCCTTTCTCTACTGCCTTAGTAAAGCCTTGCTTTCCTCCAATCTGAAAACTGAACTGAACTATATAGCATTCCACTCTTAGATGACAGTATGGAGTTAAATGCGATATATCTGTCTCTATCTAGCGCATACAAGTTGCCATTAGCCTCGTCCTTTTCTACCCTCGCTCTGTTGCCAGATTCCTAATAGCATGGTATAAATATTCATTTGTTATAAATTTCAGATTTGAACACATTATCCTATGCAGAATTTTTTCTCTATCAGGTTATATCCTTTTTAGAGTCATTATACATTTCTATAGGCACATATTTCTTCAGAAAACGTTTTTTTCAATAGAAGTCCGATATGTGCTGTTTCTATACTCATCATGCATTAACTAACTGCTAGAATACGTCTATATTTTTTTCTTAGCTAGAGTAAACTATAGTGCTACTACCTGCCTACTTTGAATTCTCTATGTTTACCCAGTTAAGTGTTACAATTTTTCAAATTAAATGTTTTCGGAAAATGTTATACCTGTGCACTGCAAAAGTTACGCAGTGTGAAACTTTTTTGTTATTGAGTTTACATCGTGGACCAAGCGAGAGCAAATGTTAACGAGGGTTGGAGAAAGTTTTTAAAATAAACCAAAAGGCAGTAACCTCTTTCTTTTATCCAGTAAGGCAAACAAAAGGTATTCATCTATTCAGCGCCAGGCCTGACACAGAAGATAGTATAAGGAGCAGCACTAACATTAGTTCGAAAGAAGTCGGTGTGTAACTGTGAGCTGTTATTGCGTTATTTGTTTAATATTTTTGTAAATATTTGTAGTTATGGAGGGGGAAGCTAGGAAGAGACGATATGTTGGTAAATTAAGAAGTAAGGAACGCCAAATAATTATGAATGTGTTAGATTATTTTTGAAGCAAAATGCGTGCAAGTAAGGCAGTAAAAGAAACAGCTAAGGCTATCGGGTGTTCAGAAGCAGTAGTATGTAGGATTAAAAAGGAACTAATGAAAGGACCTCTAAGAACGCCATCGAAAAAGAAAACAAAAAGGGCGGGACTACACAAAACGCTAGGTTAACGCAATATGATTGAATAGTGCAAGGTGGAGTGCGGCGAATTGTTCATTCTTTACAGTTTGCAAATATTCCACCCACGCTGAATATAATTTTGTCACGATTCAACAGTGATGAGACCCTACCAAATTTCTCAAGGGCCACTCTTAGTCGGTTCTTACATGATTTGGGGTCCGAATATGAAAGAAGGGGTAGCAAGTGCATATTAATAGAAAGAGACGGTATCGATATCATCGACATAAATATCTAAAAGACGTAAAAAGGTTTAGGGACCAGGGGAAATCAGTTGTTTATGCAGACGAGTCATTTGTAAATTTAGGTCACACAGTAACAAAGGCATGCAGGGATACCAAAGTTAAAAGTGCCCGTCTCGTCAAGCAGCAATTGAAGTACTAAGTACAGGACTCCGGCCACCTCGAGTCGCTCGCGGAGAAAGATTCGCAACTAGTACATGTTGCAGCACTGCGCTCCATTTAACGTGTACTGTCTTCTAAGGGTGGAACGCGCTTTAGGACTTAAGATTTTTCAGTTGAGAGTCACGTGATCATGAATGAGTGCATTGTTTGTTATGGAAATGCTTTCCTCCAACCGAGAACTGAACTAAACTGAATTCATTTGTCACTAGTTCTCTACCAGAAGTCTAGGTGGCACTCCTCTTTTCAGTTCAGTTCATTTCAGTTCAGTTGAACTTGAGCGATCTGAAATGGTGTTCTGTGACCAGAAGTGAGGTTATAATAGCGATATCGTTTTGTTTACTTGTAAGTTTGGGTAAAATGAGTGTAAAACGTAAGTTCTCATACCTGGAAGAGGAAAGGATTATTGATTTTGTTTGGCAGAATGAACTTCTATACAATCTGTAGCATGCAGAGTATAGAAATATTGAGAAAAACAGAGGCTGTGGAAGGAACTGACAGAGGGTTTAGGAAAAACAAAACAAGCATTTTTAGAACTTACACTTTTATGTATTCAATTCTTTTTATACACCACGTGCTTTCAATACAGAAATACGATCTTTGTCAAATCAAGTAATATAATAATACATAATTCATCGACACAGAATCATGTAATATCGACATGAAGAATATGTACGAGTACATATTTATGGTAAAGTATGTCTATTGTATTATTTTCATAGTCACTGTTTAAGCTATTTGTCCACTAAAGGTAAAAGCAAGGTACAAATATGTAAAATAGTAACAATGGCAAGTCATGTGGTATCTGCGGTTCTAACCGATAGACATTTATCCTTTTTAGTTATGTATAAGCGAAGAGAGGGAATATGTATTTACATAAAACTCCTAGTTCTATTTAAGAAGAAATGTGTATTGTGATTGTCCTTGAGGTGCCTCATAACCTAAATCTCATAGACATCTTCTGAACTACGATTTGCAAACATGGGATGTACCTAACTCAGAGCGTTTTTCACAAGTTTGCACATTATCAGTTCATCATTCAGAATAAACATCAAAGTGTCCAACTCAACACACTTTCTTCACTGTCATGCAGCTTTCTCAACCACATTTCACCCATTATACTCAATGGTATGGTGTTTTCAGTTCAGTTCAGTTTTAAGTTCAGTTCAGTTTTAAGTTCAGTTTAAGCTCTAGTTCAGTTCAGTTTTCAGATTGGAGGAAAGCAAGGCTTAAGTAGGGGAAGTATTGTATTCGAGCCAAAAATTCGATGTCGAGATTCCACTAGAAATACATGTTTCCAGGACTCCTGAATAAAGGATGCGAAACGAAGATTATGAAGAAAATTCCTCCACACTTAACTACCCTTCACATGGAACATTTTTGAAAAAATGTTCTCAAAATAGCTATATCGAATTTGATTAAAATGTCTTATGTTTAAGATATTCTTATGGGAAATAGAATGTAGATATATTTCGAATTCTCTGCCTATAGCCTGTGTAGTCCTGTTTACTGTTGATCTCTGCATAACTGGCAAACCCTTACAGATGTGTCGAAGTGCATTTTTAGCGAAATGGACCATTTTGGAGATATTCCTTGTTATTTGTGTGAGTTTTCAATACAAGTTTTTCTCAAATGGAAGGTAGTTATTCAACTTTTCCTCTCTTGACCATGCAAGAGAACGGAATTTCAAAACTTTCGTATAGTGGCCAGCTTTAAAAGGTTTGTCTATGGTTCAAAATCTACTGTATTCTTATATTCTTCTCAATATCTACTTCGGGAAAACTCACTCAAAAAAAGACTGATGTGTTGCACTCACATGACTTTCTCTACTCTTGTACTAACTATTCTTACAAACTCTTATTCCTATATCTTCATGTTAGTTGAGATAAACATTTGTACAAATTATCTTATTGCTTATTTCCTTGTAGGTATAAGGGGAATATTAGAATACAGTAGGCTTTGTGCGACAGTCAAATGTTTTAAAGCTTTGAGATCCCGTTCTCTTTGTACACTTAACATATAAAAAAATGAAAGTTTTCCGAAACTGACACAAATAACAAGGAATATCTCCGAAATGGTTAACTCTCAAAAAATCTATTCAGGCATAAATTGTGTGTTTTAGCCACATCTAAATTTTTTACAGTAAAATTTTGTCTATCTCTTAGGGTTTACGAGTTCTTCAAAAGTCATCCAGAGTGAACAGGATTACATAGGCTATAGCCAGAAAATTCAAAATATACATTTCATTTGTCATACAAATATCTTAAACATGGCATTTTAATCAAATCGTTGGAGGCATTTAAAGAAAATCAAAATTTTCGTAAAATTTTCCATGTAAAGGGTAGTTTAGGGTGGGGCTATTTTCTTCAAAATCTTCTTGTCGCATCCTTTAATGGCATTAAACTGTCGCCCATCGCATTATTGTCGGCACTACCGCAAAGGAGCCGAAGGGAAGAGACAGAGAATGACCGCATTGTTGGGGCGCTTGCCGAAAGAGAGAAACGGATAGAGACTTCTGGAATTTTCTGCTTTGTATTTCACCGCAATAATAACTGAACTTTCCTGAAGTTTCCAGAATAGTGCCTGGGAGATATAAATAGCGGTAAAGTGTGAGAAGGGACAGTTTTTGTGTTACTAATTCGGAGCCGTGCTGTTGGTGAATCGGTAAAGACTTTCTTCTGCTGCAACGAGTGTACAAAGTTACTGTTTACGGAAATAAAAGTGTTTCTTTATCTTGACTAGATCTGTCTTGTTTACTTTACACCCACCAAAGTCACAATACCAACTTTGGTTTTTAACCGACTTTTCATTTTTGAGTTATGCTTTCCACAGACTAACAGATACACAGACACGGACCTTTTTCTAAAATGCTTTCTTTTGGATTCAGGGGACTTCAAAACATATATTTGTGGTGAAATCTAGACAACGAATTTTTGGATGGAATACAACACTTCCTCTACTTTACTATGCGTAGTAGAGGAAGTAATAGTTGTGAAATATAAACAAATTTCATTTGTTTATAGAAACATGGCGTTGTAAAACAGTTGAGTGTCGCCCTGGTGGTTGGTTGGTTACTTTCACCACTGGAAAGTGGGCTCGCGAACAGTACCTACTCGAGTTCTCCTTGTTTTATAATTACTTGTAGGTATAACGATTTGCTCAAGTAATGGTGTGTAATCATTGGGTAGGAACGTGCTGGGTAATTGCATCACAAACGTGCGTTATACCGCCATACTTGCGCCATACAGCGTGCCTTTGTTACCAAACACACGGGAGCCATCGCGAACTCTCCACTTTTGGGCAAAGACAAGCCACAGTGAGTCCTTAATTCCATACCAATCTCCACAAACACTACAATTATGTTATTAAATAAAAATGACGACCTCAAGTTTCTCAGACATAGAATGTTTCTTTTCATTAAGACATTCGTGGAACTATTTCGTCCTTAGTATCATACCTTAATGTCAGTTTTATATGGTAAAAACAAATTAGAGTAAAAGAGTGTAATCTAGCAGCTACTTACAGCCCAGCAAACCACAAACCAATTAATGCTTCAATTAGAAGAGAAGTGAAGCACTGCCTGCATACACCAACGCGTATAGAAATCTGTATTTCACTCAAATGAGTTTCTCTACTCACTCTTTTACAAACTATTCTTACACACGCTTATACTCCTACGAGAGGAGTTCGGAAGTGATTTACAAATATAAAATATATTGGAAAATCACAAGCATAACTCCTATATTTAAAAATAGTGATGCAACCAATATAGAAAACTTAAGACCAATAGCAATTCTTTCTGCTCCAGCGAAGGTCTTCGAACATATTTTGTACAGTAGAATATTTTGGCATGTCGAACCTTACATTTCGGAATATCAGCATGGATTCATTAGCAAACGCTCTACTATCACAAATCTCATTAATTTTGTACAGTATGTTTCCACAGGTTTAGAGCAAGCCTGCCAAATTGATACCATATATACTGATTTCTCTAAAGCCTTTGATAAGGTAGATCATGACATTCTCCTATATGAACTTTCTAATTTTGGGTTCTCAGTTCAAATGTTAAACTTAATCTCTTCCTATCTCTCTAACAGAAAACAGTATGTAAATTTTCATCAATCAAAATCTTATACTTTTGTTGTTAATTCTGGAGTTCCCCAGGGATCAAATTTAGGACCTTTATTTTACATGCTGTTTATAAACGACCTACCAAGTTGCATTAATTACTCCAAATGTCTCTTGTATGTTGACGATCTAAAATTATACAGGACAATTAGTAATGCTGACGATATGCTGAAATTACAATCTGATCTGGATAATATTTATAAATGGAGCTTGGAAAACAAACTTCACTTCAATATTAAGAAATGCTCCTTTATGATATATACCAGAAGCAAGCAACACTTAAATTCTAAATATTATTTAAATAGTTTTCCACATGTAAGAGTATATTCTGTCAAGGATTTAGGTGTTACCATGACCCAGAATTTGTCTTTTAATCAACACATTATAAATATAACCAATGATTCCTTTAAGAAACTTGGTTTTGTATTCAGGACCTGTAGGGACTTAAAAGACACTCAAGTTATGCTAATTCTGTACAAAAGTCTTGTTCGTGGTAATTTAGAATATGCCTCAATTGTATGGTCACCAATGTATAAATGTCACAACAATCAAATAGAGAAGATCCAAAAGAAAGTTCCTCAGATACTTATATTACAAAACTCACGGTGTTTTTATTTATAATCAGAACTTGCCGTATAGTCAACTGCTTAACGAATTCAACAGTCTCACTTTCTCAAAAAGTAATAGCTGAACAATTATTTCTTTATAAACTCATAAATGACCTGGTATCCACCGAAGAACTGCTTGACAGAATATACTTTAATGTCAGTACTACTAATTTTAGAAATCGTGAGCTATTTCAATTTAGGACTCCGAAAACATCATCCCATAAAAATTCTCCCGTTCTTAGGTTATGTGCGAAATACAATAAATTTTCAACTAAAATAGAGCTGGATTTTAGCTTACCTTACCAGCAGTTTAAAAAACAATTAAATATAGGAATTATTTGCATGTGATTTTCAGTTGTATCACTTATTGTTATCTGCAGAATCAGTATACCATTTGCAATTCTAGTCTTACAATGTACTAGTTTAATATATGTTTCATTTTTAGTCTCAGTTTTTTAATACTTTATTGTATTCTCTGTCTATTATATTCAAACTTGTTTAATTATTGTTCACTCTGTTGTATCACTTGTTCGCTTGGTCAGTATACAATTTGCAATGTCTTGTCTCTAATAATAGCTTAATATATGTATAGTTTACTACTAGTTTCTTTGTATTGCTTCTTATATTTTTGTTTTGCATTTAGTCAAGCTTGTGTAAATAAATTAAATGTAGCTACTGTAATTGGAGCTTTGCTCTGTTGTAGCACAAATGAATAACATAAATAAAATTGTACCTTATTTTTTGTGACAAAATTAAACAATATATTACAAAAGTATATTATGAAAATATCTATCCCAAAAATAAACTTAAGGGCAATGAGATGGGGAAAAGTCTAATATGTTGCACTCACATGACTTTCTCTACTCTTGTACTAACAATTTTTACACTCTTATTCCTATATCTTCTTCGTGTTAGTTGAGATAAATCTTTGTACAAATTATCTTATTGCTTATTTCCTTGTAGGTACAAGGGGAATATTAGAATACAGTAGGCTTTGTGCGATTGTCAAATATTTTAAACCTTTGAGATCCCGTTCTCTTTGCACGCTTCACACATAAAAAATGAACAACGATGATCCATTTCACGAAAGTTTTGTTTTCGAAAACTGACATAAATAATAAGAAATATCTCCGAAATGGTTCACTCTACAAGAAAATTTATTCCGACATAAATTGTGTATTTTAGCAAGATCTACATTTTTTGTATAGTATGATTTGGTCTATCTCTAACGGTTTACCAGTTATGCAAAAGTCGTCCAAAGTAAGCAAGACGACATAGGCTATAGCCAGAAAATTCAAAATATGTATTTCATTTGTCATCAAAATATCTCAAACATACGGCATTTTAATCAGTCGTTAGTCGTTTTCAAGAAAATCAAAATTTTCAAAAAATTTTCCATGTAAAGGTTAGTTTAGGGTGGGTCTATTTTCTTCAAAATCTTCGTGTCGCATCCTTGAAAGACATTAAACTTAAATACCAATTTTTGTTTTTAACCGACTCTTCGTTTTTGAGTTATGCTGCCCACAAACACACACACACGCGCGCGCAGACCTTTTTCTAAAAAATGCTTTACCAGCAGAGAAAGTAATAATATTAAAGCTAAAATAGTTACAGATAATAATGTGATAGAGCAAGTAGATATTTGGGATGTGAAATATCAATATATAAAGCAAACAGAGACTTGAAAGAAAATATACAGAAATATGTATAATCATATAAATGGATGTATAAGGAGATACTCGGGAAAAGACATCAATAAAGAAATCCAGATTTGATTACATAACATCGCCTCAAAACCAGCCTTGATGTATGGAAGTGAAATATGGGTGCTAAGAGCAAGTGATAAAATATCTACTGAAGCAGCTGAAATGGGGTTTTTAAGGACGGTGTTAGGGGCGAGCCTTAGAGACCAAAGAAAAAGTCAAGAAATTAGAGAAGAATTGAAGATAAAAAACAGTATGGTAAAAGAGGTGAGAGGGTTTCAGGAGAGATGGTACAGACTTGTGCCGAGAATGTCCCCCTGAGCGTCTACCGCTGCAAACATTTTTATATAAGCCAATCCTTGATATGGAAGAAGAGCTTATTTATTGGGCCACCTTGGCCAAGCGGGAGTCAACAAGTGAGCACACACTCGCTTCCCCCCTCCACTGACCAAGGCAAGCAGAACCAGACCTGCTAGTCAGAGGCGGATGGCGCGGAGTATATATAGCAGTACATACAATACAATGGAAAGACGAATATTTTTGTTTTCAAAATGAAGACGATAAAGTTAAGTGTTTTATTTGTAAGACTGGTAGTTGCAGATTTATACCATTTCCCTTGCTTACGTTCCGTGTTCACGATAAACGTTATTCTCCTAAAAAATACAGGCAATTGTATGACACATTCTCTTTACTATTTCAAGATATAAAAACATTTGAAACCAAAATCCAATTATTTTGCACTCCTGAAGTTTCCATGTATTGAGGCTTCGCACGAGCTACAAAATATGAAACTACTTGCATTGCAGAATTCCACGACCGTTAGAAAGAAGGGTGGGAATTATTTAGGTCTCTGTTCTGCTGCTGTGAGTATCCGAGGTTACGTTTGTTTACATCTAGTTTAATGAGTCTTTGGCTCCACTTATATCTGCGAACAAACATTTTCAAAAATGAACTACGTTAAAAGTATCGCAGCAAGATAAGTGAAAATCACCTTGTTTATCTTTTGCACCAAATATGGAAGACCTTCTGAAACGTAAATCGTGCCAAAAAATTAATCCTCGGAAACATAGTGGGTTAATCAGGTGTAAAATACGCCTTTGATTTCCTGTACGTAACAATGTACCACCACTGGAACTTAGTAACCATAGATAAATGCGTAATTCTGTCCCAGCGGGTGGAAGGAAGTGAATTCACCCTTCTCCCTCCTTTCCTCTTGCCCTCATTACAGCGCCACGCCTCTAGCACTGTATTGCAACTGTCAGCAGTTCATTGGTCAGTAGTTATCCCTCACCCCTTACGAGACCCTGTAAGACGATAGGAAACTGAGAGATGCTCCCAAACAGTGCGTTTTATTACATTCTGTACAAGAGTGAGTATCTTATATATTTAAACCAGCAATTCTTGTATATATATATATATATATATATATATATATATATATATATATATATATATATATATATATATATATATATATACATATATATATTCCGCGCAACTTGGAAACGGCTCTAACAATTTCGATCAAATTTTGTATTCAGATAGGGTTTTGCTTTTTAAGTTCATCTATGTAGGTGTAATTCCCGAAAAAATGCGATTTTACATAAAAATTAACATTTTTTATTCCTGCTTCTACAGTGCAATTCTTGTATATACATTCCCGGTATTTCAGAAACGGCTCTAAAGGTTTGGTTAAATTTTTGTATACATGCATATTACTTTCACAGTGTTTTCTCTACTCACTTTTAGGTAACACATTCACATCTCTTTCTCTACTCACTCCTCTATAAAGAATTTTCCATAAAAAACGCGATTTTACACCAAAAAAACATTTTTATATCCGCTTTTATAGTAAGCCATACCATGTTCTGTGTGTTTAAGATAGAAATACTCTTACATTCACACTGTTTTCTCCTCTCACTTTTAAGTAACACAATTCACAGTGGTTTTTCTACTCACTCTTCTACAAAGAAATCATACAACTTTCTGTATGTTTGAAGTAGACATGCTGCATATTACATTCACAGTGGTTTCTTACTCACTTTTAGCTAACACATTCACATCTCTTTTTCTACTCACTCTTCTAAAAAGAACTCATACAATTTTCTGTATGTTTGAAATAGAGATGCTGCATATTACATTCATACTAGTTTCTCTACTCACTTTTAGGTAACACGTTCACATCGCTTTCTCTATTCACTCTTCTATAAACAATTTTCCATAAAAACGTGATTTTACAAAAAAAAAAAAAAAAAATTTATCCCCACTTTTAAAATAAGTCATACAATTTTCCGTATGTTTGAAATAGAAATGCTACATATTATATTCATACTGTTTTCTCTTCTCACTTTTAGGTAACACATTCACATCTTTCACATCTCTTTCTCTACTCACTCTTCTATAAACAACAATGGAAAATAACTCCATAATGGAAAAAATGCTCGACGAAAACCTCTAACTAGGTGCATATCTGGGGTAGGCTTGCGTTCAGCCTTAGAAATGATGGTGTTTATGAAATATTTATATGAATTTCTATATCTCTTGTATCTCGGAAATGACTCTTTTAACAATTGTGACAAAAATGTTTATATAGTTAACATTCAGGTTTATCTAAATAAGTATCTTCTTCCATAAAAACAAGATTTCTCAAAAACAGAGGCGAAAATCGGTCACCCAGGTATTACAAAGTAATATGAATGCGATATCGTTATTAGATTTTTTACTTTTTTGATCTCCGAAAAAAACCAGTGTCAAAATTTGTCATGGTATACATAGTTGTTGTACTTCCTATGGAGAAGTAGTAAATGAAGTAATAAGATTTCTTAACAACAGTGTTAAGAAGTTACATAAAGTAATGAAAGTGGGTAGAAAAGAATTGATAGTTGTTGACATTTGGCCCTGCAGTGAATGAAAACTGCTATTTGATGTTCATATTTTCTCCTCGCCACTCAATTTGCTTTAATAAAAGGTAGGCTATAATGCTGTAACTTGATTATCTCAACTAGATCTAGACATCTGTGCAATTTTTTTGTTCCATCGTCTCCACCGGATGTACCAAATAGGTCGCCTCTTATGCAAAGTGCCTACCAGTTACGAGTTGACGTTCGGAGCTGGTAAAAGGGGCTTGTGATAATAACTGTGTCGTGTCACTGGTTTCAGACTTTTCGTGGAACGCTTTATCCTTTCTCTTTTCTCATTTACATCTGCTTTCCTTATTTTCATTCTGGAAGCAGTGGAAAACAAAGATAAAAGACATTTTTACTTTCTCTACTAGTAAGTAGGGGAAGTATTTTATTCCACCCAAAAATTCGATATCGAGATTTCTTCGGAAATATGTTTTGATGCCCCCTGAATCCAAAAAAAAAAAAAAAACAGTTTTAGAAAAACGTCCGTGTATATGTATGGACAGCATAACTCAAAAACAGAAAAGTTAGTTAAAAAACAAAGTTGTATTTAAGTTTAATGTCTTTTAAGATGCGACACAAAGATTTTGAAGAACATTGTTCCACCCTAAACTACCCTTTAGGTGGAAAATTTTTCGAACATTTTGATATTCTCGAAAAAGCATCTAAAGATTTTGATTAAAATGCCATATGTTTAAGATATTTTTATGACAAATGAAATGTATATTTTATGGACTGACTTTTGCATAACTGGTAAACCGTAAGAGATAGACCAAATTTTACTGTACAAAAAATGTAGATCTTGCTAAAACACACAATTTATGTCCCAATAAATTTTCCTGTGGAGTGAACCATTTCGGAGATATTCCTTCTTACTTGTACCAGTTTTGGAAAACGTACACTTTTATCAAATGCAACATCGTTGTTCATTTTTATATGTTAAGTGTGCAAAGAGAACGGAATCTCAAAGCTTTAAAACATTTGACTATCGCACAAAGTCTACTGTATTCTAACATTCCCCTTGCACCTATAAGGAAATAAGCAATAAGATAATTTGTACAAATGTTTATCTCAACCAACACGAAGAAGATATAACAATAAGAGTAGAGAAAGTCATTGAGTGCAACACATTTTTACTTTCTGTACTGGTCAGTAGGGGAAGTATTGTATTCCACCACAAAAGTTCGACGAGATTTCAGCGGAAATATATGTTTAGAGGACCCCTGGATCCAAAAAAAGCATTTTTAGAAAAAGGTCCGTTTGTGTGTCTGTGGACAGCATAACTCAAAAACGAAAAGTAGGTTAAAAACCAAAGTTGGTATTTAAGTTTAATGTCTCTCAAGGATGCGACACGAAGATTTTGAAGAAAATAGCCCCACCCTAAACTACCATTTACATGGAAAATTTTTCGAAAATTTTGATTTTCTTGAAAATGGCTCTAACGATTTTGATTAAAGTGTCATATGTTTGAGATATTTGTATGACAAATGAAATGTATATCTTGAATTTTCTGGCTATAGCCCCTGTAGTCGTATTTACTCTGGACGACTTTTGCATAACTGGTAAACCGTTAGAGATAGACCAAATTATACTATACAAAAAATGTAGATCTTGCTAAAATACACAATTTATGTCTCAATAAATTTTCTTGTAGGGTGAACCATTTCGGAGATATTCCTTGTTATGTGTGTGAGTTTCGGAAAACTTCGAACTTTCGTGAAATGGATCATCGTTGTTCATGTTTTTATATGTTAAGTGTGCAAAGAGATTGGAATCTCAAAGCTTTAAAACCTTTGACTGACGCACAAAGCCTGCTGTGTTCTAACATTCCCCTTGTACCTACAAGGAAATAAGCAATAAGATAATTTGTACAAATGTTTATCTCAACTAACACGAAGAAGATATAGGAATAAGAGTTTGTAAGAATAGTTAGTACAAGAGTAGAGAAAGTCATGTATGGAAAAAATTATTGATCATATTAGGAGAGCAGAATATTTCTAAGTTCCACGTCGTGTTGCAGCGCGGTTTACACAAGATGATATTTCCAATATGCAGTTGAGTTTATTGGTAGTCTATTCCACAATGTTATCATCTGTCGGACACACAAGTCGCTGTTTATGCAATTTGCAAACACTCATCGAGTATTCTGCATATAACAAAGTCCACATTGCTCAACTTGAAAGCCTATGTAGGTCAGTATTTTGATTGCACTCGTTAATCTCTTAAGCCCTTTTGTTTGTTGGAAAATACCTCATGTGGGATCTCATTGCTTATATTCATGCCAATCACTGACTCATCGCAAACTATGTCGTCATTTGCGAGTTTCAAAACAAAGCCTGGCGTTAAACATTCAGATGACAGTCCAAGGGAAACGTCATGTGTTTGCGAGTATACAGCAGTTGTAGGTATACCATAGCATTAGCATCAGAGACACGACTTTTATTCTCTAATAGTCACTTTTATATGTCAGCAATAATGTCCATAATATTTACACAAATATACCCATACAAAAAATATTAAGACATTACATTGGCACAAAAATATCTGATGTGTAGCACTCATATGAAATTCTCTACCCACTCGTGCACAAATGATTACTACATACCTTATTCTTTTACCTGCTTCATATTAATAGATATAAACATTTGTAGAAATTGTTTTGCTACTAATTTTCTTGTTCGTGCAAGGGAACAGAAGAATACAGTAGGTTTTAAGTAATAGTCTAATGTTTTAATAGTTGGCCGATTTTTGAAATTCCCTTCTATTTGCATGACAGAGAGAGAACAAATATCGATTTGTTTCTCATTTGAGAGAAGTATTAAGTAGCGGAGGACCCGGGTTCGATCCCCGGTACCAGCATGTGGATTTTATACCCTCTGGGAGGTCTGGCACGGAGTGCACTCAGCCTCGTTAGGTCCTCGTTGAGGATCTACTTGATGGAGAAGTAGCGGTCCCAGGTCGAGAAGGCCGTATAACTCGCCGGGAGGGCTCGCGGCGCTGACCACGTCCACCCTCCAGTACTGCACCCCACCAATGACGCCTGTAGTAGGCAGAGGTGGGGGACGCAGCGGCTGGGCGGCAGGCCTTGGCCCTTCCTGGGCTGTAGCGCTAGAGCTTTTGTTAAATTGTTAAATATTTAAAATACAAACCAATAACAAGAAATATTTCGAAATGTTAATTCCACAAGAAAATATTAATGTATCCCAACACACACACACACACACACACACACACACACACACACACACACACACACACACACACACACACACACACACACACACACACACACTCCTTCAACCATACTTAACCAAGGATTCTACATGATGAGTGTAACAAATATGTCCAATTATTGTCAACAAAGAACCTTTTCGCCGAAAGAAATATTTTGTGTCAAATATTTGGAGCCATCTACCTTCTTGACGAATAGTTTATCTAATATCCTTAAACGAGCAATTCTTGTATATATACAGGATGTCCCAAAATTAGGCTGACAAACTTTTAAACCAGAGAAATGGCTGGTGTCTGTGCGAGAGTACGGCAGAATAGGACACGTCGATGTACTCTGTGTTAATCGCAATGGGCGTGCGTTTCAACATTTACTTTTAACAGTAAAGCTGTGGTTAACTGTAAACAATGAGATGTGTGTGTTTTGTTTAAGTGTTCTGTGTTTGTTTCTTGGATTAAGATTGTGTGCCTTACTAAGATAAATGCAATAGTAATTTGCATTGTTGATTTTGCCGTAAATACTTAAACTGGGTGGGAGGCAGTCATCTATGATATTAACTCGTCTAGCGCTTAAACCAAACACCGCAGTAAAAAACTTTCCTTGACAAAAAGTGTTTAAAATAATGTTTTCTATCAGCTCCCAAAGTTTGTCGGCCTAATTTTGGGACACCCTGTATATGTGTACATTCACTTGTAACAGAGATAGGACGTTCAGCGCCGCTTGCACTGTAAACGAAGTATGTAAGAAAATCACAAAAAACATATACCTACTAAAATACTTTGCAAAATACCTTAATGTAGAGGAGCTTAAAGCTATATATTACGGTACAATATCGTGCACTTGGAATATGGTATTGAGGGTGTGGGGTAACAAAATTAAATAGGATACTATTGCTACAGAAGAGATGCATACGTCATATTTTTCAACTAAAGACTACAGACACGTGTAAGCCACTCCTTAAAAAGAATAAAATATTGACAATAGTTGCTATTTATGTATACAAAGTAATTATACTGATTCAAAACAAATCATCCACTAAAAACACAGATATCCATACATACAACACCAGAGGGAACACGCTTAAATAAGGCTTCAACCAAAAATGATCCGATTGTAATGGGAATGATATTATACAGGGTGTTTCAAAAATACGGGGCATAATTTCAGGTATGTATTTCCCACATGTAGACAATCAAATTACTGCATTATAACATGTGTCCGGAAATGCTTCATTTCTGAGTTATGGCCTTCACAACAATGAAATTCACTGGAACGTTTTTCTTTCCGCAGGTTGTTGTCATTACAGAAGATGTTCAAAATGTCCACCTCCTGCTTGAATACAGACCTCACATCGATGTCTCATTGACCTGCGAACACGATCCCAAACTCCAGGAGTATTGCGTATGTCCTCACAACTTGCCACAATTCGATTCCGAAGGGATTCCAAATCCGGCACCGGAGACGAATAAACCAATGATTTTAAATGGCCCCACAAGTAGAAATCGAGAGGGTTCACATCAGGTGAGCGTGGAGGCCAAGCAATTGGGCCACCTCTACCTATCCATCGATCAGGAAACCTTCGATCCAAGTACCGGCGAGCCGTAAGACTGAAGTGTGCAGGAGCGCCATCATGCAAGAAGTGAATGTGTTGATGATTGATCAGTGGAGTGTCTTCGAAAACGTCAGGTATGGTGTTTTCCAGGAAGTTTGTCTACGCCTGCCCCGTAAGTCTGTTTACAAGTACATGGGGTCCAACTAATCGATCACCAATGATACCGGCCCACATGTTGAGGGAGAACCACACCTGTTGATGAGATACAACAGTTGCACGTGGGTTTTCATGCGACCATACATGCTGATTGTGGAAATTTGTTATGCCATCTCTTGTGAACTGTGGTTCATCTGTAAATAATACGACGGCAGAAAAGTTCGGATTTACACCACACTGCTGCAAGAACCACTGACAGAACCTAACTCGTGCAGGGTAATCTGCTGGTGACAGGGCCTGTACACGTTGCAAATGATAAGGATACAATTGATACTCGTTCAACAGTCTCCAGACAGTCGTATGAGGAACATTGACTTGCAACGCTAACCGTCGTGTGCTGATAGAAGGAGTCCTGTCCACAGCCTCCAGAATCTCCTCCTGCACTTCAGGAGTTGTAGATCTTGGTCGTCCCCTTCCCAAACCAGGAGAGGTGAATGTTCCATACTCGCAAAGACGGGAATGGAGACGTACAAATGTCTTCCGATCTGGACATTGTCGCTGTGGGTACAATCGAAGGTTTCCTGATCGATGGATAGGTAGAGGTGGCCCAATTGCTTGGCCTCCACGCTCACCTGATCTAAACCCTCTCGATTTCTACTTGTGGGGCCATTTAAAATCATTGGTTTATTCGTCTCCGGTGCCGGATTTGGAATCCCTTCGGAATCGAATTGTGGCAAGTTGTGAGGACATACGCAATACTCCTGGAGTTTGGGATCGTGTTCGCAGGTCAATGAGACATCGATGTGAGGTCTGTATTCAAGCAGGAGGTGGACATTTTGAACATCTTCTGTAATGACAACAACCTGCGGAAAGAAAAACGTTCCAGTGAATTTCAATGTTGTGAAGGCCATAACTCGGAAATGAAGCATTTCCGGACACATGTTATAATGAAGTAATTTGATTGTCTACATGTGGGAAATACATACCTGAAATTATGCCCCGTATTTTTGAAACACCCTGTATAATGCCCTACCAAGAACTATAAAAGAGCACTCAAGAAAAAACTCCTTTGCTAAAGAGTTAAAGAATTATCTTATTGAAAAGTGCCCATACAGGTTAGAAGAGATGTTAAATTAATGTGTACTGTTAATGTATTTTTGTATATTCAGTATTCCATGTTTGTATTCCATAAGTCTAATTATGTGCCATGATGCAGTTTTTATTCATGTATCAGCATTTCACAATGCTCCATGCTTGTATTACAATAAATTTGAATTTGAATATGTGTGCCACCACGTGCCACTTGCTGCACGGACCTGTCTACCCCACCCTTCTCTTCCCCACCTGCTGGCCCAAAAGAATCCAAATAAATATCTTATTTTGCATATACAGTTCAAGTTATTGGAACTTTGGTATATAAACCGCATCTCAAGTAATCATAGTTTCTGTTGGCAGAGAAGAAATGTGGTTTAAATCTGTCCCTAATTACCATAGGTTACACTTAGTGTTAAAAAGATTACTCTAAATTAAATTAGATGTGTGAGCTATCACAATTTTACTTGGTACTTATTGCCCAGACATACAAATAATTAATATGTGTTTTCTGTTTATTTTTCAGAGGTTTACGACATTTACAAGCGTTACTCTTAGTCTGTTTGTCGGCACAGCCATCCTAGGTAAGCAATAAACACCATATACCTCTAAATAGAAGATATTACTAAGGCAGTATTAACGAAGTTGTGAACCAAAGATTTTACTTTTACTTCTTCTCCTGCTTGCCTGTACTAAGTGAAGAAAGTATGTATTCCAACAAAAAAATCTGATGTGTTGCACTCACATGACTTTCTCTACTCTTGTACTAACCATTCTTACAAACTCTTATTCCTATATCTTCTTCGTGTTAGTTGAGATACAAATTTCCGGAAAGTATCTTATCTTCTTGTAGGCACAAAGAGAATATGGGAATACAGTAGACTTTGAGCGATAGTAAATGTTTTAAGACCTGGTTGGTATGCGATGCCTTTAAAATTCCGTTCTGTTTGCAAGACCTAGAGATAAAACAATGAATAACATATTGCTATTTGGGAAAACTATAAGTATTGCCAAATTTAAACAAATAATAAAGAATATCTCGGAAATGGTTCACTCAAAAGTAAAAAGTATTTGACATAAATATTGTGTTTTAATGAGATCCACATTTTTATTTAGTAAGAAGTAGTTGGTCTCCCATTTATGCAAAAGTCATCCAGAACAGAGATCTTCTGAGGACATTCCAGAAAATTCAAGGTATGACTTAGAAACTGCCATGGAATCGCGTGTACTGACTGGTTGTGAGTTCTTAACGTCACAGGCAAGAGCTGATTCACCCTCCGAGTGAAGGAGGGGACCGGGGAATAGCAGCTAAGCGCCTCCAAAGAGACAAGGTTGGGCATCGTTGGGCTATACGTTCACAGACACGCACGGTATCATATTACTTTCTCTACTGGTAAGTAGAGGAAGTATTGTATTCCACCCAAAAATTCGATGTCGAGATTTCACCGGAAATATATGTTTTGAGGCCCCCTGAATCCAAAAAAAGCATTTTTAGAAAAAGGTCCGTCTGTGTGTGTGTGTGTGTGTCTGTGTGTGTGTGTGTGTTTGTGTGTGTGTGTGCGCGCGAGCGCGTATGTGTGTTTGTGTGTGTGTGTGTGTGTGTGTTTGTGTGTGTGTTTGTGTGTGTCAGTCTGTGGACAGCATAACTCAAAAACGAAAACTCGATTAAAAACCAAAGTTGGTATTTGAGTTTAATGTCTTTCAAGGATGTGACACGAAGATTTTGAAGAAAATAGCCCCACGCTAAACTACCCTTTACATGGAAAATTTTTCGAAATTTTTGATTATCTTGAAAATGGCTCTAACGATTTTGATTAAAATGTCATATGTTTGAGATATTTTGATGACAAATGAAATGTATATTTTGAATTTTCTGGCTATAGCCCCTGTAGTCGTATTTACTCTGGACGACTTTTGCATAACTGGTAAACCGTTAGAGATAGACCAAATCATACTATACAAAAAATGTAGATCTTGCTAAAATACACAATTTATGTGTAAATAAATTTTCTTGTAGGGTGAACCATTTCGGAGATATTCCTTGTTATGTGTGTGAGTTTCGGAAAACTTAAAACTTTCGTGAAATGGATCATCACTGTTCATTTTTTGTATGTTAAATGTACAAAGAGAAGAGAATCTCAAAGCTTTAAAACATTTGACTATCGCACAAAGTCTACTGTATTCTAATATTCCCCTTGTACCTACAAGGAAATAAGCAATAAGATAATTTGTACAAATGTTTATCTCAACTAACATGAAGAAGATATAGGAATAAGAGTTTGTAAGAATGATTAGTACAAGAGTAGAGAAAGTCATGTGAGTGCAACACATCAGATATTTACGTTCGTAATTGAATGTAACCAAAAGTTTCATTGTTATGTCTTGGGCAAACAGCATTCAAGTGTTCCCATCGTGGTAACAAACAGTTTTCAAATTCCGTTCTCTGTGCATGGCTAACATATAAACAAATGAGTAACGATGTTCCATTTGACAGAAGTATAAGTTCTCCAAAGCTCACACAAATAACAAGGAATGTCTCCGAAATGGTTCACTCTACAAAAACATTTATCTGTACATAAATTGTTTGTTTTAGCAAGATCTACATTTTTGTATAGTAAGTTATTCAAAAGTCACACAGAGTGAACAGAACTACAGGAGCTATAGCCAGAAAATTCAAAATATACATTTCATTTGTCATATAAATATGTATCTTAAACATATTACATTTTAATCAAAATCATTTGAGCCATTTTCAAGAAAATAAAAATTTTCGAAAAATTTTCCTTGTAAAGGGTAGTTTAGGGTGGGGCTATTTACTTCAAAATCTTCGTGTCGCATGCTTGAAAGATATTAAACTTAAATACCAACTTTGGCTTTTAACGGAGTTTTGGTTTTGAGTTATATTGTCCACACACACACACACACACACACACACACACACACACACACACACACACACACACACACACACACACACACACACACACACACACACATACACACATACACACACACACACAACCTTTTTGTAAAAATGTTTATATATATTCAGGGGGCCTCAAAACATATATTTCCAGTATAATCTCGACATCGAATTTTTGGGTGGAATACAATACTTAGCATACTTATCAGTAGAGAATGTAATTATATAAATTTCAGAACATTTGTGGAGGGCTTAAACGAACTCTGAAAAATAAAGTTCCAAATAGAACTATGCGGCCGTACCAATATTGACATGTGATTCCGAAAACTGGAGAATAAACAGAAGTGACAAAGTTATGGTGGAAGTAGCTGAAATAAAGTTTTTAAGAAGCATTGCTGGATATGCCCGTTTAGATCACATGAGGAATGACGCAATCAGAGAACAACTACACATATATAACTTAAATAGTAAAATATTTATATGCAAACGGGATTGGGCAGATGAGACAACATGGATGTCAAACGATAGAATAACTAACACACTCGTAGTTGCAGGGTATAAACCTGAAGGGAACCGTAGTGTTAGAGATCTAAACGTCGCTGAAAGGACCTCTGAGCCGAAACAGGCCAGCATGACCCATCTTGGTGTCGATGATGATTTAGTTTTATTCATAGTGTCTCAGAACACCTATTTCTGTTGACATTTGGACGTCAAATCTTCCAGTGGAATACAATACTTAAAACATTTAGCGAGCCTAAGAGAGATGGTATCCAGTTTCGTAAGAAAAGATGGAAGCTATATACAAATACATGATAGTAGGTAGAGAAAGTCGTGTGAATGTGACACACGTACCTTTCTCCGTACATTACTATTGTGTTTAAGGTTGCTATTTATCAATGCACAACTCCAACGTATGCGTCCATCTGTATATGTGTGTGTAAGCCTAGCAAAACTTGTATTAACTATTTCTTACCAGTAAATTCTGCCCTCTATTGCTGCCCCTTTGGACTACACCGCCATGACAACCTTCACTATTCACTTGTCTGTCTCACAATGTGTATGTCACCCGCGGTTCAACGTGCCTGCCACTAAAACAAAACACGCCACCTGGGCACAAACGCATTTTGTACACTACTAACAGAGTAATCTGAGACTGAAAAATCTGATGTGTTGCACTCACATGACTTTCTCTACTCTTGTACTAACCATTCTTACAAACTCTTATTCCTGTATCTTCTTCATGTTAGTTGAGATAAACATTTGTACAAATTATCTTATTGCTTATTTCCTTGAAGGTGCAAGGGGAATGTTACAATGCAGTAGGCTTTGTGCGACAGTCAAATGTTTTAAAGCTTTGAGATTCTGTTGTCTTTGCACGCCTAACATATAAAAAAATTAACAACGATATTCTATTTCACGAAAGTTTTAAGTTTTCTGAAACTGACACATATAACAAGGAATATCTCCGAAATGGTTCACTTTACAAAAAAATGCAGACATAAATTGTGTGTTTTAGCAAGATCTACATTTTTTGTATAGGAAGATTTGGTCTATCTCTTACGGTTCACGAGTTATTCAAAAGTCATCCGAGTAAATGCGACTACAGGGGCCATAGCCAGGAAATTCAAGATATACATTTCATTTGTCATAAAAATATCTCAAACATATGACATTTTAATGAAATTCGTTAGAGCCAATAAATACTACTACTACTCCTACTATTACTACTACTGCCACTACTACTACTACTACCACTACTGCTGCTACTGCCACTGTGACGAAAGCTGCCCGCAGTTATTAAAGAGGTTAAATTCAGTAGTCAGTAAGAGATTGGAACGAAATAGGCTGATGTATGCATGTTCGAGTGCAGTTTTGGGCTGGGTGGGGAAGAGAAAGGTCTTGAGTGACAAACCGGTCGGTAATTTCTGGCACAGCGCTGCATGATCGACCGGAAGAAGGGCCACGCGAGAACCGTGACCCAGTTGTTGTGGGAACCTTGAAGGCTTGCTTAGCCCGAGGTGGCGGAATTGCCCACCTGTAGTGCACTTCTGTCCTTGGTTAGGGCCAGAAGGTAATTCCGCCTCGCAGTTGCACTTGTTTACGTCAACAAGTAAGCAAATATACGTCTTTTATCTACAATACAAGCAAGTGCAATGTTTCCATTATTTAAACACATAAGAACTTCCTTTATCCGTCCCACATTAATCCGGAATGGTTCTTACTTTCTCTGTAAAGTAGGTGAAGTATTGTATACCACCCAACAATTTGATGTCCAGATTTCATTGCAAATGTGTCTTAGAGGCCGCCTAAACCGCCAAGAATTTAGGAAAAGGTTCGTGTGCGTGTGTTTGTGTGTGTGTGTGTTTAACTTCTTTATTACTGCATATCACATTAGTAATATTACATACATTTTCACATCAGTTTACAAAATTGATACAAGTTTCACATTTTACATTGTATAGCTTTACAATTATGTACATATACTTAATATTTTAACCCCATATCTACCAGATTGTTCCCTTTTTGTTGCAATAAATTGTGGACTTTTTAAATTTAATTTACACAAAAACTGTTGAATCTATTGAAATACGCCAAAGGAAAAATTGTGTTGTTTATTCAATTTGCTATGAATATAGCCATAAATCAAGAACCTTTAATCAATAATAATTCAGTCAGGCAGGTGATAATTTTTTTTGATAAATTTTTTTTTTCTAGAAAACTATAAACTTTTCAAAATTTTGGTATTAGACTTTCTTGTTATTCACAATTTACAAGAAAAATTTTACTCTCAAAAATTTTATAGCGATTTTTATTAAATTACTAATATGTCTAAGTTATTTTCATGCCAAATGAAATGCATATCTTGAATTTTCTGGCTATAGCCCCTGTAGTCGTATTTACTCTGGACGACTTTTGCATAACCAGTAAACCGTTAGAGATAGACAAAATCTTACTCTACAAAAAATGTAGATCTTGCTAAAATACACAATTTATGTCTCAATAAATTTTCTTGTAGGGTGAACCATTTCGGAGATATTCCTTGTTATGTGTGTGAGTTTCGGAAAACTTAAAACTTTCGTGAAATGGAACATCGTTGTTCATTTTTTTATATGTTAAGTGAGCAAAGACAACAGAATATCAAAGCTTTAAAACATTTGACTATCGCACAAAGTCTACTGTATTCTAACATTACCCTTGTACCTACAAGGAAATAAGCAATAAGATAATTTGTGCAAATGTTTATCTCAACTAACACGAAGAAGATATAGGAATAAGAGTTTGTAAGAATGGTTAGTACAAGAGTAGAGAGTCATGTGAGTGCAACACATCAGATTTGTTTTTTTGCAGAGTTAACCACTTCCGAGATATTCCTTACTTTTTATTATTTTTACTTAGGGACGCTCTTTAACTGCTGTGGTTCTCAACGTCAAATTCTATTTTTGGGGTGAAATACAATATTGTTTGCTCAGAAGCCTTTTTAAGCTCGAAAAAATCCATCAGCCTCCACCGGGTTTCAACCCGCGACCTCGCCCTACAAATAAATACTGGTTCTGTTCCCGAGGTTGCTCTGTATCGAGCGTAAATGTCCTTAGCATGCCTCCTTTCGGAAGGGAAGTAAAGCTGGGGGTCCCTTGTAGATTTACGGCACGTTAAAGAACCTCAAGCCTGATCATTAGGGCTCGGAAGTTCATGCCCTAAAAAACACTGAAATATGCCTGCAAATATGCTCTTAAAAACTTGAAAATATGCCAAGAAATATGCACTATTTCATTAAAACAATTAATGTCCCTTTGCAGTAGATAAGACGAATTATTATAAATAATTTATAAAGTTACCTTATTCCTTAGAGGTTGAAGCAGAAGTGGTGCTGCTGCTAGTATTAACTGCTAAATTGCAGTTCACAACCAACACTTTGCACAAATTTTCAACTGTAAAACATTGTCTGTTGTCTCGCAAAACACTTTTGTGACGTGAAAAACTTCTCTCCACGTCACAAGATGTTATTGGGACATATTTAAATGATGTTAACTGCTTCACAGAGAGAGTCAAGTCTCTTGGTGTGACAGATGGTTTTCTTTCCAGGATGTCTCGAATACGGCACATTTGTTTATAACCAGAATTTTTTGAAATTACATAATTCACCTTCTCTTTCACTTTTTGTCCTATGCTATCAGAAACCGAACTTAGATCACATATTGTTTTTTCAAAGACAGTAAGTGATTCATGCAAAGGAGATCCTACAGCTTCCAATGCCGTTATGGCTGATGGTAAGAAAGAAAAATGGACAGATATGAAACCAAGATCCTCTTTTAACCCAGTGTCTGACAGAGTATTTTGCACAGTTTCTATTGATAAAGCATCTTTCAAGTCCACTGAATTAATAACCTCTTCGGCTATTTCTATGTGCTCAGCATAATATAAAACTGCATCGATCCATGTTCCCCCTCGAGTTAACACTGGTGCAGGAGGAAGTCTGATATTAGCTGCTGTTGATCTAAACAACTTAACTCTTTTAGGAGATTTAACAAAAATTATCTTCGTACTAGACACAAATCTATCTACCAATGGAATAGAATCATTGTCTCAGAAATGCTACCAATATAAAAATATTATCCAGATAGAAAAAAGTAATAAAAAGCCATAAAAATCATTAAAATATGCAATATAGGGGCTATAGTATTGAAATAATATGCATTTATCAAAAATGAAGAAAATATGCAGTTATATGCACTATAAAATCATGTCCAAATAACTGAAAATTCCGTAATTCGTGCACATAATGTAAAAGCATACAGTTTTAACCCGGATGAAAAAATATGCAAATGCATGAACTTCCTAGTCCTACTGATCATACATAAAATATAAAAAGAAAACACTCAATTTTCATTTGATGGAATACACTGCAGTACTCTGCCAGTGCAATCGAGTTATGCAAACCTGTTTCCTCGTTTGCAGAATTCTCCTGGTAAAGAAATAGCACAGACAGAGGCGTCATCGTACTATTACGAAAGGATACAAATGCTGGTACCCCGTTATAACAAAAACGCTTCCATAACGATGGAAATCATACGTATACCTGTATACCTGGAATCTGATGACAAAATATTATGAAAATGATATTCTATTAAAAGCAACTCGGTATTTGCTTAAACGTTATGTTTTTTAGTTTTACAAATCATACTTCAACTCCTTTTTTACTTTCTCTACTGGTAAGTAGGGGAAGTATTGTATTCCACCCAAAAATTTGATGTCCAGATTTCACCGGAAATATATGTTTTGAGGCCCCCTGAATCCAAAAACAGCATTTTTAGAAAAAGGTCCTTGTGTGTGTCTGTGTGTCAGTCTGTGGACAGCATAACTCAAAAACGAAAATTAGGTTAAAAAACAAAGTTGGTATTTAAGTTTAATGTCTTTCAAGGATGCGACACGAAGATTTTGAAGAAAATAGCCCCACCCTAAACTACCCTTTACATAGAAAATTTTTCGAACATTTTTATTTTCTTGAAAATGGCTCTAATGATTTTTATTAAAATGTCATATGTTTGAGATACTTTTATGACAAATAAAATGTATATCTTGAATTTTCTGGCTATAGCCCCTGTAGTCGTATTTACTCTGGACGACTTTTGCATAACTGGTAAACCGTTAGAGATAGACTAAATCATACTATACAAAAAATGTAGATCTTACTAAAATACACAATTTATGTCTCAATAAATTTTCTTGTAGGGTGAACCATTTCGGAGATATTCCTTGTTACGTGTGTGAGTTTCGGAAAACTTAGAACTTTAGCGAAATGCAACAACGTTGTTCATTTTTTATATGTTAATCGTGCAAAGAGAACGAAATCTCAAAGGTCAAAAAGATTTGACTGTCGCATAAAGTCCTCTGGATATTAATATCTCCCTTGTACCTACAAGGAAATAAGCAATAAGATAATTTGTACAAATGTTTATCTCAACTAACACGAAGAAGATATAGGAATAAGAGTTTGTAAGAATGGTTAGTACAAGAGTAGAGAAAGTCATGTGAGTGTAAGACATCAGATTTTTAGCTTCTCTACTGCGTATAGTAAGCAGAGTAAGTATTGTAATTCCACCCAAAAATTCGATGTCCAGATTTCAGCAGAAATATGTTTTGAGGTCCCCTGAATAAAAAAAATACAGTTTTAGAAAAAGTTCTGTGTGAGTTTTGAAGATTGGGTATCTATTACATTTTTAATTTATTACAATAAATTCACACACACACACACACACACACACACACACACACACACACACCCACACACACACACACACACACACACACACACTGTCAGTCTGTGGACAGCATAACTCAAAAACAAAGTCGATTAAAAATCAAAGTTGGTATTTAACTTTAATGTCTTAACCACCTTTAAGGGAGTGAACACCATTGCTCTTTAGCAGTTTATTGTTCCAAGAGGTTAAAAGTCGCCAACATGGCCTTCGATGTAAGGGCGACATATAAATGGAACATTTAAAAATCTGATGTGTTGCACTCACATGAGTTTCTCTACTCTTGTACTAACCATTCTTACAAACTCTTATTCCTATATCTTCTTCTGTTAGTTGAGATAAACATTTGTACAAATTATCTTATTGCTTATTTCCTTGTAGGTACAAGGGGAATATTAGAATACAGTAGGCTTTGTGCGATAGTCAAAGTTTTAAAGCTTTGAGATTCCGTTCTCTTTGCACACTTAACATATAAAAAAATGAACAACGATGTTCTACTTCACGAAAGTTTTAAGTTTTCCGAAACTCACACACACACACACACACACACACACACACACACACACACACACACACACACACACACACAACAAGGAATATCTCCAAAATGGTTCACTCTACAAAAACATTTATTTGGACACAAATTGTGTGTTTTAGCAAGATCTACATTTTTGGTATATTAGAATTTGTCTATCTCTTACGGTTTACGAGTTATTCAAAAGTCATAAAAATACACATTTCATTTGTTATACAAATATCTTAAACATATGACATTTTAATCAAAATCGTTTGAGCCATTTTCAAGAAAATAAAAATTTTCGAAAAATTTTCCATGTAAAGGTTAGTATAGGGTGGGGCTATTTTCTTCAAAATCTTCGTGTGACATCCTTGAAAGATATTCAACTTAAATACCAACTTTGGTTTTTAACCGACTTTTCGTTTTTGAGTTATGCTGTCTATACACACACACACACACACACACACACACACACACACACACACACACACACACACACACACACACACACACACACACACACACACGGAGCTTTTTGTAAAAATACTTTTTTTTTTTTTGGATTCAGGGGGTCTCAAAACATATATTTCCGGTGAAATCTCGACATCCAAATTTTGGTTCGAAATTTAAAATTATTTTGTTGTTTAACGACGCTGTCAATTGCCAGGATCACATCAGCGTCGCCGGTGTGCCGGAATTTTGTCCCGCAGGAGTTCCTTTACATGCCAGTAAATCTATTGACATGGAGCTGCCGTTTTTAAGCACACTTAAAAACCATCGGCCTGGGCCGGGTTTGAACCCGCGACCTTGGGATCAGTAGGCCAGCGTCTAACCAGACCGACTTTTGGTTCGAATACAATACTAATGAAAGTAACAAGTACTACACCGAAGTGGTCACTATTTATCAAAATGTCTGCACTTATATCCCCAACACCCTGTATAACTGTGGGTGTATTATAAAATTATTCTTTGGAATACCTTGGCATTTCGCTGGTACTTATTTAGCACATAAATATTGTAACATTCGCCTTGTTTGGTTTTCATTTAGCGTATAAGGAATGCTATTCAAACATGCGCATTTAAATGCGACAGTCATTAACTGCTATGTATGTTTTCTGGAGACGCCATCGTAAATCAATTTTGCCAGCAGGAGCCCGAGTATATCAGGTGACATGCGCGGCCTGGTCTTTAATCATCCTGCTAAAATAGCCAGCCAGGCACGCTCGCTTTCACACCTCAAACTGTACCTCCTGAGGAGACTGCAGTCGAGCATTTTCAGCAATTCAATACTTTACCAATCTACAAGAATGCCATTGGGAAATTATATGAAAATGCAACTTCTAGAATCAAGATAGGAAAGAACATTTCGGAGGAATTCCTAGTAACAAAAGGATTACGCCAAGGGTGTTGCCTGTCTCCAACATTATTTAACCCTGGAACACTAACCCTATTCCTATAGTACATAAACACTAAGCCTCGTAAAATTTACTACTGTTTATTTCTATTACAAAATACATTACTATTAGCTCACAAATGTTTATGCCTGCCTCATAAAATATTATCTTGACTCATTTAAACTGTTATGAGACAACAAAGACAATTCTATCTCACCTCACTTACATCAATTTGTGCAGAGATTTGCCCTATGTTCTTTGCAGTATCCATGGCGACATTCTTTCCCTAGTTAGAGGAGAATTTTTATCGTTGCTCATACACATATCAATATTTCGTCCTGCCATATCTTCACCATCTGTATCAGTCATTATTACATCATCAGACTCCACATTATAAATTTCTTCATCGGAGCTAAAATCAATCTGGGGGCTACTATCTTCTTCAAGGAGCATTGCCATAATCTTTTTTTCCAAAATTTGGGTAGTCTGCACGCAGAATACTCATCTGAAACGATCGACAGCAATGATTCAACTGCTTTCCTGAATTGTTATTACACGTCCTGCTTTCCTGAATTCATATTATTACAAAAATAAATCTACTTCCTTATGAAATTCTGGATACGTGAACACTAATCGTCGTAAAATTTACGACAAAGCACTTACTAACAATGCACTGTTGCACCCGATTTCGACAAGGCACACCCACTGACCAAGCTCTTCAAAAGCTAGGAAGCTACTGAAAAGGAAATAATTGTGGCGCGAAAACTATAGGAGTAAAAGCAGGATTGCCAATCGTGCGTCGTAAAAATAACGAGGCTTAGGGTTCCAATTGGAAGAAGAAATGTAAAAATAGGGGAATACCTATTAATAACTCCACAATTTATACACTGTTGTTTGCTGATGATCAATTGGTTATAGCTCAAGATTATGACATAGAAAACTTATGGAAGAATACACTAAATGGGGTTTAAAAATAAATTTGGAGAAAACACTATATACCTATGTCTTGTGGGGATGAAAGAAAAGACTTGATTTTGGAAGATGGAATGGGACGTATCAAAGGACGAGAAGAATGTGAATATTTGGGGGTTAAAATAAGTTCAAATTGCAGTCAGGAAAATGACATACAATATAGAATCCAGAAAGGTAGATCAACAATAGCTATGTTGAACGGAATTTTGTGGGAGAAGGCATTAGCAGTGGATACAAAATTACAAATCTATAATAAGAAGCACAATAACTTATGGAGCGGAAACATGGCACCTAAACACAAACCTGAAATTAAAATTGCTTTCTACTGAAATGGATTGTTTTAGAAGATCCACTAGGCATTCTAAATTAGAGAAAATTAGAAATACAACCATTAGACAAAAAAATGAATGTTAATGATACATTATTAGAGTTTGTAAAATACAAACAATTGGAATGGTATGGTCACACACGTAGGATGATGGACAAGTTTTGGAATGGATTCCACCAGGGAGAGGAAAGAGGGGAAGACCGCGGAAAACCTGGATAGATGATATAAGGAGTAGTATGAAGGAGAAGAATTTAGAAGAGCGGGATTGGGAAATAAGAGAAGAATGGAGGAAGAAGATACGTACTTAAACGCTTTGGATACAGGAAGATGTGATCTCACATTGTAAACCTGTTGATAAATAAGACTGTCTTTAATATTAGAACCAAAGATAGAACCAGGAAGACCATCAGTTGTATGGGAGAACACAAAACAAAGAATGACACAAAAACGAGGGAAAACTGATGAAAATGTGGCCCGCATGCGGGAGTCACGAGTTCAAATCATGTGGGTATCACCTTAAGCCTTTGTTTACTTTCTCTAATACGTATACTAAAGCAGAGGAAGTATTGCATTCCACCCAAAAATTCGATATCGAGATTCCGCGTAAAATATGTTTTGAGGCCCCACCGAACCCCCCCCCCCCCCAAAAAAAAACATTTTAGAAAAAGGTCCGTGTGTGTGTCCGTGTGTCTGTGGACAGCATAACTCAAAAACGAAAAGTCAGTTAAAAACCAAAGTTGGTATTTAAGTTTAATGTCTTTCAAGGATGCGACACGAAGATTTTGAAGAAAATACCCCACCCTAAACTACTCTTTACATGGAACATTTTCGAAAATTTTTATTTTCTTGAAAATGGCTATAACGATTTTGATTAAAATGCCACGTTTGAGATATTTTTATGACAAATGAAATGTATATCTTGAATTTTCTGGCTCTAGCCCCTGTAGTCGTATTTACTCTGGATGACTTTTGCATAACTAATAAACCGTAAGTAATAGACCAAGACACTCTGCAAAAACTGTAAATCTTGCTAAAAAACACAATTTATGTCTGAATAAATTTTTTTGTAGAGTGAGGCATTTCGGAGATATTTCTTGGTATTTGTGTGAGTTTTGGAGAACTTATACTTATGTCAAATGGAACATCGTTATTCATTTGTATATGTTAACCTTGCAGAGAGAACGGAATTTAAAAGATTTGACTATCGCTCAAAGTCTACTGTATTCCCATATTCTCCTTGTACTTACAAGAAAATAATACGATAGAAAATGTTTATCTCAACTAACACGAAGGTGTAGGAATAAGAGTTTGTAAGAATGGTTAGTACAAGAGTAGAGAAAGCCATGAGAGTGCTATAAATGTCTCCAAAGAAACAAGGCTATTGAACAAGTGCAATCTAAGTCTACATGTTGTGGGGATAAATCGTCAACCCACGGGCAACGTCGGGTATTTCCGCTAGTATACATATGTAATAGCACAGCTCTGAAGACTGACGAAGGGAGAATAGAAGTCTATACTCTCTGATTAATCCCGGATGCGACTGCACGCGTGATGCATTGCGCTGTTAACTTTGGACTGCCTCCTACACATTTTTCTTCCAACAGAGCATGTAATTCACTCAACGAAGCGTGTCCATCACACAAGGCTGGCAAACTAGCGACCAATGTTACGTCTGGTTAACTGTCAGTAAACTTATACTTGTGCACGTTTTGCTTCTTAAATAAATGAACTCGTTTAATAAGAATAAGATGCTGATGTAAGGCATTACAAGTACAGTACTTCAGAGAGGAAATTACCTTCTTCTCACAAGCCTATTTGATATGGAATAATATTGTTTGCTTATAAATTTATCGCAAGAAATATCATACCACGTCAGACCTAACCTATAAATTCTCGAGGGAAATGAGAGAATTTATTTGGGAAGGTCACACCGTCGAATGATCCTTGTCTGGAGCATTTCATAAACAAAATATGAGTTTAAATATTACCTATATCGAAAATATTTGAACAGAAAATGTTAAATTTTATTTTAAAAAATCTGATGTGTTGCACTCACATGACTTTCTCTACTCTTGTACTAACCATTCTTACAAACTCTAATTCCTATATCTTCTTCGTGTTAGTTGAGATAAACATTTGTACAAATTATCTTATTGCTTATTTTCTTGTAGGTACAAGGGGATTGTTAGAATACAGTAGGCTTTGTGCGATAGTTAAATCTGTCAGTAACAAACTGTTATCCTCGTACTTTCTTGTAGAATTACGTATCCAATTTGGAACAAAAACGTTTTATTTTTTGGAAATCGGCTGATCAAAGAACAAAATGCGATCAGAAGCAATGTAATGACCACCCTGTGCAGCTTTTTTTTTTTTTTTTTTTTTACTTTCTCTACTGGTAAGTAGGGGAAGTACCTACTGTATTCCACCCAAAAATTTGATGTTAAGATTTCACCGGAAATACATGTTTTGAGACCCCCTGAATCAAAAAAGGATTTTTAGAAAAAGGTCCGTGTGTGTGTGTGTGTGTCTGTGGACAGCATAACTCAAAAACGCAAAGTCGGTTAAAAACCAAAGTTGGTATTTAAGTTTAATGTCTTTCAAGGATGCGATACGAAGATTTTACAGATAATACCCCCACCCTAAACTACCCTTTACATGGAAAATTTTTCGAAAATTTTGATTTTCTTGAAAATGGCTCTAACGATTTTGATTAAAATGTCGTATGTTTGAGATATTTTGATGATAAATGAAATGTATATCTTGAATTTTCTGGCTATAGCCCCTGTAGTCGTATTTACTCTGGACGACTTTTGCATAACTGATAAACCGTTAGAGATAGACCAAATCATACTATACAAAAAATGTAGATCTTGCTAAAATACACAATTTATGTCTGAATAAATTTTCTTGTAGGGTGAACCATTTCGGAGATATTCCTTGTTATGTGTGTGAGTTTCGGAAAACTTTCGTGAAATGGATCATCATTGTTCATTTTTTATATGTTAAGTGTGCAAAGACAACAGAATCTCAAACATTTGACTATCGCGCAAAGCCTACTGCATTCTAACATTCCCCTTGTACCTACAAGGAAATAAGCAATAAGATAATTTGTACAAATGTTTATCTCAACTAACACGAAGAAGATACAGGAATAAGAGTTTGTAAGAATGGTTAGTACAAGAGTAGAGAGAGTCATGTGAGTGCAACACATGAGCTTTTTTCTGTTTATAATGCGATAAGCTGCTTGAAAGTCAATTCCTGGCGCACCACAACGATCTGGTCAATCGTAGATCTTCCTTGTTTGAAGCCACATTGATAATCTCCCACAACCTTTTCACATATGGCCTCAATTTGGCATAAAGTACATGATGAGGCATCCAGCTAGGTTTCTCTATCCACCGTCTACATAACAGAGAAAATAATAAAATGTTTCTCGTATAAAGTCACGCTATGCCAGTAATTGCAAGTTACAGTGTATAAAATTGCGCGATGATCAACACTGCTCCGATGATGCTACTCGTTTATGTGCTGGTTTGAGTGAATTTTTGTGAAGCCCTGTAATTGGACCGTGAAGGCACTAAACCATGGAAATATGAGCCGGTTGTCGAAGCAAGGACCCGTAACACTTTCACTTCTTTCAAAACCTAGGTGCAAGAAAGGTACTATCGTGCCCAGATGTTTCGACAGACAGGATATGGTTAAAATAATGGCTCAATCTATCAAGGAATGACCGACCGGTGAACTAAAACAGTAGGGAACTGATAAACAGTGTTACCAGCCTTTCTCTAGGTCCCTAGGAGAAAAATCAGACGTGTTGCACTCACATGACTTTGTCTACTCTGTACTAACCATTCTTACAAACTCTTATTCCTATATCTTCTTCGTGTTAGTTGAGATAAACATTTGTACAAATTATCTTATTGCTTATTTCCTTGTAGGTACAAGGGGAATATTAGAACACAGTAGGCTTTGTGCGATAGTCAAATCTTTTAAACCATTGAGATTCCGTTCTCTTTGTACACGTAACATATAAAAAAATGAACAACGTTGTTCCATTTCACGAAATTCTTAAGTTTTCCGAAACTCACACACATAACAAGGAATATCTCCGAAATGGTTCAACCTACAAGAAAATTTATTGACACATAAATTGTGTATTTTAGCAAGATCTACATTTTTTGTAAAGTATGATTTGGTCTATCTCTAACGGTTTATCAGTTATGCAAAAGTCGTCCAGAGTAAATACGACTACAGGGGCTATAGCCAGAAAATTCAAGATAAACATTTCATTTGTTATAAAAATATCTCAAACAGATCACATTTTAATCAAAATCGTTAGAGCCATTTTCAAGAAAATCAAAATTTTCGAAAAATCTTCCATGTAAAGGGTAGTTTAGGGTGGGGCTATTTTCTTGAAAATCCTCGTGTTGCATCCTTGAAAGATGTTAAACTTAAATACCAACTTTTCGTTTTTGAGTTATGCTGTCCACAGACTGACACACACACGGACCTTTTTCTAAGAATGCTCTTTTTTTTTTTTTTTTTTTTTTTTTTTTTTTTTTTTTTTTTAATTTATTCAGGGTTCTCAAAACATATTTCCGGTGAAATCTCGACATCGAATTTTTGGGTGGAATACAATACTTCCCCTACTTGCCAGTAGAGAAAGAAACTAGTAGAGAAAGTAAAAATTAAGGTTATGGTTGAATAGGTGCTTGTAAATAACACTAGTAAAAGATAAACAGAGAGATATTTTGAAGTTGTTCAAAGAAACGAAAGCACAATACCATCACCATGTTGTATTTATATGTACATACATATGACATATTGTGAGTTCATGTTGGGTGTAATTCTAGGCATTTATCAAGAACACAAATGGGAGATGAGCTCTGCATTACTCAAGGTCAGAAAAAGTCATGTTCACATTAATCTACTAACTTGCAGGCCCAGCAGGAGCTGCGTTGGAGATAAAACATCTGCCAACACAAATTGCACCACATTGTACCAACAGAGGCGCCAGGCGTCGGGGCCAACAAAATAAAAGAACAACTGGTTATTATTGCGACAGAGCCACTAAAATCCACTCCAAATACTCTTTTACTTTCTCTACTACGTATAGTAAGTAGAGGAAGTAGGTATTGTGTTCCATCCAAGAATTTCATGTAGAGATTTCACCTGAAATATATGTTTTGAGGGCCTCTGTATCAAAAAAAAAAAAAAAAAACACACATTTTCAGAAAAAGATCCGAGCGCGCGCGCGTGTGTGTTTGTGTGTTAATGGCCGTCGGAAGACCCTTTTCCAGGTAGGGGGCGGGGCACATGTTGGAAGTTTGCAATAAAAGAATTAATTCATATTTTACAGTCAAAAGTTATAGTATTTGTATTGATAACCGTATTAATTTATGCTAAATAAAAATTGTTCTTTACATCAAAATTAAAATAATAATCTAATAGTAACTGATTGCACATTGAGTGTATTATCTTCAAAGGGGTGCCGTGGGCCCCCTTGTTCCCCTTCGCGACAGCATAACTCAAAAACGAAAAGTCGGTTAAAAACCAAACTTGGTATTTTAGGTTAATGTCTTTCAAGGATGCGACACGAAGATTTTGAATAAAATAGCCCCACCCTAAACTACCCTTTACATGGAAAAGTTATCGAAAATTTTGATTTTCTTGAAAATGGCTCTAACGATTTTGATTAAAATGTTATATGTTTGAGATATTTTTATAACAAATGAAATGTTTATCTTGAATTTTCTGGCTATAGCCCCTATAGTATTTACTCTGGATGACCTTTGCATAACTGGTAAATCGTTAGAGATAGACAAATTCTTAATATACAAAAAAGGTAGATCTCACTAAAATACACAATTTATGTCCGGATGCATTTTCTTGTAGGGTGAACCATTTCGGAGATATTCCTTGTTATGTGTGTGAGTTTCGGAAAACTTAAAACTTTCGTGAAATGGAACATCGCTGTTCATTTTTTATATGTTAAGGGTGCAAAGAGAACGGAATCTCAAAGCTTTAAAACATTTGAGTATCGCACAAAGCCTACTGTATTCTAATATTTCCGTTACACCTACAAGCAAGTAAACAATAAGATAATTTGTACAAATGTTTATCTCAACTAACACGAAGAAGATAGAAGAACAAGAGTTTGCAAGAATTGTTAGTACAAGAGTAGAGAAAGTCATGTGAGTGCAACACTTCAGATTTTTATACTGTTTTATTTGTGTGAATTTGTCAATACTTATACTTTTCTCAAATCGGAATATGCTATTCGTTTTTTATCTCTTGACCTTGCAAAGAGAACGGAATTTCAAAGGCATCGCATAGCAACCAGCTCTTAAAACATATTACTGTCGGTTAAAGAGGGCTGACGAACGTTACTCAAAAGGTGTGAACACATGCCCCTATTTCCCCTCCATTCGTGGCCACGAAAGCGGAAAAAGGGGTTATAGCTAAAGCGTGCTGCTGTAGTTATGGAAGGGGAAACTCCTCTCTTCACACTTGCGGAGTAACGTTCGTCAGCCCTGGTTTAAAGCCTACTGTAATCCCATATTCCCCTTCTGCCTACAAGAAAATTAGCAATAAGATATTTCTGGAAATGCTTATGTCGATTAAAATGTAGTATATAGAGAAATAAGCATTTGCAGGAATAGTGTGTATAAGAGTGAGTATAGCTCTACATATATTTGCGAACAGAGTTTCTCCAAATTGAACTATATTAAAAGTCTGTATCGCAATATGTTACGCCACGATCACTTAGTGTATCTTCTAAGACTATGTCAAATATTGATAGACTTCTTAAACGTAAGCAGAACCAAAGGAGTCACTAATGAACAGATGTTTATCGCACAAGATTTGAAAGTGATTCCATAAATCAACCGTAACTTACGAGTACATGTGGGTAACCAAGATGCCATTGCAACACAATGGTGGCACAGTTAGCATAAAGTGGAAGGAGGTAAATCCAACCTTCCCTCTTTCGCAAACGTTGGGCATCGTTGTGATATTACCACTCACAGGTGTTTTCTTCTCGTAGCCTTGACTCAGTTCTTCCTTCACTTCTCTGTCTCTTAAATAGCTGACTGACGATACAATCACTCGATACACATTAACTGCTTCGCTATTTTCTTTCATGATAACAACCGAAGCTAGGCAGCTCACATATACACACACTAAAACTAAAATCAATCTCGCTTCTCTCGCGGCCTCGCCTCCTTATATACCGAGTATGATGTAATACGGATCTATCTCGAACTTCACCTTTTCTGGAACTTCTAGAAATATGCCGGCCGCCAAACACTTTTCGAATAATCTCGAAAACCCCTTTTGGTTCTGCCGCTCTGGTTGTTCCATGTTTACTCGCTTGAATGTTGTGGGACAGCTTGAATTTAAGCGCCTTTATTGTGCGCCGCAGCTGACGTCACATGTATAGAATAATTAAAATATTAGGTGTTTTAAACAAATTAAGCATTACCTACTTAATGTCCAAAGATTGAAATTAGAAGGTTTTGAAGTCACAGTAGGACAATGTGCTATTCGTCGATGCATTAATGATACCTAGAAATCTTTCTTGTTTTTCAGAAACAACCATTGTTTTGTGGCTGCCGAAATTCGTAGACCAAACGCATATTGTTAAGCAGCGTGCCCATCTATTATATGCAAAATTGAAACACATCTAATAATTAAACTGACAAATTACGATCGTATTTATCATTCGCAACGATGTATTACATCAAACATATGGCTTAAAACATGTTTTTCATTAGAGTAGTATATTTGTTACAAATTAATTATTGTATTGCATACACATAGCCACAGGAAAACTTGTGGAGGGTTAAAATACTGCAATTTGTCATTATAAAACACGATTAATGTAATGTTTAAAAAGCTTGCCTCTAAAGAAAAACATTAAGAAACGAGCAAACAAATCATTACGATGTAGTTTTGTTATAGGAAGACGGTGATGACGATAGTGATGATAACGATGTTGATAACAGAAACGTTAATGACTTAGTATAGATCAAAACAGACGTTTCCATTTTTACTCTATGGTTTGGCACTAGGAAAGATAGGTTATGTTTCGCTAATATTGTATACATTACCTACTATATTGTGTTAAATAAGTATGAAGGATAATTGAAGTGGTAAATACAGTACTTAAAGAGGTTAAAAATAGCAAATACATGGTCTCAGCGAGCTGAGACTAAAAAAAATCTGATGTGTTGCAGTCACATGACTTTCTCTACTCTTGAACTAACTATTCTTACAAACTCTTATTCCTATATCTTCTTTCTTGTTAGTTGAGATAAACATTTGTACAAATTATCATTGCTTATTTCCTTGTAGGTGCAACGGGAATGTTAGAATACAGTAGGCTTTGTGCGATAGTCAAATGTTTGAGATTCTGTTGTCTTTGCACACTTCACGTATAAAAAAATGAACAGCGATGACCCATTTCACGAAAGTTCTAAGTTTTCCGAAACACACACACATAACAAGGAATATCTCCGAAATGGTTCACCCTACTAGAAAATTTATTGAGACATAAATTGTGTATTTTAGCAAGATCTACATTTTCTGTATAGTATAATGTGGTCTATCTCTTAACGGTTTACCAGTTATGCAAAATTCATCCAGAGTAAATACGACTACAGGGGCAATAGCCAAAAAATTCAAGATATACATTTCATTTGTCATCAAAATATCTCAAACATATGGCATTTTAATCAAAATTGTTAGAGCCACTTTCAAGAAAATCAAAATTTTCGAAAAATCTTCCATGTAAAGGGTAGTTTAGGGTGGGGCTACTTTCTTCAAAATCTTCGTGTCACATCCTTGAAAGACATTAAACTTAAATACCAACTTTGGTTTTTAACCAACTTTTCGTTTTTGAGTTATGCTGTCCACAGACTGACAGGCAGACACACAGACACACACACGGACCTTTTTCTAAAAATGCTTTTTTTTGGATTCAGGGGGCCTCAAAACATGTATTTCCGGTGAAATCTCGACATCGAATTTTTGGGTGGAATACAATACTTCCCCTACTTACCAGTAGAGAAAGTAAAAATAGATAGGTACCTAACTATAATAACAAAGAAGTTTTTAGAATCGTTTATGCGTTTAACTTACATAAAAGTAATCCTCGCAGCAATAAATTGTAGATTTCTCCTAAACATCGTTGGCATTTTGTCGTCATGGCAAAATGCTTTTCTTCTTCATTTTAGATGTTGGCACGTGAATAAACAGTTTGCTTGAGGTGTGATGTATTGGTGTACATTGGAGCTTGATACGATTTTTAGCCTTTCAGCGTCAACATTTGGGTCGAAATTCACGCCCACAACGAAATTACAACGTTCTACCACATATGCTTCACAAACACTGCACTTAGCTACACCATACACTAAAATAAAAGGGAAATAAACACATGTGTGCAATCACTTGCAATTCTTTGTTTACTAGCGCGCCAAACATACACGGTGACGTCAGACCAATAAGGACGCGTTATTTCCTCACGTGACTTCTATAGGGTTTAATTTGTAATTTAATGATATTTAACATTATTTTTACTTATTGATATTATTTTCGGATTCCACGGGGTCTCAAATTCAGCTCTTAACCCTTGTCTCTTTTATATTTCAATTGAATTCCTTTTTATCATATAATTCATTTTAATTGACTTTATAAATTAAGTTCTCTGTAGTTTTTGCAGGTAGGATATTCTCACCAATGAAGTGAACTTACATATCATGAGCATCGGCAGACCCTTTTCGAGGCGGGGGGGGGGGGCGCATGTTGGAAGTTTGCAATCAAACAGTATTAATTCATTATTTTGTTGTCAAAAGCTATAGTATTTGTTGCGGATAACTATGTTAATTTGTGCTAAATAAAATTGTTCTTTACATCAAAATTAAAATAATAGTCTAATAGTCAGTAATTGATTACACATTGAGTACATTAGCTTCCAAGGGGGCCGCGGTCCCCCTTTGCGACGCCCATGTTACATGTGTATGCAGAGAATTTCTTAAGTAAGGAATAATAAAACAAAACTGCAAACTCTTATTTAAGAGGTTGAATCAAACTGAAAAATTCAATGCCATAGCCGGGATTTGAACCAAAGATCTTCTGCATCGAGCTGCTGCTTCAATCACTAAGCTACCATGGCCAACTTGCCAGTACGTCATTAAATTCCCCAGTTGATTTGTACTTTTCCCGGTTAGACCACAAGGGAATCTCACATCAGAGATAAATACCCCAACATGGGCGTCGCGAAGGGGGGGCAAGGGGAGCCGCGGCCCCCCTGGAAGTTGGTCAACTTAATATGCGATCAATTACTGACTATTAAACCACTATTTTAATTGTAATGTAAAGATAAATTTTTATTTAGCACAAATTAATATGGTTATATGCAACAAATATAAATGTTGACAATAAAATAATGAATTAATATTATTTGATTGCAAATTTCAAACATGTGGCCCCCTCTGGAAAAATGTCTGCCAACACTCATGTACCCCAAGGGCGACGTACAATTGTACGTACTTTATGTCCTGGGTTTAAGTAAACTTTAGATGGTAATTATTATTTATTTATTATTACTGAAAACTCGTGCTTTAAAAAAGTGCCCAGACATGCCAAATTTAATATTTTAAAGGTAAATTTTAGGGAAAAAGAAAGCATTTTCTGTTATTGTTGTACAACTGCCACATTATCAACAAAATGTTAAATGAAAACATTATTTGTTCCTTTTTTTCTGAAAGGTTGTAATAATTAATATTAATTGTGAGAACTTAAAGCTTTGAACATGTAAATATTGCAAATATTGTAAATAAATCTTTTATCTCTTTCTTTTATAATTATATAAACACTAGCAATATGAATGATAGGAACACTGTAGGTACTAATTCAGGAATGTAAACACAGCAATACTGCAAGCAATGGGACATGCTGATTGAGACAATAAAGAAAATTATAAATGCCGTCAGTCCATCTCCTAGCGGGTCTTCCTCTTCTCCTTTTCCCATCTAAAGGCCTGCCTTCTTTGGCTCTTTTTACTAGACAGTTGTTTCCAGTATTTCTGTTGCTCATTAATTGAATTTGGCAATTTTCTTTGATTTCTGTATTGTGTATTTTATCTAATAGTTTTTCCATGAATTCTTCTTAATATTTTTAATTCCCATTTACTCAGTATGTGTTTTGCTTTGATTGTATCTGCTCTGGTTTCTGCTGCATAAGTTAAGATTGGTCTAACTATTGTCTTATAAATGCAGACTTCACTCTCTTCTGCCATATGCATTCTGATATCTCTGCTGCTTATTGGCCTGTGTTTTTACTTTCTGATTTAAATTTTTGGTGCTTGTTACTTTAATACCTACATAATTAAATTCTGAAACCTGTTCAATAATTTTTGTCCAGCTATGAAGCCTTCATCAGAACCAAATTGGAATACGGATCCATAATTTATAAGTGTGCCAGATCCTCAATCAAACAGACTCTTAATTCACTGCATGCTTCAGCACTTCGGATATCATTAGGTGCTTACCGCACCACACCAGTCTCAGTGGCTCAGTTGGTTAGACGCTGGCCTTCTGATCCCAAGGTTGCAGGTTCAAATCTGGCCCAGACCGGTGGTTTTTAAGTGTGCAGGTCAGTAGATATACTGACATATCAAAGAACTCCTGCGGGACAAAATTTTGGCACACTGGCGATGCTGATGTGATCCTAGCAGTTGATAGCATCGTTAAACAACAAAATAATTTAAAATTTTTAAACCACACTAGTAGAGAGCATGCTTATAGAAACTGATGAAGCTCCACTTTAAATTTGTAAACAACCTAGCATCACCTATGCTGCCCGCCTCGATAGCGTGATGGTTAGCGTGTCTGCCTCACATTCAAGAGGTCGCGAGTTCGAATCTCGCTTAGGGTAAGTTATCCGGGTAAGGTTTTTTCCGAGGATTTCTCTACCCTGAAAAGATGAATGTCAGGTAACTTAAAGCTCCATGGACCTCGGGCTCATTTGAGCACCATTTCACCTGTTTCATTTCATTCATTCGTCCGATATGACACAATGTTGGAGAACGTTAATTCCAAAAAAAAAAAAAAAAAAAAAAATCACCTATGCGCCAAAGTAGCAGCCACCCCAAAATCCAGAATGAACTCAATTATGTTTGTGAATCCTTTTTGTAACTGTTTCTCTCTACAACTCCATTCTTTACCGTTCCATGCTACACTAAGCAGATACCTCACAGAAATGAACACTACATTTCCCTGTATATCCTCAAGGCAACGCAAGTTCTGCTACCCACCCTGCAGGAAAATATTACCTTCCATCAACATGGATCTAAGCGAACACAACAAAGCAAGCACCAACTTACTGATCTACAAACAGTTAAAGTAAAATTTCAAAAATACAAAAAAGAAATCTCCATTTATACTGATGGCTCCAAAAACAAAAAAGGAAATGGTGTGCTATAATATGCAATGAAAAAACCTTTCAACACAAACTACCTTCCCCATTCTCTAAATTTAGCTGTGAGCTGTTTGCAATAAAGAAAGCACTGGAATATGTACTGGAAATATAACCTCATGATTCCCTGTCGGCTTTAACAGCCCTCCAAGACATGTACAGCACCAATGCTATCGTGGAAGAAATACATGACCTTTCCATCACACTCTTTAACAGAGGAAACAGCATCACACTTCTGGGAATACCATCACATAATGAACAAGCAGATAACGTAGCCAAAGAGGCAATGGAATTAAGTGCATCAGAAACAATATTGAAATTCCTTACAGCGAGGCAGTTAAGAACCAAATACATAACCAATGGCAAATTTCTTGAATGGAAAACTCAACAAGTAAACTCCATGAAGTGTGTGGAACTTCCTTTGTTAATTATCCGATAAAGAATCTCCAGCAGGAAACCAAACTGTAGTTTCATGACTACGACTCGGACATACCAAGCTGACACATTTGAACAAAAGCTCTCCTCTGTGTGTGACATATGCCAAACAACAATAACAGTACTTCACATCATTGTCACCAGTCCAAAGTCTGAAGCCCAACACAAATAATATAGTATTCCGGAAAGTCTTCCTGCAGCAGTGAATGACACCTCTCTCATACACAGTATAATTACATTTCTAAAGTGTTGTAACCTTTATCATTGTATTTAACTTGTTCTTAGAACTTGTAAGTTTGCTTGTCAATTGCGTATGTAAATGCATTCCAATGTATTCAATATGTAGGTGGTCGCGGTAAGACCTAAATGGTTAAAGCGACCTTAAATAAAGCTTTAATAAAAAAATATAATTTTTCTTTCCACTTATAATTTGCATATCAATGGTTCTTTTGATACTGTTAGGCATTTAGTTTTTTACTTTCTCTACTGTAAGTAGAGGAAGTATGGTATTCCACCCAAAAATTCGATGTCGAGATTTCACCGGAAATATATGTTTTGAGGCCCCCTGAATCCAAAATAAGTATTTTTAGAAAAAGGTCCGTATGTGTGTCTGTGTGTCAGTCTGTGGACAGCATAACTCAAAAACTAAAAGTCGGTTAAAAACCAAAGTTGGTATTTAAGTTTAATGTCATTCAAGGATGCGACACGAAGATTTTGAAGAAAATAGTCCCACCCTAAACTACCCTTTACATGGAACATTTTTTGAAAATTTTGATTTTCTTGAAAATGGCTCTAATGATTTTGATTAAAATGTCATATGTTTGAGATATTTTTATGACAAATGAAATTATATCTTGAAATTTCTGGCTATAGCCCCTGTAGTTGTATTTACTCTAGACGAATTTTGCATAGCTGGTAAACCTTTAGAGATAGACAAAATCTTGCAATACAAAAAATGTAGATCTTGCTAAAATACACAATTTATGTCTCAATAAATTTTCTTGTAGGGTAAACCATTTCGGAGATATTCCTTGTTATGTGTGTGAGTTTCGGAAAACTTAGAACTTGAGCGAAATGCAACAACGTTGTTCATTTTTTTATATGTTAATCGTGCAAAGAGAACGGAATCTCAAAGGTCAAAAAGGTTTGACTGTCGCACAAAGCCTTCTGTATTCTAATATTCCCCTTGTACCTACAAGGAAATAAACAATAAGATAATTGGTACGAATGTTTATCTTAACTAACATGGAGATATAGGAATAAGAGTTTGTTAGAATGGTTAGTACAAGACTAGAGTAAGTCATGTGAGTGCAACACATCAGATTTTTTGTGTTTATTTCCATATTTTGTTCCCTTATATTAAATTGGTGTAAATAGCCTTTGTAATCCATCTTCTGTTTCTGAGATGAGGACAGCATCATCTGCATAGCATATTATATAAAGTCTGTGTTTCCCATCTTGTACCCCCACTCTTTTGGCAAATCTTCGATTAATTTATCCATTATAAGATTTAAAAGGAATGGACTTAAGGAATTGCCTTGTCTAATTTTCTAACCAATTGTTATTTCTTCAGTTTGTTCCTTTACTTCTATTGTTGTCTCGCAGTCTGTATTGATCTCTATCATTGATATAATCAGTTGCAGAGATACGCCTTTTTCTTGCAATAAATGTACATGCTATAGCTTTTAATTTTACCATATCAAAAGCTTTTTTTAAGTCCACAAAGCACAAAGACACTGGTTGATCTCATTCCAACGGTTTTTCGATAATCTGTCTGATTTTATGTAATGCATTCATTGTAGATTTATTTTTTCTGAAGCCTTGCTGTTCTTCTTTAATGGGTATTGTTGTATTGAATTTATTATTTAAAATTCTACTAAAAGCTTTCAAAGTACTAGTACTGTTATTCTGCAATAATTTTCTGGTTTTACCTTTTCTCCTTTCTTAAATTTAGGAATGGTTATAATTGATTTCCAATCTGATGGAGTGTTACTGTTGTCTATTATATTTTGAAATAACTGTAATTAAGCATTTTTTAAAAACTTAGTTCATTTTAGTTCTATTTGCATTAGTTATGAAGGACCCTCTATGTGCATAACATAACAAAAGAATAATCTACGCCGAGCTAGGTTTGCCAACAAGAATTGTTGTTGAAAGATGTGAATGATATTAGTGAAAGTGCTAGTTTCATTGTGGTGCTGTAGATAAACATCACCCCAATTAAAAACTGCAATTCTATGGATTTAGATTGCTACTGCAAACTTTCTTATCTCATGTTAACTGTAGTGTTGTGTGTTTTGAAGCCATTATTCCTATCAAGCTTATGTCTTGTAATTACTTAGAATCAGTCTTGGAGAAAGAATGGATTTCAGATTGAATGAAAGTTAAGGAATATGATGGATATGAGCAAGAATAGCTTAATTAAAAGGCCAAAGAATGAAATGATGTAATTGCATTATCATTGCAAAACAAAAGAACTGCTTACCAGGAATGTTTTCTTTGCTATGACTGAGAACATAACCACAAAGATACTGTATTTTAGCTGTACTTTTTTACTTTCTCTATGATGTACATAGTATGCAAAGAAGGTACTATGTTCTACCCAAATACACAGTTCACCTGCAATACACATTTTGAGGTCCACTAATAAGAATTTCCACTTTCTCTACTACATATAGTAAGTAGAGGAAGTATTGTATTCCACCCAGAAACTTGATGTTGAGATTTCACTGGAACTGTGTTTTGACATCTGTAGACAGCATAACTCAAAAATGAAGTCAGCTAAAAATCATAGTTGGTATTTAAGTTTAACATCTTTTAAGGAAGCAACATAAAGATTTTGAAGAAAATTCCTCCACCCTAAACTACCTTTAAGTAGAAAATTTTTCAAAAATTTGTATTTTCTTAGAAATGACTGTAATGATTTTGATTAAAATGCCATAGGTTTAAAATATTTTTATGACAAATGAAATGTATATTTTGAATTTTCTGGCTATAGCCCATGGAGTCCTGTTTACTCTGGACGACTTTTGCATAACTGGTAAACCGTTAGAGATAGACAAAATCTTACTGTACAAAAAATGTAGATCTTGCTAAAACACACAATTTATGTCTAAATTAATTTGTTGTAGACTAAACAATTTCGGAGATACTCCTTGTTATTTGTGTTAGTTTTAGAAAACAAACTTTCGTAAAATGGAACATCGTTATTAATTTTTTCATATGTCAGCTGTGCAAAGAGAATGGAATCTCAAAGATTTAAAAGATTTTATTATTGCTCAAAGCCTACTGTATTCTAATATTCCCCTTGTACCTATAAGGAAATAAGGAATAAGATAATTTGTACAAATATTTATCTCAACTAACACAAAGAAGATATAGGAATAAGAGTTTATCAGAATGGTTGGTAGAGAAAGTCATGTGAGTGCAATGCATCAGATGTTTAGAAAAAGGTCTGTGTATGTGTATGTGTGTGAACAGCATTACTCAAGAACAAAAAGCTGATTTAATATCACACGTGGATCTTCTTCTAAAAATGATTCTTTTTAGATTCAAGGACTTGAAAACATGCATTTCCAGTAAAATCTTAACATTGAATTTTTGGGTGGAATACCAATAACTTCTTTAACTACTATGCCCATGGTACAGAAAGGAAAATAGTAATTTGTACTTTGTAAATGTTGTTTACCTCAATAACTGATTATTACTGTTCTATTTTCCAGTTTCGAAGCATGGCTCAGGGTGGCATGTAGCGCAGACAGACATCACCAGTTCATATCGAGCTTTCTCAAGAGAGAAAATTGCTGCTGAGCTGGGTGCATATATTGGTTTAGGACACGTCAATATCACTCTTAGAGGTAAGATTTGTGCAACTTGTTTGCTCTTATCATTGCTGCCATATTACTGAAAAAGAATATTGTTGTTAGCTAATGCCGGATTTCTGACAAGGAAGTCCTTAATCCTCTTGCTCTCCAATGTGTTTCACTGATGAATGGGGCACTAGAAGTGGCCGGACATATTTGAAGGTGGTCTCGATCCATTTCCTCTTGCAGATCACATAGAGGACAGGGTGGTGAAGAATATATCCCAATTCTGTTTAAATGTTTTGCCAGACAATCATGTCCTGTAATCAACCTGAAGGTTGCAACTGCTGTTTTTCGAGGATACTCAGGTATTACTGTATGAATGTTTGATAGTTCCCATCGTTTATTCTTTGATTTTTCATAGTAATATTTTGCAATAATTTTTATGAATTCAGAGTTGACTAAACTTTTAGCTGCATAAAATGGTAGATTAACTATAGATTTCTGTACACTACTAGTACCCTTTTTTGCAAGAAAATCAGCTTTCTCATTACCACTCAGTCCACAGTGAGCTGGTATCCATTGGAAGACTAGGTGTTTTTGAAGTGCTGTTAGATGGGTAAGGATTTTCCAACATTCTATAATTGTTTGATTTTTTGGTGACAACTTGGAAGTAATTGCTATAATTGCTGCCCTGGAATCTGAGAGAATAACTGCTTGATGAAAATGTGAAATTCTGTACAAAAGATTTTGTAGGGCCATTCGAATTGCTTCAATTTCTCCATCAAAGTTCGTAGTTCCATAACTCAAAGATTTGTAATAGGAAAAGAGGTGACATGTGACTCCAGCCCCTGCTCCATCTTGGTTTGATATAAATGATCCATCAGTATAAATATGGAGCCATTCGTGTTCTGGAAATCTAGTATGGATTGTCTCTAATGCCAATAATTTGGGTGGAAAGGTACTTATTACATTCCTTCTAATATGTGCTTCATAAAAGCATTACAAACAAAAAGGTCTAATGGCATTTTGTTCTTTGATCAGCTAATTTTGAAAAAATAAATGGTTTTTGATCAAAATTGGATACTTAATTCCACAAGAATGTACGAAGATAATAGTTTGTTACTTGTAAGACATGTAGAGTAACATATTCATGACATAGCTTCGGTAGTAATTATGGGACATCACAGAGGGTTTCAAAATAGTTAATCACTTAAAATATTGAAGGAATATTCCCAGCAGCTCTTTCAGAAATGAAGTAACTCGGCAATGTTGCATTGAGGTTGGTCAGGGAATTGGACCGGTTTCTGCATGTAAACATGTCAGGTGCTTGTAGGGCGGTGTAATGCTTTGGGAGCTAATGCTTGTGATTGGCCTACACTCGCACAGTAAACAAGAAAGACAAGGCAGGGTATGTATTTATGTTCTCAAGACACACCGTTAGGAAGTTTATTTATGTACTGACCTAGTAAAAGTGCCACCCACACAATCTGCAGTGTTGCCAGCTTGTTTTTGAAAAACTAAAATATCTCTGTAGGAAATGGTCAGAGACAAAGGCATAAGATAACAATTATGTTCCAAAAAGCAAGATCTATCAATGGTTTAAATTAATGTAATGACTTCCCTTGCACCTGGTATATTTACCTTTACAATAGTTGCCAGTTTAAAAACTCATTTACAGTGTAGAAGCTGTAGTCAATTAAGAAATTTAGTAACAGTCTTACATTTTTGCTGTGATTCAATGTTTTTTTATAGATTCAGGAAGCTTGTTGTATAGTTGCAGGCCAGCGTATGTGAAACTATTTTCATAAATTTTAGTCTTGTGTGCATTTACAAATAAGTTATTCTTATTCCACTTAACATATGAGGCGTTGAGCGCAACAGTGGCCCAACCCACAAAAATTCAGAAACTGAGTTATTAGCACAGACATGTTCCCCATATCAAAATCTAGGAGAGCAGTATTGGCCTATACCACATTTCTACAACCACCGACAGATGACATGAGAAGTGTGTTATTGCATGGAACTGAATCTGGCTTCCTGGATAGAAACAGTGGCCCAACCTTCCTGCATGTATGTAACTATGTATCACAATGTCGGTGCTATATTGATTAAAATTTCCAAATATCATGACTCTTGCTTAGTTATTAAAGTCAATATGGAACTTTCAAATCACAGATATTCTTTACACTCCATTATCTCCATTATGTATATTTAGTGGTTGGGCCACTGTTGCGCTCAACGCCTCATATATGCAGTAACATAAACAATGAAACTTTTCAAATGATTTGTAGAGGTACTCGAGTTGTCCTATAGACAGTTTTAGTTCTACTTAACTTACACTTATCTAGATGTGTTTCAAAGACCATAATCTTCATTGCCAACGGTTTCTGGACTGGTGTTTGAAGAGGAAGAGTCTGTTGTGGTTGTGATTGTGCTGCTATCTGGGTTGCTGGATGTAAACTTTAGTATGTTGTCTGCTTGTGGTGTTTCAAAATTCATGGCTGGATGAACATTCTTCTTTATGTGTATTTTTTCCCAAATTACCAGTTCAGCTGGTGCTTTTACTTGTTTTAATAATTTGACATCCTGTTCTGTGGTGTGCTGAGTTGACCACAAATGATGGGCTATGACTGATATTTACCCTGTTGAATTAGTTTATACCATGGGTGGCGCCATAGACCGTTTGCCTACCAACCTAGGCAGCCCGGGTTCGATCCCAGGGACCTGCACCATCTGTGGTGGACGAAGCAGCATCTGGGCAGGTTTTCTCCAGGTTCTCTGGTTTTCCCCGCCACTCATTCCACCAATTGCTCCATCATCACCTTTCAAATCATCAATTTTGCCTGCATTTCATGTCATCCTCTTCCTCGCTATCATACTGGTGCTTGGCTGACCACCTGCTTCCAGGTCTTCACCCTGTCCGGTCCATAGATTCCTCTGCTCTCCAACAGGCATCTGACCCTAGGCACTGGCTTGAAGTCCTAGGGGATGTAAGTCCTACATAAGGGGAGGCTAATCAGATAAAGAAGAAGAATTAGTTTGTTTACTTCTTTTGTGGAGTAATCTTAGACAAGGATAACCTCTCCGCCACCTGTTAAATTTTGACTTGTTCTTCAGTCTATAGTTAGTGCATCCAAATTGTCCAGATTTACATAAACAATAGCACCTCTTGGATAATAATCTTCTTGTCTGTCAGGAAATCAAAGTTGGAAACCCTGGATTGTTATAAGTTTCTACTACTCAGTGCCATTTCTCCTTTTAATTAATATCATGTACATTAAAAATGCTTCTTTTACCTTCAGCTGTCTAAAAATGTCATTTGTTACTCTAATTAACTATTAGATAATATTGGTCTGGTAATATTGGATCCAATGCTGTTAAATAGTAACAAAATACTCTTAAAATGTGAATCTGTTTGCTTATTACACTACTACAAAGATTGTTTCTTTTGTTCAGCCCTTTCATCATTTTGATGTAGAGATTGTTTAAATTTATACTCCTATTTATACTCTTTTACTGTCTAGTTCTATTAACAAACTGCTTTGAATGATTTGTTCCAGCAATAGAAGCAAATCGAAGTGAAGATGTAGACTTTAACGAGCGGTTCTCCTGGCACGCCTCTGGAGAGATGACTGCTAATTATCGAGAAGCCCTGGTGCGAGGACTTCCATTTCCTATTCTCACTGTGGCAGAGTACTTCAGTCTGCGGCAGGAAGGGTTTGCATGGGGTGGTCAGTACAGAGCTGCAGGGTATTATGGCTCCATTCTTTTATGGTGATTATTAAACAATTTCATACCCAACTCAGTCAATATATAATAAATGCCATTGAAATCAGAGTAAAATTGTCCAACTAGGTTTATATAAGCATGTTATAGATCCGAGTTGTTGCTTGATTTTCTTCTCTTGTGTAGTCTTTTTACCATTTAAGGGAATATATCTATGAAAATGAAAAAATCCAGTTTTCTTATGAATTTTTTACACACATCTAGAACATAAAATATATACCGTATTTTATCGCACAATTTTTTTATTGATAAATTTGCTTGAAGACACTGGGGAAGGAATTATGCGAGTGGTGCTTCTGGGAATTCAGAAAGGAAAGGAAACCATGTAGTATTATGTAAAAGTTACATAGGTATACAGTAATTTGTGAATGGGCTGGATACATACCACGGTTTCATTGAGCCTACAATGTATTGTTTCATTGTTTCTTTTCTCTGACTATTCAGCGGTCTCACTTTCGTCACTATCATCACTTTTTTCATTTATATCTGGCTCAGATAACACATCTTCATTTTCACTATTCCACAACATGTTGTCAGAACCATTAATGACACAAGAAATACCAGTTTTTTTTTTTAAACTCTCTTAACCATATGACGACTTGTAACAAACTGACTTAGAAACCTGTCTGTAGCTCAACATTTCAATTTTATGATACGTGTGACAATGGCAATACGATTATTTTTGTGGCAAGCACTGTGTCCATTGTTGTCCGTGACAGACACTGCTGCATCGATTGTTGTCCATTATCAAGTCATTTGAAGGCCACTCCAATAAGAATGAACCAGGAGAGGGAATTACAGGAGGAAATTATGCAATGTTTAATAGGTAAATAATTTTTAGTGATGAAAAATCATAGGGGAGGGAAGTACGCAAGGGGGGGCCTTATGCGATAAAATACGGTAATATACACAAAATTTTAATGTCCTATGCCAAACCGTTTTTTAATTATTAATATATTTATTCAAAATAAACCACTTCAAACAAATAAACCTCAAAATTTATAAGAGTGAATGAGTGAGTAATGGGGTTTAAGGGCCCGTCGACAACTAGGTCATTAGGGCCCCAAGTCCAAAATAAAATCTCACCACTAAAAAGTTAAAACATGAAAGTTAAAATAACTAAAGACGGAAGTTAGAAGGACAAAAAATGACAGTTAAAACAGCTAAAAAATTAAAGCCAGTAAGAACTTATTTTATAAAAAGGTAATCTAGTAATACTGTTAAAAAGCTAAAAACATCAGAGGTAAAACATCCTAAAATTCCAAATTTGCCAATATAAAAAACATCTTACACTTGCTTATGTACTAAACTTAATTTTGGCAACAAACCGCAGCACTGCAGCTACAACTACTGGGTCATTGCCTAAAACAGAGTACAGAGTAAGACCCAGAATCAGCATACAAACAATCTACTTGGTGGTGCGGAAAGCCCCAATAGCAAGATGGATGCCAGTGTGATGTATTGTGTCTAAAAGGCAGATGCAGAGTCATAGATAAAACAGCCGTAGTCCAATTTGGACCGGACCAGTGAGTGATAAAACCTCCACATGACGGTGCGATCGCCGCCCCAAGATGCCCCAGATGAAACCCTGAGTACCCGAAGTGAACGACCGCAGGAAGCACGAAGGTGACGTATATGGTGCTCCCATGGGAGTTTGCTGTGGAGGTGTAGGTCCAAGAACTTCAGGTGTAAAACAAATGGAAGACGTGTGCCACGCAAATGAAGATCAGGAGAAGGGTGTACACCACGGAGTCGGGGAAAGTGGAGACACTGTGTTTTCGTAGTGGAAAACTGAAAGCCGGTGCGAGATGCCCACTAGATGATGGATGTTATGGTCATCTGCAGTTGACACTCGATGTGCTCCAAACTATAAGAGCGATAGTATATCGCAAAGTTGTCAGCATACAGCGACATTGGGATTCCGCTACGAATAGCACTAGTGATGCCATTAATGGCAACTGCGAAAAGCGTAACACTGAGAATCGACCCCTGGGGTACACCATTCTTCTGAACCTTCTCTTGGGAGAGCGTGTTGCCTATGCGGACATGAAAACGCTAATTAATAAAAAATAAAAAAAAAGACAAGCTACTGCGTAAACCATAACCGTGCAAAGCATGGAGGATGCCATAGCGCCATGTAGTATCGTAGGCCTTCTCCAGATCAAAGAAGACACCCATGACATGCTGCTTCAAGAGAAATGCATTCTGTAGGCTTCCATGCTTGCCAGATTGTCGACACTGGAGCAATGGCAACGAAAACCGCACTGGACATTACTCAGCAGGTTATTCGTCTCTGGCCGCCACAATAAGCGTGTGTTGATCACACGTTCGAGGGTCTTGCAAACAACACTCGGGCAAATAGGGCAGTAGCTAGAGGCAAGTGCCCAGTCTTTTCCTGGTCGAGGGATAGGGATAACAATACCCTCGCGCCAGAAAGACGGGTAAACCTGCTGGAGCCAGATTCGGTTATAGATGCTCAGCAAGAAGGAAAGACTCTGAGGTGGAAGATGAAGCAGCATTTGTCGGTGGATGTCATCAGGACCGGGAGAAGAATCCTGCGCGAGAGACAAGGAGTGCATCAGCTCTGCTATGCTAAAAGGCGTGTTGTATGGTTCACTACCATCACTGTTAAAATTAAGAACTGTCCGCTCCGCAGATTCCTTGATAGCTAAAAACGACCTGCCGTAACTTTGGGTTTGGCTGGTAGCAGAGAAGGAATCGGCAAGGGCATCGGCGATAGCCTGCTCATTGGTGTAATAGGAGTCCTGTGCGGCAAGACTGGGAATATTTAATTTAAGCCACATTTTAAGTCATACAAAATCATTGCACGAAAATGCTTTCTCTGAATCTCCATTGCACTTGAAAAAATGGTCACACTTTCCAGACTTGAAACATAAACTGAGTAAAAATGAATGGCACAACAATGGTCTGCCTGCTACCATAGCAATACCATTGAGTCAGTTATTTTTACAAAGCAACAATGCTTTCCACAGAGATAGCCAATTTTCCACATCTCAGTGCATATCTAGTGATCCTAAGAATAAGTTTATAACCTAAAATTGTTAGAAATATGCAAGCACTTATGACCAAATATGACCTAATACATTTTTGGGTGCATTTTCTAAATCTTCAAAAATTTAATGATTAAATTAGCATTATATTGAAAATTTACTTTAAAAATCTTGCACACTCAACAATGAATAGATAATATTAATTTTATTGTTGCATTTTGAATTTATTTAATTCCTCAATCATGCATAGAATGAAATAAATGTCACATTTTGAAGGGCGAATAGAATTATAATAAAAAATTATGTACATTTTAAAGTTTTCAGGAAGGAATAATCTTCTATTTACATGCAACATTGGAAAAAGACCTAATATTACACACAAGAATTAGGAGATGTGAAAAATCTTTTGGGTTGACTACAAGCACATATGCAAAACTGGAATAGAAGTATACAAATATGACAAAAACACAAAAATTGAGAGAAAATGCTACTATAATATGAAAAATGACAAGAAAATGACAAAAAATTAAAAAAGTCAAAATATGGCTTTATATGACCCACGAGAGTTACATAATTTTAATCATCATTAATAAAATTGTGCTTTGCTTATATTTTCCATGGAAAAAACCACAAACAAAAACTATGACATGTCATAAACATCCGAGCCCTGGTTATAAATATTGACTTGATTCCTTTTAGCTGCGGCCAATTCAGTTATAAAAGCAAGTATTATTTTTCTAAGAGGTGGAATCAGTACTGAAAAATACAATGCCATAGTCAGGATTTGAACCAGGGGTCTTCCGCTTATTGAGCGGCTGCCTTAACAACTAAGCTACCATGGCCAACTTGCCAGTATGACATTAAATTCCCCAACCAATTCATACTTTCCTGGTAGACCCCAAGGGAATCTCACATCAGAGATAAATACCCCAAGGGCGACTTACAATAGTAAGTACTTTATGTCCCGGGTTTAAGTAATTATTATTTATTTATGCCAACAAACTTACTGCTGGTGGTTTTAAACACACAAGCCATGTGTGGGCAATGTTTATGAGGTGGAATCAGGAGTGAAAAATTCAGTGTCATAGCAGGGATTTCAACCACGGATCTTATGCTTATTGAGCAGCTGCTCTAACCAACCAACTTACCAGGAGTAAGTTTGTTGACATAAATAAATAATAATAATTATTTTTCTGTTCACTATACACTTCTAGCTATGATGGATCACAAACGTATAAACAATTCAAGTGAGAAATGTGCAAGTTTTCTATAAGAACTGTGTACACATTGTTTTGCAGGGCCTCGTTTGCTACGTGGGTGTTAATGAACCTACTGCTCATTGTGGTACCACGCTATGGAGCATACTGTCTGATGGTCACTGGCGCCCTACTGCTTGCAACAAATCTAGTGTACATCATGCTCATTCCTCCAGAGCCTCTAGTGGTACGCTTTGAACTGGGTAGAGCACTCAGTTTTCGACTAGGTTGGTGCTACTGGCTGGTACTCAGTGCAGGTAATACTCCATATCTTTAACCCTTTCATGCCTGAATTATTTTGCTACATATGCCGTTCTTCCTCTAATTCGAAACCGGTTTAGATTAGACGGTCTGGGAGACCTTCAGCCTGCTGGCTCGGATAGCCATGATCGTTAAGGCAACACGTAGTGCACTGGCCATGCACTTAAAGCCTGAGGTCGTGAGTTTGAGTCTCGGCAACCGCAGTCAAATGTGCCTGTGGTAAAGGACGGGGAGGGCCCACGTAAAATAATCGGTGTGATGGCACGCGTGGATGATGACGGGGTATCATTTGACTGCGGTTGCATGGATTTTGCTTCTTTTCTTATAAAAAAACACTACAATATAAATTGTAAAAAAAATAATTTTTTACAATCCAAAACGTCTCAAATATGTATTTTTAATTGGTGACAGACAGTATAACAAGAATATAGCAGAAAAAAAAGATAAAACTAGTACAAATAGATGAAAAAGCTAATGTGTCTTATAAGACACACCAGGCATGAAAGGGTTAAGATAAGTTCTGTAGCAATAATATAGTGTTGATCTTGAGTTTTTGTGTTTATCTATTTAGAGCGATCTCAAAAACCACTCACCCAGTTCTGATATTTCTTTCACCATTAAAAGTCCAATTTATTCTGACAGATATGAGGCTATAAAACACTGATTTCATTTCATAAATTACTAAAACATTAAAAAGGATTTAAAAAGTCTTGTGCTTGAATATGATGACATTGGAGTTATAAAAACTTGCCTGTAAAGGCTTTGGCTTTTAGCTAAGAATGCCATGGAGTTACTGCAAAGAATATGCATGTAAAATAGATACAATTCCATGCTTATTTCATTCTAAGCAACATACTTAGGTATATAAGTACAGATATTTTGATAATTATTGTTACCTTAACATGTATCCGTTTTGGTGTGTTTGTTGTTTTCTTTTTATGTAACATCTTCCAACAAAACAATTACAAAGTTTACTACCTGATTGCCGCAAAATGAGCAATGCCTGTTGTATAGACTATCCACTTTACTTCACAACTCAATGCCTGATCTCTTGGCTTAGATAGTGAGGTCATTGATCTTACAGATAGCATCAGTATTTGGTTTCAATACACCATTCATTATCATGAGACTGACCCACTCTGCATCCGTGCCACACCAACCTGAAAACATACAATTCTTAAGTAAAGTTATAAGTTCACAAATCTTTATGTTCATTAACTGTCCTCAATTACCAATAAAAATATGTGTTGCATTCACATGACTTTCTCTACTCTTGTACTAACCATTCTTACAAGCTTTTATTCCTATATCTTCTTCGTGTTAGTTGAGATAAATGTTTGCACAAATTATCTTATTGCTTATCTTCTTGTAGGTGCAAGGGGAATATGGGAATACAGTAGACTTTGGGAGGTGGTCAAATCTTTTAAAGCTTTCAAATCCATTCTCTTTGCACAATTAACGTATAAAAAAATGAATAATGAAGTTTTATTTGACAGAAGTATAAGTTCTCCAAAACTTACACAAATAACAAGGAATATTTTTAAAATGGTTCGCTACACAACAAAATTTATTTAGATATAATTGTATGTTTTGGCAAGATCTACATTTTCTTCCACTTACTGGTGTTTTGCTCCTCACTGCAACTTTTCTATCTGACCTTACCTTGGTCATCTCTTGTTCTCTTCCGACCCCGATGCTATTAGGGTTCCCAAGGGCTAGGGAGTCTTTATTTTTCCAACCTCTCCATTTCTCTATAAAATCTTAACCCCAACATGCTGACCTGTCATGGCATGTAATACGTCCTCTGATTGGTAATCAGAGGATATGGTCGGTGAATTTATTTTGATAATTCTTCCGGTCAGGTCCGTGAGACCCATAAACCAACGACAGGTGTGGTCCTCCAGACATTCTGGGGGTTGTGAGAGAGCGATGTGACTGCCAAAACATAAAAATATGGTGCTCTCTAAAAAACGGTTACTATTACTGCTATTGCTCTCTTCAATATCATTGTGAAAAATATTGTAGAGCAAGAGGATTAATGACTTCATTGTCAGAAATCCAGCATTAGCTAACAACAACATTTTCTGTATAGTAAGATTTGGTCTATCTCTTATGGTTTACCAGTTATGCAAGTCACCCAGAGCAAATAGACTACTTGGGCTGTAGCCAGAAAATTCAAGATATACACTTCATTTGCCATAAGAATATCTCAAACATATGGCATTTTAATCAAAATTGTTAGAGCCATTTTCAAGAAAATCAAAATTTTCAAAAAAATTTCCATGTAAAGGGTAGTTTAGGGTGGGGCTATTTTCTTCAAAATCTTCATGTTGCATCCTTGAAAGACATTAAACTTTAATACCAACTTTGGTTTTTGAGCTATGGTGTACACAGGCTGACAGACACACACACCAACACACACCATTTTCTAAAAATGCTTTTTTTGGATTCAGGGGGCCTCAAATCATATTTCCGGTGAAATTTCGACATCTAATTTTTCGGTAGAATACAATACTTGCTCTGCTTTACTACACGCAGTAGAGAAAGTAAAAATATTTGCAATTATAACCCTAACAACCTGTATATGTAGATAGGTCGCAATTTAGCAATAGACACAACAGAATCAAAGCCTGGAAATAACTTTCATTACAACCATTTTTGGAATGTTCTTCAGTTATATTGTTCACAGACACATATCATAGATCTTTTTCTAAAAATACTGTTTTTGTATTCAGGGGGCCTCAAAACATGTATTTCCAGTGAAATGTGGTATAAAATTTTTGGGTGGAATGCAATATCTCCTCTACCATATATAAAATTAGGCTAAGGGGCTCCCTTGGATATAAGTGTATAGAGAGCAATGCCTCGTACAACCACTTATATCTCACAATTAAAGAAATACATGAAGATGCACCAAAGTTGAGAGAAATTAAACACTATCCCATTAAATACCTTTTAAACTATAGAAGAATACAAAATAGCAGCAACAAATTAAACAGATTTTATCAAATTTATGATGAAGTTTCTCAAAAAAAAAAAACAAAAAAAAAAACAAACAAAGACAATGCTTAGTATGTTGTGCAGAATGGCAAACTAATTGGTTTTCAAACAGGAACCCCTGTCCAGAAATGCACGGTTTGGATGCTGTAGTGTATCAAAGTGTGAGATGGATCTATGTTCACATTTCGTCAACCCAACATCGAGCTGTCTACATTACAAATGGGCTTCGAATTGTGTACCTCCTATGCCATTGCAGAGCTTATATTGGCAGTGGTGAGTCTCATACAGGTGACCCAATACATGCGGTTGTCTTTGAAGATTTTCAATCGCTCCATGGACTCGAGCTATGAGGTCCTCCGCTGACGTTACAGGAGTGTCATACTCTTCATACAACTCCACAGGAAATAGTCGAGAGGGTCAGATCTGATTACTGTGTTGGCCATGGAACTGGTTCAACTCTACCAATCCATCGATTTGAATATGCAATGTTGAGGTGATTCCACACATTTATATCAAAATGTGTTGGAGCTCATGTCTGCCATTTCCACAGCTGTGTACTGGCACGTGTTGCACTGCTGTTAAAAAATGTTACTGTTCTGTAAACTAAGCAAGTAACATAGTAGGATGTGCACCAAGGACTCCATGGAGAAATTTAGCGCATGCACAGGAATGTTATTATGTTCAGTCCTTCATCCCAGTACACAGATGGCTAAAGGGTTGCATACCTTTCATATTAAGATGCCAAAACGAATGTTAACAAGTTGTCACAACCGTTCCTTCTCAAACTCCAACACTTTCAGCACCCAAGCCATGCATTTCCGGACAGGGGTTCCTGTTTGAAAACTGATCAGTTTGCCATCCCACACAACATACTAAGCATTGTCAGTAAAATCCAAAATTGATGTAATGGAATTTGTATATATGTCTTTTTTTTGTGTGTGTTTCCTTGTATTTTTACTTTTGACAAACCTTGCAAAATTTTTATTATAACTGATGAGCAAAGCTGAATCTGAACCATAACAGTAGCAGAGAAAGAAAAAATGGCATATGAAAATCTTCTCACTGTTAGTAGTGCTTCTAATTTTAATAACAATAAGATATATTTTTGTTACAGGAGCATTGTGTGTGATTGTTGGATTATTAATTGCACTGATAGATCTGATATATCCCCATCGCTTTTCTACTATTTTGGAAGTAGATTATGATACTCCGTACGACCGTCATATAATTATAGAAGAAAGTCACGTCACTCGTACCAACAAAAAGAAAAGTGGTAGCCGTTTAGAAGAACCTCCGACTGCAGGGATAGGGTCTCGTTTGCTCAGGTAATTGCTCCGAATTGATCACTGTTATGGTGCTGGTGGTGGAGCAGGTGTTGGTGCTGCAAATGTGTAAATACCCTGCTTATTGTGATGTCAACTCCTGTGGTGGGAGATTGCAGCATGTGGAACAAGGCTGAAGTCACTACTTAACAATTAACTTTGTGTCTTATGTTTGTTTCTTTAACAAGCTACAGGAAATGACAGTCCCCAAAGAAAAATCTGGCTGATACACACAACTCAGTGAGTAAATATTGTGACTTTTGTTGGTGGGTGTGAAGTAAAGTAGACAGATGTAGTCGAGATAAAGAAACACTTTTATTTCCGTAAACAGTAACTTTGTACACTTGTTGCAACAACAAGAAAGTCTTTTCCGATTCTCCAACAGCACGGCTCCGAACTCGTAACACAAAGAACTAACTCTTCTCCGTCGGCACAACGCTTCACATCGTCTGTCCGTCTCCGTCGGCACGACTACTCAACGCTTCACATACTTCTGACTGCCTCTTCTGTCGCACTTTACTACTATTTATATCTCCCAGGCACTATTCAGGAAGCTTCAGGAACTTTCAGTTATTGCAGTGAGATACAAAGCAGAGAAGATTCTCGAAGTCTCTATCCTTTTCTCTCTTTCGGCAAGCGCCCCAACAATGCGGCCATGCTCTGTCTCTTTCCTTCGGCTCCTTTGCGGTAGTGCCGACAATAATGCGATGGGTGACACTGCTGTTGTCGGCAATTAGATGCAGCGGGCGCGGTGACAATATCAATGCAACCAAGAGCTCCACAGTAACACTGAATGATCCTGGATTTGATTCCCATTGACTGCTCTAATCTTGGGTTTTTCCTGGTTTTCCCTGGTTTTAGGTAAATCCTGGAGTGGTTTCTCATCTACCATGCTTTCCTTTCCATTATTTCCCATTCATTCTATTTCCTTTTAAATATTTTAGTATGGGGGTGATCAGAAACTAAGGTTACAAATCTTCCTTTCATAGAAGTTTGAAAACAGTGTTGTTATACTCAATTTAATTTGAAAGGTGAGTCAATTAATAACACTAAGCAACACTTGCATTTATAATTTTCCGGAACACGTTTCGGAGGTTAACTTTCCTAATTTTTATTTTTTTTCCTTGCTTCTTTGATCCGAAGTTTACATTGTCCGGCTGATAATGGAGGAAAGTTAACCTCCAAAACATGTTCCGGAAAATTATAAATGTAAGTGTTGTTTGGTGTTATTAATTGACTCGCCTTTTAAAATAAATTAAGGTTACAAAGCCTGCAGTAAAACATGTAGCAAGAATTATGTGTCCGAGTGAACTGATGAGAAAATTCACACCAATATTTCACATGTCATGTTTGAGGTGGTACCTGTTTCGTACCTCCATATAGTGGTTGTTGCTCTCGTCGTTGATGGCTCCGGCTAGTTTCTTACCTCTGCATCGTTCAGTCCTGGGTTCAATACTCATCCTCAGCTAGTGTCACTATTGGCTCATTCGTAGCATGGACCCTATCCAGTGATGATCTCAGGTGGTGGGAAAAGCAGCGAAAACAATTTGTGTGGTTTTATTCAGGAGTAGCATTCCCAAATTTTATTGAATTTATTTTACATTTATTTTTACTAATTGAGCGTTAACGCCCTTGTCAAAATGCTGTCTTTTTACTTCCCATGTATGGCACTGACCAATGCAGCTTAACAAGTTACAATATCTCTGCACAATTCTTCTTTTCACCTCTAGTACTAGGCTCACTCCACTATTCATGAACTGCACTAATATGCGACACACTTCTGTGTTGCAATAATCACATTTGGTTCATTTGGCACACTGACGCACGGTGTTTCATTATTTCATGTCGACACCTTCTTTTACTGGTAGTGTGCATGTGATTGTTTGAAGCTGGATGAAGACTGTAATGAAGAATATGACGACGGTATGAAGACAGTAGAAAGACTGTCCAACAGTTACCTGAAGACTGTTTGAAAATGGTAGGAAGACTGTGTCACAACAGTAGTCTGATAACGGTAGCAAGACTGTCTTGAGTTCTCCATTTTTTAAGCACACGGCCCCTGCAGTTTACTTCATTTTGATTGGTTGGCTTTCTAGACGATTTTATGCACCTTAACATTTTGTACTTAAATCACGGATTTTCATTGGGGCTTCTCCATCCCCTCCTTTAAACTGCCATCTTGGATCAGGGAATTCCCTAAGTTATATCCAGTGAGATGTTCCGTCTCACTCTTTCAGTTATGGTATGTTAATGGACAATGTGACAAAAGAGAAACACTCTTCCAGATATGACAATAGATACATGGGTGGAGAGAGTGCTTAACTGCCTTGTTTTCCTAAAATGTGCAAGTTGCTAGCTTATTTAAACTCAGGTCCTGGACAGTGTTTTAACAAAAACCCCTACATTTTATACTTTCAAGATTTATTAATATGATTAAAATTACAAATACAATTACACATATGCATAGAAACCAATATTTACATTTTACTTAATTATACCTAATCACAGTCATTCTATTTGTCAATTAATAAAGCAAAATTGTTATTTAAGGCTTCCCAGTCTAAAAGTACTGTCTCAAGTTATATCCACTTAATATGTGTAAATTCCATGCTATATGAATATTGTACCTATTCTGTAAATGTCAGTATCAAACCCGAAGTTAGTCAGCAGAAAGAAACGTGGCCAACGTTGATTGTAAGAAAAAGTTATGATTGATAAAGCAAAAGAAACAATGGTTGTTGGCTATGTAACTAGGAAGAGTAAATACCACACCTTGTACGCTACTAATCAAAACATCATGCAGTATAGACGTGCAGTTGAACACTTGCATATGTGAAAGTATAAAATGGTTCTTTATTGACAATGATTGTACTGGACATATTTGTTATACTCATCATGTAGAATCCCTGATTAACGTAGGCCGAAGCTGTACCTTCCACTTTAAACTTTAGTCCAAGTTTTAGGGAAAGTTCTGCTCTATAAATTGGCACTACTATTAAATATGGCTGCTTCAGTGTGCTTAATCCATTTGATTTCATTCCTTGCAAAATATATGTAAGTTTGCTTGCTTTGAACATGTTTGCTTTGAACATCTTTTTCTGCAAAATGGCATTTTCTAGTAGAAATGATGATTCATCAAAGTTCTAAGGCTTTCACGGCCGGTGTCAATACTAGATGCAATATTAACCGGGCTTGTGGGCCGTGGTCTATTGGGTTCCTTCTTCTTCCCAAACGTTTCGTCTGTGACTACGGCAGACATCTTCAGTGGCGGCGAGGTCGAAGTTTCCTAGTGGAGATCTCAGCACCGACTGTGCTGGTCACCACCAGAGGTGCGGTATTTATGTCGGCGGCTGGAGGGGAGGTACGTTGTGATAGGTCCGGGTGGCCAGTGGGCTGGACTTGTACTAGCGGAGTACTACAAGGAGCTGGCGTCTGATTGGCTGGAGAGGGGTTCTGGATTTTTGTTTTTGTTAACGCTGTTTGCCATATTCTGTTGAGTTTAAGTCCTTCCTCTTTGCAATTGATATTATTTTTGTGCTTGTGTATTTCAATGGCTTCACGGAATAAGCGAGAATAGTAGTGGGATGTAGATGCTAGAATATCTGTGTTACCATATTGGATGATGTGTTCCCCTTCTTCGAGTATGGCATGTTTCGCAATTGCTGATTTTTCTGTTTGATCCATGCGACAATTTCTTCTGTGTTCTTCGCATGGGTCAAACTGAAAAATCAGCAATTGCTGAACATGCCATACTCGAAGAAGGGGAACACATCATCCAATATGGTAACACAGATATTCTGGCATCTACATCCCACTACTATTCTCGCTTATTCCGTGAAGCCATTGAAATACACAAGCACAAAAATAATATCAATCGCAAAGAGGAAGGACTTAAACTCAACAGAATATGGCAAACAGCGTTAACAAAAACAAAAATCCAGAACCCCTCTCCAGCCAATCAGACGCCAGCTCCTTGTAGTACTCCGCTAGTACAAGTCCAGCCCACTGGCCACCCGGACCTATCACAACGTACCTCCCCTCCAGCCGCCGACATAAATACCGCACCTCTGGTGGTGACCAGCACAGTCGGTGCTGAGATCTCCACTAGGAAACTTTGACCTCGCCGCCACTGAAGATGTCTGCCGTAGTCACAGACGAAATGTTTGGGAAGAAGAAGGAACCCAATAGACCACGGCCCACAAGCCCGGTTAATATTGCATCTAGTAGAAATGATGATTATCTCAGAAACTGTCAAAGATAGTTAACCCTTTCTCTGCTGAGATATTTTGCTAAATATTCCATTTATCCTCTAATTTCTAAACCTGTTGTCATATTGCTTTCCAAGGCATCTTGGCTGAAGCGTTTCATATAGCCATGATGGTTAAGGCAATATGCAATGAACTGGCCATTCATTCAAAGCCAAACATTGTGAGTTTGAAACCCAGCAACTGCAGTCAAATGTGCCTGTGGTAAAGGAAGGGGAGGGCCCATGTAAAATGAATGGTGTAATAGCATGCTTGGAAGCTGAGGGGGTTACATATGACAGCAGTTGTATGGATTTTACTTTTTTTTCTCAAGAAAAGAAACAACTGCAGCCTTATTGTAAAAATGTAATATTTTAAATTAATATTTTTACAGTAGGAAATGGCTGCAAATACTTGAATTAAATTTATTTAGGTTAGCATAACAGGAAAGTGGAACACATCTCTTAAATGCCCCACCGTCTATGTGACGGCAAATGCTGTGAAAGGGTTAAATTAAATTTTAGAAAGATAAAAGAGTCTAATTCACCTGTTGTGGATCTATTTTGGTGTTAACAATACAGTTGGTTAATTTTAAAAAAAAATAATTAATGACAAATTTTAACCATAAGTTAGTAGAATTGAGCAAAAGAAATTGATGTTCCTTAGTAAAAAAATTATTGAATAAAAATAGATTAGTGAGCATAAAAGGTACATTCTGTAAAAACCTCAGTCTGATGTATTGAATCTGGTTTTTTGAGTCACTTTGCACTCACCTTCACTTATAAATGTTGGGAAAACTGGAACGCTTTCAAGGTCATTTGATCACATCCTCAGCCATTGGGTGACTAAGCCAACTTCTTCCTCCACTACATCTCTGTTGCTATGCTTCTGATGCCATCTGGTGTTAGGGGCACAAAGTTTCAACACTTGGTTCAATACCAGCATTTCAAAATTTACTAATCTGTTACTATTTTTGATGATGTATATTTATCACTGAAGTAAGTGATTTTAAAAATTTTATGTTACGGCCAATGTGGCCAGTCTATCGAAAAATTGACCGTAACATAAATTTTTAAGATCACATACTTTACTGTCAGAACCGAACATTTGGGAAAAAATCTGATGTGTTGGACTCACATACTTTCTCTACTCTTGTACTAACCATTCTTATAAACTCTTATTATCTTCTTTGTGTTAGTTGAGATAAACAATTTCAGAAATTATCTTATTGCTTATTTTCTCGTAGGTACAAGAGGAACACGGAAAACAGTAGACTTTGAGCAATAGTAAAATCTTTTAAAGCTTTCAAATTCCATTCTCTTTGCCTGCCCGAGAGATAAAAAAGTGAATAATGACCTATTTGAGAAAAGTTTAAGTATTGCAAAACTCACACAAATAAACATGGTTGACTCCATAAAAAAACAAAATTAATTTGGACAAACTTGTATGTTTTAACGAGATGTACATTTTTGTGTAGTAAGATTTTGTCTATCTCTTCCGGTTTGCCAGTTACGCAAAAGTCATCCAGGGTAAACAGGACTGCATAGGCTATAGCCAGAAAATTCAAAATATACATATCATTTGCCTTAAAAATATCCCAAATATATGGCATTGTAATACAAATTATTGTTAGAGCCATTTTCGAGAAAATCAAAATTTTCCACGTAAAGGGTAGTTTAGGGTGAAGCAATTTTCTTCAAAATCTTCATGTTGCATCCTTAAAAGATATTAAACTTAAAGAGCAACTTCGGTTTTTAAGTGACTTATCGTTTTTGAGTTATACTGTCCACAGACTGACAGACACAGACCGTTATTTAAAAATGCTTTTTTTGAGTACAGAGAGCCCCGAAACATTGTGGTAAAATCTCAACATTAAATTTTTGTGTGGAATACAATACTTTCTCTATTTACTATACGTAGTAGAGAAAGTACAAATATGCATCATCAGAAACCATAATAGAGTAGTAAAATTTTGAAATCCCTGCATTGAATGAAGTGTTAAAGCTTTGCACCCTTAAAACCAGATGGCAACAAACATTCCAGTTTTTCCAACAGTTTATAAGTGAAGGTGAGTGTATATAAAGTTACCAAAAAACTAGATTCAAACATGAAGAATACTTCACTGTTAATATTGCTTGTATTTTTAACATTTCCTCAGTCTAATATCTTGAATAGTTTCTGAGTTAATGGATTATGAATTTAGTAGACTTAACACTGTCTGTATATGGTTTTTAATCTTTCCTTACAGACCACTGTGCATATCAGCCAGATTTTTCTACCGGGAGTGTATATCTAAACAAATATGTATGCAATTAAACCTAACATTTTAGTAATACATGAGGAACTTTTTCTTGTCACAGACGACTATCAAAACGTGAACGATACGAAGATCGCCAAGGTGTAGTTAACGAAGGATTCGAGATGGATCCTCCAAACTCGCCATGGAGGTATCCATTCTCACGCACCACTGCAGGTGGCGATAGAATTGCTCCTGCTGCAGCCATGGCAGCACGATCAAACAACCGTGGCTTCGGCTTCCAGCGAAGTGAATCGCAAGACTCACAGTCGAGTACCTGCACTGGTTCAAGTGGGGCGTCCAGCCTAGGGTTGTCATTCCTTCACAGGGAACACATACCCTCAGTCCACAGTGATCCGGCAGGCACCACTGCCAGGTCTGTATCTCCTCTACCAAAGCATTTGCATCATCTGATCCACCAAGGCCACCAAGATAACATAACTACCACAAGCTTGTAGTTCTAAACCAGTCTTCATATTTTATTGCCATATGTTGTATTTAATGCAGCCCACCGCTGCAATACAAGTGTTATTTTAATAATCTGCATCACATGTGTGTATTGTAAACAGAAAATACCACGGAAAACCTTACACAATGTCCTATAACTTCCTACCTTAACTATCTGTATTCATTAATTACACATTAAAATAAACAGAGAATGTTATTGACACTAATAGTCTATATGTCTACACCCAGGTCATTAGTTAGAGGGGGTGCAGGGGATGATATTCCCAGATATTTTGGGGCAATATCTCTAAGTATATTTTTTTTTAATAACCAGAACCATCTGTATCGGGGGTGCAGCAGTAATAGATGAGATACAATTTTCCTCAAACTGATTACCACATTGATGTTCACTATAATTTTGTTGCACATAATTGTTTTACTACCCTTAAAAATCTAGCTTTCGTAAACATTGTGATTTGAATTTGTGCCACTGTGTTTGAAAACAAAACTTGGGTTAACAGTATTTGTCATCAGCTAGAGGAAGCTGGTATTGTGTGACTGAGCGAAGGTATATACCAGCCTAGACCACATCTTGCACCAAGAGTCACGCTAACATTATTGCATTTAAAGGCATGACTATACAGGAAGCAATTCACAATTTGCTTTGTTTCATGTATGTGTGGACATTTGAGCATGATTTGGACACTTGGTTACATATTATTAAAGAAAAATGTAGGTTAAGATTCTCACGGACTATGGGATGTAGGTATGTGACAGAGGCAATCACATCCAAGGGGTCACAAAATGAATCAGAGCCAGAGTAGTAAACAAAACTGCACTTTTGTGCCGTTGTTGCAGCAAAAATCAAAATAAACTGTTGGGTGATCAACAACCATCAAAATTTCTCTAAAAGGCAATATGTAATTAAAACAGACCCTCCGAAGTGTGTGCTCAGTATCACCACAAACATTAAAAAATGCAGGTATAAGGTATTTGAACATCGAAGTTCATGAAAGTGAGTCCTGGCTGTGTTGTAATATTTTAAAAAAAATTTTGTTTATCTTTCTTTCAAAAGAAAAGTGAGTTTGGAATTCCAGTAGTTATGAAGATTTAAATAACATTTATAAGGTAATCATTAAATACAACTATTCTCTTAATCACATAATATGGGGGGAAAAAAATGTTTGGGAGAAATCCAGGAATACAACCTTCATTGAATAATTAGTATAAACTCTCAGACAAACAGCATAACAATGAAGTGAAAAAGAACAGAGCTTTATTTTATCATTTTGTATAGGCTGTATGTTTTCTAGGAAAACAGGCACTTGCTTTTCATAGTCACAATGAGAATGAAGGATCCTCATATAGAGGCAATTATATTGAATATTTAAATGAATTAGCAATATATGATGCCTCTGTGAAAGTGCACTTGGAAACATTGACTGTTTTTCTGTATTCAGAATAACTTAATTTCAATGTGAGTGCTGTCATGACATATGGAATTAAGAAATTTCTGATGCCTTCTTTACTTAATTAATAGTATATGAAACTCCTGATATTAATAGTTAAGAACAGCTCGGTACCGTTCGTTACTAAATGTTGATGGAAATATTGAAGACAGGTTTTTTCGATTTACGGCTGTAAGTTCTGATAGGAAAGAGACTGTCTTTTGAATCACACTCTCAATATTATTGAATATTTCTTTCAGAAAACGATAAAATATGAAGACCCCAAAGGGCACTTCTGTGTAAACTGGGTCATATTTTAATGAATTTTGCAATATTCGTTGGATTACATATCTGCATCTGATAGTCACGTTATGCCGCTGATCTGTAATAGCTATTTTTTGTCAAAATGTCCTTAAAAAGGCTCGTTCTATATACAGTACATAGAATAGAGTTGTATTGAAAATTGGGAGGTTCAGTTCTAACCTCTAATAAATGAATCTGGAAGACGTAAGATGAAATTTCTGTTGGTAATAAAACAGCTTAAAAACATGCGTGCCTAATGTGTGTTGCATAGTCCCTATAAAAATGACCATATAGATTATTAACAAATATAATACATTTGAAGTGTGTAATATAATGAGTATATTTAACTACATTGTATAATACCACTGATGTGATAGTTACACATACAATAAAAATTCCAAATCATAAACTATTTGCTACAAGCTGATAAAATGCCAAATTCTTCAGAATGTTCAATATAACTGCTATTAGAAGCAGAAAATGTGCTCATATTTTCATTACAATTAATTACCTACTTCTAAGTGAACTGTAGTCATTAAATGTTAGTCAAAAATATTTAAATTCTGAAATTATTATCTGTACTGAAACTTCTTATGTTAATCATTATAAATAATCTCCATGATTACAAAAAGAATATAGCTTACTGTCAGGTGTTACATAAGCAACATGTTAATTTGTGTACTTGCATAACTACTAGGGGAATTCAAAAAGTAAGTTATACATGGTTATGCAAGCTAAGTAACTTTTATTGAATGATGTAGTACACTGCAAAGTGGCACAGATACATGACCTGCTTTTCAACATAGACACCATGTCTCTAAACAATGGTCTCAATGTTCTATCAGTCATTCAATTCCTCAGCGATAGAAATGTGCTTCTTGGTCAGAGAGGCAGACTGTTAAACTTCCTCGTTAGCAGATCTGTTTCTCTTGAGACATTCTTTCAACTTGCTAAAAAGCTCGGAATTGCACTGTGCAAGATCTAGACTATATACTGGATGTCCCAAAAACATTGAAGCAAATCTTGTGTTATGTGCACCGCGTGGGTGTTGCATTGTCATGTAGGAGAACAATGCCTTTGTTTAATTTCACTATGACTAGATATAACATTTCATTTGGTCTATATAGCGCAGAATTTTGTGGTGAATCTCTGTGCAATTTTGACATTTTGTCTGCAAGAATTGCACTGTCCCGTGTACTTCAACTTTGGAGTATTTTTTTCCAATTGATGTATTATTTCGCTTACACCTGTGATGCACCTGTTATCAGCACTAAACAGAATGCTGTGCAGGAATTCCAGAACATGAACTCTAATCTGACAAAGCACCACTCTGTTGTGTGATGGTCTTGGCATGAAACAACACCTGTAACTTACTTTTTGAAGTACCCTAGTATAAAATTTTTTTTTATTTATTGTAAATGGATGACATATTTTTTATACTGGGATGTAGCCCAGAACAGGAAACATCATCTCAGGTTATATCAATGACCTTATGAACAATTGATGAACAATGATGTTCACTCATTTTAGTAAGTGCATTAAATTCACATACACATTCACACTTTCAGACTTTAGGGAGGAGGGAATAATCTTGCCTATAAAAAAACTTCTAACTGTCCAGCTGGGAATTTAACCTGGGACCTCTAGATAGTGGGATTTTCTTGCAATTTTTCGGTCACATCCTTGAAAGATGCTTAAATATACCAAACCCAAGTTTGGTATTTAGCCAACTTTGTTTTGTAGTTACGCTGTTCACAGACAGACACACATACAAACTTTTTTCTAAAAATGCTCTTTCTGTACTCAGGTACATGTATTTATAGTGAAATCTCTGTATTTAATTTTTCTGGGGGAAATACAATACTTCCTTTACTTTCTGTAAGTACGTAGTGGAAGAAATTAAAATTACAGATAATTATACCCCAGTGAAACTATAACTTTTTATATTTATGGAGGAATTTTTAGGCGCAGTCAGTAGATAATTATCAAAACAGTTTTAAGCTAGATAATACCCATATATCTAAGCATTTTTGCAACAATATCACAATATGGCAGTAAAATAATGAAGACTCAAACATTTGCAAGTGCCTTTGATTTTGTTTCTCTTTATTCCATACATTTGGGCTTATTGCACTCATAAAGCTTTGTACATTATTTAAGTTATTTTATTCCGTATTTGTACATGCCTAAAAGCTATCATATATTGTACCCCTGTGTAAATGCAGCTGTACATATTTATCCTTGTTTTTAAGCCAGTAGAAAAACACAAGCTTTTGGAAGAAAAAACAAAGTAACTAACACAGGGTAGTTTTCTTTTTGCAGGAAGCTGCCACCAGAGAGTCAGCGTGAAGTGGCAATGTGGTAGTGATTTTAGTTGTGATTTTAAAAGGGACAATATAAATGTGCCTTTATAAAATGCCAAAATAAGAGTGTTTTCAAAGTGTTTAAAAACACAAGGTGTTAGTGTATGTGAATCAATGTTTCATCAGTGCTGATAGACAATTGATAACACTTTTAAGTAAAGAAATTGTATACCTGATGGATAGTAACATAATTTTCAGTGATATTTTCTATTCATATAATGCTTTTATTTGATCATTATGTTATTTTGTTAACTATAATATGTATATGATAAGCAGAGCCTGGCTTTGTATATGTCGGTTGGTTTAAACCTTGTTCCACCAAGCAATGTATGGACTCCATTTATTAACTGGAGGGGGTGATAATGATAATGGTGATGGAACGAGAGGACCTATAGCTTATGCTGTGGGCTCTGAACCATGTTTGGCCTTGGGGATACTTCACATGAGCTAGTCAGAGGTGATAGGGCCGACTTAAATTGCCACCCCAGAGCTGAAAATTGAACCAGGACCCTCAGTGCAAGAGCCGCAAATGAACTCATTGAGTTACACCCTGCACCTATTATTAAGAAATAAAATATACATGTGAATATGCATGAAAAATGTAAAAACACTATACATAACAACAGTAGATGAACAAAAATCAAAGAAATGATGTCCTTTAACTGGTTAGATCATATCAGACGATGAATGAAATGGTTGACATTATGCTCAAATGAGCCCCAAGCTTAGAGCTACCTGACATTCATTTTTCAGGATAAAGAAAACCCTTATCCAGGTAACTCACTCTAACCGGGATTCAAACTCGGGACTTCTTGATTGAGATGCAGACACACTAACCCCCATCACAGAGGTGCACAAAAAAAGTTATTTATAATAAATCATGTTTTTGAAAGAGATCTATATGTTGTATGTAGGTACTGCATTTTCCTCCATTCTTTTATGTTTAACAGTTATATGTTGTTGTTTTCCAACATCCAACAATTGACAATGAAGCCATTGAAATTCATGCACTCCAATATTTTTCATAATCTTTTGTATATTGAGAAGTGATGGAGGTTTTTGAAGATGATTACGTAGACTTCCATGGCCTATGCCCATTTCTTTTTGTGACCAAGAAAATCTGGACTCAGAACTAAGACATTTCCGAGATGTACTAAAGGCTAACGGCTATCTAGCTGAGATATTAAGTCAATATACAAATATCAAAATCCAGAAAAAACTGATGCAAAGAAAGCTTACATGCCTTACGTACGATGAGTTACGGAAAGAATTACAAAAACATTGTAACACCACAAAATTCAAGCAAGATACACATCAGTGAAAAAGCTGCATTCCTTTATAAGACCAGTCAAAGATAAGAACCCTTTGCAAAATAATGCAGGTATTTATAAAATTAACTATGATTGTGGTGAATCATACGTAGGTCAAACAGGCAGATCTATCAATACAGGAAAGAAGGAACATATAAGATAAATGAAACTCTGTCAACCAAAAAAATCTGCCATTGCAGAACTTGCAGAAAACACTGACCACCACACTGACTTTGAAAATTTAAACATTTTAGCAATCTGTGACAATTTCTCTCAACGAATAGAAATATTTAAAGAAAAGAGCAGTCTGAACCAAGACACAGGCAAACCACAAAACACGATATGGAAGACCCTATTAGTAGGTCAACTTCCTATTGGAGGAGAAGGAGCCAATGGGATTGTGGGTGGGATGGGACGAGGCCAATCAGAGTAGGCAGTGACTAATTGGATGGATTTTTTGCAGTTACCCATTGAAGAAGCCGAACATAGTTTTGCAATGAAACATCAGCATAATTTTTAATTTCTTAAAAAAGCCAACAAGATGTGGCCCATACCAGAAACCAAAAAAGTAATTTTTGGAGATGATTAAAGTCTATTTCTTCAGTTTGGGTAATTGATAAGCAATTTACATGGACTGCACTTTCTCAATGTTTTGGTGTCTGTTGTTGGTCTATAGGTTCATTGAACCTTACTGAGAGATCAAAGTGATCATCAACTTTCCCCTACATGCAGCTTGGGGATGTTTTCAAATGCTGTAACAGGCCAACATAATTTGAAGAGTATGAATAGACAGAAAAGATAGGTAATGAAGAGAAAAGATCTCATTTGACCTCAAATTATTCTAATACTTCAGGTACTGAAAATGGATCAAGAATTTAGCCAAGGAGGCTAGAAATAAAAGTTATATACGAGATTATACAAAATTCCTTCCGAACAAAGCAGACTCCAAAGGCTATTTCCAGAATCAAACATTACAGGACGGCAATTATAGCAATTACTTCCAAGTTGTCACCAAAAAACCCAACAATAAAATTACAGAATGTTGGAAAATCCTTACCCATCTAACAGCACTTCAAAAACACCTAGTCTTCCAATGGATACCAGCTCACTGTGAACTGAGTGGTAATGATTTTCTTGCAAAAAAGGGTACCAGCAGTGTCCAGAAATCTATAGTTAATCTACTCTGAATTAAAAAAAATTATTGCAAAATATTACTATGAAAAATCAAAAAATAAAAGATGGGAACTACCAAACATTCAAAAAGTAGTTCCTGAGTATCCTCGAAAAACAGCAGTTGCAATCTTCAGGTTGATTACGCGACGATTGTCTGGCAAATCATTTAAATACAATTGGGATATATTCTTCACCACTCTGTCCTCTATGTGATCTGCAAGAGGAAATGGATCGAGACCACCTTCAAATATGCCCGGCCACTTCTAGTGCCCTCCCCATCCATCAGTGAAAAATATTGGAGAGCAAGAGGATTAATGACTTCATTGTCAGAAGTCCAGCATTAGCTAACATTACAAAAGGTGTTCCACGGAAAAGGAGTTTGGAGTAGGGTATTTTCTTAAAAATCTTACTTAAATGCCAAATTAGGTTTAAGAGGTAGAACTGGAACTTAAAAATTCAATGCCACAACTGGGATTTGAACCACAGACCTTCCGCTTGCCGGGTGGACACTCTAACCACTGAGCTATTGTGACAAACTTTGCCCACACACGGCTTGTGTTTAAAAACACCAACAGTAAGTTTGTTGGCATAAATAAATAATAATTGCCAAATTAGGTATTTATCCAACTTATCATTTTTGAGCAATGCTATTCATAGGCCAACAGACTCTTAAACATACCATTATTGGGTTCAAGGGGCCTCAAAACATGTATTTCTGGTGAAATTTCATTATGTATCAAATTTTTGGGTGGAATGCATAGGCGCCTTATACCTCCTACGTATGTGGCAGAGAAAGTAAAAATGAACATACAAATCCAGGCTCTAACAATAAGCGTAGACGATTATGCATAAACTGTAAAATTTATGCATGACCTGAAAATGAAGGAGAAGAAATATAAGAAAACTAGAATTCAATAACAAAGAATAATTTTCTGTTATAAAATAGATGTGGCTAGATATATATATCCACAGAACGTAAAAACCCCGAGGTATGAAATGCTTTGCATGAATTACTAAATGGCGTACTTATTTGATAAGAGGAAATGTTATGTAGAAAAATAATAACTTGTGATAATTTTATATAGTTTAGGTATGTGAAACATGATCTGAATGTGTACGATGCCAATGATTCTTGTTCTGAGGCGATGTCATTAAATGCATTCATTTACACATACTTAGTAGAAATGTGAGAAAGCGTGAGTGTGTTTTTGTGTAATTGTTTAAGTGTGAATGAAATGTTTGTATATCTCTTAATAAATTATGGGAGTACTTATGAAAAAATTATTTAACACAACACTAAATTTAGCAAGCTAATTTTGCAAATACTTCTTAACTGTGAGTAAGAAATGTAATTTCATATACATTAGAAAGTTGCAGATTTTTGAAATTACATTAATATGAGGTATGTTTTTAAAGTAAGTACTGTTTAAATATTTTCCTGCTGCAGTCAAGATTTTGAGCATAAGTGATCTCTTCGTGCATTTATTAGGAAGCCAGACGCAGCTATGAGCCATTGTCAGTTTGTTTTCCATTTGTTTGGGTGTATGAAATGTTCAAAACAACTGAACGACCCATCGACTGTGAGGTCAAATAAGAGATTCATTTTTTTGAATGTGAGAAATATCACACCAGCACATATTCACTGCGAATTGTGTGAGGTTTATTAGAAAAGAATCATGCCCAGCCATGCACAGCCAAACAAATTTAAGATCCGATCACATCATTTGGTTGGGAAAAATTTGATCATCCATCCTACAGTCCAGATTTGGTACCAAACAATTTTCATGTTTTTTCTTTGGCAGAAATTCCCTGGTAGAAAATATTTCAACGATGTTGTGAACCAAGACATGCAGACTTGGCTTTCATCACAGGCGATAAGTGGCTAAATAATGGTGATAAATGAGTGTAGAAGTGGTGTAGGGGTTACAAATGATAATAAAGTATTTGAAAAGTAATGTTCTGTTATTTTTTAAAAAATTATCGGCACTTATTTTCAAAACATGCCTCATAGATTAATACCATCATATTCTCAATAGTTTGTCTCTGTAAACTTGCACTGCTGCAGTGTTAAATGCATATATAATGAAAAGCTGTTTGTAAACTTTGTAGATTTTTATTAAAAGCTAAGCATGTTGCATAAAATGACAATATCTGATTGATGTTACAATTATATCTGCTACAAAAATATTAGCATTACTATATTAAGAACAACCTGAATGATTATTTGGAGTAAGTAATACCAAACAATTTTAATTATACTGTGTTGTGCTGAAACATTTAAGAAACTATATAGTAATTCTAGGAGAAATAAAAGAGCACAGATTTCATGCCAATAAGTATCTTTAAATTCCCTTCATTTGATTTTTTCTATTTGGCACAGCTGTTATAGGCCTTCATTTAAAGTATAAGTTCTTTTGTTTTCTTGGATAATAAACAAAATAGAAACAATTGAAATGCTGAAAGCAGAAGTAAGCAAAACAATCAATTTTCTTCAGAAAATATAAACAATTTTAAATACAGGTAACAATTCATAAGAAATAGTTTTTGCAGGCCCTTGCAGCACATGACCCATACCCAAAATAAATTTTGTCATAAAATATATGCAAGTAATTTAAGAAATTATGGGTATTTTTTGATCCGGCTCTACAAGCATGAAGAAATATCCACTGGTATGATTTCTTTACAAAATAATATGAAATAACAGTCATTATCAAAAGTATATCAAAATCTGAATAGACTTCATGGAAAGAATTGCTTTAAAGGACTCATTTTTAACCGGGGTGGCGGGGGACCTGTGCATTTCTGAATACCATCTTCTTATTACTGCTATGCTATAAAATATTTAGTATCTGGTAAACGAAAACAGCATTTTAAAAAGATTCCCAAATATATCAGCAATGTCAAATTATACTCTGAGAATAATTTGTTTTTCCTCTCTGATTTTCATTTAACAAAAGTAGGTATTAATTATTCCAAATAATCAAAAAAGTAAATAATATCTCAGTAATTTTTGATATAGTTTTCAGTTTGTTGTGTCAAGGAGACAACTAATGGTGAATTCCAAGGTACGAGTAACCAATGTTATATTTACAGGCATCCTTTATTCATTGTAATGTAAACCCCGCGCGACAGCCGACGAAGGGCCAAGGCCTACCACCCAGCCGCTGCGTCCCCCACCTCTGCCCACTATAGGCGTCATTGGTGAGGTGCAGTACTGGAGGGTGGGACGTGGTCAGCGCCCCGAGCCCTCCCGGCCAGTTATGCGGTCTTCTCGACCTGGGGCCGCTACTTATCCATCAAGTAGCTCCTCAATTGGTCCCCCCGGGACCTAACGAGGCTGAGTGCACCCCGTGCCAGACCTCCCAGAGGGGATCGAACCCGGGTCCTCCGCGCCACAGGCAAGCGCGCTGTCAGCTGCGCTACAGAGGCGGCCCCTTTATTCATTGGTGATTAATTTATGTTCAAGAAAAAGATACATCTTCAGTGAGAAGGGTCTCAATGAAAAATTTTTGTGAAATTTAATTGTTATTTCCATTAGATCTTTTTTCTTCTATTGAATTGATAACATTTCTATAGAAATTTATTTTTATCGTATCAAAAATATAAAGGCAAGTTCACAATATTCAAGAAGGAAAACAGAAATGGGAAGCAGAAAAACTTGCATTATTTTTTAGGTAGAACTGGAACTTAAAAATTCAATGCCACAACTGCGATTTGAACCACAGACCTTCCGCTTACCAGGCGGCTGCTCTAACCACTGAGCTATTGTGACAAACTGCCAGAATGGCATTAAATTCTCAAACTTTGCCCACACACGGCTTGTGTGTTTAAAAACACCAACAGTAAGTTTGTTGGCATAAATAAATAATAATTGCAACATTTTTGTTTATAAAACAGTGGGAATAAGAACAAAAATGCATAAACCATACACTGTAGCTGACTCTGAACTTTGCACCTGGTCAGAGGTCAACAAGAGCAAGTTTCAGGTGCACAGAGAACCTCCTTCCAATGACGTAATGTTTGTATAGTGCGCATTGAGGTTATGTTATCTTGGTTATGAAGGAATTGTTTCATTTTTAGCCATAATGGTAGCAAAGTATTATGTACTGCTGGAACACAATGGTTGTCTTCTTTTCACTACTTAAAATCAGTATTTCAAAACAGCTTTAGTTCGGTTAAGCAGAACTGTACTTCAAACAAGATCCTAACATGTCTTGATTTGCTGTAGTGGTGTTTCTGACAGTAGCACAATCTCTTTAAAGAGTAACAAGTCTGATTCTTCTACATAACAAAATATAATAGTAAAAATTTGCTTTACTGTACAGAGCACTGTGTCTGCTTCATTATTTTTATATTTACACTAAGAACCCAGGATGCCAATTACTATAATGTTTAATTAAATATTTCTAAACCTTGCTGCCATTGCTTTGATTTGTATGAAATTCTCAGATTGTTATTTCAGTAAAAATTAATAAAATAGTGTTGTAAAGAATCAGCCTTAGAAGTAAACAAGAGTAGCTAACAGCTTACTGCAGCAGGCATTAGATGCTAACAGAGATGAAATGAAACTTTCAAGCATGTCTTAGAAATAATTTTGCAGCTTGCAAGATAATTGCACATGAGAGAAATCAATATTTAGAGAGTTTTGTTACATGTTTACTTTTAATAATGATTATCATGTATATGTGTAACAGTTTTAAAGAAATTCTGCATGTGAGCAAGTGAGTTCTTTGTTACGAGTGTTGTAACTTGGTGTTCCTATGTTTTTTATCACTGGAAATATGATCCTTATGATTGTGATGTTTATGATGCACTGCATCAATGATAGTCTGGTATGCAATAAATAATGTTTTCTTTCCATGATGTTATTCTTTAATCACTTTCATTACCCATGTTATTATTTCATTTATTGCTAATTCACTTGAAATGGGAACTACACGCATACATTTCGGTAATGTTACTGAATATGGGCTTCTTATGCATAATGTCGCCAAACCATACCAACTTGACACGAAGAAATTAAAAGGTTGGCAAATATGAATCAGAGTGGAACTCGGGTAATGGAACGGAAGCACAATCTAACACTGAAACAATGGAATAGAAGCGTGAAACAGTGAAATAACTTAAATTTAAGGAGACACAACATCAGCAAAAAGTTTGAGAGGTAGAACTGGAACTTAAAAATCCAATGCCACAACTGGGATTTGAACCACAGAAATACGAACTGGTTTGAGAATTTAATGCCATTCTGGCAGTTTGTCACAATAGTTCAGTGGTTAGAGCATCCGCCCGGTACGCGGAAGGTCTGTGGTTCAAATCCCAGTTGTGGCATTGAATTTTTAAGTTCCAGTTCTACCTCTCAAACTTTGCCCACACACAGTTTGTGTGTTTAAAAACACCAACAGTAAGTTTGTTGGCATAAATAAATAATAATTAGCAGAAAGTTTTAGGAAATGAAGGTTTCCATTCTCTACAGCTGCTACAGTAGCCACAAAATTTAACCCTTATGTAGTTTAAGAGGTAGAACTGGAACTTAAAAATTCAATGCCACAACCGGGATTTGAACCACAGACCTTCCGCTTGCCGGGCGGACGCTCTAACCACTGAGCTATTGTGACAAACTGCCAGAATGGCATTAAATTCTCAAGCCAGTTTGCATTTCTCCTGGTAAACCACAAAGGCAGTCTCACATCAGAGACAATTACCCAAATGGTGACTTACTATTGCAAGTACTTTATATCCCAGGATTAAATAACCTTCACATGGTAATTATTATTTATTTATGCCAACAAACTTACTGTTGGTGTTTTTAAACACACAAGCCGTGTGTGGGCAAAGTTTAAGAGGTAGAACTGGAACTTAAAAATTCAATGCCACAACCGGGATTTGAACCACACACGGCTTGTGTGTTTAAAAACACCAACAGTAAGTTTGTTGACATAAATTAATAATTACCTTATGTAGTTACGTGTGTTTTTATAACAGTACTAGTCGTGTGGAGTGTTCCTGACACCCCAAATGGAAGCGGCTCTAATTTTATATTTGTGCAGCATGTCACTAACATAAATATGTTCACTGAATAAATGACTCTTCAGAATGGCGGCACTGTGGCTGAGCGGTTAGTGCACTCACCTACCACCTAGGCGGCCTGGGTTCGATCCCAGGGATCTGCATGTGGTATTCGTGGTGGACGAAGCGGCGTCAGGGTGGGTTTTCTCTGGCGGCTCTGGTTTCCCCCGCCATCTCATTCCACCGGTGCTCCAGCTTCGTTCCATGTGTCATCAGTGTCACCGCCTGCGGTGCCGTAGTAGTAAAAGTGGGCATTAAACACAACAACAGAATGCTATTTCACCTTGTATAAGTGTGTTTTTTATATTAATAAAGTATTAAATTACTTTTTTTTGAAGCACATACAATTTTTCCTATTTAAAATTATTTTTTCTCATATTCCTGGTTCTGTATTGCTGATTTAAGCTATTAGACATATCACTAAACATTTATTCTGTCAACTCATACACAAGATTCATGAATTTAGTCACTGCCACTGGGTGCAATTCAAAAACTATGTTAACTTGAGGATAAGAAGGGAACAGGCAGGCTTTCGTCCGAACCGTTCATGTGTTGATCAAATCAGTACTCTGAGGATAATTCTGGAACATTTGCTGAATGGTCAATCTCGCCTTTATGTGGTGTTTGTCGACTTTGAGAAAGCTTTTGACTCTATCAACAGAGACATCATGTGGAAGAAAGTGAAACTTTATGGAGCGCCGTCACAAATTATTAATCTTATTCAAGAAACGTACCTTGACTACACATGTACATTCATGAGGGCCGTCTATCTGAGCCAATACCTGTCCAGTCAGGAGTATGTCAGGGTTGCATCTTGTCGCCAACCATATTTCTGATTGTGATTGATGCAGTTATGTGAAATGTGAATCAAAATGTGAAACGTGGTATATAATGGGGATTAACAGATAGGTTGGAATATCTTGAATTTGTTGACAATATATTCCTGTTGTCTGAGGCACATAATGGAATGCAAGGAAAGCTCGAAGACTTGGTTGAGGAACGGAAAAACATCGGATTAACAATTAATGTAAAGAAGACCAAGGCCTTAAGGATTAACACCAACAAACTAGACCCATTTATCCTCAACAGTGAGGCTATCAAGGATAAGATCTTACATCTTTAACATTATAAGATTCGTATGGACTGTCATATCGTTCAATTGTTTGAATGGCAGAAACTGAGTCTGTGAGAACAAGTAACTACTTTATTTTCTTTTATCAGTCCTATAGTATATCTTATCTAATGCTCGTATTGCAACCACTTCACCTTCAACATTTATGGATAGTCTAGCCAATGTAAAATAATGTGAAAAGTATTTACACCTCCCACATTATTTCTCAATTTATCTGCAGAACCATCCATGTAAATTCTGAGCCACTGATTATGCAGATGTTCAATTGTAGCAATTCTGCATAATTCTGGTGAGTCTTCTAGTTTATTATTTTATTTATTCATTCAGTTCAATACAGTGGAATACACAATTGAACCATATCATGAGTCAATACATAAGATGATATAAAAGGGTACACTATAAGGGCCCATGTCATGAGAAACAAATAGAAAGGAATTTAGTAATTACATAGTATATACAATATAATTAGATAAGAAGTTAAAAGTACAATTAGTATAATCAAAACATCATAGAAAATATCTATAAGTTTAGGTATTCTTCAATACTGTAAAAAGCTTTGGTTATTAAATAATTTTTTATCCTATTTTTAAAGGTATTATAATTTTCATATGATTTTAGATTTTCAGGCAAAGCATTATAAAACTTTGCTCCCATATAACTAGGGACCCTCTCTGACAAATGTAATCTGGTTCTGGGGAGATTTAGTAATTGATTATTCCTGGTATTATATGTGTGAACACCTGACATGTTTTTCATTGGGAATTTCAATTGAACTAAATATAAAATGTTCTATAGATGAACAAGCTTGGTAATGTAAGCATTTTCAGCAGATTAAAAGTGCTTTTACATGATTCGTTATACCTTAGACCACCTAAATACCTAATAGCCTTTTTTTGTAATACAAATATTCTTTGAAAATTTTGTTTGGATGTATTTCCCCGTAATTCAATTCCATATGACAAAAAGGAGTGGATAAGCCCAAAGTAAATAGTTTTAGCAGTAGAAATAGAAATAGAGTTTCTTAGACATCTCAGGACATATAGATTTTTACTAACATTAGCTACTATCTTGTCAGTTTGTGAGTTATAAGTGAGCTTATTGTCTAAAATAATCCCTAGCAACTGTGTTTCGTCCACACTTTTTACTACCTCTGTATCAATTTTTAATTGTAGTGGATGATTCATAATTTTGAATCCAAAGTTTATCATTTCGCATTTATTAGGGTTAACACTTAAATTTAAATTATGGAAGTATTGAACAATGTTACTAACTACATCGTTTAAACAGGTTTCTAGCTTTAATATGTCATTATCACTTACAGTGATGGTTGTATCATCAGCAAACTGAATAATCTTTATCCCATCAGAAGCATAGTTATCTATGTCATGCATATATAGCACAAATAATAGGGGGCCGAGAATCGAACCCTGAGGAACTCCATGTGTTATATTTTCAGAGCTAGATATTGATACAGATGATCTATTTTTTAATTTTACAATTTGTCTCCTATTAGTCATATATGACCTTATGATATTATAACCTAAGCCCCTGATACCAAGCATTTCTAATTTATTCATTAAGCTAGTTTTTTCAACACAGTCGAAAGCTTTAGTTAAATCCAAAAGAACACTGCTTGAAAAGCAATTTGAGTCAATACACCTTACTGTCTCTTCGCTGCAATTGACAATTGCAGTTATGGTAGATTTATTTTTTACAAATCCATTTTGGACAGTTGGTATTAAATTATGCTTCTCTAGATACTTAATTATTCTGTTATAGAGAATTCTTTCAAATATTTTGGAAATTGCAGGAAGGATAGATATTGGCCGATAATTGTTAATATTGGTTTTGTCTCCTTTTTTATGAATGGGTACTACTACAGGGAATATTCCAATTGCTAAGGAGGAGTTTATTATGTCAACTAATGGATCAGCAATTTCAGTACTACAAGTTTTTAGAAGTGACATTGGAATTCCATCGACATCTATAGTTTTTAGAATTTGATTTACTAATTATATTTACAATCTCAGCCTTATGTGTAGGGTAGAGGTAGATACTTGTATCTATTTTGGAGTAATTTGAAAATTTAGTGAATTTATTTATATTTGTGTTTGCACTAATGTTACTGCCTATTGACACAAAATGCTTATTAAAAGCTTCGGCAACTTCGTCTTGCTTGGTAATAAAATTTGAGTTATTGACGCTCAGTTCAATAGGGGCATTATCAGTGGGAGTTCTAGGTTTACGGAAACCATTAATAATTTGCCAGCAACTTTTACTCATATTATCAGATTCAAGGATCTTACTACTAATGAAGTTTTGTTTAGCTTTTACTACAGTCTGATCATACAAATATTTTAATTTATTAAGTGCAATCTTATCAGATGCTGACTTACTGTACTTAACTTTTTCAGTATCTAACTTAATTTGAATACGCAGTTTCTTTATGTCAGGAGTTATCCAGTTGAAGTTATTCATTTTTCTAATGTTTGATTTACGAGAGTGGATCAGGGGACAGCATATATTTATATAGTAGTTTAGAATATTATAGAATACACTTAATTTCTTATTTGGGTCCTGCTCACAATACACCCTGTCCCAATTTGCACCATTTAATAGGCAACTTAGATTTGTTAAGTTTTGTTTGTTAAATGAATGAAATAGTGTAAAATGTGTGATATTTTTATTTATTATTTGAGAGTGTCTATCAGTCAATGAGATTTGCTGGGCTGTATGATCAGATATACAAGAGTTTATCACCCGAGCACTATACATATTTACAGGTGTATTAGTTATGATATCAATTCCAGAACTGCATTTATTAGTAATTCTTGTAGGTTCATCTATTATAGGTTTGAGGTTAAATTCATTTAGAATATCCATTAGTCTAGCCTTACTGCGTGAATGTTGAAGAATATCAATATTTATATCACCCATTATTATTAATTTTTGGGTATTCTTTTTGAGACATTGATCAATTAATAAAGCTAACTTTTCCAAAAATGTGTTGATATTCCCATTGGGTGGTCTATATATTCCAATAATGATTATCTGACTGCAATTTAAATTTACTCCCGCTATTTCAATATGTCCTTCAATGCTAAACTTCGCTACATTTAATACGGAGATCTTTTCACCAAGATCATTAGCAACAAAAATACCTACCCCAACCCAATTTTTTTTCGACCGACAAAAACTAGCTGCTAAGTTCATATTAAAGATTAAATTATTACAAATTTGATCATCCTTTAAACCATGTTCAGTAAGAATAAGAACATCGGGTAGAGACTCGCTTACAAATATACTTAATTGATCGATTTTGTTTGTTAGCATTTGAATATTTTGGTGAATAATATTGAGAGAACCACCACACTGATTGTTAGCAGAGAAGTTACCTAGCTTTTAGAAGCAAGGTGGCAACATTGTTTTCACCCACTGTTACAACCTTACATTGGTTTTCATTAACATGATTATCCTGAGCACTGATCATGTTACCCATGTCTTTATGCTCAGTTTTCTCTACTTGAAAAGTCTTTCTACCCTTATCCTTAGGAATACCTGCACTGCATTTTGTATTTATAAAAAAATCTCCTCCTACAACCTTGGGCTTCTTGTCTCGTGGATCGCCGTAGTTCTTCTGTGCTGGCAACTCTGCTCTGTCAACTCTTTGTTACTCTCTTAATAAAATCTATTGGATTAGTTCTAGGAGTGCATTTTTCTGATAAATTTAAGTAATAATAATTCTTCTCTAAAGAAGATTTGTTTGGGATCTGTTTTTAGCTTATATTCTCTGGGTAGTTGTTGAAACCATTGATTAATTAAAGGGTTAGAGGGTTGTGTAATGGTTACAGGTTCAAGTGACTAGTTATCTTAATTGCAACAATAAATGTTTCCGTGCTACTATAATTCCATCTCATTTAATCTCCAATTCTGAGGCTTGCAATAACTGCTCTGCATGGCACACAGTAAAATATTTTCTACTTTAAGGGGAGGTTGTAAGCTAGTTTCGGTCAAAAATATCAATTTTGTGTTTTTTTGCTTATTTTGCAAGTTCAACCTCTATTTTACCATAATCTGGTCTTTTAACACCTAAAAACTTGCCAGAAGTGTCTTTATAATAAATTTAATGCCCAAGAATGGATATGAACAAAAAAATTATATATTCGTTAAATTTCTTTAACAAAATATAAAAATAATATCTATGTGATAAAAAGTAAGTACATTTACAAAAGCATTTATTTATGTGTACAAAATTTCATACTTCTAAGAGTGAATACTTTCTCTAAAAAGTGGAGTTAAACTACTTAAAATTAACATTGCAAGCATATTAGCTTACAACTTCCATAATTTTGATTGAGGTTTTTCTCAAACTTCTTTTTCTGCATACATTAGTCCCATTTTCTCAGGAATCACTTATTCTAGAATAATGAAACTTTTACCCCTCATTTCTGGGTTATTTGTGGTGGTACTGACTTTTTCTTATAACACTATCATTAAAATCATAGATGCTAAAAAATTTTCTTTTTAAAAAATGGGTGAAAAAATAATATATTGTAATTATTTTAAAAATACAAATCAACATATCTATGTAAAGGTCCGTATAATTAGAAAGCACTGATTTATATGTGTACCAAGTTTCACACTTCTAGAGCAAATAGTTTCTCTGAAAAGTGATATTAAGCCTCTTAAAATTAACATTACAAGCATAGAGTTTACAACCTCGTCTTTATGAACTGCCTCAGTTTCTGCATGAACCTGCAACCAAACAGTAGGACATGGCATTGGACAGAAAAATTGCAACACTATTTGAGTTTTATCACATTTATTGTGCTCTCTTAATAACATAGCAGTATAACATTGTGGCTATTGCCTAAGCCTTTATAATGATGCAAATAACAGTTATTTCCAGTAATTACAAAGAAAGTTTAGCTTAAGATTTCTAGCTATTGTTCAAGCATTGAAAATTGTGATTAAATATAAATGAGGGTAGCTGTTCAAGAAATGCAATTAGAATTAGTGTTTGACCACTAAGCTGTTTTACAACAATGCAATTGGTCTCACAAATACATAAGTTTGTTCACAAGTTTACAATATTTCCAATATAATATTAAATACTATTAGAAATTTGTCACAATATTATAATATTTACAATATAATGATATTCAACAATGCTAAGAACTTAATATTACTGGAACGATCGTGCTCCATTTTAGGCAGGTTTTACTGTAATTATTATACACAACTTGTCAATCTGTAAATTTCAATAATCCACCTACTGCTTTTATGTGTAAGAGTGTGCATAGCATAAAAAAGTGATAGTCAATGAAAACTAACACTTGAACAGTAACATTCACGAAATTAGGTACATATGTAGATTTTTCTTTCTAAATTAACAAATTTATCATTTAACTAGATTCTTAGCAGTTATTAGCTTTATGGTGTTCTATTAGGGCTGCATTTGTAAGATAAGTATTAATAAAATAGTTTAATACATGCATTATATCTATTATATGGTTAATCCTTAGCATAACGAAATTGGGTAAGTTTACACTATACAATCCTGGTACAGTCATTATTTTAAGTTTTTGAAAAAATTGTTTGCAAGGATGATTATAATCTAGATCAGCAATACATCTAATTGCCTTTTTCTGCCACTTGAAAATTGTTTATGCCCCTGTGGAATTCCCCCATATGATAATGTAGAATGAAAAAAGGCAATTTATGCATACATGAGTAGATCTTCACTAACAATATGTCAAAGTTTGTACAACAGGAATATTACGTGAGCTAGTTTGTCACTTGTGTAGTTTGTGACGTTCCCAGTTAAATATTTTGCCGATGTAGATTCCTAGCAGTTTGGCCAGACACATTTCAAATAAATTCAAAAAATCAAGATAATGTAAGTTCAGTTTTTTCTGTGTTTATCTTTAACTTGTAAGTATTAAACTACTTAGTTGCTAAATCTTATTTATATTACATAGTGCTTCTACAACTGTGCTAGTTCTTACCAAAGTGGTGTCACCAGCGTATAGTACTGTTTTACATAGGATATAATTAGGGAAAGCATTTATGTATATAATGAATAGAAAGTGTCCTAGTAGTGAACCCTGAGGTACTCCTTTAGTTATTGACAAGCAAAACTAAAGTATTACCGAGCATCTGCCTTTGAGAGATTGAGGAAAAACCCTTTGGGAGAAAAAAACTTAATCAGGTAATGAAATAAGAAAGCAAAATGACATTGATAAAAATACACTTAATAATTACATGGTACACACTTCCCAATGGAGAGTAAATACTTGTGAACTTAACAGGATTATGCAAAAAGCATTAGCATTTCTGTAGAACTCTATTATACTTTTAAACAAGTTTCACAACTATTACTTAAGAGCCAAAAAATTAGTTCAAGAATGTTAATTACTAGTCAACCAAACACTGTATAAATATGAGGGTCATATTGAAAGTGGTGAGCAATCCATTGTTAAAATTATGAATCCAACAATGTAACAGAAAGAACTGCAGGATTGTTACGTACAGACTTCATTTGCATATGTGACGTAATTAGCTTCTCTCATGTGACCACAGGAGTATTTCCAAAATGGTGGACATCAATGTTTTTTTAGACAGCATGTTGTTGTTGACTTTCTTTTAAAGAGGGAAAATCTGCCGCTAAAATTCACCTCAGACTTCAGTGGACTTATGGAGATATCTGCATGAGTACTAGCAAGATTAAGAGATGAAGTATTTCAAAGATTGGAAAGCGAGTATCCAAGATGAGTCTCGTAGCAGTCGCCCACACACTGCCTTCATGGATCACAAAAAGCAGCAGATGGGTGTATCGCTGTGGATGAAATCGCTGCACATCTTGCAGTAGGATACAAACTTGAGTTACTGGAAAGTCTGTGCCCATTGGGTCCTATGTTTATTGACCGAAGGCCACAAACTTGAGAAGAACCATCAGCCAAATCTTCCTTCAGAGATTTCAAAATGAAGGTGATGATTTTTTTGACGAGTATTGTGATAGGCAATGAAAGCTGGTTCCATCATACAACAAAATGCCAGAGTATGGAATGACGCCATTTGGATTCGCCAGTGAAGAAGAAATCGAAGACAGTGCCATCTGCTGGGAAAAATATTTGTAGCATCTTCTGGGGTGCACAGGATTTCATTCTGGTTGATCTTCTTGAACCTGTAGAAATCATAAACGCTATCCGCTATATCCAGACACTTCAGAAGCTCCATCATGCATTATGCAATACGTGCCTGGAAAGAAATCATCCAGCAACAAGATAATGCACATCCTCACACTGCCTGCATCACAATGGAGAAGATCAGAGCTCTTCCACATCCTCCCTGCAGTCCCAGATTACCATCTTTTTGGTTCCATTAAGGATCAAATGTGAGCCAACATTACGAAATGGTGGAGGATATTAAAAAGAGCAGTGTGCCAGCATGTTTGGGTTCTGTCATAAGGGTATTTTTAAAAATGTTGAAGAATGGAGAAAATAAGCACGAAGAAATGGGGACTGCTGAAAAGAGAGAAAAGTCTGCAGGTTACGATGATGTGCTTAGTTTATTGAAAAAATTAAGGTAAGATTTTTTAAAAATAGTTGCTCACTACTTCCAGTATGACTCCTGTACAATACAAATACAAATAATAACAATCATAAAAATAAAATAATACACTGTACTTCTCACAAAACTTGGTTAGGGCTCAAAAGTGCTACGTACATCATTTGGAGGAAACTATTATGTGATTTAATGCCATTAACATTTCCATAGAATTCTCAAATGAGTAACTACTTCAAATGCTGGAAAACAATATAAAAACAACTGGCACTTAGTGATGTAAACAAAAATTAAATACAGAGCAAGTTTGAGGACTTAATTTGCAAACCTCACCAAAATGCAAATCACAAATCAAACAAGGTTTGTATTACACAGATCTTAATTTCTTCAGGTTATCACGACCTATAGTGCATTTCTTTTTCTTTAAATAAGAATTTTTTACACCTCTGATATATTTATAAATTAAAAAGGGTACAAACATCTTTTCAATTACCATGTATATTGCATGTTTTGCACAAACCATTTACCTTATCTGTTATTTTAAAAATTGAAATAAAATCATTTTTCAGAGCACTAGTATAGCCATGACCAATGAATGTTTTGCAATAGTAGCATACATTAACCGAGAAACTTCAGGGTCTTCTTCCTTTCCTGATTACCCTCCCCTTATGTAGGTCTTAGCTAGGACAAGCTAGGGCCTAGGGTCAGACGCCAGTCGGGGAGCAGAGCAACCTATGGATCGGACAGAGTGAACCCCTGGAAGCGGGTGGTCAGCCAAGCACCAGGTATGATTGTGAGGAAGAGGATGATATGAAACGCAGGCAAAACCAATTGGAAAGGTGATACTGGAGCAATTGGTGGAATGAATGCTTCAAGGTCTTGCTCTTTAAATGTAATCAAATGACTTTCCAATGTCTGTGCAAAACAAGCTGGTTTTACGCTCATTATATTCAGTAGTTGCATCAACACCAACCCTTCTCAGAACATATCAACAGTTTTTCACTGCAACCTTCAACATATGCACGTTTACCATCTAGGGTCTGACAAGCAGAATCATCTAAGGCACAGGTTATTCAAAGCACTGCACCCATCATCTTCACAGTTACTTAAGCTGTTTCACATTAAAGCCATACCACTTATCGCTGACACAAAATTTAATGGCAGGTAGCTCGATACAACATCCAATCATAACCTTGCTGTGTTGTATAGTTAAACACACTGTGAAATCACCAAGTAAACCTAGTGATATAAATATCATTTCCACCCACAAAATTTATTTGCACAACAGGAGAGAGAATTGTAACCGTCAGCTATCAGCTGCCATTAAATTTTGCATTTACCATAATATGCCAGTTTTTAAAGCAGCCGTGAGCTGGAAACAGGTAGGATTTGTGTTTCAATACCATGCTGTCAAATGCAACAATACATTTTCCAAAGGATCTTGATTGCACCAATATTAAGACTGATAGTGTTACATATGACTGACATTGAAAGTGTGATCATTTGCTTTGTTGTTACTGTACAAACTTTTTGTGGGAAATTCCACTGTCTCACCGGTACTAGATTAATTTATTTACTGTTTATAATACAATCATAAGGTATTCCAACACAAAAGTGTCATTATTTTTTGTTATAAATATGTAGGTTATGTTATTTAAAGTGTTACGTACTACTGTTGTAATATAAGAAACCTGGACATATTTCCACAGAGCTGTTTTTCGAGACGAGTGTAGGGAGAGAAAAAAAAAATCTTTGTAATGTGATGTTAAGGGAATGGATTTGTGTGGAGGAACACAATGACACAGAGGGTGAAGGAATACTCTAAAGTAACGCTGAATTTTGTGGATTGCACGAAAATCGAGAAGTCAGGGGGAAAGGCACCCAATCCTAGTGCTGAGATTTCAAAACTCAAGATACACCGTGCAAAATGTTGCCGCATGGAAGGAAGGTATATATGCGGCGAATTCCACAGGACTGCGTCTGTTTTTCTTGGAGATCGCCGAGGGTAAACCGGTGGGCAAGAAATACATATTTTTGCACCTAAAAATGTCGTAAAGGGAAGAAGTTTGTGAAAATGCAGCGACTGTGCGAGTGGCTTAAGGAAGCAGTAGTAGAAGGGGTGCAATACAATGATAAAAGGTTTTAACTGGCCCAGATACGTCCAATTTTGCAGCACTGCAGTAGAATCCTGATAACTCAACATCCTTTTTTATTATCTTTTTAGTTTTTGTTGTTAAACTTCACCAATAATTTCTATTATGTAATATATGATATGAATAGTGTAGCAAAATTTTTGTTACTCTATGTGTACAACCTACTGCTATCTCCCTCACAGCGGCAAAAGGGCGGGCGAGTATTGACCTTCGATATCTAGTCAGAACATATACAGCCATTGTCACAAAACCTACAGCTTGCCACTAATGATGTGAATATACAGCACAACCACTTGTTAGGAAGGTTTGAAGGTTTATTGCTTCACTCAGTACAAATATATATTTTTAGATGTGACAAATGCGCAGTGGTTTATGATGGAGTTCACTTTTGTATTTACAAGACCATAGGGGTATCTTTCCAACTTCCATGTAGTACATAAACATCGTGGATTGTGCACGATTAAGTACAGTGCCATATTGCAGTATCAACAGTGTATGTTTATTTCAAGGAAGGAAACATGAGAAGTTGCCCCATCAGCACTTTGCGCCTGAGAAATACCTAATCCTAGACTCATGCCAAATCCAAAATGAGATCAGTAGAGCCCGACTGCAGCAGTAAGAAGGAAATCACCAGAGTATTTGCTACAATGCCAAGCAGGTACATGCTATGCAGAGGCAGCTACCACAGCAGATTATAGCTCGGGCACTAGTTCTGTGTCCTTTGAAGCCTGAGTGTGCAGTAGTTATCTGGACAGCTATCGTGCTGTATTGAATACAGCTAATTCAATCTAGCGGAAGGACTATTACGAGTCTCTCTTGCAACCATCTGCTTATAATATTTGAACTATTACACAATAATGCACTAATACGGAAGAACGAAGGCCTGTAATATATGAGGATGAAACCTACACAATTACAATGGGAGCACCTATGGAAAGCAATGATCCTACCCAGCTTGCAGGGGAAGAAAGTCCATTAGAGATAGTTCCTTCTTCTCTGAAAGCAAGCTGAAGCTGGAGTAGGGGTTTTTATGGTCTATCCATGGGCCTTAGATCACTTCCAATTGCTACAGCTCTGTAGACTGGAGCTATTTCTTACAGGAAGAGTGCAAGTGGCGACTCAAAGGACATCCAGATCTCTTCATTGAGATGGGTGAAACCAGCCTATCATGATGGAAATAGATGAATCAAAATTCTTCCACCGCAAGTACCATAGAGGGTTGTGGCAAGAGGGCCACTGGGTATTTGGTGGCATCGAAAGAGGCACTGGGATGTGCCCAACAGGAGGGCAGAAACCCTAGAAGCACTAATCAGTTAAGATATTTTGCCAGGAAGCAGCATCGTGTCTGATGGACTTCCTATGCCAACATTAGCAACTTAACAGTGGTGTGTATCTGCACAACGTCATCATTCATGAATGGAACTTTGTTGACCCTGAAGATGATTCCATCCACACATAGAACATGGAAAACTTGTGGATGGGAAGAAGAGGAAAATTTGGCACCAGCGATACCCTCTTCACCCATATCTCCACGAATTCCTGTTTCTGAGTCATTTCTGGTATCAAGATGTGTTCAGTGTCATACTAGATGTGATTGCCAAACATTATCCGGTATAATTGACATTCATTTTAAAGTGCACACACCTCTTTATTTCTTAGGTGACATGATAGGATCTGCTGTTATGTTTGTTGCAGTAAAGTAATACAACAATGTGTTTTTTGTGGCTCGAAGTGACAACAATGCAGTCACTGCTTCTGTGAAATAAATAATGTGCACTACTTTTATGTCACCAAAATGCCACGTCTTTCCAGTAAAATGTCTGCAGTGAAAAGTTATTCCATTTTGTGTACATTTACTCAGATTATGCATTACATTATTCACCTAATGCGAATTTATTACAATTCCATGGCTTCGTCAAGCACAATATAGTAAAACAATACATTTAAATATTTAATTCTATACATTACAGTAAACTGACATTCTGCTACCTACTGTATAAGCCAGTCATGTCAACAGACGCTACTGATGGCAAGAGCGCTCTGAATGCAATGGTAGCATGCTCTTCAACCTTCAGAGGACCAAGTGACTGTACGACGAACTCCCTCGACCCTGCAAGGGACACTACCTAGGGGTAATCGTCGCACTGAACTCCGGTAGTCATGACTCTGTCAAAACCTACATGTCCTGTTTCCAATATTATATATTCTGATTCAGCTTGGGAAGAGCAGAATTCATTTGACACTCATGCTGATTTAGTAGTAATTTTTATTTAGAAAAAATGTTTTGTATTTTTTACACTCTCCTTTCAGCAAAAGTCAACGAGATTGAAGATGCAGCAATTTAAATGGAGCTAATCGGAATTACATCCACAGAGGTAATTTTTAGAGGTGGCATATGACATGATGTTGCACAGTAGTTTGTGGTCGAGTCCATTTGTCTATTTGCAAGATAAAAGGGGTGTCTGGTTAGTATCTCAAGTTCTATGTAATCTACATTGCTAAGCAGTGCATGGTTCAGTACAGTGCTGAAAGTGCTGCATTTGCAGACCCATGAAGTAATGTTTACCAATTACTGAAGCAGAATTAGGACAGAGAATCTAAAGGCAGTTCAACAGAGGGTCACCAAAGCAACTGATGTCTCTCTACACTGTGTAAACTGCATAGTAAAGGAACTGAAAGACATAGAAGATGGAACTTCAGTGTTTTTCCACTCCACACAAGGAAAGGTCTAGGAAGTCACCCAAAGTTAGCTTGGATGAATTCAATGAATCCGTAGTTTGAAGGACAATTAATGGATTTTACATTCATGATTGTCTGGCAAAACATTTAAACAGAATTGGGATATATTTTTCACCACTCTGTCCTCTATGTGATCTGCAAGAGGAAATGGATCGAGACCACCTTCAAATATGCTCGGCCACTTCTAGTGCCCTTCCCATCCATCAGTGAAAAATATTGGAGAGCAAGAGGATTAATGACTTCATTGTCAGAAATCCAGCATTAGCTAACAACATTCATGAAAAATGTAGACCAACACCAAAAAAAAAGATCCAGATGAGACTACAACAATCAATAAATTTCGATGGTGGCATGTGAACATTACGAAAAATAATTTTGACTATTTTCTGCTGGAAGAAAACTAAAAATAACAGGTGCATACTCATGGAGCAGGGAAACATTCGGGAGAAAAGAACTGCATACTTGAGAGCAATGAAGAAATACAGAGAAGAAAATCGCCTTCAATCACTGGAGCAAATTGTAGGGGAAGAAGATTTGGTGAGGGATGAAGAGAAACCTGACAATGAAAATGAGACTACAGTTCAACCACAAATGCCTCAAGCAAGCGCTAGAAGTCCTGCAGAGAAATGGCAGCTTAAGTCCAAGTGAGTTTCACTCAGAGCACTATTTCCAGTATTAGGTTAAAGTTATAATGCATTTTAATGTGATATATTTTCAGGAAAAAAAAAAGCTTCAAGTGAAAATGAGAGTCCAGATTCGAGGAAGTGGATTTAGAACCAACAAGAAAAATGCGGCAAACAACTCAAGGCTAACCTCCTCTGGTTGCAAGAACACAAAATGTTATGCGTATGCCCATGATGAAGAGTGACTCACAAAAGAGTAGATCTCGATGTAGGGTTACAGGATGTAAGGGTTTTACATTTGTTATGTGCAACCAGTGTAAAGCTTGTATTTTACTAGTGGTTGCAATTGTTTTAGATTTTCACAGCAAATAGGTCATGTATGATATTAAAGCACATATAACACTTCTTTCAATAACACTGTATTCAGCTAAACTCAATAAATAACTTTTCATTCAACATGTACATGATGATTATTCTTTAATGCAGAATAAATACTCTTAAAAAGAGTACTGGAGAGGCTGAAATACACCAGGGAGTCTCGTTTGCCAAGGTTTTGTCAGGGCAAGAAAGTGCCCTAGTACAAGCAGAGGGCAGGGCAGCTTAGACCAGAGCCTGCCTGCAGCCTAACCGATAGCCGCCGGTCCGGACAACACCTCTGTTCTCGTAATCCTCCAAAAGCTGGGGGATTTACAGGCAGAGTTAGTTACCATTACTGCAAAGATTGCCACCCTGGAGGAGATGTCCGAATTCAGGGGAATGCTTGTCGATAACCACGAAGTGTTACAATACCTAAAGCACTCCATTCCAAACAAATTCGACCTGAACCGCACTGAGAAGGAACTCGAGTGGAAGACTACCTGTCGCTCCGAAGGCTCCTAAAGGAAGAGGTGGCAGCTCTCCTGACGATACTAGAGGGGCAGCCTCCGCCAGACAACATGCCCACCCACCACGGACACACCATGGCTCTTCCACCAACACACGGTAATAGACGACGGAAGCAGCATTAACACTAAATGACTCAATACCTACTTCCTTCACTACCTTAAATTCCCAAGGGCGTAATCAGGGCCATGGGCATGGTTACGTCCTTGCACTCACTTACACCTGGCTTTGGCCCAAGTGGCCAGCCGATATACCTTCACCCCGAATTCCCAGGTGCTTTACGTGCTACTGTTGAAATCCTTCCCTGAATTCTCTCCGCTAGAGGTTTTTTTAGTAGAGTAGTACCTTCGGGTGAGGCCCATAGTTCCCCTCTGTTTTTCCTCCACTTGAATAAAAAGAAAACGACCTCTAGTTGTCAACCAGCCAGGAGTTATTCTCTGAAGATGCCCAACACAGTCTTGGGCGAACCGTCAGATATTTATAAGAGAGCGTAGGCTTTCACGGCCGGAGTCAATGTTACTAGAAGATATTTCCTTTCAATAAGAAAGAAGAAGCCTTGAAACTGAACAGCAACTGGTACTCCGTCATTGAAAGCAAGAAACAACGGTTAACAGGAATAATAAAAATGAACCAATCAAGAGGAAACAACACCTTGGATGGAACCTCCCACCCCTGCCCTGCTGTCCGCTAGCCGGACCAATCAGCGGAGGCCGCTCGGGGTATAAATACAGCAGCCCGGACAGCCGACACCTCAGACGCTACGCTTATTTCTCCGAGGAGACTACGTCCACGCCACTGAAGATGTCTACCGCAGTTGTGGATGAAACGTCTGGCAGTTCTAACTCCAGCAGACCACGGCATAACAGCCCGGAAATATCTTCTAGTAACACGTCAGATATTTATTCGACTGGACCACAGCTTACAAGCCCGGAAACTACGTTCTATTGGATAAACGCTGGCTGTGAAAGCCTAGCATGTATATTTGTATATTAAACTATATGGCACTATGGAGGCACCAAGAATCATCATTTCAGTAGACACCATGAGCTGTTATGCGATAGCAGACAGGATCAAATGTCACCGCGTGTAACCAAGAGCTATTTAATAATTTACGATCACAAGAATTGAAGCTGCATACATTACTGGTTTCCTAACTGCAGATATATGGTATAAGGGGGAAATTGCTATTAAACTCGTAGCTAGAAAATAGGAAACAGGGTACAATAATCAGAACTAAACACAGACATATTATAGAATCTATCACATCCAAGTATGATAATGTTAAAGCTGGAGTATCGCAAGGATGTCCTAGGGCCAATTCTTTTTCTGCTCTATGTAAATGATCTACTAAAAACTAGACTCTAAAGCAGTATCACTACGCAGATGACACTTCAATGATATTTGACCACGACGAAGAACATGGAATGGTGAAAATAATAGTTATAGAAATGCAAACTATCTACAATTATCTTACAGAAAATAAATTAAAAGTAAATCTTCAAAAAACTAAGACAGACATGTTCCAACACGGCAATAATAGGTATAACAAACGTTTGGTTAATGTAACAATAAATGGAAAGCAAACCCAGCAGTTAGGTAACGAAGTTCGTACGCATTATCATAGATGAGCACCTAACCTTCGGGTATCACAAAAGAGAAGCCATTTAAAAGGGAACTAAAATATTTTCTAATACAAGGTGTATGTACAGGCTAGATGAACTATGATTGTAAATAATGTATATATTTTGTAAGAAATATTTTGACATATCCGACATGTATGAGGTTGAGCAAGGGCATAAGCTTTCTCCATGACTATGCTTGCCCCCACACCGCCCGTCAAATAGGGGATCTTCTGCAGCAGTTCGGATGGGACATCACCCATCCACCCTTTAGTCCAGACTTAGCACCCAGTGACTACCACTTGTTGAAAGAACACTTGGGTGGAAGACACTTCAGTGAAGAAGACGACGAAGTGTAAGATGACGTACAACGCTTCTTTAAAAGCATGGCAGCGAGCTGGTATGACATGGGCATACAAAAACTGCCACAGCGTTTACAAAAATGCATAGATTGAAATGGCGATTATGCCGAAAAACAGAAAAAATGTCCAAGCTTAAAAAGTAGGAGAGAGCTCTTCCAAACTAGCCCCTTGAGGCAGAAGTGTCTACCATGCAGGACGGATCCAGAGAAGACTCGGTACCGACTGACAAACGAGACCGCAGGTCCACAATGCTACAGCCAAGGGTCCGGGCTCAGGTCTGAACCCGGGGTTAGCCCCAATAGGCACGTCGAAAGGCGTCCGGCCCTCTGTGGGAAGCCGAATGGCACCTGCAAAAGACAGATACAAACAAACCGAGTACCAGCAGCCAGGTAAGACCTGACGTGATGAGTACCTCATCAACCACCTCCCCCTCGAACCCCTCACCCGACCCACGGGTGAGTGTAGTCAAGGCGAAAGCCAAGACCCTCACCAGGGCCAAAAACAGGACGAAGGTTAAAAGGGCAGTGGGCCTTGTAAATCAACGGACAGCCGTCCCTGTTACACCACCAGCACCCGTAACCCCTATCCCAGCAACGACGATGGCTTTGTTGTAGTGCAAAGCCGTAGGAAAAGGCCCTCCGGTTCGAAGCCGGAAGGACCCGCTCCTTCATCATCTAGACCTGTAACGTCCGCCCCGAACCATGCCACACAAAAGGCCAGCAGAATCCTGCCTATTCTATCCGATCCGTTCCCGAACCACATAAAGGTGATGAAAGAACTGCAGCAGCGGTTAAAAACCGAATTCCAGGCAACCCGGCATCCAGGGCGGGTTGTGATCAGAACCACTACCCCTGACGACCACACGGTCGTGAGGGAAGTACTGAAAGCAATTGGAATTAAATTCCATACTTACTCGCTTCAGCGACCCCATGGGGTTCGCAGAGAGGCCTGGGGGTCTTGATTCGGAGAAAGACCCCCCAGGATATTGTGACGGCCTTATGGACGAACACGGAATCGAACCGAGGTCCGTGGTGCAACTCACCACCACAAAAGAGAAAGAGGGAAAACTCATCAAGGTCCCCCTACCACTATTCCTAGTAATAGTGAACAAACAAGGGGAGGTAACCCCAAAAATTAACCAGGTGACTCACCTGTGTCACACGAAGGTCACAATCGAGCCATATAACAGTAGAGAGGGGCCAGCCCAGTGCATTAAGTGCTCGGGCTTTCACCATTCCAGCCATACTTGTGAGAGGCCAATCAAGTGCCTCCGTTGTGCGGGTGAACGAACACCTGGTGAAAGACTGCCCGACACCAATGGAACAGAAGAAGTGCGCCAACTGCGATGAATGCCACATAGGCATCTATCGTGGTACCCCAAAAGACTTGTGATAATGCAAGGCAGACAGGGCAACAACGTACCAGAAGATCGACCGGGTGTCTCTTTTGCCAAGGCCTTGTCGGGACACGAAAGTGCCCTAGTACAGGCCAACGCTGCAGAGGCGACCCGACAATATTAGTTGGCAGTGAGAAAATAACGCCAGCCCCCAGCGCCAAAGAAGGACAAACGTCCCTCTAAGGGGAAAATCTGTGACAGAGAGCGCAGAGCCAACAGCCGCGGTGGAAGCCGGTAGCACAACAGTTGCCCCACCACCACCAGCTCCAGCTCGGGTTGCACCGTCCTCCCGGACTGGTCCAACAAAACTCCGTCACAAGCAGGAATGAGAGGTGTGTCATATGATGGTCATGGTGGAGGTACTAAAAACCAACCAAAACATTACGCAATGCTTCAACTGCCACAGTTGGAACACATTCACAAACTAACATGGCCTCCCGGTGTGTGCAGGAGATTTCAATGCCCGGCACCACTGGTGGTATTCTTGTCGAGCAAACGTGTCCGGAAATCTCCTGATTGAACTTATAACAGAAAATGACGATATTGGGATACATCTTCCCTCAGAACCCACGTTTTGGCACAAATCAGGACTCTTTGATCCTGAGATTTTGGACTTCGTACTCACAAACTGCAACAGAGGTATGTGGAAAAACGACATTGAATTTTAAAAAGAAATGTACAAACTGGTGGACAGAAGAGGTAAAAGCAAAAGTGAAAGAGAAAAAAGCAGCCTGGAGAAGATACTTAATATCTAAAGCGGAAATGGATAGAACAAACTATGTACAAAAACGAAATGAGAGTAAAATGGCCGTCAGGGAAGCAAAACAAACGTCATGGGAAAATTTTGGAAATGAAATTGAACATAACTTTATAGAACACAAGAAAAAATTTTGGAATATAGTTAAAGGATTGAAAGGAATACATGGAAAACCAGCAACAAACCTAAGAAACGAAGAAAATGAATTAATTATAGGCAGGAAGAATATATTAGAAGAATGGAGGAAATACTATGGAAAGAAGTTTGGAAATACAATAACAGAGCAAAGTGAACAAAATGAGATAAGGATTGAAGAAGAAGAAGGCACTGATACAATCACGGAAGATGAAGTAACAGAGGCAATAAGGAGAATAAGAGTGGGGAAAGCGGCTGGAATTGACGAAATAGCACCTGAGTTTATAAAATATGGAGGACCAAGCATGATAAAAATATTAACAAAAATATTTAAGAGAATATGGATAAATAATAACATCCCTGAAGAATGGAAAAAGAACATTATAATACCAATACACAAAAAAGGAGATAATAAAGACTGTAATAATTATAGAGCAATATGTTTATCCTCTGTTGTATATAAATTATATACAAGAATATTAGAAAGGAAATTAAGAAATATTATAGAAGGTGAGCTGGAAGAAGAGCAAGCAGGTTTTAGACCTAATAGACAAACCCAAGATCATATTTTCACACTAAGGACAATGATTGGGAAATTAATGGATAAAAACAAACAAATATGTCTAGCATTTTTAGATCTAAAGGCAGCCTTCGATTCGGTGCCCAGAAAACATCTATGGGAAGCTCTGATAAAGAAAAACGTACCGAAACAGCTAATTACAGCAATCCAAAGTGTATATGATGGATCAAAGGGGATAGTCAGAATAGAAGGAGAAACATCTAAGGAATTTAATATGGAAAAAGGAATCAAGCAGGGAGATAGCCTCAGCCCATTACTTTTCATTAATTTTATGGATGAAATAATAAAAATATGTAAAAGGAGGACACCAAGAACACAAATAGGATATTGGAATATGAGACTGATTCAAATACAGTCACTGATATATGCAGACGACATAATATTAATAGCAGAAAATGAGGAAAAATTACAGAGATGCATGATAGAATGGGGAGAGGAACTCGGAAGAAAGGGAATGGAAATAAATACTAAGAAAAGTAAAGTAATGTGTATTTCAAAAGAACTTGGACAGGAAATATCTATTAAACATAAGAATGAGAAAATAGAACAGGTGGATATGTACGAGTATTTAGGAACGATCTTTACGAGTGATGGACGATGGGATGAAGAAATACTAAATAGGAAAAGGAAGGCAAATAAGATGTATTACCAATTTAACAAAACTATCCTTGGAAAGAAAGAAGTAGCACTAAAAACAAAAATGCAGTTATATCAATCGGTATTGGTCCCTACGCTTACATATGGAATAGAAAGCATTCCACTGCAAGATAAGCAAATAAGTAAAATACAATCCAGTGAAATGAAATACTTAAGAAAAGCTGTAAATAAAACCAGGAGGGATAGAATAAGAAATGAGAGGATCAGAGAAGAAGTAGGTCAAGGATCACTGGAGGAGAAAATCGAACAAAAACAATTGAAATGGTGGGGACATGCATTTAGAATGGCAGAGGATAGTAAAGTTAAACAGATGCTAGAAGTAAGGGTACAAGGAAGGAGAGGAGTAGGAAGACCCCGGATAATGTTTGAGGACAGAATGGAAAAGATTGGAAGAAAAAGGAACAAGACAATGGAAGAAATGAAGAGAATGATGAGGGATAGGAATGACTGGAGAAGATGGATTTACGGAGCCACCCCTACGCTGTAAAGGTAGAAGGGAAAGAGGAAGAAGAAGAAGAAGTACTCACAAAAATGTGACAAATAACTTCACTGTGTATCACAGCATGGACTACGACCAGCTTACTGTACATTTTGACATACCTTGTATAATTACAGTTTGTGATCTGTAGTTGCGGATATATTTTAATTAGTGTACAAATTATGTAAGTAAACATTATGAAGATTAAAAAACAACCTGAAAAGATGTCAAACAAATTTAAGTTTCCGCTTTCATTGGAGAAGCAGTCGTTGGAAGAACTTTGATGATCAAACTGCAGGAACGAAGGATCATTGCGTAGGGAGGGTTTGTTAACAGTTTTAAGTGAGAAGAATAAATCTAACCCTGATGGGAGAACACGTATTGTCACGTGGGCTTTTAAGGGATGCACAGAAACATGGTATACTTAATCTTTTTATGAAACAATATTTCTTTAATTCAGGCTGTTATACATTTTCTAAATTACATAAATTCTCATTCGTGGCCGATGGCTCATAGCAGGATGTATGACGTGACAGGAACATTGTGGGTTACCACTTTCTGTGAAATCCCAGGGTATTACCCTGACATCAGCTTTTGATGGCCTATGTGCGATTCTGCACGGCATCGGAGCTGCACCCTGGTCGGTATACGTCATACAGGAAGTTCTAGAACATTTGGAATCCTTGCTTCTCATAGGCCAATTCAGACTAAGCCTCGGGCGTTGCCTTATCTTATATTCCATAAGTGAAGCCACGATGATCGGGTCTCCCGTGGGTGGTAATGACCTATGTAAGGGGATAGAAATCTTAGGTCGGGGGGTTCATCCGACGGTCTCAGAGTGCCTGCTATGGAAGGGCCACGTCTGTCAATCCTGCAACAGTACACGACCATCTTCGAAGGCAAGAGCCCAGAACTTGATTTTGTAATGCATACTTCCTTGTAAACGCTCAGACCTCTTCAAGGCTTGACTAGTACTTAAGGTCTCTTCAATGCGAATGTTTACTGTACCTCTGCTGGGTGCTGAATATTAATAATCAATTGCATCAAGTACTAATGAGCTAGTCATCTCTACCATAATCCCTGTCCTGCCAAAGCTACGACCCCCAGTCGCAACTTAGGTTTGCGACGGTGTTACTTTCCTGCTTCACAGGGTGAACTGATTAGTTGATGTGTGGTCTACTTTCACCTTAAATCATAGGAACAGAGGTAATCACGTGGAAGCGGCACATTACATATCCTGAAACAGGAGTGCCAAGTAACGAGCATAAAACAAAAAACAGCCGGTGCCTCTGGCGCACGGAAGTGGGAGGACACTGACGGGAATATCTTCACAACAGAAATGCACAGGATGGTGCAAGCTGAACAATTTTAACCCCGATGGGAGATGTATTACTTTCCTGCTTCATAAGTGGAGACAAACAAACGACCAGACACAAAATGGTCAACCAGGTGAAGTCCACCCTCAAAAATCAAACGCCAGAAGAAAATCCCAGAATAGCAGAGGAGCCATCCCCAGCGCCATCACAAACATCAACGAGCACAAAAATTGAACACAACACCACAGAAACAACAGAACATCACGGGTTTGAGAACATCTTCACAGAAGCAATGGCCACCATAAACTCCTCCTTGGGGAATGAGAAAATCAGCGCGAACAAAAGAGACAAAATCTACACAGCGCTAGGTAAGCGAACAACTTCTACGAAAACACAATCCGAGAAAACATAAAATTCAAAACCGAAGTAGAGGTACTAAGGGAACTAAAAACACCGTTATCAGGAGAAGTAACACCTACCCCCCACCTACGCCGCGGCAGTAAGAGGCCCCCGATCAATGAGCAGGACGCCCAAATACCACGAAACACCAGGGAACAGAGAAACATCCTTTTCATCACCTCAGAACAGCACGTGAAGAAAGTACAAGAGATGGTCACACGCAACATCAACCCGGCAAAAGACAAAATAAAGATAAGGAATACCCGCAGCACATACAAGATAATAGAAACAGACATCGAGGAGGACCTCAAGAAAATCATAGAATAACCCCAACTACAAAAACTAAACCTAAAAATGGAGCTACCGAGGAAAAGAAAACCCCTGATGATAATATACAGCACTTTATGTGGTCAAAGCGACGAAGAGCTAACCACTAACATTTACAAACAAAATGTCGAACACCTTATGCCGGAAGAATTTGAGAGAAGCTTTAGGCTGCGATTCAAGACAAGTCCGAAAAACCGACGGTACATCACGTCGCCGAAGTCTCACCACAACTCCGGAGGGAAATAACAAAACACGGAAGAGTATACGTGGGATTCCAATCCCTAGTAATAAAAGACTACCTTTTCGTAGCGCAGTGGATGAGGTGCTATGACCTTGGCCACGTCGCCAAATGGTGCAATAGAGTGGGAGAAGGAGAAGAAGGCAAAGTAAGAGTTCTGCGGGCACTGTGGAGCAAGTGGACATGCAAAGAACTTCAAAGACCACGTGGAATACAAGATCTAAGGCCATTATGCTAAAAATAGCAAGCATAGGACAGAAACGCTTCCACCCACCATTACTCCACATACATACGTAGCATAACTCGAGCAACTGGAACGACACCAACAACAACACTACTTGTAGGTCCAGGGGCCAGACACTTGTCGCTACAAGTACGGAAACGAGAAGCAACATACTGGCTTAGAAAAGTAAACCTAGTGACGGTACAAGAAATAATTGGAGTGCCATGTCGCACAAAACGGAAATGCACAGGATGGCGCAAGCCGAATAATTCTAACCCAGATGGGCGATGTATTGCGTTCCTACTTCACAGGGTGAACGGGTTAGTTCATATGGGCTCAACTTTTGTCTTAAATGACAGGAACAGAGGTAATGGCAAGGAAGGACCACATTGCATACATTGAAACTAAATTACAAAGTAATAAGCACAAAACAAAAAAACAACCTGTGCCTCTGGCCCCCGGAAGTGGGCGGACACAGACTGGAATATCTCCGAAACAGAAATGCACAAGATGGCGCAAGCCGAATAATTCAAACCCAGATGGGCTATGATTACTTTCCTACTTCACAGGCTGAACGGATTGGAATATCTTCAAAACGGAGATGCACAAGATCCCACAAGCCAAGTGAGTGTACCCCAGATGGGCAATGTATTACTTTCCTGCTTCACAGGCTGAACGGATTGGAATATCTTCAAAACGGAGATGCACAAGATCCCACAAGCCAAGTGAGTGTACCCCAGATGGGCAATGTATTACTTTCCTATTTCACAGGATGAACGGATTAGTTCATGTGTGGTCCACTTTCGTCTTAAATGACAGGAACAGAGGTAGTGGCAAGGAAGAACCACATTGCATATACTGAAACAGGAGTGCCAAGTAACAAGCACAAACAACAAACAGCCGGTGGCTCTGGCCCATCGGAAGTGGGCGGACACCGATTGGAATATCTTCAAAACGGAAATGAACAGGATGGCACAAGCCGAATAATTCAAACCCAGATGGGCTATGTATTATTTTCCTGCTTCACAGAGTGAGTGAACGGATTAGTTCATATGGGGTCAACTATCGTCTTAAATGACAGGTACAGAGAGGTAATGTCGAGGACAGAGCACATTGGATATCCTGAAACAGAAGATCCAAGTAACAAGCACAAAACAAATAACAGCCGGTGCGTCTGGCCCCCGGAAGTGGGCGGACACCGACTGGAAATCTTCACAACAGAGATGCACAAGATGGCGCAAGCCGAATAATTCAAACGCAGATGGGCAATGTATTTCTTTCCTGCTTTACAGGGTGAACGGATTGGTTCATATGCAGTCTATTTTCGTCTTAAATGACAGGAAGACAGGTAACGTCGAGGACAGAGCACATTGGATATCCTGAAACAGGATAACAAAACACATCTACATTTATACAGTATTTACAATGCTCCCAAGAATGAACCAGATCTCTCACTTATTGACCAATTAAATAAAACAATCATAACTGGAGATTTCAACGCCCATTACAAATGATGGGGTTATGAAAAAGTGGATTCTACAGAAAAGATAGTGGAAGAATTTTTTAATACCACAACCTTTGAACTGATTTATATCAAAGATCACACAACCTTTATACATTGCTGTGGAACAGGCAGTAACCCAGACCTTGTTATCTACAACAAGAGGAAAACTACACATGGCCATTATACCTATGTACAGTGAATGGTTTCCATCAGATGGTATTTTCATGCAAGATGGAGCGCCATACTCGAGCAAAAGTGTGGATGAGAAATTCAAAACACATGGAATTTCTCAACTGGATTGGCCAGGAAACAGTCCAGACACGAACCCAATAGAACATCTGTGGCGTATTCTCCAAAAAAAGTGAAAACAAAGGATCCTACTACCAAATTTCAGTTGATTGAGTCCAGTGTTTCCATATGGAGGGAAGATGAAGAAATTCGTGATTTGTGCAAAATCTTAATCCAAGGGATGTCAAGACGAATTTTGGCCTTAATTAAAGCTAAGGGAGGTCACACTAAACATTTAAATGTTTTTCCTGAACATTCAGTGTCATAGTGCCATCCGTGTATTGTATATTTTTCTTAAACTACAGAAAATACGAAGGTCACACTAAACATTAAAATGTTTTTCCTGAACATTCAGTGTCATAGTGCCATCCGTGTATTGTATATTTTTCTTAAAATACAGAAAATACGAAGGTCACACTAAATATTAAAATGTTTTTCCTGAACATTCAGTGTCATAGTGCCATCCGTGTATTGTATATTTTTCTTAAAATACAGAAAATAGGAAGGTCACACTAAACATTAAAATGTTTTTCCTGAACATTTAGTGTCATAGTGCCATCCGTGTATTGTATATTTCTCTTAAAATACAGAAAATAGGAAGGTCACACTAAACATTAAAATGTTTTTCCTGAACATTCAGTGTCATAGTGCCATCCGTGTATTGTATATTTCTCTTAAAATACAGAAAATAGGAAGGTCATACTAAACATTAAAATGTTTTTCCTGAACATTTAGTGTCATAGTGCCATCCGTGTATTGTATATTTCTCTTAAAATACAGAAAATAGGAAGGTCACACTAAACATTAAAATGTTTTTCCTGAACATTCAGTGTCATAGTGCCATCCGTGTATTGTATATTTCTCTTAAAATACAGAAAATAGGAAGGTCATACTAAACATTAAAATGTTTTTCCTGAACATTTAGTGTCATAGTGCCATCCGTGTATTGTATATTTCTCTTAAAATACAGAAAATAGGAAGGTCACACTAAACATTAAAATGTTTTTCCTGAACATTTAGTGTCATAGTGCCATCCGTGTATTGTATATTTTTCTTAAAATACAGAAAATACGAAGGTCACACTAAACATTAAAATGTTTTTCCTGAACATTCAGTGTCATGGTGCCATCCGTGTATTGTATATTTTTCTTAAACTACAGAAAATACGAAGGTCACACTAAACATTAAAATGTTTTTCCTGAACATTCAGTGTCATGGTGCCATCCGTGTATTGTATATTTCTCTTAAAATACAGAAAATAGGAAGGTCACACTAAACATTAAAATGTTTTTCCTGAACATTCAGTGTCATGGTGCCATCCGTGTATTGTATATTTTTCTTAAACTACAATTACCATGGCACAAATTACTTACTACATAAAGGATTGAGTCAACACATGGTAAAGTCTGATGGGCATTGTACGAGGAGAACACTTGTGTGAGGATGGGGGAAGGCATAGTCTCTTGGGAAATAGCATAAGGGAAAGGGTTACGGCAAGGGTGTAAATTAAGCCCTGTGCTATTTAAATTATTGACAACATTCTGTTAGGGATAAGCAAGAACAACTGTATACACAATATGAATACATAGCTAGCACAGCAATAATGAGTCAACAAGCAAATAATTGACAAGAAATTAGCACAATTCAAAAACCAGGAACACTTGAAAGATATCACTGAAATCTCAATAAACAAGAAATAGGATTTTCAAAAAGTTCAGTTACCATCCAAGTAATCACTACAAATTCCACATCTTAAAAAAATAAATTAACTTGGCCCCACAAAATAATTTCAGCATAGAAAAAAAAAAGTGAAATTCTCTAAAATCAAGAAGATCTTGTCTCTAAATATTGGGAGGCAAGAAGAAGAATGATTTTATCAAATTCCAAGCATTAGACACACACATATAGGGAAAACCAGGAGGAATTTAGAAACCAGACTAAAAGAACACATGAAATGCACAAATACAAACAGATGGATAAATCTGCAGTTGCACACAATTTTTGGACATCCAACCAGAACATTACACCAAACAAAACTTTTAAAAGCTACAAAACACGCTGCAGAGTTGGATACCTGGGAAAAAATTAATATCATAAAAAACAAACCCAACGTAGTGAACTTTGATTTGCCTCCACCAAACCCTTTATGAAAGTTCATCAGTGCACCACCAGATGTCAGCCCAACTAACCACAAGTCAAACAACATCAACAAGAACCAATCAGTTCATTCTGATGATGGGAGCAAGTTAAGCTCTTGAAACTGGTCAACACTAATTACACGTAAGTGATGTTAAGTGTTTCAATCCGACTCAGTTTTCATTACAATTCATTATATAAATAATATGATTCCTGAGCTACTGCTCACTGGTCTGGTAGTAGGATCAATTACAGTAAATGGTCCGAAGCAAGTACTCCAGGAGGTATAATAAATTGTGTAATGTATTTTTAAGGTGGAGGACCACCTAAAACAATAAAAGCACAGAAGAACTAGAGACTGTGCTAAATATACTGCGCGAGGTCGTTGGGGGCCTACACAACCCTTACGATGGTGATAGCGAGGTCATCATTGGGAAGGTGCAGGTGTTAACAAATGGTTAACTACATGGAGCACCAGCGGAGGAAACGGACTGGAGCCAGTACAGTGTCTCCATGTTGAGAGAGCCCCAGTACAGCCAGCACTGTCAAGTTACGATGCCGAGTTGCTTGACATAGCAACAACTGGCCAATCAATCGCGGTTACTATACCATAACTGCGGAAACAATTACTCCTACAGAGAGGTAATGAATGAAGATTACTATTGATATATACATCATATAAGATGGACGTATATTCTCGTTACTAATTATAACGAGATTATCGGCAACCAATTGCCAAAAGACATTATTTTAGTAAAATACCGTGTGTTGATATTTGTCACATGCAATCGTATCGTAAATATTCCACAATATTTACGAGAGAAGTGTAAATTTAACTTGCACAAAAATCAGAGGTTTTGACTAACAGTTTCAGCACCTCACATTAATATTTGCAAAATGTGAAGATGATTTGTTGTTTTATTGTAACTTCATCGTAATGAAGTTAAATTGGTGGAGAACTGAATATGAATAATTGCCATCATATATTGTGGCAAGCTGCGTAAGGTAAGTCAAGGCATTACAGATATACACAGCCTATGCTATGACTGCCTAACAAGACAAGTGTGCTGGGGGTGTGGTGTACACAGGAGGAAGTAAGGGTGCGGGTAGCGTGCCCAAGTTAACCCCCAAACGAAGCCAGGGTAAGTTGCCTGGCTTGCAGGATACAGTGAGGATCAGTTCGTTGGCAAGTGAAGAGCTACACAACGCATCACCCTCAAGCTTCCCCAGCTTGTCCGCCATGATACCCTGAAAGTTGAAACAGTTAACTTCTGTTTTTGAATTATGAACTATATTGTTATATGTAGGTCTTATTCTCCACAGTAGCAGATCTTTTCCCCTAGTCTCCTGGTGCAATTACAGGATGAGTAACCGCTAGTCCCGCCAAGATGTCCACCTTTTAGTAGCCTGGCCGTGTTTTCAGCTTTCACTTGAGACAGAATATACGGTTAGTCTCCAAAAATATTGTAAATTTAGCTTATTTTTCATGTTGGCAATGATTTGGTTAGTATTACACCATTGTTTCATTGTTGAGAATATTATTTGTTTACTAGCATCATTAATGTTAAGTATTATGTTCCAATTTAATATATATAATTATAAGAATTATTTTAAAAGTAATATCAAAAGTGTTGGGAGGATAGATTGAGATCGCTTCAACATTTTGAGAACTATATAATATATATGCAAGATGACATCATAGCAGATGCCGTGAAATATGCGTATGAATAAAAATGCATAGTTAAAGAATGCGCCAGATTCAATCTCTCTTAGCGTCCAATGCCAAAAGGGGCAAGACATGCTTTTAATGTGTGTGGGATAGGACGCTATAAGTGAAATTTCCATTGACAAGATACAACGAAAACACTGAGGAACATCATCACAGAAACAGCCATAAACAATAGGAATGCCAAGGCCTTTTTACCGTACATCAGATCAGTCACAGACTGCATAGGCAAACTACTTAAACGCCAGAACATTGACACCGTCTACAAGCCCACTAAACAGATTTGTAACATACTCCGTTCTGCCAAAGACCCCAGGGATCCTCTATCCACCGCAGGAGTATATAGAATACCTTGTTCGTGTGGCAAGGTGTACATCGGAACCACACAACGTAGTATAAAAACCCGCATTGAAGAACACAGAAGAAATTGTCGCATGGGTCAAACAGAAAAATCAGCAATTGCGAAACATACCATACTCGAAGAAGGGGAACACATTATCCAATATGGTAACACAGATATTCTGGCATCTACATCCCACTACTATTCTTGCTTATTCTGTGAAGCCATTGAAATACACAAGCACAAAAATAATATCAATCGCAAAGAAGAAGGACTTAAACTCAACAGAATATGGCAAACAGCGTTAACAAAAACAAAAATCCAGAACCCCTCTCCAGCCAATCAGACGCCAGCTCCTTGTAGTACTCCGCTGGTACAAGTCTAGTCCACTGGCCACCCAGACCTATCACAACGCACCTCCCCTCCAGCTGCCGACATAAATACCGCACCTCTGGTGGTGACCAGCGCAGTCGGTGCCGAGATCTCCACTTGGAAACTTCAACCTCGCCGCCACTGAAGATGTCTGCCGTAGTCGCAGACGAAACGTTTGGGAAGAAGAAGGAACCCAATAGACCACGGCCCACAAGCCCGGTTAATATTGCATCTAGTATTGACACCGGCCGTGAAAGCCTTAGAACTTTGATTGAGGAACTCGATCCGCATGCATAGAATGTCTATTAATGTGACATGCATGTAATTTACAGTAAAAAAAAAAAAAAAAAAAAGGTGCAAATAAAATATTGTAAAAGGCTTCATTCTGTGTCCACATTATTCACCCTGTACCTTGACCTGAGATAAGTACAGAGTCGAAAGCTCTTCACCTCCGCCATATTATTTGAAAAACAGCACCAAGCTCCAGCGACCCTCTCACAATACCGCCAACCAGAGTTCCATAGGTGTGACAATATCGGTTAACCCACTGAACACCTGAAGCTAAGAACCTCATCGCTAGAGCAACCACAATAAAAACCACTATAGAGTTATAAGAACATTTACGACAGGGGAGCCAATCGTCACACCTGGGAACAGAAGAACCGACCTCGATCTGTAACTGGTATATACTCTGTTCATCAAGAGATTATAGGAGATGTAAACAAAGCCACGTGCGTTTTGACCACTGCGCACCCTCTTGACGCTTTTGCCGTATAAATAGTCCCTTGAAGAAATACTGATACTAAGGTCTGACATCTCAATGTTTGCTAAAGCACGAACCAAGTGAACTAAGCATAGTTAAAGTGTAAAAATATGCAGTTAAGTGAATCTGTAACCAGTCTAATTCACATTCTGCGTGCACATTATTCAGTATGAAAGTAACATGGCGGAACAAGCGAGTGTTGTGAAACCTAAGTGCGGCAAACTGTTGCGAAGTGATGAAAAGACTTAACATTGAACGTGTTTAACAAGTTCTGTGAGAAATATCCAGAACTTGCTATAGGTGGCATGATGAAATTAACATCCGAATTTACCAGTGTATCAGTTGCAAGTATTTACAGTGCACTCAAAGAAAAATCCTCAGTTGGTGAAGTCAGAACTCTCAGTAAAAATTGACCATGTGCCAGGCAAGTATTGGATGTAGTTTGCGAAGAATTTTTGAGATCTGCAATCCGTCGAAAAGTTCACCAGTTCTTTTTTAACAGTGAACCCCCAACCTTAAAGTGCTGTTGGCAGTTAACTTTGATCCCGATCTTCCATATTTAAAACGGACTTCCCTCCATAAGCTGCTTCTGGAGATTGGTTTCGAGTTTCTGAGCAGGAAACGAAAAAGTGTTATTGTTGACAGGGACGATATTATTTTATGGCGGAGAGATTTTCTCCGTAAAATACAAAAAGTGTACTATTTGGAAGAGACGTGGGTTCATGAGGGACACACCACAAGCAGAGCATGGACTGACACCACTGTAAAATCAAGAAAGCATGCATTTTAATCAGGTTTAAGTACAGGGCTTAATCCCACGGGGAGGGGTAAGTGCCTTATAGTGCTGCACATAGGAAGTGAAGATGGTTTTGTGGAGGGTGGCGAGCTGTGTTTGTATCTAGAACAACTGGAGACTATCATGAGGAAATGAATGGTGATGTTTTCAAATCCTGGTTTGAAAAGGTTCTCCCCAAATTAGCACCAAATAGCGTCATCGTGGTGGACAATGCCCCTTAGCACAGTATGAGCTTAGAGCGTATACCAAACCATTCTTGGAGAAAAGGTGACATCATCGCATGGCTACAGAGTAAACACATTCTTAATGACGTTGGTCTTGTTAAGGCAGAATTGTGGGCATTGATGAAGTCTCGTACTAAAGAGTATGATAAATATGATATTGATGAAATGGCCAAACTTGCAGGTCACACTCTACTCCGATTGCCGCCTTATCACTGTTACTTGAACCCATTAGAGATGGTGTGGAGTCGGGTGAAAGGATACGTCGCCAGGAATAACACAACCTTCAAAGTGCAGGAAGTGCGTGCTGTACTTGATGCTGCATTTCATACCGTAACACCGGAAAACTGTAGTGTTTGTGCCCAGCATGTGATACGAGAAGAACAAAAAATTTGGGACTTATTGACACTGTTGTGCAAAAATGTGTTATACATCTGGGAGATGAATCGAGCGACATAGAGACTTCCTACCTGGAGGGTATCGAGCCATTTTCCAGCTCAGATTAGAGGAATGCAGATGACGTAAGTAACAGTTAACTTCCATGTCCTACAATGTTAACTTAGGTCAAATAAATATATCCTTTTAGTAGTGTAAAAGACATTATACCTACGCATAGCTGTAACTATGTTGTGTCACTGCGAATGCACGTGGCCGCGGAGCAATACAAACCAGTGCTTTGTTTACATCTTCTCTAATCTCTTAATGAACAGAGTATAGATGATTTTGCTAAGGAAGCTATTGGACGATTTATATATGATAAACTGAATCATGGCAAGACACACACTGTTTAGGGTTTTCAAGTACAAATATGTGACATTGTATTCCTCTTTAATTTATGTGCAGGTAAAAGTAACAGCTAAGCTTGTGCTAGAGCATATGGAAGACAATTATGCGAAATATCTGTTTAGTGGTTTGCTGTCATCATTGAGAGTAATTTTAAAGGAAACCGTTTTATTCAAAATTTTAAATAAAAATAAAACGAAGGAATAAAATCAAAGAATATGATGAATGACCGAAATGAGTCAATCCCAAATATGCATACACTACAGAGCTAGTTTTGTAATTTAATGGAGTGTAATTTGGCGATGCGACACACAGTGACATAATTTAAAAGTGATTATGATTTGAAACATGATCAACGTTTTTGATATTAACGGCAGCGAAGCGAAAATAAATCTGGAAAGAATATTCTTGTATTTGTAAAACTCGCAAGATTTTAAAGATGTGATGCATGTATTAAATGTCAAATGCTCTCAATTAAATCATGACACCAGCTGACTTGTAAAGTATCTGCATTACTTATTTTCAATATAGAACTGTGTTGGTATGGACTTGACTAATAATACTTTTTGCAAATCAACTATAGCTTGAATCTATTCTGCTTAGAATAACATTAATAATAAATAGTATAGTAACTTGATAGTTCGTGAGCTATGAGTCAACAGCAAAAGTCCATTTGGAAATCTACTTAGGCTTTGTAGTTGTCAGAATACTGGAATTGAAAGCCTTTTCTTTCCATTTTAATATTAAATTCACTTTTGCATTCTCTGAATTTCAGAACTGTGCATATTATAAAATGAACATCAGTGTTAAAATGCAGGGTGGATAGCAACTCAAACTCATGTACATGAAAATTGTAAGATTTTTGTACAGTATTATTATGGAAAATAAATACTAATATTAATAAAATGAACTAATGCACTGCTCGACATCTCCAGAAGTGCATCTTCAGGACTATGGCACAGATTAAGATCCTAAACCCAGCACGTTCACATTACAAAGGTAACCCATTACATCACAAAATGGTGGTAGAATTGCGTGGGAAAAAAACTGTAAATTAAATAAGCGTGTAAGTTTGAGTTAACTTACCTTTACTTTTATAGGTGAATACTTGGAAACATTGTATTCGAATTTCACTTTACATTTACAATTACTTAGTCATAATTTAACTACGTTTACGAAATGCCACTATCTAATCTGAAATGAATGCAGATTGCTACACAGATTGGTTCACAAACAAATTCATAAATTTTTTAGAACAGGGGTCCATCATCATTATGGATAATGCAAGCTACCATTCTAAACTCTTAGATAAACCTCCCTCTACTAATTCCAAAAACAAGATTTCAGGACTGGCTGGCACATAATAAAATAACATTCCATCCTTTTGAAAGTGGGGCAGAATTATTACAAAAAGTAAATCAACATAAAACCCAAGAAAAGAGGTACCACCTGGATCAAATTGCATTAGAAAACGGGCACCAAATTATTTGTTTACCTCCTTATCACTGCTAATACAACTGCATAGAATTTGGGCTAAGGTAAAGGGGGAAGTTGCTAAAGAAAACATCACTTTTCGTCTCAAGGACGCTGAAAAGCTTATGCATGCTGCACTTGACAGAGTCACTAAAGAAGACTGGGCTAGTCGTGTTGCGCACTGTGACAAATTGCAAGAAGAAGATTTCCATAAGGAAGTGGCTCGAGATAATACAGTACAGAATTTACTTATAAATGTTCAAGAATCTGATTCCGAATTAAGTGAGGATGAGGAAGAAGGCGAGCTAACAACCCCTTTACGATAAGTTGCTTTCAAAAATCCAGGTATGTTATTTTCAGTAAATAAGTACGTTAATATTGAGTGTTACAGTTTATGTTGTCATCATTATCCTTTGCTGCGTAAGTTTACGTTCTGAAAATTTGTGACACGACGAATGTTACTTTCCCTCCTCGCGCTCTTTGGCGCAACACTTGGCAGCAGCGCAGTCACCGTGTGCACGCATTGGCTCAGCTCATTTGCCTTCTAAAACCGTACACCGTATACTAAAATACTTAAATGACAACTTCTCAGACTTAATACTAGCAGGAGATCTAAATGCATACAGCACGCACTTACTAGACGAAAGTACAAATGCACACGGATGCAAACTTACAAAACTACTCGATCAGACAGACCTTAGACTAGTGTTGACACCAGGACCGACCAGAATAGGCACAGGCACACAAAAACCCCGCTCACCTGACAAAATACCGACTTTGAAACGTATGTTCACACAAGTCGAGGAAGACTGGAACATTTACAAACAGACAGCCGAACGACTCGCAGACAATGCAACACTCGCACCACCCACTACATGGCACGACATTGACACATACGTCACAACACTTACTGACATAATTATACAAGCATCTGTACCAGAAAAAACCATGAACATAAACCCCTATAGCAGACCATTACAAAGACATTCATCTAACCATTTAATAACATTTTGAAACGTGTGGGGGACAAAACAGGAACCAGTACATAGTTTCTCTTGTCAACCACACTCAGTTTAAGATAATAGATCAACATTTTCTAGAATCAGGTCATTCTTTCCTCCTAATGACAGACTTCCGTAGCACTGAATCTGCTAAATGCAAAGCCAAATCTCTATTTTCAGTAGATGATTATGTGGATCTCTTAAAACAATGCAGGAAAAAGAACTCTTTTACAGTAAAAAAAAATGAATCATACTTTGATATCAAAGAAAATAGAAAAATCTAAATTTTCAATATGCAAGGAAACTGTAGATGGTGCAATGGTTGAAAATTAAATGGATGAGATTTGATGAATCTGAACCCATGAAAATTAAATTCTGCTATTCTCTAAATGAAATAGATGTCTTTGTTACCTTATGTTGCACCAGTTTAACATCAATTTTTCCAGAATTTGGAGGTGGAAAACTAAACAGCAAGAGGGAGTTTGTAGATGCCCCACTAATATTTTTTCTATTTTGACTATAAAGTATTAGAGCCATAGTGGGCCAACTCCACGATTCTGAAATATGTTGAGTTTTGCACTGTTATTTTTAGGATAAGATCTTTTTTTGTTTTCATGTTACAAGGATGGTTTAATCAATGTCTACTTTGTGTAAACTTGTTAAGTTTCAAGCAATATGCATTCAATAAATTATTTGATGTGCTAAACTTAACGTCAATTTTTCTCAGTTCCAATAAAGTGGCGTTTGGCACGCTCTAGCTCTCTGCCCCTCAACATAAATGGTTCAGATGGTAAAAGGTCTTGTAAGGGCCGATTGTATAAAGCACTTGAACTTGGCTCTGAGGGAAAAATTAACCGTGGTCGAGCTGAACTCGGGAATTTTGTTTGTATAAACATAGACCTAAAATAACCTTCTCTGATCATGATCAAGTTTTGACTGGAGAAATTTCTACCTTCAAGGTTTTGCAGCAGAGATCAACTCACCTAGTTTTGAGACAAAAGTGTAGTGGAAGAACTGAATTGTGTCTAAATTTTCATTTCATAGTGAACCAAAGGTAAGTAACATTTACAAAATAAGCCAAAATCTGAGTTGTGCATTTCTTTCGGTTAGTTTTCACTTAACCTTATCAGGGCATTTCGATACGGAATCTTTTGCAAATGTTGCAAATTAGTAGATGAATTTGTTGGTTCTGTATTAATCTGCAGTTCAGAATTGCTTTTAATTTCAGTCAAACATACCTTCATTAATAAACTTAAAAGTTAGCTGGAATTTGTTAAAAGTTTATCCTCCACTACTTAACCTCTAATTGCCTGCAGATGTAATTATACATAACCTCTAATTACGTGTATTGTACTTTTTCAGATGTATTACTCAGATGTATCAACAGACAAAGAGTATGTTGAATGTCATCATGCTCCTCGAATTTTCCAGAAGAGAGGCAATCCTCTGAGGGATTTGAGCGACCGGAATTTCAAACTCCGGTACCGGTTGGACAAGTACACCGTGGAAAATTTGGAACCGAGATTGCGGGACTCCCTCCTTCGACTAACAAGAAGGAACAAGCCATTGTCGCCAATTCTCATGATCCTGTTAACTTTGAGGTTCTTTGCCACAGGAACCTTCCAAAATGGTCATTGGCAACTTAGTTAAGGTGGATGTTGCAACAGCTTGCCGAACAATTCATTGCATCTCCGCTTTAATTGCTGGACTTAAACAGCAATTTATTAAAATGCCCACTACAGCAAATGAGACAAGATGCAATAAGTGGGACTTTTATAATGCAGTCACTTTCCTGGGGTCTTGAGTGCTATCGATTGCTCTCATATACCAATAACCTATCCAGGGGGCAGTAACGCTGAAATTTACAGAAATAGGCATGGCTGGTTTTCATTAAACATATAGGTGATCTGTGACGCAAAGCCAAGGTGTTTAAATATCATCGCAAGGTGGCCAGGATCAGCTCATGACAGTAACATTGTTAGAAATTCAAGGGTACATGCGCAGTTTGAGGCAGGGCAAATGCCTGAAGGACTGCTTCTAGGAGACCGTGGCTATCGCTGCTGTCATTATTTGCTGACACCAGTACTTCAAGAAGGAACTGATACAGAGCGAGCTTATAACCGCACCCAACGGAGAGCTCGATCTGCAATTGAAAGGACCTTTGGGGCGGTGAAGGAGAGATTTCCTTGCCTCAGCATGGGACTAAGTCTAACTCGTGTTCCTGTCATAATTGTAGCTGCCTTTATTCTACATAACATGGCCATAGAGACCATGGAAGAGGTTCTTGAACGGATGACACTGTACCTGCTGCAAGAGCAGTGTATGACGTACAGCAGGGGAACAGGAGGGATAATACTGCTATGAGAACAGCAATTATCAATAATGTATTCAGGTAATACTTGCAATTATTTTAATGAATACTGTAAAATGCATTTCATACCCATTGTAACGCAGAACTGCTCCATACCACCATAACCCGAAAGGCTTCTACCATCTGTCGATTTGCTGCAAATGGTGAACGGCTAGAATCTGCACTCGCCCTTGGACTAGTGTACTATCAACTAAAACTTTACCACAAGAAAAGCATTTCACCTGTAATTTAGACACAAATCCCATTCCCTCAGACACACTCTGAGCATCACATTCACTGCATCTCAATGGGTTGAAAATATTACTTTATGGACTAACATATAATCTGAAATGCCATGCTTTTCACCTGGTTCATTGTTAACAGTAAACAATGATAGCTTGCTACTACTGGGTGTTAGTTTCTTACTTTCATTCATCTCCTCACCATTTCCCTTGCTGGTACCAGCAGTTTGCTCTTTTCCTTCATTTACTTCATCAAATATGTCATGTACTGCAACATTTACCTTTTCTTTCAAAGCATTTGCTCTAATAGCTAAAACTCTCTTAGGCCCGATTGTATAAATATCGTTGACCACCGATCAAATTTAATGACAGTCAAAATGTAAACTGCGATCACTCTAAATCACATTGTATAAAACAAATCTAAGGTTATAGTGTCTCCAGTCAACTTTGAACTTAGGAAGTAAAATAAGATTTGGCAACGTTGGAAAACAGCTGAAAATCACTGCTTCCGGGCTGAAGCACTCACTTGTTTTTCAGCTTCGAATGCATTAGACAGGGCGCAGCATTATAGGAAAATGGCTGCTGTTATGGAGAGATCTGCTAATTTCACTCACGAAGAAAGAAACATGTTAGTAGACATAATTCTTAACTACAAGCATATTGTAGAATCAAAATACAGACTTAGTTTCCGTGTTGCAAAAAGAAGCGGCATAGAAAGAGTTTTGCCAATGTGATTAATGACCGTTAATACTTAAAACTCCTATCTCCTAGGTAGTCAGATTTTTCAAGAAAGGGTTTTGAGTATGGCACAAAGTGGTACGTCAAGCACATATAGAAGCTAATGTAGAACTGAATGAGGATGATGTTTCGATGTTTGAAACCGTACCTTTAGACCGGGAAGTCTCGTAACATAATCAATTCTGTTCGTTAAGCAAAAAATATGAGGTGTGTGGTTAGATATTACTAAGCAAAATGTAAAGATTGATTTTTACGCATATGTGAAATTGTATTTGTAATTGCAATGGTACTAACAAGTCTTGATATAAAATGTAGGAGTTTATGTTAGAACACTGTTCAGGACCTGAAGTTAAGGCTAGAAGCCGATATTCTTTAGAAAGAGTCCCGTGAGAGTTTTGTGAGAATTTTGTCTAAGTCCCACTCGGCAGTGTGAGCGAATTCTTACGAAAGTTGCCGAAGTTGCAGTATTAATTCAGCGCTGCCAACATCATTATTTCTCCATAAATTTGTTGCCAATCTTAAATTTGAATGTTTTAGCGGGACCCAGCAGTATGCTAGTGAACTTGTTAGAAGCAAGTTGTGAGGGTGCAATAAATCGCTTCATTAGCATAGTAGATTTAGCACCTTTGTGTTATAATGAGGAAGAATGTGTACAATTCCTCTACGAGGGCCTGCTGAGAACCCGAATGCTATGCAGGGAATGTGATGCCGTGCTACACCCCATAAGGAAACTTAATCAGTGTTAATTCAGCGCTTCCGGTGGAGTTTTTTTAGTGGGTAGTGCCCTAGGGCAAAGCCTACAGTCCTCCATCTGTGCCATCCCAGTGCATGGGGCTCCATAAATGGATTTTTTTCTCCACTCTAAAAAAAAACATATTGTGACTTTGGTGGGTGTAAAGTAAAGAAGACAGATGTAGTCGAGATAAAGAAACACTTTTATTTCCGTAAACAGTAACTTTGTACACTCGTTGCAACAGCAAGAAAGTCTTTACCGATTCACCAACAGCACGGCTCCGAATTAGTAACACAAAAGCTGTCCCTTCTCACACTTTACCGCTATTCATATCTCCCAGGCACTGTTCTGGAAACTTCAGGAAAGTTCAGTTATTATTGCGGTCAAATACAAAGCAGACAATTCCAGAAGTCTCTATCCCTTTCTCTCTTTCAGCAAGCGCCCAACAATGCGGTCATTCTCTGTCTCTTCCCTTCGGCTCCTTTGCGATGGGTGACACTGCTCCCTCCTCAAGGCTGGTCGTCCCGAACAGCACCATTGTAACGGGCCAGACGATCCAGGTGTGCCACTAACATCTTCCCTTGGGGCACCTTCTGGATGCGGTAGACTACGTCGTTAATCCTCTTTACCACTCGGTACGGTCCTTGCCACAGTTGTTGAAGTTTTGGGCAGCGTCCCTTGGTCCGGGTAGGGCAGTACAACCAGACCATGTCACCTTGCTGGAATCCTCGGCTGTTGGCTTGCCTGTCGTACCGGGTCTTCATGCGGTCGCTCGCCATCTGGATGTTCTGACGAGCCACCTCGTGCATGTCGTGGAGATGGTCTACTAGATTCTCCACATACTCGGTTGCCGGCTGCTTCGCTTCCGGAGGGGGGGGCTCCCAAAAGCCAGGTCACAAGGGAGGCGTAACTCTCGGCCGAACATTAGGCTTGCTGGTGTCATCCCGGTGGTGTCGTGTGTCGACAAACGGTAGGCCAGCAAGAACAGTGATACCTTGAGGTCCCAGTCTCGCTGATGGCTGGCCACGACCTTCCTCAGGTGCTCTTCTAGGGTCTAGATGTCTCTATCGACCATGCCGTCCGACTGTGGATGTAGGGGTGTTGTGCGGGTCTTGTTCACCCCAAGTCTTTCTAATGCCTCCTTCATTAGGTGCAACTCAAAATTGGTGCCCTGGTCGCTGTGGAGCTCTAACGGGACCCCAAAACGGCAGAACAGCTGTTCCACGAGGCAGTCTGTAATCGTCTTTGCCTCTTGGTTCGGGATGGCATACACCTCCGGCCACTTGGTGAAGTAGTTCACAGCTACCATCAGGTACTTGTAGCCTCGATCGGACACTGGGAATGGTCCAGCTATGTCGACGGCGATGCGTTCGAAGGGCGCTCCGACGTTGTACTGCTGCATGCGACCCCGGCTCCTAGTCTGGGGGCCGCGACTCACCGCGCACACGTGACATTGACGGCACCAGTTCTCAGCGTCTGCTCGGAGCCTCAGCCAGTAGTAGCGCTGTCGGAGTTTGTCGATCGTCCGGTTTGCTCCTAGGTGTCCACCCGAGGTACCGGCGTGCACTTCCTCCAAGACTTCCGGGACCTTACTTCGGGGAAGTACCAACTGCTCTATCTGGGTCTTCCCATCAGGTGATTCCCATACCCGGAACAGCACGCCCTCTTTGGTCTTCAACGAGTCCCATTGGGCTCAGTACGACTTGTATGTAGCGCTTCTGGGTGCGATGTCCTCCCAGGTTGGTCTCGTCCCTGCCTGCACTTCTCTCAAGAGTGGCCCCAAGTCGGTGTCCGCCAGCTGCTCCCTCCTCAGGCCCGCACTATCCCATCCGTCCGCAGGCACTGCCGTGACCACTCTGACAGCTGCGGTACGCTCCTTCTCTTCCACTCTTGCGCATTGGCCGCACTCTTCTGGGCAGGGTCTTTGGGACATGGCGTCTGCGTTGCCGTGGCTCTTCCCTCTGCGATGTTCGGAGGTGAAGTCGTACTCCTGCAACCTCTGGACCCAACGGGCTGTCTGGCCCTCCAGGTTTCTAAAGCTAAGTAGCCAGGTTAGGGCGGAGTGGTCTGTCCTCAGGTGGAATGGCTGACCGTACAGGTACTTGTGGAAGTGCTCCAAGGTCTTCACTACCGCCAGTAGCTCTCGTCGGGTGACACAGTAGTTCTTCTCTGCCTTGGACGTCTTGCTGTAGTAAGCTATCACCCGCTCGTGGCCGTTCTGGACTTGGGATAGGACGCCTCCAATGCAATGGTCGCTGGCGTCGGTGTCCACAATGAAGGCGTCGCCTGGTTGTGGGAATCCCAAAATAGGAGCACTGCAGAGCGTCCCCTTCAGCTGCCGGAAAGCGCCTTTGGCGTCCTCCGTCCACACATAAGGTCGATGTTCTTCCGTCAGGCGAGTGAGGGGTTTGCTGGAGAAACCCTTTATGAAGCGGCGGTAATAACTGCACAATCCAAGGAAACTGCGCAGTTCTCGCTTATCCTTTGGGCGAGGCCAATCTCTCACGGCCTGTGTCTTCTCGGGATCCGTGGCCACTCCTGTTGGTGAGTCTGTGGCCCAAGTAGTTGACTTCCCTGCGGAAGAGCTGGCACTTCTTGGCGTTCAGCTTCAAGCCGGTCGCCTGCAGTCTCTTTAGCACCTTGGTCAGTTTGTCAAGATGGTCTTCGAATGTCTTGCCGACGATGACGATGTCGTCCAGGTATAACAGGCAGGCATCATAAGTCAATCCTCTCATTACTGACTCCATGAGGCGTTTGAAGGTAGCTGGTGCGTTGCAGAGACCAAAGGGCATTACTATGAACTGCCAAAGCCCTTGTCCTGTCGAGAATGCGGTCTTCTCCTTGTCTCTCGGGTCTAGAGCCACCTGCCAGTAACCCGATTTCAGGTCCAGGGTTTAGAACCAATGCGCACCAGCAAGTGTAGAATATTACATCATTTAACGATAAGTTCATTCTAAAACTCAGATTACTAGGATGGGACTACTTCCCTGCACGCATTGCTACCGTGTTGTACAACGCTGCACTGGTCACATGGGTTTGTTTTGACGCGGACAAACCTAAGACTGAACTTAAGTACTGTATGCCCAGGACAAAAAGGCAAGTCTTAAGAATGTGTAGCGTAATCATTTTTTGCTTCCCGCACGGTGTTTATGCCTAGTTTCCGAGAATGACATGGATGCTAGGCTCGTTTAAAATACACAATGTTGTCACATAACTCACCCATAGCTAGAAATATGCACTCTCATACACTCATTTCCTAGTAAACAGGTCTGCTACCGGAGTAGATACACAGTTCAAGCCCCCTCTGCCCTTCATTCCCCTCTAGCCTTCTTGTCGTGGGCATACAGTATAAGTGGGCACAAGTCAGTATGGAAGATTCATTGCAGCTCTCTGCTTTACATATCGCTTCTATCAAGGGTGATACTTCCCTTGTAAAAATGTTGGTTTCCTACAGAGCCAGAATTGACGTTTGTGTTTCAATTGGCAATACCCCTCTGGGTCATTCCATGTAAAATGGGGATCGTTATAGAGAAATAAACTTTCCCTATCCAAATTTGCGAAATGTTAATTTCTAAGAACACAGATGCTGATTTACAACATACATCACACGAGTATGCAAACGTAGCAGATGCTAGGGGCAGGACCACTCTACATTATGCTACACTAAATGGCCATATACAAATTTGCGAAATGTTAATTTCTAAGAACACAGATGCTGATTTACAACATACATCACACGAGTATGCAAACGTAGCAGATGCTAGGGGCAGGACCACTCTACATTATGCTACACTAAATGGCCATATACAAATTTGTGAAATGTTAATTTCTAAGAACACAGATGCTGATTTACAACATACATCACACGAGTATGCAAACGTAGCAGATGCTAGGGGCAGGACCACTCTACATTATGCTACACTAAATGGCCATATACAAATTTGTGAAATGTTAAGCACTAAGTGGGCACAAGTCAATATGAAGATTCATTGCAGCTCTCTGCTTCACATATAGCTTCTATCAAGGGTGATACTTCCCTTGTAAAAATGTTGGTTTCCTACAGAGCCAGAATTGACGTTTGCGTTTCAATTGGCAATACCCCTATATGTGATACATATAAACACAGTATGTAGTACACAGAGCATGTATACAAGCAATTGTGACAGGCTATAAAATGAACACTATGATACCGAAATTTAGATTTCAAATCGAATGGGCTTGATAAAGACACGTTTTAATTTAATTGCCGGATGTGAGATTTGCGATAAGTGTTGAGTAATAACATAGGTAGATAATAGAGTAGGAAGTGTTGTAAGGTGAGCAAGATATGAGTAAATAATAGTCGTTAAATTTGTAGGATAAACGCATTATTGGTTTGAAATTAACGAGTCATGACGTCATACTACATAGTTTAAATTCACGGTCAAAATTCAGGTCTGCCAATCTTAAAAGTCGCGTGATATGTTTAATAAAATATAAAGTAAACATCGTTTAATCATAAAAAGGTAATTATATATTCGAAATTCAAAAAAGAACATGTTATAATAGAAAGGGACATTTCTAAATTGGGAAAAGGAATGAAATAGCATTTTGGATACGAGGCTTTCTTGTGGATGACGTCATGACATTAAAAATTGGAGAGAACGTTTTCCTAGCATGGGTACGCCAGAAAGCGTCACTACTCACCCCAGACTGGTGGTGGACGTTGTGGTGTACACACGTGAGTGCGATTCCTATTCTGCAAGCATCTCTATGTAGCGAAAGTCGGCATAACTCCCGAAAGTATCAGAGAGTAAAAAAAAAATAAATAATATACAAAAGTTCTTCTGGGGTAATCTATAACATACCTACGCATACCAGGGATGAAAGAGATTTCATGCTGAACGAGCCGGAGCGAACAACATCAATTCCACTTCAAAGGGCGACACAACGTGAACCAACAGCTTAATTTTCACATCAACTATGTGTGACTGATACATATCCTCTTCGCTCCTAGCGTCCCCTATAGGGGACACCAAACAGGCCTTCATTTAGATTTTTGTTTGTATTGGTTGAGCTAGAGAGGTTGGAACATGTGCTACAATGTAGTACGAAGATGGCAGCACACATCAAAACAGCTTTGTTTGCTTTCTGCTTGGTATGAAGCCCAGCAGCTCAGTTCAAAATGGCAGCCACACCGGTCACACTTGGATTGCGGCACTGGAAACACGAATCCACCAGCTCAAGTAGTTCTATCGGCACAACACAGAGTGGCGCTGGTGGCACTGCTAAACCCATACGAAAATCTGATTGGCTGATTCAAGTTTTGAGGTTTTGTAACGAAAACAAACGTTTGGTGTTCTGGAAGCGTCAGCTATGTTGTATGTTGATATAAGTTTTTCGTCCCTAAATGATCTTCGACAGAGAGGTAATTATACATTTGCATTGTTTCTACTTAATATGTGTGTGTAATATTGGTATTTACTATTAATATTGGTGAAATACGTAGCAATTAGGTGTAAGATGCTTTTAACAGGCTATAACAGTGGAAGTGTTAACATGTATTTAATTGATAATTGTATTCATTTGTATTTAATTTTCAGCCACGCAGGTAGTGGGATATGCCTACGATAGTGCCCCTACTAGAGTGTTCTGTGCCTACGATACATTCCTTGCAGCATTGCAGTGTAAATACCCAGTGGAAACTAAAGCTAGAATCTGAAGGTACGTTATTTATTTTCAATAAGTTTTAAGGGCTTCTTACTGTACCAGTGATATTGGATGAAGATAGTGTATTTAACAAAATGTTTATCATAGCTTTTTATGCACATGTGGCAGTTAATTGCATGCATTTGTTGCACAAGTTGTAAAATACTTAATTGACCTACCCTTAGAAGATGTGGAATAGTAATCAAAATTGCAGGATATTATAAGAAATATGTATTTTAAAAAAATTACACATGGTTGTTGTGCAAAGTAATAGGCACATGATGATTTGACAAAGACCTTTTACTTGGCTGGAGATAATCAAGTGCCTCTGTTTGCGGTTACATATTTTAAATTATATTAATAAGCAAATGCAGCAATAACACTACCACATTAGAAAATACAAATGGATGCAACAAACTGTGGATAATAGAAATCGTGCTCATCATAACCTATTTCAACAAATACAGAATTGTCATATGAAACGATGAACAGTCATTGACATTGTCTTCAAGAGTTGAGTGTTCTGTTATTTGCCGAACAAAACCAAATTTACATAAATTAATTTATATGTACATTAATATACAAGTATATTAACATATGATTGATATTTTAATGAATGTCTATAAAACAAGATAATCATACTCTTGATATCTAACTCTCAAGTGGTATTTGCCAAACCGTTAACCGAATTATGTGTTTAATAGAGCATATTGATATTATAATAATATTGGCTAAAGTTGTCACGAGAGTGTTAAGATTGCAAACCTCCGACTTTTGGCAGAAAATTTATTACTTGCTAGATAATCATATGAACAATTGCTGAAATTGTTTCTAAATAAGCTTGGTAGGTGAGCTACAAAAAGAATGAAGTTGTGCACGTTTTGTCTGAACAGCAGACAGAACTGGTTCCGCACACTGTGCACTCTGTCACATGACTACAAATGCCGATAACTTGATTCATCTTGAATGTAGCTTGACTACTAAGCCTAATTATAATCCTTCTAAAATTATCTATATTTTAAATGTAAATAGGATAATGGCCTAGCCCTTCTTTACCCAAGGCACTTTCATTACTTAAACTTTAGTTATACATAAATGTTGCTATTCGTTGCATTGTTTTTTGTTTATTTCTAGGATATGTATGGTGGAAAGTTGGAGTTAAAGGTATTCCTGTGATTGTCGCTGTATAACTTCGCAAGCTGTGCCTTTTTGGTGTCCAGTGCTGGTGCTGAATATAGAGAAATGGTGTGAAAGTGTTAAATGACGTGAAACTGTTAAGAGGATATTTGTTGTCAGACTAATAATGATCTAGTGATGACAAAACAGGTGTTCACATATGGAAATACAGTGTTGTATATAATATATGTAGAAGAAGCCTCTTTGCGAGGTTATTTGTGCTTGTTACGCAAATATGTCAAATTGTGTTATGCTAGAAGGAATAAATAAAAGTGTCAAACTTGTGTAATTGTTCCCATTTCCCTGTCAAATACCACATCCTAATGTTTGGTTGCATTGGGGTAGCTCATTAAAGTATAAAATATTTTACTTTATGCCATGCATAGTAATTAGTGGCAGCGTCAGAATTGAAAAAGAAACATCTTGTTGCTATTAAGAAAACTAGTCATTTGAACCTGCAACCGTTACAGAACTCATTAATATTTCATAAAAGCTATTGATGTACAGACTATTGGACAATTTTAATAAAAAGAAATTATAACAAATAAACTGCTTTTATACCTGCTTACTTGTCAGTTTCAGCTGATTGTCCTAGTGCCATATTTCTACCGCTGACGCATCAAGTTTAACACATGAGTCTCCATAGTTGTGATTACAGTTTTTAAGAGTGCCGAATTTATTAAAGAACATAAAAGTTAATTTGCATGAGCTTTTAATATGCAGCACCCTTAAAAACTAATCACAACTATGGAGACTCATGTGTTAAACTTCACGCGTCAGTGGTAGAAATATGGCATTAGGACAATCAGCTGAAACTGACATGTAGGCAGGTATGAAAAATCCTGTAAGAGCTACCGGCAGCGTGAGCATTCGGGAGCGCGATTTTTCATACTTTAGTTCCAACTCGCCGCACTTGGAGCGCTTTGATCGCTGTTTTGTTGACAAAGATTTAACACATAGTTTCCTTTCTTACTACTAGGTGTTCTGTGATGGCAGCTATGAGGAATCGGAAGTTTTCTGGTGCACAGCTATGTAAGTTTTGTTCATATCAATATACCTTTGAAAACACAAGTTGCTACTACTTAAATAATTGTTTTGAGATATTTCCAGAATAATTCTACACTGTTGTAATTATGATTTTCTTATTCACCAAGCTGAAATTAACCTTAAAATAATGGTGTCCCCTGTAGGGGACATCAGGTTTTAATGAGTTACATTTGCTACTCACATCAGGTGCTATTGAAAGATTTCTATCCATCTACCACTGCTATTAATTTGTTCATATACTACAATAAACACATTTATTTGTTGAATTTGTATAATTATTAATCACTGCTGGTATTTATTTTTAGATACAGAAGAATTTTCCAAGTTTTTAGCAGAAGTGCTGGAAGATGAAGTTTCAGAACTGGAAATGTCTGATGATGAAGTTGAGGCGATATTTTTAGAAGAAGCCTCCGAAAATAGTTAAAATTTGTGTTCATAGTGGTGGCAGAAAAAGCCCCCTAGAATTGTGAATCATTGTCCTAGTGGGCAATGATAGAGATTTTCAATTGTCTTAGCTTGTTCTTGTTCATGTATTGTTGGGATTGGCGTCATGCGAAAATCGCATAGTCCGCGAACAATTGTAAAAGTGATCGACATAGTGTTTATTGGAAGAACATTGCATTTTAAAAGTCAACAGGAGTGAAAATGCAGAGAACTGATATACAATTAGTAAGGCTGCATCGACAAATAGAAGATTATGAATAAACGTTCCAAGCAAAATTACGCAGTCCGTGTTCGGGTTGTGTGAACCCCGCAGGGCTTGTGAAAAAGGACGCCAATCCTGAAAAGTTGTATTGTTGTTTGTAACTTGAAGGAACATTAAATAAGTATATTTAAAAGATAAAAGGAAATTTAATCTTCTTGGTAAGACGTAGACCCATACCACGCCCTGAGGTTCATCGAGAACTTCGATGAAAAGCACCAAGAGTCCCATAGCTACAAAATGGTAATTACGCGGGGCAAATGGACCAACATGTAAACAGTCGTCGTGAAAGTTGTGGAACCTCCAGCCCCAAGTTCCTACATGCAAAAATTATCGTTCCAAAGTAGAAGAATCTACTATGGTTGATGCAGTCACCGAAAGACCATGTGCTTATGCAGATTCTGACAACAGTAGTGATGAAGATGGGAGTGGTAATGATGAACATACACAGGTAACACAGGAAAATGCACGTCGAATTTATTGGAAGCACACCGAGGATTTTTCACCTCTTCCTCCTGCACCAGAGCATGTTGACATTACAGACAATCCAGTAAATCTACCTCCCATGGATTACTTTAAGTATGTGCCTTATCAAGTCATTGAAGATCTCTGCGTGCATACCAATCAATGCTTCATGAAAGATACTGGTTTGGTTCTAAATTGTTCCATTGAAGAAATGCAAATGTTTTTGGGGATAACAATAATAATGTCCTACTTGAAGTATCCACGCATACAAATGTATTGGGCTTTAAAGACACGCATTCCACGAATTGCGGATAACATGTCTAGGGATAGATATTTTTTAATAAGCAAAAATCTTAAGTTACGTGATAATACAAAAGTCACTCAAGAAGAAAAGCAAATTAATAGATTTTGGAAAATTCAACCAATGATTAAATGTGTTCAAAATGGTTGTCGCTTGAACACAAGGCCATCAAAAGCCTGTGTTGATGAACAGAGGGTCCCATTTTGGGGACATGTTCAAGCCAGGCAGTTCGTAAATGGAAGCCAAATCCGTGTGGATTGAAGATTTTTATTGCTGCAGCTCCGGATGGTCTACCCCTTGATTTTTTCATATCCCAAGGAAAAGGAGATATGATAATAGATGATCCAGAGTATAAAGACCTGGATATTGGTGGTAAGAGTGTAATGAGACTGACTGAAACTTTGCCACCTGGAATGACAATTTACATGGACCGTTACTTCACCTCAGTGCAACTCTTAGATTTATTACATTTGAGGGCCGAGTGTCAGGGTACAGGCACTATTCAAAAGTCACGAATACCATTATTGTCTGGACTTAAAACAGATAATGCAATGAAAAAGGAAGGCAGAGGCTCCACAAATCTGTAAGAAATTATGGTCAAATTAGCATAATTAAATGGTATAATAAGCCAGTGACAATGATATCCAGCAAAGAGGGACAGCTACCCATGGATTACTGCCAAAGGTGGTCTAAGAAAGATGGCAGTTACATTCAGGTGAAAAGACCAGCAGCAGTATGATACCAAAATTTAGATTCAAATCAAATGGGCTTGATAAAGACACGTTTTAATTTAATTGCCGGAAGTGAGATTTGCGATAAGTGTTGAGTAATAACATAGGTAGATAATAGAGTAGGAAGTGTTGTAAGGTGAGCAAAATATGAGTAAATAATAGTCGTTAAATTTGTAGGATAAATGCATTATTGGTTTGAAATTAACGAGTCATGATGTCATACCACATAATTCGAAATTGCCATCGAAATTTAAGGTTAGCCAACGTTTGAAAAACTAAGCTAGTTTGAAATTCACGGTCAAAATTCAGGTCTGCCAACCTTAAAAGTCACGCGATATGTTTAATAAAATATAAAGAAAACATTGTTTAATCATAGAAAGGTAACTATACATATTCGGAATTCAAAAAAGGACATGTTTTAATAGAAAGGGACATTTCTAAATTGTGAAAAGGAATGAAATAGTATTTTGGACGCGAGGCTTTCTTTTGATGATGTTAGCGTGGGGAGACGCCAGTAAGCGTTACCAGATCGGTGGAGAACTTAGCTGTGGACACATGTGAGTTGCGGTTGCTCTGCGAGGATATATATATATTGGAAGTCGGCATAACTCCCGAAATGTGTTAAAGAGTTGAGAATAAATAGTCTCCAAAGTTATTCTGGGTGATCTATATTAAATATACCAGCGCATACCCTGGATTAAAGTCTCATGTTCGAGCATAACCGGAGCAGAACTACAAGAATCGACAACGGTCGATACGTTACCACGAAGCCTCACTTTTCGCTACAAATCTGATCCCATACTTGGGGCAACCAAAAATACATTTATCGCTTCAAGTAAAAGCCTACAACACTTACATGGGTGGAGTAGACTTTCTGGATAGTCATTAGCATGTACAGGATCAAAGCAAAAACCAAGAAGTGGACTGTGAGGGCAATGATGCATCTTATTGATCTATCAATTGTACAATGTATACACAAATATTCTTTTACAGAAACAGAAACTGCAGACGAAGATTTAAGAGCAGGAGAGCTGTTCATGCTCCAGAAATGAAGCATAAGCTAGCTACATATCAATTACATATGGAGCTCAAAGCAGAGCAGCTGCAAAACAAAGTTACTGGGAATAAAAAAAAAAAAAGAATCTCAGCCATGGGGGTGCACTGTCACATGCGACTGTAAATATTACTGCAAGATCGTCAACCCCTCTGGCCAGCCCTGATCTCCAGGACGAGAATAAGGATCCTTCACGGCCCAACACCACTAATGCACCTAATCTTCCAAGACTTACACAGCAGCACTAAATACAGGTAAATAAACAAAATTTAAACAAAAAAATTCATTCAATTTTGTTTTAAAAGGCTCCGGGTGGTGGTGCCATGGCTGAGTGGTTAGAGCGCTCGCTACCACCTAGGTTGCTCAGGTTTGATCCCAGGGACCTGCATGTGGTATTCGTGGTGGACAAAACAGTGTCTGGGTGGGTTTTCTCTGGGTTCTCCCGTTTCCCCTGCCACTCATTCCACCAATTGCTCCATTATTGCCTTTCCAATCATCTATTTTGCCTGCATTTCGTATCATCCTGTTCCTCACTATCCTGAGGCTTGGCTGACCACCTGCTTCCAGGTATTCACTCTTCCGGTCCAAAGGTTCCTGTGCTCCCCGACAGGCGTCTGACCCTAGGCACTGGCTTGGAAGTCCTAGGGGGTGTAAGTCCTACATCAGGGGAGGATAATCAGGAAAAGAAGTAAAGTTCTCAGGGTAAGTTCACCAAATTTAAGTGACTGTGGAAACAATTCTGTGTTGTTTTACAGTGTTTAGTATAATGCCAAGGAGAGGACGTGCTGGAATATTACTGTCAATATATGGTATATGTGGCAAACCTATCATTTGACAGCTGCATCTATTACTTTCCATGTAAATAAAAGAATTAAATTCATTTGAATTATTATAAACCATTTTCATTTAATAAACAAACAACACTCAAACCGTACATGATGCGTCTAATATGGTCGATCTCAATGAATTGGAGTTGGAAAATTGATTAGGATTGATAGTTACTTATGAAAAGTTACAATCAAATCAATTTTAGGTGGTACGAAGTTTACAGGTGATTTAGTATTAATATAAAAGCAGCATCAGAAAAAGTTGCTTTTTCAACTTCCATTAATGCACTGCAGAATAGATGCAATTTAGTCAATTTGGGTTTTAAGAATATTTACGTGCGAGCTCTCGAATGCAGATAGGTAAATGTATTTCCCTATATCAGGCCAATTATCATTGATTGGCTTGATTTATAGAAACTATTATATAAAAGCCTTAAACCCCAGGTCTTAAGTGCTTATTGTGAGTTCACCATTGGGGTATGTGGTCTCGAATCCAGATTCCCTTACAATCAACCACAAAAACGTGAATCAGTTGGAGAATTGAAGGCGATACTGGCATGTTACCATGGTAAGTCAGTGGTGGAAGATAGGTCAGGGTGGAAGTTCTGTGGCTATGGCATTGACTTTGTCAGTTCTGATTTTACCTTTCAAAGTAAAGCATGCTTCAACTGGTCAATGACACAGTTAGGTTATATTGTTAAATAAACATGGATTTGAATAAAACACATTAGTGTCGCTTTTATTCAGTGCCTATTTTGTGCTTTTGCCAGCATTTTACAGCACTCAGTACCCTCATGGCTGAACACTTCCCTTTGGGGAAGTTTGAATAATTTTGAATATGAGTTCACTTCTGTGGAAATTTCAAAATTCATCAGCAATCTCAATACTTTTTGTGAAATTCTCTTGCACATTCCCCACTCTTCTTCAAAGTTTAATGTCCCGTGTTTATGAAGTGGTTTGTTTTCAAAAAATGGACTACTGCTCACTATCCATTTGTTCATATTCAGCATTTCTGAACTGCGCTTTTAATCTTCTACTAAAACTTGTCTTTGTGAATCCTTTTGCAGTCTTTTTACTGTCTCTACTATGCATAGTAAGTAGGGGAAGTATTATGTTCAACCCAAAAATTTGATGTCGAGATTCCACTGGAAATATACATCTTTAGCTCCCTGAATCAAAAAAATAATTTTTTTAAAAAAAAAAGGGGGGGGGGTGAAAAGCCAGTTAAAAACTAAAGCTGGTAATTAAGTTAAATATCTTCCAAGAATGTGACAAAAAGATTTTGAAGAAAATTCCTCCACACTGAACTACCTTTATATGGAACATTTTTCAAATATTCCTTAAAAATGGCTCTAACAATTTTGATTAAAATGCTGTATGTTTAGGGTATTTTTATGGCAAATGAAATATATTTTGAATTTTCTGTCTATAGCCCATGTAGTCCTGTTTACTCCAGATGACTTTTGCATAACTGATAAACCGTAAGAGATATGGTTTACCAAATCTTACTATACAAAAAATGTAGATCTTGTTAAAACACACAATTTATGTCCAAATGCATTTTTTGTAGAGTGAACCATTTCAGAATATATTTATATTTCATATATATATATATATATTTATATGAAGAAGAAGAGTTTATACTGAAGTGAAACAACACCAATGATTCAACATAATCCATGGTGAAACAGTAATATCCAAAATTTGGAGTAAAATAAATGGCTTCACCAAAGAGACTGCAGACAAGTAGATAAAGAAACCTAAAAAGAATAAATAAATAAGTCAAATCACCATATTAAGTAACATAAAAGATAAAGGTTAAAAAGTTCATATTCCACTCATGTGTCCTTCAGAGAGTCGCTAAAATATTCAATGAACATAGTATAAGCCTAGTCCCAATTAGCAGGTATTGCTTAAATAACATACTCAGGATGAACCAGAAGGACAATATTTTGGTGGGTAAAACTTTAGGTAATAATAAATACTGGAAGTTGATGACAGTGTTGTTGGAATCACATTAAAATATGAATTTTGTGTCAATTAATAACACTAAACAACTTCTTTTTTCAATAGAAGTCCGAAATTTGCTGTTTCTACACTCAGGGCTCCATCTAGGGGATATGTGAATGGCGACCACAAGGTACCCAAGCTGAGCAGAACATTACTTCCACTTACAGTGAGGAGCAAAACACCAGTAACTTTTCTATCTGACCTTACCTTGGTCATCTCTTGCTCTCTTCCGACCCCGATGCTATTAGGGTTCCCGAGGGCTAGGGAGTCTTTATTTTTCCAATCTCTCCATTTCTCTATAAAATCTTAACCCCTAACATGCTGACCTGTCATGGCATGTAATACGTCCTCTGATTGGTAATCAGAGGATATGGTCGGTGAATTTATTTTGATAATCCTCCCGGTCAGGTCGGTGAGACCCGTAAACCAACGACAGGTGTGGTCCTCCAGACATTCTGGGGGTTGTGAAAGAGCGATGTGACCGCCAAAACATAAAAATATGGTGCTCTCTAAAAAGCGGTTACTATACTGCTATTGTTCTATGAGTGAAATAATGTTGTAGAGCAAGAGGATTAATGACTTCATTGTCAGAAATCCAGCATTAGCTAACAACATATTATTTTACAGAAAGGCTTTAGTAATGTCTATATCAAAGTGTATAGGACTCAAACCGAACTGTTTTGTGGAATTTAGAAAAAGACTGGCTAAAAGAACTGTATAAAATTTTATTTCCTAAATACATGAAAGTTTATTTTTTATTAACATTTGTATAAAATGATCTTGAATAAACACTTATGTTTTATTAAAGCTATGTTTCTATATTTCAAACATTTAACTATTCCATTTTCCTACACAAAATTAAGGCTAAAACGTTGAGCTCAGAAGTAAACTAAGTCTGATGTGACAGCTTATAACCGGATGTCCCCTGTAGGGGACATGAGGTTTAAAAATGTTCATGGTCCCTTTGAATTTTTAAAATATTTTTTAACAACCCTTCTGTACCTCTGAATTGATTATACATTAAAAAATATAAATATTTTAAACTTTTTTTCCCTCGGGATTGAAGAGGATAACACTGCACTTCATTTTACATTTCCCGTCCTTGCACCCACCCATCATGACCGTCCTTTGGAATGATGTAGTTGCCTTCACTACCTTCGTTCGACATCCAATTCACATAATTGTTTATACAATCAAATATAATTTTAAGTAATTATATATTCTGTTTCTGTATATGCAGTTATAAACTTAATGCAACTATTTCAAATTCTAAAGCACTTGAGAACAAATGTAGAAAGGAAGAGTACAAAACAATCATTACTATCCACATCGAATTCCTATAATTTAATTTTGAACGCAACAGTATTGTGTGAGATGACAATGTATGAGAAGCACATTAACCTCTTGAGTGACAGCCATTTAAAAGCTCTGCAGGCCAAGAACGGATACCCAATATCCAGCGCAGGGCATTTAAATTGTTAAATGCACTAAAAGTGCTTCGTAAATACACAGCTGTATTTTGCGTAAATTTTAAGATATTTTAATGAAACAAAAACTGGTATAAAACTCATTATATGTAGTATACATGCACGTCATCAGCAAAGTGAACTGCATTAACAAATCGTTGAAATGGCACTATTTGTTTCACTGTGGTGAAAAGTTAACTGCTTTGTCGAACGTATCTAATATAAATTCTCGGAAAGAAACAGTAGTGGACCCATTGTAAGTGTGACCTATATGCCAGCAAATCACAGCATAATGTGAAATAGAGCACTACTGTATGCGTGGTTTACGAGCCATCAGAATAAAGCAGGTTTGCAATTTTTCCTTGCGCGTGTTTCGTAACTTGGATATAGCTTACAGGCTCCGTTTGTTTCTTTCTTGAAATACATACATATACTTTCCTGCTTGTAACTGAAGTGAGAAGCTTTTGAGTGTTACATCTCAGAGCTAAAACATGGCATCAACAAGCAGTGTTGCACAAAGGTTAGCGAGTGGTGGAAGTGTAAGGGCTTCTGAAATTACACACAATAATGTGGAGGACTTCTTGCTGTGTGACAGCGATTTGGATATTGATGGCAAATTTTCCGAATTTGAGGGGGGTGTGGAGGATATAGGTACGAGTAGCAGTGAGGAAGAATGTGACCAACTTCCTTCAGGTGTTCGTGAAGAGTCAGCATTGTGGAGTGCTGAAAACAATTGCAATATAAATAGGCACATCTTCACGAGCACAGGGTCTGGTGTTCAATCCCAGGCTCAGCTGACTTCTGACAGCCAACCAATTGACATTTTTACAAAATTTTTTACTACCGACTTAGTGTCTCTCCATGTTTCGGAAACAAATGTATATGCGAGTAAGGTGAAGGAAGAACTGCTCTCTAAAGGTAAATTAGGGCCTAAGAGCAGAATTCAAAGGTGGACAGAAGTAACACTCAATGAGATTTACAGGTTAATTGGTCTAATTATACTTATGGGTGTTATTCGTAAACCTGCATTATACATGTATTGGTCCACAGACGACATGCTAGCTACTACTTTTTTTGGAAAATGCATGTCAAATAACAGGTTTACTTCAATTTTGCAGTTCCTTCATTTCACCCGCACAGAGAATGTAAATGACAAACTCCACAAAATTAGGCCTGTTTTCGATTATATTATTTCAAAATTAAAGAAAATTATGTGCCTAGTGAAAAGGTCACCGTTGATGAAAGCCTAATGCTTTGGAAGCTGCCTCTTGAAAATATGTTGACCTGAGCACATTTCTGAAGGCCAGAGGACAAAAACGTCTTGTCATCTTGCACCCAGGCATGTTTTGCCTAAAGTCCAAGGACACAGCTGGGGAAAATACACCCCTCCCCCATAACAGGACTAGAGAGAAAGTGCGGGTGTGAGATATAAATAGGAAAACTTGGAAGGGAACAGGACTGATTGTCTGAGTTGCGATGTTGCTACAAGGGTGAACCTTGTATCGCTGAATAAGTATAGCTTCGCGCCAAAAAACGTCGAGGTGTGAAAGGCGACAGTGATTAGCGTAAAGTAAAGCAAATAGCAATCTTAGAACGAAACACCAGAAACTCCCTCAGGTCGGCACTTCGAGGCAATGATGTGGTGGAGAATAAAATCAGAAAACGTCTGTGCTCTAGGTCATCTAACCTCACGCCTGAGAAATACCCCTCTCACGCCTACCTAAATCCGGTACCCAACCCCGTTACAAATGGCGTTCCAACGTGGCGGCTCGACAAAGGATGACAACCAGAGGATCGCCGATGGAAGCAGGTGACTCGGCGAGAATATAATCGACGCGTAGAAAGAGAGTGAACTTCAACGCAAGGAGAACAGTAGACACCGGGGACGCGAAAAGGAGACGACGACCGCAAGGAACATCACGAGCATCAAGAAGCAACCTCAAGATCTCGGAGGAAAGGCGCACAAGGTGCTGTTTCAACAAGCGAGACCAATCAACATGAGAGGACAACCACATCAACCCAGCAACGCAAGTCGCCGAAAGGTCAGAGTTTTAAAAGCAATCCTATGTAAAGACAAAATATATGATAGTTATAATAGTAGATGCATGAAAATAAATGTGTGCAAGAATGAGAGGATATTATATTCTGTATGACTGAGTGGGAAAGATAGAATAGGGTAATTTTAAATAGATGCTCCTTCGTAGCGGGAAGTTAAGTAGAAATACCAAAATGGAGTCGTTAGAACAGAATAAAGAAAACAGCGCTGGGAGCAGCGACGTGGTAGGGAATATTTCGGGAGATTGCTTTAAGATACTCTTGGAAAAAATGAACGAAATGAGTGGTAGATTAGAGAATATGGGTGGTCAGGTTAAAGGACTAAACGAAAGGGGTGATAGGTTGGAGAGTAAAATTAGTGGTCAAGTTAAAGAACTCTTAGACGAAGGATTTAGGACCCAAGAATCAAAGCTTAAAGAACATTTAGATCACAAGCACCAGGAATTTGAGGAGAGAATGAGGGAGCAATTAAATACACAGCAGGTGAGCATTTCCGAAATCCAGGAAGGGTTTAATTCCATTAGAATTAACGTGGACGAAAATTTAGAACGTATGAAAGAGACGTGTGAAAGAAAAAATGTAGAAATTATGAAAATGCTGACGGATGAGCTAATAGCTATTAAAAACGCAGCGCATGGGGAGGTAAATGAAACTTTGCAAGTAGTACACGCTGAATTAGAAGCTGAGGGACAAGAAATTAATAAACTTAAGGAAAACACTGAGAGACAGCTATCAGCTCATCTAGAGGTAGATAACCATTCAAAACAGAATGAGAGAAAGATAGTGGAGCTTCAGGGATCTGTAGAGAGAATGGAGATACAATTAAGAAGTATTAATGATGGTAATGCGACTAGCGCAGTTGATAGTAATGGGAATGATAACTCAATTGTAAATAGTGCACAGCATGAGGCTGCCACTATGGAGAATGTAACACCTAGCTCCTTCCACGTGAACCCGCCTAATACAGGAAATAGTCTTAGTCAATATGGGCAATTGCTGAATGAATTGTCTGCTCCCATTTTTGACGAGTCTAATGCCATAAATCCTAAGCAATTCCTTATCGACTTAGACCGCTACTTCGAGATAAAGGATATACCGGAACAGCTCAAAAGGTTTGTTGTGCGTAAGGCTCTGAAAAATAGATCTGACGTGGTTAAGGCTTGTTTTGGGGGAAAATTGCTCTTACGAGTATTTCAAGCAAATGTTCCTCAACAAGTACTGGAACGCGACTACGCAGAACAAAGCCAGATCAATGTTGAGCAATGGCCGATACAATGAACACGGCTGACAGTCGATGACGGACTACATGTTAACTTGCGTGCAAAATTGTAGATTAGTCGATCTTCCTGTAAGCGAAGCGGATTTTATTTCGCAAATTATTAAACATTTCCCACAGCAGATTACAAATTACCTGATTGTAGCGAGACCGAAAGATATTACAGAATTAACAGATCTTGTGTCAGCTTTTTAAAGTAGCAACTGGGAACGGGAGTTTGATTATGGTTCGCGGAGAAATGAAAGGGGGAGCTGGCGTGGTCAGCCGAGTTCATCGTGCGCCAACAGAAATTTTAATGGGAACCATAACCGAGACGTTGGTATCAGGGAACGATACCAAGATGACCCACCAAGATTCGAGGGTAGGCCAAGAAACAACAGACGTGAGCATCAGGTAAATTTGATTAGAACAGAGGCGAAGTTCCATGATGGGCCGTACCGACATAGGGGACGTCGAAACGGGCATAACCAGAGAACCCACCCAACCTCGTTACAGCCCATATCGCTCGTCCGTCATTTTAAATGGACGTGATTTCACGTCCATATCCCTGAAGGGGTTAATGAAACTTAGGACTGTTCTTCCTTTCTTTCTTTGTAAGGAAAATGTATAGTAACTCCAATAATAATATTAAAATATGCAAAAGTGTGTAGTATGGTGCAAAATATGTATTATACCTCAAAATATGTAATTTACAACTTTGAAATTGGGGTCCTTAGGTGTAATCCATCAACATTTTGGATTTTATTACAATTGCATATATAGAAACAAATATGAAATGGCATAAAATCATATTTAGTGATATAAAAATGATATGAATTGGATGTTGAGGAACAAATACTTTGGGGGGAAACTACATCATTCCAGAGGGTGGTCACAATGGGAGATTGTAAGGAGGGGAAATGTAAAGCGAGGTACAGGGACCATACAATTCCTCTATTAGAGAGCGAAGGCTTTCACGGCCGGAGTCAGTATAACTCATACGGACCGCTATTTAAATAAAGCCTCAAATCATCATCCCAGACAAAAACGAGGCATGATTAAGACACTCGTAAACCGTGCTTCTCGCATTTGCGAGCCACACTTATTACAACAAGAACTCTGTCACCTTGAGAAAGCCTTACTTTCTAATGGATATTCTATTCAAGAGGTCAAAAGAGCCTGCCGCCCTGCCAAGCCGAAACCTGCCTCACAAAAAACAAACAAGCCCAAACATAACGGTAGTTTTCCTGCCATATTTCCAGAATGTCACCGACCGTATTCAACACATACTACAACGGCACAGTATCAAGACTGTCTTCAAGCCCACCAGGCAACTGAACAGCCTATTACGCTCTGCTAAAGACCCCCGGGACCCCTTGTCATCAGCCGGTGTTTACCGTATTCCCTGTTCCTGCGGATCGGTTTACATCGGAACTACTCAACGCAGTATCAACACAAGACTCACCGAACATAAAAGAAGCTGCCGCCTGGCCCAAACAGATAAGTCCGCAGTTGCCCAACACGCCATTGAAGCGGAGGGAGAACACATAATTAAGTTCCAGGACACAAACATCCTTTCATCCACAACACACTACCATGCCCGGTTACAGCGCGAAGCCATTGAAATATATAAACATCCCAACAATTTCAACAAGAAAGAAGAAGTTTTGAAACTAAACAGCAACTGGTATCCTGTCATTGAAGGCAAGAAACGACATAAAACAGCAGAAACTGAAGTGATCCAATCAGGAGGCAACACCTTGAGCGAAGCCCACCCCCTCCCACCGGCCATGCGCCGCCCGAGCCAATCAGCGGAGGCCACTAGAAGGACAAATACCGCAGCTCTGACAGTCCACACCTAAGACGCTACGCTAACTTCTCCGAGGAGATTACGACCGCGCCACTGAAGATGTCCGCCGCAGATGTGGACGAAACGTCTGGGTTCTTCAACTCCAGCAGACCACGGCATAACAGCCCGGAAATAACTCCTAGTTATAATTCCTCTATTACCAAGAGTTTTTCTCCTGTATAAAAAAGTGTTACGCAGCAAAAAATTCACAAGTAATTAGTTTCATAAAACTAAATACTGACTGAGCAGGATGCATACATGTCTGAATATGTAACAGCTACAATGTGGAAAATGCATTTCATTTTGCCAGGACACACGAAACAATTTTACCAACTACCTACAGAATTTGCAATATGCAGGGCCATGCTCAAACAGCTTATTAGGCAAAGTTTTTCTTTGAAGAATGTACATGATATTGTAATTGTGTATTGATTTCAGGTAATTTTCAGTTGGTTTCTGGTGACTTACAAGGAGTAAGTCAGCCAACAGTGAGCAGAATCATCAAAAGAATATCTAACTTAATTGCACAGAGAAGGCCACAGGTTGTAAAATTTCCAGGCAGAGCAGAATGTTGAAACAATGCTCGCCAAGTGTATGAGCAGTCACGACTTCCTGGAGTAGTGGGTGCAATTGATGGTATCCACGTCCCTATACTGAATCCTGGAGGTGACCATGCTGAAGTTTTCCGCAATAGGAAAGGCATCTTCAGTTTCAATTGCTAGGTATAGTAATGAAGTTGAAAATGTGATAAATGCAGGTTTTTCTTAGACTATAGTAAACGTTGCTATTTATATGTACCTTATTCCAGGGTACTGTCACTCACGAGAGAAAGTTCATAGATTTTGTGACTGGTTCGCCAGGCTCTACACATGACAACAGGATGTTCAACAATAGCAGGATCTGCTTGCAATTTGAACAGGGGGTGAGGCAAGGCATTCTTGTTGGTGACAGTGGGTATGGCTGCAGGCCATTTTTGATGACTCCTGTGTTGAACCCCACACCAGCAGAAGCAACATACAATGCTGCACATATACAAGCCAGAAATGGTGATTTGGAAAAACAATCAATTACTTAGCAATCCTAAGTCGGAAAATGAAAGCAAAAACTCAAACTGAACAAATGTTTCTCCAAAATCTACACATAATTCACTGGGAAAAAGTTAAAAATTGAAAAACAAAGCAGAAATCACCCAGGGAGTTCACCAGCAAGCATTGTACTTCCAAATAGCACAGCAGAAAAAATTGGCGGAAACATGTTTGCAAAACTTTGAGAATGTAGTAAATCTATCTGACCAAAACTTCTCCAAAAAAGAAATGGATCTTTTAAACCAAGGTTTAAAAATGTATGTCCAGTTTTCAAAGGAAATGAAAGATTACATTGCGGATATTAACATCTGCTACACAGTGTTTACCATCATCCAAACAAACTCAGTGAAAAGCCAGTGGGAAAAGATTTTGGAGGGAATAAAAACCCAGTCCATTCACAAAAACAAACAGAACATTATCCATTCTTTAAAACAGAAAAACGTAATATACACGAAGTCAGCCTCTGAAACACGTTCCGGGAAATTATAACAAAGTGTTCTAAAGTGTTATTAATCAAACTCACATTTTTAGATTAAATTGATTGTAACAACACTTTTCAAACTTCCAAGAAAGACGATAATATCTTTCTCTGATGTAATATTGAGGAGCTTTTCAGCTATGGGGAGTAACTTTTATACAGTTTCAAAGGCATTTCATCAATTTTTGATGGTGCTGCTCTCTGAAAGTTTGGTCCAATTAAAGTAAAAATTTTAGTCTAAGTATCCTCATAAAAATATCACGACGACTGCATGAAATAGTGACAAAAAAGCGAAATGAGTTCCATTAAACAGAAAATGTTCAAGGACTTCTTGAAGAAGTAACTTTTTTAAATTAGAACATGTACATACAGAATATTTACACTGTAGGTCCTTTTTTGCCCATGTATTTTTATTTGTATGTACATCATTTTTTTAATTTGATAATACAGTAGATGCCTTTTTTACATCTTTGATTATGTTTTCATTCATTTTACCAGTTTACCATACATTTCCCTTTTGATTTTTGACACAGTCTGTGTTATCCAAGTTTTCGATTATCCAAGGTACTGTCAGTCCTTACCTCGGATAATCGAGATTCTACTGCATTCCATTTTTAGTTTTGTGAAAATTTTGAAGTTCTTTAGTTGATCGTGATTAAACATTTGCTCAATATACTAGAATTTTGCCCCCTTATGTGGTTCAAATTCAATCTTATAGTCACCGAATGTATTGCTGGTATCTTTTAAGAAATATGGTGCATCAAAGGTAAGTGATTCGCTTTCCATTTACAAAGAAATAAAAGTGACTCCTCAGTTTTTTACAGTGCTTTCAATGCCTCTTTTGCAGAACCTTGGTCACACACTGCACAAATAATTTTCAACTCAATTTTGTGTATTTCATTACATGTCAAATCAGCACTTTCAAAATGACAGCAGGATATTGCACTTTGCAATAATCTGTTTCCAGCTCTTATGCAAACCTCTTAACATGTATACTATACTCGGCACCAAACAAGATGACTGACAGTTGCTTACCATGTGGCAGAAAGGTCTAAATGAACAGGAGGGGAAGGTTGCGTCACTGCCGTCATCATAGCAACAAACAGAAGAACCAATTAGAGCTAAGACGTTTTCGTAGCAACGGTAGACATGAAACCAGTGTTGTCAGTATTTAAAACATGACTAGCATGTGGCTGACGAGCAATCCAGCAGTAACAAACTGTGCATATCTTCTGTTTTTGCTGCAATATACATCTACAATGCCTTCCTGTAGTGCCAGCTTGCAATCAGAGATTAAGAGGTGGAATCAGGACTGAAAAATTCAATGCCATAGTCAGGATTTGAACCACGGATCTTCCGCTATCGAGCAGTAAGTTTGTTGGCATAAATAACAGATTGCCTGTGTGTCAAGTTCTTTTGCATCATTCTATTATGTGGTTATAAGCTTTGTATTTACACATGTCTGAGTCTGTATCTGTGCATATGTTGAGAGCATTTACAATTCTTCTACTCTTTTAATGAATTTTAATTAACTCCACAAATATTCGCAACTATAGTGCAATCAACTTAGCATACTGGGAAAGTTAATAAAATTCTTTTGTAAGGTATGTTGTATACTAATTAAAGAATTGCAGCCGATGGGATTGCTGAAGAAGATGGTCCCAAAATAGTTTGGCTTCCCCCTTTACTAATGTAATCTGATTTAATTAAGTTGAGTCAAAGTAAAGGTTACATTGGACAAAACAAAGATTTCACTGTTGCCTAATAAAGCTAAGAAGAGGCTCTATCAGCAGTAAAGCTGAAAACTGTGAAAAAGGGCCTAAGTCAGCATTGAAAAATGAGTTTTAGAAGCAAAATAGAACAGCTTATCATTTCTGTGGATTGATCAATTGATATGTGGGTTCAAGGGCGCTCAACTTCTGGGTCATTAGCGCCCTTCTAAAATTAATGGCAATAGCCAGATATAAACTTGAATCAAAAATAAAATACTAGTATCAAAGAAAAAATACACATAAACGTAAAAACAGTGGCAATAGCTGGACATAAATAATGTAATAAATAGGTCAAAAGGCATAAACAAATATCTAAAATTTTAAATCCTCAAATTGATATTACAATCCGCTAAAAACTGCAGTGCTCTATTCTTAATTGAGCCAAACTAACCTCCTCGCGGCGAGATGTGCGACAGTAAGTTATCGGAAGTTCTTTCACTTCTCTAAGCTTATTACCGCAGAGAGCTGACCACTCTTAATTGCCAGCAGATAGCACCGCTCTCCGCACTTCAAGCCTAAAGTCTTCCGAAGTAACATGTTGAGATGGTAATACTGGGTTCTGTAGTTGCCGTCTTTGCTGCTAAATCCGTCATTTCATTCCCCTGCAAACCTATATGACCAGGAATCCATTCACACACCACGTCAATGCCAGAAGTGTGTAAAACATGGAGGGCATCCTGGATACGTTGTACAATAGGGTGGGGGTTGTACAGCTGACAAAGGCTCTGCAGTGCACTAAGGGAGTCACTCAAAATCAGGCAGTCACCTAATACCAAACGACTCGATAAATTGCATAAAGTTCTGCAGTAAAAATGGAAGTGCTCTTTGGAAAACCGAATGTATATGGTTCGGTTCCATAAACATAAGCACATCCAACACCGTTGGTGCTCTTTGACCCATCAGTGTAAATATATCGATGGTCAGTGTAGCCTGACAAAAATTCTAAGAAACACGTGCGAATACTTGAACTTCTGGTGTTCGGTCATCCCAAGATCTACACGGGGCGTGCCAGATAGCCAAGGGGGGTAACGCCTCTCGCCCTTGGCAAACATCCTAGGCAGTTCCACTCCAAGCTTCACTAGAAGGTCTTGGAAACGGAACCCCACAGGCTTAGGACTAAGGGTGCTATTCCTATACCGTTCTCTTAGCGTGGTGGTGAAAAAAGAAGAAAACGTTGGGTGCTTAGGCATACATCTAAGCGCACAACCATAGTTTGCCAAGAATATCTCACGCCGATATTTCTGTGGATAATTCTGGAAACAACAGCAATGATGTAAGCAATTCGCATATCGGCTGCATTTTCCCAATCCAATAAGCATCAATTTTCACAGGTATGTTTGTTGGCATAAATGTCAATGCCTTGCTTGATTGGTGCCAAATATAGTGCATGGTTTGCATAATTTGAGGTACAACCTAAATGTCCTGTATCTTGATATTCACAAATAACCTGTTTGTCTGGTTCATAATGTAACACCTTATCTGATATTTCTCCAGCAACAAACTAAAGGGTGGGTGGCAACTAAATATATAATATTAAATTACTGCTACATTCTTAAAATTGATGGAATAATATTGGAAATAGCACAAACATACAGAAAAAATGTTCTGAGAGGAAGTTGTGTTGTATGTTGATAACAACTTGCTCCATATACCAAACCCATCTTTAAATGCTGTGGTGATGTATTAATAACAGCATCTAAGTCTTCTTCCATGCAATGAATCTCATATATATGAAAATCACAATGTTCATTCCAAACTCTACAAATTTCTTTCCATTGGTGGAGCAATGAAAGCTCTTTAGGAAATTTGAAGTATATATTTACAAACACTGTTGCTGATCCCACGCAGTGGTAGCTTCTCCAACACAGTGAAACTTGGTGGAACACTTGAGCTGTAATCTCGCATTGCATTCATCCTGTTAGAACAAACATATATATATAAGAGTATAATGAAAAATTGAAGCTATTAAAAGTGAAGCAATACTTCTTTACCCAATTACCCTCAGCTTATGTAGAACTTGCAAGCCAGGGCCTGGGATCAGACACCTATTGGGGAGCACAGGAACCTATGGACTGTACAGAGTGAACACCTGAAAGCAGGTGGTCAGCCAAGCACCAGATATGATAGTGAGGAAAAGGATGATATGAAGTGCAGGCGAAACTGATGATTATGGAACAACTGGTGGAATGAGCGGCAGGGGAAATCTGAGAAAACCTGCCCTGACGCTGCTTCGTCCACCACGAATACCACATGCAGGTCCGGAAACAACACAAATCTAAAAATTATAACAACTTCCTTAGACACTATTAGCTTCACTTATCTTAGTATTTGCTGAAAGTTCCTGAAATTCAAAGCAGACCATGTAGTTTCACAGTATTTTAACTGTATTATCAATGCCACTCTGGATAATTATAATACCATATTTTATAGACAAATACTAAATTAAAAAAATTGTTGTAAATGGTCTGCTTTTTGGTGCACAGGGAACTATCATGAAACATTGTTTCATGGCGAGGACAATACAAATTAGAAAAACAATCACAGATTGCTACATCAATAATAAAATATTCCGTAGCTATTTTGAGAAACCATCTTTATGGGAAACACATTAACTTATCTACATTGATGGTTTCATAATTATGTTTTATACGATTGTTGCTGTTATTTTTTACTTTCTTTACAACATTTAGCAAAGTAGAGGAAGTATTGTATTCCACCCAAAAATTTGATGTTGAATAATCACAGTAGAGATATGTTTTGAGGCCCCCTGAATATAAAAACAGCATTTCTAGAAAAAGGTCTGTGTGGTGTCAGTCTGTGGACAGCATAACTCAAAACTGAAAAGTCTGTTAAAAACCGAAGTTGGTATGTAAGTTTAATGTCAAGGATGTGACAAAAATTTTGAAGAAAATTGCTCCACCCTAAACTACCCTTTACATGGAAAATTTTTTGAAAATTGATTTTCTTGAAAATGGCTCCAACGATTTTGATTAAAATGCCATATGCTTGAGATATTTTTATGAAAAATGAAATTGAATTTACTCTGGATGACTTTTGCATAACTGAATAACCATAAGAGATAGATCAAATCTTACTATACAAAAAATCTGATGTGTTGCACTCACATGACTTTCTCTATTCTTGTTATAACCATTCTTACAAACTCTTATTCCTGTTTGAGAGGTATTTAAACCACGAACTGGTTTGAGAATTCAATGCCATTCTGGCAGATTGTCACAGTAGCTCAATGATTAGAGCAGCCACCTGGTAAGCGGAAGGTCTGTGGTTCAAGTTTCAGCTGTGGCATTTAAGTTGTAAGTTCCAGTTCTACCTCTTAAACATTGCCCACACATGGCTTGTGTGTTTAAAAACACCAACAGTAAGTTTGTTGGCATAAATAAATAATAATTACCATCTTATTCATGTATCTTCGTGTTAGTTGAGATAAATATTTATGCAAATTATCTTATTGCTTATTTCCTTGTGTGTACAAGAGAAATATTGGAATATTTGACTTTGAGCAATAGTCAAACATTTTAAAGCTTTAAGATCCCGTTCTCTTTGCATGCTTAACATACAAAAAATGAACAATGTTCCATTCCACAAAAGTTCTAAGTTTTCCGAAACTGACACACAAAACAAGGAATATCTCCGAAATGGTTCACTCTACAAAAATATTTGACACATAAATTGTGTATTTTAGCAAGATCTACATTTCTTGTACAGTAAGATTTTGTCTATCTCTTACGGTTTACGAATTATTCAAAACTCATCCAGACTAAACAGGACTACAGAGGCTATAGCCAGTAAATTCAAAATATACATTCCATTTGTCATAAAAATATCTCAAACATATGACATTTTAATCAAAATCATTACAGCCATTTTCAAGAAAATCAAAATTTTCCATATAAAATGTTCATTGAGGGTGGGTCTATTTTCTTCAAAATCTTTGTGTCACATCCTTGAAAGACATTAAACTTAAATAACAATTTTGGTTTTTAACCAACTTTTCGTTTTTTAATTATGCTGTCCACAGATTGACAGACACAGACCTTTTTCCAAGAATGGGAAAAAACATATTTCTGGCAAAATCTTGACATCAAATTTTTGGGTGGAATACAATACTTCCTCTACTTGCCAGTAGAAAGTAAAAATGTAGATCTTGCTAAAACACACAATTTATGTTTGAATAAATTTGTAGTGAACCATTTCGGAGATATTCCTTGTTATTTGTGTTAGTTTTGGAGAACTTTTACTTCTCTCAAATGGAACATTGTTATTCATTTTTTTATAGCTTAACTGTGCAAAGAGGACAGAATTTGAAAGCTTTAAAACATTTGACTATCACTCAAAGCCTACTGTATTCCCATATTCTCCTTGTACTTACAAGGAAATAGGTAATAAGATAATTTCTGCAAATGTTTTTCTCAACTAACAGGAAGAAGATATAGGAATAAGAGTTGTAAGAATGGTTATACTGGTTTCACCAAAAGAATTGGTCGTGATGTAAACAGAAGCAAGTGTACAAATAGAATTAAAGTGAACGTTCATTGGCTGATGCCGTGCATTACAAGGTACATCGGCTACAAAGTAGTTTGCTCAATAGTAATAAAAACTACTGGATATTCTCTGTATTATGTCACAATGGTACGTTTAACATATTATTGTGCCATATAGAACCGCAACAAAATTAATCCAAAGTAATTGCACTTAATCAGAAAATGAGCAAAGAACATGAAGACTGCCTACTACAAGTCAGCTTTGGAAGCAGGAAGGTGAGAGTAGTAAACCATCATGGCGGAACAGGTGCAGTTTATAAAGCATTGTAGAGGGAAGCCTCTAATGAATGGTGAACAAGTTACAATTCTCAATGCGTTCCACAAACTACGCGAGAAAGATCTCACTTTAGCTGTAAAAGATATGGTTAACTTTACAGGTGTGTCTGCATTAAGGGGAGGCATCGGTGAAATTTGGACAAAAATGACGAAAAATGCAAGTTTTCGTTTTTTGCCTTAAAATTATGTTTGTACCTTGTACTTTCAGAATCTACCATCGTTTACTCCTCATCGCCATTTAAAAGGCAGTTATGTCATGATTTAAATGTCCATGTGCGGGTGGGCGTGGCTGCTGAAATGCATTGCAGCAAAATCTCGTACAATTTTGAAGTTTAAATTGGGCGGTCTGGTTCAGTTCTGGTGGATGTAAGCAGAGACATCTTGTGGGATTTTCTGCACACATTCATGCCGGTGAAACAAACGAATGTTTCCTGTTTTAACATGTGTGTACCACGTGGTTGTATTTCTCTGAAATTTATTCAAGATTACACAGCTTGAAGAAGAGCGAAGTCATATTTGTTGTGGTGTACATTTAGATAAGTAGAGTTTAGAATAAGAATAAGTATAATATAGAATAAGATAAGGCTGGGAATACTAAATAAGTGTCTTCTTGCTGTGCCTAAGTGAAAATCTAAATTCTTTATTTAGCTGTTTGTAAACACACAAGCAGCTAATACTCTTCTCACTATTATAATTTATTGCAAATTTGTAGTGGACCAGATTATTATTAAATTATTATTAACTGGTATAAAAATATTGTAAAGTGCGTAAGCAAAAGCAAACAAAGAAATCTCTTGCAGCAAGAAAAAATATAATGCCTAGATGGCAAACTGGCAAATCTCAGGGGGAAACAAGCATAACTAGCTCTACAGTAGATCTTGAAGGGGCAGGTTCAAGTAGTAAAACATTACAGTGACTTCAGCTATCAGTGAATTTAATATGAGTTGTAAGGCTACTCTCTATGTAAAGGAAAGAGTCACAGTTAGTAATGTAAGTCCAGTAAGCAAAAGAATTAGTAATGTTAGGGATAAGGGAAGATTTAAGCACTGTGCACTGAGTACATTATATACATTCAAATCAGCAAAAAAACAGTTAGCAAAACTTAAAGAAGAAGGCAAACAGTTAACTGAAGGACCTTCACATGGTCCAGGGGAATTCTAAAGCAGTAAATGTATGTTGTCATACACTTAAAACTTTAAAGTCGTTTTTCTCTGCTTTCTATTTTTCAATCTTCAAAATGCATCTTCTAATACAGTTCTGAATAGATTTCTTTTAAATTGTGCACATGTTCTTAGATAGTTGCTTCATAAAACTTGGTATTTTAAATGCTGTAGATGGAGTAGTTTAATTGTTATTGAATTTTTATTTTGAAAATTATTAATAATTTGAAAAAAAATGGACATTGAGGTACTCAATATTTTTTTTCTCCAAAACTGTTTGACATAGCCAAATAAAACTACCAGGTTTTGTAGAAATAATCTAGGGAAACATATGGCCAGAGTTTAGTTTACTTAGAACAAATAATATTTTATAACAAGTGTTTGCTATACTAGCCTAAAATTGCAGCAAAAATACCAATAAAAACTTTTTTTGCAGAAACTATCTTGCATAGAAAAGTGAAACTTGGTGAACCTTCTAGTTATGCTTTGGCACACATACATACAAATTTTCACATCATTGTGACAAAAATAGTGGATTTTTGTCATTTTCACAGATGCCTCCCCTTAAGCATAAATTGCACGCACAGTGAAAGACTAAAAACAGGGAAGTTAACCACGCCTATAGCCGTTAAGATTCTGAGTTTACCACTGGTCACACCAAATCATGTGAGCGTGCATTTGTTAGATGCTTATAATTCGTTATTTATAATTTTAGGTTAATTAATACCAAAGATAAAGGGAGAGGGGAGGGGCAGAACTCCGATCTAGATGGAATACAACCTCTTTCAGATTCAGATTAGGTAAGTTAAAGCTTTCTTTTCTATAGTGATTTTAAATTTACATGTGTTATGTTTTTAGTTCAGAGTGCTACATGCGACTTTTATCTAATCAGTAGCATATTTTACACTACCGCATGAAGGTGGGTCGAAGGCAGGTGATGCTATTTCCAGGCTCCACATGTTTTTTTCTCCTAGCAACACGTGGTTACTTAAGTAGCGCGTTACTGCTCCAATCAGAGCAAGAAAGCGGAAAACCACATTTTTAGGCATTGTTTACATCACGACCAATTCTTTCACTGAAACCAGTATAGTACAAGAGTAGAGTGTGGTATTTGTGAAGAACGAAGCGGTGTCAGGGCGGGCTTTCTCAGGGTTCCCCTGCTACTCATTCCACAAATCGCTCCATTATCACTTTTCCAATCACTGATTTTGCATCCATTTCATATCATCCTTTTCCTCACTATCATAACCTCCTGCTTGGCTGACCACCTGCTTCCAGGTCTTCACTCTGTCTGGTCAAGAGGTCAAGATAAGTAAAGCTTTTAGTTTCTAATTTGTTCTTATTTTAGATTCTGTTGCTTGCCAATAGCTTCAGTTTTGAGAAAGTCCTGTATTTAACTAACAACCCTGCCAGAGTACTTAAATGGGATGGAAATGTCCTTTTTTGATAAATGGCCACTTCTATAAAAAGCCAACAAAAGATAGCTACTACAAATCTCAAAGCAAAGCAGTTCACTTGCTGTTCAAATTCTAATAAATTGATTAATACCTGCAAATGTTGGAACGTTTTCACGGTGATCTCCAACCATCAAACTTGTCGATGTTCAGCTCACTCCACATGATTCACTGTATGGCCCTCTTGTTCAGTGGCTGTATCTGAAAATGTAATCAAAATATTGTAATACAAAATCAGAACACTAAGAACAGTGTCTAAAATAAAAACAAACTTAGAAACTAAAAGCTTCACCTATCTTAGTAATGCTGTAAGTTCTTTAAAATTCCAGACAATTGTTTCATGATTATCAATTCTCAATTTCTAGAATGTGTGGATGAATCACAAAACAATTTTTTTGAGGTGGAATCAGGACTGAAAAATTCAATGCCATGGCCGGGATTTCAACCATGGATCTTCCGCTTATGAAGCGGCTACTCTAACCACTAAGCCAACTTACCAATATGACATATTCCCCAACCAATTTATACTTTCCGGGTTAGACGACAAGACAATCTCACATCAGAGACAAATACCCCATGGGCGACTTACTTTATGTCCCGGGATTAAGTAACCTTTAGATGGTAATTATTATTTATTCCAAACAAACTTAATACTGGTGGTTTTAAACATACAAGCCGTGTGTGGGCAATGTTTAAGAGGTGGAATCAGGACTGAAAAATTCAATGGCATAACCAGGATCTTCCGCTTATTGTGTGGCTGCTTTAACCACTAAGCTACCATGGCCAACATGGTATGACATTAAATTCTCCAACCGATTTGTACTTTCCCAGTTAGACCAAAAGGCAATCTCACATCACAAATAAATACCCCAAGGGCAACTTACAATAGTAAGTACTTTATGTACCGGGTGTAAAAAACACCAGCATTAAGTTTTTTGGCACAAACAAATAATTACCACGAAACAATTGTTTGGAATTTTAAAGACCTTACAGCATTACTAAGATACTTGTTGCTGGCTAATGTTCGATTTCTGACAATGAAATCATTAGTCCTCTTGCTCTTAAATATTTTTCACTGATGGATGGCATGATAGAAGTCCCTGGGCATATTTGAAGGTGGACTTGGTCCATTTCCTCTAACATTAGGGGATATGTGGATGGCAGAACATTACTTCCACTTACTGGTGTCTAGGGGATATGTGGATACCGACCACAAGGTATCCAAGCTGAGCAGAACATTACTTCCACTTACTGGTGTCTACGGGATATGTGGATAGTGACCACAAGGTACCCAAGCTGAGCAGAACATTACTTCCACTTACTGGTGTCTAGGGGATATGTGGATAGTGACCACAAGGTACCCAAGCTGAGCAGAACATTACTTCCACTTACTGGTGTCTAGGGGATATGTGGATGGTGACCACAAGGTATCCAAGCTGAGCAGAACATTACTTCCATTTACAGGTGTCTAGGGGATATGTGGATAGTGACCACAAGGTACCCAAGCTGAGCAGAACATTACTTCCACTTACTGGTGTCTAGGGGATATGTGGATAGTGACCACAAGGTACCCAAGCTGAGTAGAACATTACCTCCACTTACTGGTGTCTAGGGGATATGTGGATAGTGACCACAAGGTACCCAAGCTGAGCAGAACATTACTTCCACTTACTGGTGTCTAGGGGATATGTGGACAGTGACCACAAGGTACCCAAGCTGAGCAGAACATTACTTCCATTTACTGGTGTCTAGGGGATATGTGGACAGTGACCACAAGGTACCCAAGCTGAGCAGAACATTACTTCCACTTACTGGTGTCTAGGGGATATGTGGACAGTGACCACAAGGTACCCAAGCTGAGCAGAACATTACTTCCACTTACTGGTGTCTAGGGGATATGTGGATAGTGACCACAAGGTACCCAAGCTGAGCAGAACATTACTTCCACTTACTGGTGTCTAGGGGATATGTGGATAGTGACCACAAGGTATCCAAGCTGGGCAGAACATTACTTCCACTTACTGGTGTCTACGGGATATGTGGATAGTGACCACAAGGTACCCAAGCTGAGCAGAACATTACTTCCACCTACTGGTGTCTAGGGGATTTGTGAATAGTGACCACAAGGTACCCAAGCTGAGCAGAACATTACTTCCACTTACTGGTGTCTACGGGATATGTGGATAGTGACCACAAGGTACCCAAGCTGAGCAGAACATTACTTCCACTTACTGGTGTCTAGGGGATATGTGGATAGTGACCACAAGGTACCCAAGCTGAGCAGAACATTACTTCCACTTACTGGTGTCTAGGGCATATGTGGATAGTGACCACAAGGTACCCAAGCTGAGCAGAACACTACTCCCACTTACTGGTGTCTAGGGGATATGTGGATAGTGACCACAAGGTATCCAAGCTGGGCAGAACATTACTTCCACTTACTGGTGTCTACGGGATATGTGGATAGTGTCCACAAGGTACCCAAGCTGGGCAGAACATTACTTCCACTTACTGGTGTCTACGGGATATGTGGATAGTGACCACAAGGTACCCAAGCTGGGCAGAACATTACTTCCACTTACTGGTGTCTACGGGATATGTGGATAGTGACCACAAGGTACCCAAGCTGAGCAGAACACTACTCCCACTTACTGGTGTCTAGGGGATATGTGGATAGTGACCACAAGGTACCCAAGCTGAGCAGAACATTAGTTCCACTTACTGGTGTCTAGGGGATATGTGACTGCCGACCACAAGGTACCCAAGCTGAGCAGAACATTACTTCCACTTACTGGTGTCTAGGGGATATGTGGATAGCGACCACAAGGTACCCAAGCTGAGCAGAACATTACTTCCACCTACTGGTGTCTAGGGGATATGTGTATAGTGACCACAAGGTACCCAAGCTGAGCAGAACATTACTTCCACCTACTGGTGTCTAGGGGATATGTGTATAGTGACCACAAGGTACCCAAGCTGAGCAGAACAATACTTCCACTTACTGGTGTTTTGCTCCTCACTGTAACTTGTCTATCTGACCTTACCTAGGTCATCTCTTGTTCTCTTCCGACCCCAATGCTGTTAGGGTATCCGAGGGCTAGGAGTCTTTATTGGTAATCAGAGGATATGGTCTGTGAACTTATTTTAATCACTCTCCCGGTAAGGTTGGTCAGACCCATAAACCAATGACAGGTGTGATCCTCCAGACATTTTGGGGGTTTTGAGAGAGCAATGTGACCGCCAAAATGTAAAAGTATGGTGCTCTCTTAAAAGTGGTTGCTGTTACAGCTACATAGCATTATTAAAATAAATGGAGCTTTTAGTCTATGTTTTTAGGCCAAACTTCCGCCGACCAACTCCGCCAAAAATTAATAAAATGGCATTGAAAGGATATAAAGTTACTTGAGTACTTCCCATAAATGAAAAGCTCCCCAATATTGCATCAAATGAAAGATATGGATTGTTGATTTCAGTCACCTGTAGTAGAAGATTGTTATGCTACAGCTGGTAACGTTTGGGAGTGCCACGTTAGCTTTGGCTAGGTGTAGCGTATAATCTGTGGGAGTAGCTTAGTTTTTTAGGTTTGGGGATCAAATTGAGAAAGGTGAGGGACAAGGAGAATATAGAGGAGAGAAGAGGCAAAGTGTACAGAAACTGCATTTCAATGTCTTTTTTTGTGAGTGTTCTCTAAAATTTTTGATTTTTTGCAGAACTTTGGGAATTTTTTTTGGCAGTTTGAGGCATTTTTGGAAGCTAGAATTTTGGGTATGTATTTATACGTGCCTAATGGATATTTTGGAAACAGTTTTTCTTTTTTCGATGGGGTTGTTATGTGGAAGTTAGCCCTGTGATTATTTTAAATTTTGTACCTTCACTGTTTCACTGAACTAAGAACAGTATTTTAAAAGCAGTAATCTTGCTGCAGACTTGCACCTGTCATGGCAGAAGGTGTTAGCGCACAATGGTAGGTAGCAGCTGTGGGGCAGGGATATGTTGTGTAAATAGGAAATACAGAAAATGTTGGCAATTTGGAAACATCTAAGCTGCGATAAAAGAAGGTGCAAAGCAAAGAAATCTAATACAATAACCGTGAATGTAACGAAAATACCACATAACTGCAAAGCAGTAAACAACTGTATAATAAAATTTGATGTGTTGCACTCGCATGGCTTTCTATCCTCACTGCTTTATCTTCATGTTTATCAAGATAGATATTTGTAAAAATGTTATTATTGCTAATTTTCTTGTACTCTGTATTCACTCTAAGGTTAGTCCATGTGAAACTAAACCAAGCAGCCAGTGCACAGTTACAATGTATGCTTCAGCCATTCGTACTGGAAATACTGTCAGAACCATGTGGCAAGTGCATGGGGTACATAATGGAAAGGAATCAAACCCTTATTCTGACAACTCAAACAGTGACTAGCAGTTGTTCTCTAATGCTGGATTTCTTACAAGGAAGTCATTAGTCCTCTTGCTCTCCAATATTTTTCACTGATGGATGGGAAGAGCACTAGAAGTGGCTGGGCATATTTGAGGTGGTCTCGATCCATTTCCTCTTGCAGATCACATAGAGGACAGAGTGGTGAAGAATATATCCCAATTCTGTTCAAATGTTTAGCCAGACAATCATGTCCTGTAATCAACCTGAAGGTTGCAACTGCTGTTTTTCGAGGATACTCAGGGATTACGGTTTGTATGTTTGATAGTACCAATTTTTTATTTTTTTATTTTTCATAGTAATATTTTGCAATAATTTTTATTTGAATTCAGAGTTGATGAATCTTTTAGCTGCATAAAATGGTAGATTAACTGTAGAATTCTGTACACAGCTGGCACCCTTTTTAGCATGAAAATCAGTTCTCATTACCACTCAGTCCACAGTGAGCTGGTATCCATCGGAAGACTAGGTGTTTTTGAAGTGCGGTTAGATGGGTAAGGATTTTCCAGCATTCTATAATTGTTTGATTTTTTGGTGACAACTTGGAAGTAATTGCTATAATTGCTACCCTGGAATCTGAGAGAATAACTGCTTGATGAAAATGTGAAATTCTGTACAAAAGATTTTGTAGGGCCATTCGAATTGCTTCAATTTCTCCATCAAAGTTTGTAGTTCCGTAACTTATAAACTCATAATAGTTCAAGAGCTGACACGTGACTCCAGCCCCTGCTCCATCTTGGTTTGATATCAATGATCCATCAGTATAAATATGGAGTCATTTGTGTTCTGGAAATCTAGTATGGATTGTCTCTAACGCCAATAATTTTATAACACTAGTTGGAGTATCACTTTTCTTAACTTCTTCCGTCAGGTGTAAATAATATGTGATGTCTAATGTTTGTGTCGGATTGACTTTATATATTAAGTTTTCCTTTAAATTAGTAAAGTCTATATTCTTCTTGATGTCTTGAATTTTGGAAAGAAAGCTCTGGAGTCTTTAGTATATGTGTTAATTCCTATTGTTCCGTGCATTGAATGGGAGATCAACTTTTCATGTCGACTGCCAAAACAAAAATATGGTGCTCTCTAAAAAGCAGTTACTTCTACTGCTAATTCTCTCCAATATAAATTATGACTAGCATGTAATTAGGGTTTGAAGGCAAAAAGATTGAAAGTTAAAACAAAATAAACAATACACATCATAGTTATAATAATTAATTCTAAAAGAATTGAGCGAAAAAGAAAGTAACAGGCATTGGGTAACTTACATTTATTCCCTTTCCGGAAGCAGCTCAATTCCCTTCAGATCACATTCGTCATCTGTGCTGCTGCTTTGCTCTCCAATTTTGATAATGAAGTTCTCAAAAACTGTGTCACTTATATGATCCATCTCCCAAAACAATGCCTCTGTTTGATAACATGTTCGATGCACTTTTTCCAGGAGGCTGATGTCATGTGATTAAGAGCTGCTTCTGTCAGGACCTTGACATCTCTTATCTTAAATGTTGTGTTGCATTGTCTAACGTAGCCTTTCACCTGACTCCACACCATTTCAATTGGTTTAACATGCACTGGTATGGAGACAGTCCTTGCACAATAAGATTAGCCTGTTTTGTAAGGGAGTCCACAACGTATCTTGTCATGTTTGAGACTTACATTTGCCTCCTGAACAGATCACAAAAGTTCCTCTTTTACCATGTTCCCATCATATGGAATATTTTCTCTTCCATTCAGGCAATTTTTTTTATCCCTGTTCAGCTTTAACGCTATGGTAAGGGGCATTGTCCATGACTATTACACTGTTTGCTTCCAGTTTTGGCAAAATATTTTGGAACCATTTCTTGAAAACTGTTCATTTCTTCGCAGTAGTCTCCTGTCCTTGGAGTTGAAAAGTAGCTCGCCACCTTCCACAAATCCATCACCACTCCCTATCATATAAAAGTGTACAACAATAAGTGAGACAGATTTTTAGTTTCTCTACTAATGTCGGCGCCAACCAAGAAAGGGATTGACAGTTTGCAGTGAGGGAGAAGCGACGTTGCCGCTTATCGCGACCATGACCACGTGGAGACCGCAATATGATTATGTGTACGAAGAAGATTGCACTGCGGCTGAAATGTTGAGCGCATATTATTTATATTTGTATGCAAAGACAACAATAAAATATTGAATCTGCATTCAAATGACAGAATTGCAATTTTATATGTCTAAATGCTTGCGTTAACAAAAGAAACATACCTGTGAAATATTGATGCTTATTCTAATGGGAAAATGCTGCTGATATCCGAATTACTTGCATCACTGTTGTATTTGCTGCTACTGCAATTTAGACCCTGACGCGTGATTTCCTTCTTTGTCGTACTTCTCTTTCCCAATTTTAACTATAGTATTCCTACAGCACGCGGGTTCTATCAATTACCTTAGAGACTGGAATAAGAGGTCCCCCGTTCAATTTCTCCTCTTCAAAATATTCTCTAACAGAGCATATTATTTCCCGCGCTTGTCCTTTAATTGGGATACCTTTACCAAACACAGTTTTATTCGGTTCTCGAGTACGTTCAATTTTTCGTTTGGCAGCACTATCTTTGTCACTATTTTTTGACACTGTTAAACAATAAATAATTAAAAGCGTTAGCACAAATGCAAAAGCTCAACACACGCATAGATGCACAGACTCAGACACACGTAAACACAAGACAAATAACCGTATATTAGAATAACACAAATGAACTTCTCAACATAAAGGCAATCCCTTAACTGATGCAAGCATTGCAAGCTCAGGCTGCAGCCTGCAGCACTATTTGTTTATATGCAGCAATAACAGAACATAACAAAAGCACTTCATGTTACTGCTGGGTTCGTCAGCCACCTGCTAATCACGTGTTACGTGCGTGTTACATATCGGCAACAAGGTCCTTGTGTGTACCGTTTCTATGGGAACGCCATTATAACACCTTAACTCTAATTGGTTATTCTTTTTGTTGCTATGGCAATAACTAAGTCGCATCCATCCCCTCCCATTCATTTATGCGTTTCCGCCACGTGCTTCACATCTGTCAATCCCCTTCTTATTTGGCGCCGAGTATATGTATAGTAAAGTAGAGGAAGTATTGTATTCCACCAAAAAATTTGATGTCGAGATTTCACCAGAGATGTACAGGGTGGAAGGGAAGTCATTCCATTCGTTCTAATATGTGCTTCATTGAAGCATTACAAACAAAAAAGTTGAATGGCATTTTGTTCTTTGATCAGCCGATTTCGAAAAAATAAACGGCTTTTGATCCAAAATGGATGCGTAATTCCGCAGGAATGTATGAAGTTAACTGTTACTTGTAAGATGTATAGCGTAACTTATTTCTGACAGCTTCGGTAGTAATTATGCAACAGGGTTTCGAAATAATTAATCACTTAAAAGATGTGAAGGAATACTTCGAGCGCAGCTCTCTCAGAGGTGAGGTAAGTCAACGTTACATGGAGGTGGGGCAGAGAATTGAGATAGTTTGTGGATGTAAACATGTCGGGCACTTTCGCTTTAATGTTTTGGGAGCTAGCACTTGTGACTGGCCCACACTCGCACAGTAAACACAGAAGGGCTCTTGTTTAGTTTAGCTCACTTTCCACTTGCCAGCCAGATTCTAAGTCCGGAATTACTTACTGCGCATGCGCCTACAGTAGTTTCAAAATAGCCCACTTGATTTCACTGCATGACTAGCAGATGATTTTCACATCTGCCAACATTGCTTTTTACACTACACTAGTTTTCGTTGTCAACACATTAAACACAAATGCACTCACTCGCGTCGTTGCCGCCACAGACATACACCGCTATCGCCTAGCGCAACTCCACACTATTGTTGTGGATTCTGTACATTATTATTTTGCTCATTGTGTACATTATTTTGCTCGTTGTGTACTTTATTTTGCTCTTGCTCACACAGATATATCACTAGTGCGAATTATTGTGTACATTATCCTTATTGCCTTGTTACTGGGTCCACAATACGCTGTGTAGCGGGATAAATCAAATCATTTGCTAAAGCAAATTCTTAAACAAAATATTCGCCAACCGATCATTCCGTGTGGCAGGTAGAGGCGTGTAACAGCTAGAATTTGCTCCAACTCAGGGTAAAACCATCATTAAGGTGACGACGCAGACAATGCTGAACAAAAGGCGAAAAATCCTTTTGTGCCTTTTGTTAGGCTAATAGGGACGCCATGTGCAGTGAGGTGGAATCCCCTTCTGGAACTCCCGCCACAACAAGGCATGCCTATAGGTGGAAATTCGGGAGCCGCGCGTACAATATGAATTTCCACCAATCACTGCAAACTGCGTGGACAGAAGGTAAGGGGATAGTCAGGAGAAATGGGAAAGTTATAAAACCGGCGAACACGCATTTTAAAACCCCAGTCCTGTGATACACCCAGTCAGTCATGTAATACACCCAGAGGAGTCCTGTAATACACCCCGCGAGTCCTACAACACACTCCGACATTACAACACCCCTGCAACATTAGTATCAGCGCCGGCCAGTACCGCGAGGAAAAGTCAGTGACGGAGTCGATAACAAAGGGTATATGGTAGGAAGAGTAGCATTTACTGTGGACTGGAATAAAAAAGGTTTCACAATAATAACTGTGGTTATTATTTCTTCAACACCCACGAGATAAGATCTCAGCCGAGGCAATCTGTGTGAGACCTTTAGGACGACCAGCCGCAGCTGGCTCGTTCTTTATTATTATATTACTTAATTATATTATTATTTTTTTAAATTTATTTATTTATTAGGAGGAAACTAAAAAACAAATCATGAAGTTTACATTGAATTTAAACATTAACTTATTAAAAATGTTTTTTGGTGCAAAATGATGTTTTTTATGGAAAATTGTTTATAGAAGAGTGAGTAGAGATAGAGATGTGAATGTGTTACCTAAAAGTGACAGAAAACGCTGTGAATGTAATATGCATGTATACAAAAAATGAATCAAACCTTTATAGCCGTTTCTGAAATACCGTGAGTATATGCAAGAATTGCTCTGTAGAAGCGGGAATAAAAAATGTTATTTTTTATGTAAAATCACGTTTTTCGGGAATTACACCTATATACCTGAACTTAAAATGCAAAACCCTATCTGAATACAAAATTTGATCGGAATCATTAGAGCCGTTTCCAAGTTGCGCGGAATAAATATACATATACAAGAATTGCTCGTTTAAATATATAAGATATATTACATTATTATATTTATATTATTTTTATTATTTATCGTTCTTATTTATTTATTTTATATTATATTATTATTTAATATTATATCATATATTATATTTAATAGTATTATATTATTATATTTAATAGTATTATATTATTATATTTACATTATTTTTATTAATTATCGTTCTTTTTTATTTATTTATTTAATTTATTTTTTTAAATTTTTGAGTGGTGTAGCACGGCATCACATTCCCTGCATAGCATTTGAGTCCTCAACAGGCCCTCATCGTACAGGAACTGCAGCATGCCTCTTCATTTAAGCACAGAGGTGCCAAATCCAATATACTGATAAACCTAGCCATTGCACTAGTTGCTTCTACGAACGTCACCAGCATACTGCCGACTCCCGCAAAAACATTCAAACTTACTATTGGCAACAAACTCCTGGGGAAATTGTGCTGTTGGCAGCGCTGCATTAACACAGCAACTTCGGCAAATTTCGTGACCATTCGTACACACTGCCGAGTGGGACTTTGCCGAAATTCTGACCAAGTCATCGCGTAAGCTAAACTAAACAATATCCCAAGGCAAGGTATTTGTTTATGTTCTCAATAAGCACCATTACTGCGTTTATGTACAGAGATTGGGAAAGTGCATCCACACAATCTGCAGTGTTGCCAGTTTGTTTTGGAATAAACTAAAATAGAGACAAAAACATAAGATACGAAATGTGTTCCAAATATAGAGATCTATCACTGGTTTAAATTAATGTAATGGCTTCCCTTCCACCCTGTGTGTTTTGAGGGCCTCTGAATCCAATCATTTCTCTTTACCTGAGAGATTTCTCAGGTCAGTGCTCAGTCCTGAGAGAAATACTTTCTCCCTTGTTTGTACAGTTGTATCTACCCACACTTTGGATGCTGTATAGCCCTCCCTCATTAACCCTTTCACTGCTAAGAGCGAGTTAACTCGGTGGTAAAATGTTGCTGCTGTCTTGCTAAAGACGAGTATACTCGGTTGGGCATCACGCCATTTTCTAATGGCCGTAACTTTAGAGTCACTTACATTAAAGCGGGCCCACGTGCACGGACTTCTTCTGCCATCTCTTGGCTATACGCTGACACTAGTTGCTGAACAGTCTCTGGTGTTGTATGACATCTGCAGGGTTTTATAGTAAACTGTGCACAAGTCACATGTTAGCCGCGGGAAATTACCGCACGCCACTGCCAGTTGGGCTAAGATGGCGTCATTCCGTGCCGGGAACATGTTTACCGACAAGGAATTTTAGATATTTTTACAACTTTAGAATCAGATGAAGAGTTTGATTTCCCGTCTAGTGAATCCGGAAGTGAAGGTGAACGTGAAACCGTACAAGAACTAGTTCGTGATATTACAGGTCCATCACATTCTTGTAAAAGACCACGAGTGCAAACTCCTTTGTTTCGGTGGAAAGACGATGCGTATGTGCCGCGAATCCATCCATTTGATGACAGTGTTGCAGAAATCACAGCTGGGACTTTGAGTAGTGCTTCGGAGGCATCAGACTATTTCTGTCAGTTTTTTAGTGTAGATGTAATGCAGAAAATAGTGGAGGAGACAAACAGTTTCTACTCGTTTATGACAAATGTGGTTCCACCCTCCCCATCCTCTCGTCTTCAAAAGTGGCATGACACTAATGTGGATGAAATGTTTGTGTTCTTAGCACTGACAATGCTCATGCCAAGAGTAAAAAAACTTTCTAGGGAAGAGTATTGGTCTACTGATCCTCTGATTGGAACTCCTCAGTTCCGCAATTACATGTCACGGGACAGGTATTTGTTGTTACTTCGCACCCTTCATTTCTGCGACAACAATACACAATCGGCGGGTGACGGATTATATAAACTAAAAATGATTATAGATCACCTTCGGCATAAGTTCAGTGCTACAAGAGGAGGGAATCCAGGTATATGTGCTTCCAGTGTAATGTGGCATTGTGCGTTGTTTCTTGTTTTGAGAGGTACCACACCCTCCTTCACTATTAGAGTTAAGGGGTGAAAACAAAAACAATACTCTTGTGTATTTTGTAATAGTTTTCTACAAGAAACTGTGATAGTTCATTTCAAATTTCTTGGTAAGAAAGACTATAAGGGAAGTCTACCTTATTCGTATCATTCTAATCAGTGGCGTGAAGCAAATAATTATAAAACAAAGGATAAAATATTCCTCACATATTCTGCTGAATGGAGTGGATATACACCAGAAAAGGTAAGGTTATTGCATGAAATGTTATTACCTTGTTCTTAAATATAGAACTTATTTAGAAATATGACATTGAAATTGTTGGCAAAAAAATTCAACACAGGAACTATGTGTATATCACCAATGTGATAGCAGTGAAAGGGTTAACCCAGGTTTCATCTAAATAATACAATTTATGTCCTTCTTCCCTAAACCTATGTACTGCATTCAAATAGTCCCTTCTCCATAAAATAAAGTCCTCCCTATCAATTATAACACTTCTCTGGCCTCTTGACAAATTCTAACCCTATTTCACACAACATTTTATAAAAGGTGGTTCTTCTGAAATTAGGCAAGTCTGAATCAGCATTAACCAACCATTTTGTCAACTGTTGGTGGCTCATTTTTAAAAAATCTGGTGTGTTGCACTCACATGACTTTCTCTACTCTTGTACTAACCATTTTTACAAACACTTATTCCTATATCTACATGTTAGTTGACATAAACATTTGCAGAAATTATCTTATTACTTATTTCCTTGTAGCTACAAGGGAAATATGGGAATACAGTCCACTTTGAGCAATAGTCATATCTTTTAAAGCTTTCAAATTCCGTTCTTTTGCACGGCTAACACATACAAAAAATTAATAGTGATGTTCCATTGGAAAGAAGTATAAGTTCTCCGAAACTTACGCAAATAACGAGGAACATCTCCGAAATGTTTCACTCTAAATTTATTTAGACAAACTATGTTTTAGCAAGATCTACATTTTTTTATAGTAAGATTTGGTCTTATAGACCAACACACTAGCACAATAGCAAAAGTGATGGAAAGAATGGTGTCAAATAGGTTAAATTGGTTTCTAGAATCACAAAATTTAATATCCCCATGTCAAGCTGGATTTAGAGAGTTCCGCTCTACAAATGAACAAGTCTTACTTCTCAGTTAAGAAATCAAAGACTCCTTCAATAGAAAAGAAGATAATGTATCAGTTTTTATTGATTTCCAAAGCGCATGATTCTATATGCAGAACAAAACTACTAAAGAAAGTAAAAAAAAATAGGGATACAAGGTCCAATGTTTTCATGGCTATATCATTTCCTAACACAATGCTTTATTGCTACCAGACATGGAAGAAATATATCTTAATATAAACAAGTACACCGCGGCTTACCACAAGGTGCAGTGCTCACCACTATACTTTTTAATATATTTATTAATGATCTGCCACAACAAATACAAGAATCAAGTGTGAAGTGTGCACTATTTGCTGATGACTTAGTAATGTGGACTTCAAAACCAAAAAACAAAAGTACAGAACTAGAAAAAACCATGCAACAATCCTTAACCAACCTACAAAAGTGGACCAAAGAAAATTGAATGACTTAATAGAACAAAATCAAACTACCTTTTCACTAAGAAAAAAAACCACTAAAAATAAAACTAAATTTTGAGGGTCAACAATTACCAGAAACAAAGGAAGCAAAGTATTTAGGAGTTACATTTGATACCAAACTTACATGGACCAAACAAATAGAAAATGTAATACAAAGAGCAGAGAGGCGCCTATCACTGTTAAAACGTCTAACAGGAATGAAGTGGGGATGTTCCAGAGCAATGCTTAACACAACATACAATGTATATATAAAACCATTATTTACTTACTGCAGCGAAGTTCTTGTAACAGCAAACACAAAAAAGATTCAAATCTTTCAAAACCAAAGTCTGCGACTAATTACAGGTGCTATCAAAACCACACCAATAGCAGCTATGGAAATACTAACCAACCAATACCCCATTGAATATGAAATAGAAAGAGCAGCTCTTATTCAACACGAAAAGTTGATCAGACTCCCATTCAGTACATGGCACAAGAGAAATTTTACATACACTAAAGATTCAGGAGAGCTCACTTTCCAAAATTCAAGACATCAAGAAGAATGTATACCTTCCTAATTCAAAGGAAAACTTCATATCTGAAGTCAATCTGACACAAACATTAGACATCACATATTATTTACACCTGACAGAAGAAGTTAAGAAAAGTAATACTCCAACTAGTGTTCTAAAATTATTGGCATTAGAGACAATCCATACTAGACTTCCAGAACACGAATGGCTCCATATTTATACTGATGGATCATTGATATCAAACCAAGATGGAGCAGGTGCTGGAGTCACGTGTCACCTCTTTTCCTATTATAGGTTGCGCGTTCGTTCTTGATGAATGACCTTGAGCAGAAATCCAATGAGTGAGCCTACCCTTAATAAACAGGTCAGCAAATGTTTATGCTACGATAACAGACACCTCTGTTTTCCTCTGTCGCATTTGTGTATACAGTCGACTGCAAAAGTTTTGTGCGGTACGGATGTATGTATGCATGCAACGAAAATAGCAATTGAGACGAGGGAGAGATGTCGGGAATAGAATAAATGCAAGAAAGTTAAGTGGAAACAGTTATAGAGGTATAGTGTATAATATGTGTGGCTGATATTACTGCAAGTGTCATAAATTGATTTGTAGTGTTGTACTACTTCAGCTCAGAAGCATGCGCGTCATCTTACTGCAGACTGTACCTCCTCTCTCTCGTTCCCACAAAAGCTGAGTAGAGACTCGCATTCAACCCTTCATATAAAATTTTCATTCGTCAAGAAGTAACGCGCGACCTGTACAAATCTTTAAGTTACGGAACTACAAACTTTGATGGAGAAATTGAAGCAATTCGAATGGCCCTACAAAATCTTTTGCACAGAATTTCACATTTTCATCAAGCAGTTATTCTCTCAGATTCCAGGGCAGCAATTATAGCAATTACTTCCAAGTTGTCACCAAAAAAACCAAACAATTATAGAATGTTGGAAAATCCTTACCCATCTAACAGCACTTCAAAAACACCTAGTCTTCCAATGGATACCAGCTCACTGTGGACTCGATGGTAATGAGAAAGCTGATTTTCTTGCAAAAAGGGTAGCGGCAATGTGCAGAAATCAATAGTTAATCTACCACTTTATGCAGCTAAACGATTAGTCAACTCTGAATTCAAAAAAATTATTAAAAAATATTACCTACTATGAAAAATCAAAAAATAAAAGATGGGAACTACCAAACATTCAAACAGTAATTCCTGAGTATCCTCGAAAAACGGCAGTTGCAACCTTCAGGTTGATTACAGGACGTGATTGTCTGGTAAAGCATTTAAACAGAATTGGGATATATTCTTCACCACTCTGTCCTCTATGTGATCTGCAAGAGGAAATGGATCGAGACCACCTTCAAATATGCCCGGCCACTTCTAGTGCCCCATCCATCAGTGAAAAATATTGGAGAGCAAGAGGATTAATGACTTCATTGTCAGAAATCCAGCATTAGCTAACAACAGATTTGGTCTATCTCTTACGGTTTACCAGTTATGCAGAAGTCATCCACAGTAAATAGGTCTTCATGGGCTATAGCCAGAAAATTCAATATATACATTTCATGTCATAAAAATATCTCGAACATAAGGAATTTTAATCAAAATCGTTATAGCCATTTAAGAAACAAAAAAAATTTTCCATGTAAAAAGTAGCTTAGGGTGCAGCAATTTTCTTCAAAATCTGCATATTGCATCCTTGAAAGACATTAAACTTAAATACCAACTTTGGTTTTTAACCAACTTTTTGCGTTTGAGTTCTGCTGTCCACAGACTGACAGATGGATCTTTTTCTAACAAAGCTCTTTTTGGATTCAGGGGGGGTCTCCAAACATATTTCTGGTGAAATCTCAACATCTAATTTTTGGGTGGAATACAATACTTCTACTTTACTAAATGCAGTACAGAAAGTAAAAAGCTGTGCACTGTTACACGAATTGCATTTTTAACAAAATCGTCACATTCTTGCATGGCGTATTTGACAAACTTCCTTTTTTTCCCCGGGTGTAACCACTTTCCCGTTTCAGTTTTTTCTTTACGAACACTGTATATACTGGTACTCAAAACACCGGTGAACTCAGAAGTTAATTTCACTACTTATTTGATGGGAAGAGTTGGATATTTCTCATATAACTTATAAAATATGTTGAACACTATTATTTTTCTACCACTAGTCAATTGATTGCCCGCCTTATGCTTTACAGAAGTCGACGAAGACACAAGAACAAATTCACCGCAGCCATTCACCATCATCCAAAATAGAAACTGCTGGCTGTAAACAATACTCAGGAAGTACCCTGATGTCAGATAACTCACAAGTTGCTCTGTTTATCAGTATACATAAGCGTTAATCAACCAGTTAGGTATTTGTATAGAATATTATATCCTTTAAGGATAAATTCATTCTAAAATTCAGATTACCAGCATGGGACTGCGTCCCTGCGCGTGTTGCTACAGTGTTGAACCACGGTGCACTGGTCACATAGGTTTGTTTTGACACACATCAACCTAAGAGTGAATTTAGTATAGCCGCAAGGGGAATATGGAAATACAGCAGGCTTTGAGCGATAGTCAAATCTTTTAATGCTGGTGGCTATATGAAGACTTTGAAACTTTCTCTTTACAAGAGATAAAAAAGTAAATAATCTTCCATTTGAAAAAAGTTGAAGTATTGCAAAACTCACATATAACAAGGAATAATCTCCAAAATGGTTCACGCCACAAAAAAATTCCTTTGGACATAAATTGTGAGCTTTAATGAGATCTACATTTTTTTGTATAGTAAGATTTGATCTATCTCTTATGATTTACAATGCAAAAGTCATCCAGAGTAAACAAGACTACAAAGGCTACAGCCAGAAAATTCAAAATGAGCAATTCCGCGTGTGACTAACTGACATTTACACTACATTCTCTTCTTAAAATGTCTGTCTAATGGTCAATATAGGTGTAAAAATGTTATTTTAACGACATATGACAGAGAATACATTGGCAGTTGTGATAGGGAATATAAAAACCTTAAAAAGTGAAACAATTATTTAATAATGAGCACTAAAGTTTTCGTAACTAACTGACCTACAGCTGACAAAAATAAACTTAAATACAAACTTTGGTTCTTAACTGATTTTTCATTTTTGAGTTATGCTCTTCACGGGCACATGGACCTTTTTCAAAAAATGCTTTTTTGGATTCAGCGGGCCCTCAATACATTTCCGCTGAAATCTAGACATCAAATTTTTGGATGGAATACAATACTTCCTCTACTTACTATGTGTAGTAGAGAAAGTAAAAATGCTATTGTAATTATGTTCCAGGGACATTCTGCTCCTTAGTGATGCAATTGTCACCCTTATTAAAGGGTGTTTTGCATCAGTGAATAACAGAAATAAAAACAGTTCTGGAAGACAGAACATTCATTTACAATTATTAAAAAATCTGCTGTTGCACTCACATTACTTTCTCTACTCTTGTACTAACCATTCTTACAAACTCTTATTCCTATATCTTCTTCGTCTTAGTTGAGATAAACATTTGTACAAATTACCTTATTGCTTATTTCCTTGTAGGTGCAAGGAGAATATTAGAATACAGTAGGCTTTGTGCGATAGTCAAATATTTTAAAGTTTCGAGATCCTTCTCTTTGCACGCTTAACATATAAAAAATGAACAACAATGTTCCATTGCATGAAAGTTCTAAGTTTTCCGAAACTGACACACAGAACAAGAAATATCTCTGAATTTATTGAGACAAATTGTGTATTTTAGCAAGATCTACGTTTCTTGTATAGTAAGATTTTGTCTATCTCTTACGGTTTACAAGTTATTCAAATCTCATCCAGACTAAACAGGACTTCATAGGCTATAGCCAGAAAATTCAAAATATACATTTCATTTGTCATAAAAGTATCTCAAACACATGCCATTTTTATCAAAATCGTTACAGCCATTTTAAAGAAAAACAAAGTTTTCTAAAAATTTTCCATGTAAGGGGTAGTTTAGGGTGGGGCTATCTTCCTCAAAATCTTCGTGTCGCATCCTTGAAAGACATTAAACTTAAATACCAACTTTGGTTTTTAACCGACTTTTCGTTTTTTAGTTACGCTCTCTACAGACAGACACACACACACACGGACCTTATTCCAAAAATGCTTTTTTTGGATTCAGGGGCTCTCAAAACATATTTCCGGTGAAATCTCGACATCGAATTTTTGGGTGGAATACAACACTTCCTCTACTTACCAGTAGAGAAAGGAAAAATCTGATGTGTTGCACTCGCATGACCTTCTCTTCTCTTGTACTAACCATTCTTGAAAACTCTTATTCCTATATCTTCGTGTTAGTTGAGAAACAGTTGAAGAAATTATCCTATGGCTTATTTCCTTGTAGGTACAAGGGAAATATGAGACAGTAGGCTTTAAGTGATTGTCAAACCTTTTAAAGCTTTGAGATTCTGTTCTCTTTGCATATTAGCACATAAAAAAGTAAACAACAATGTTGCACTTCACGAAAGTGCAAGCTTTCCAAAACAAATAAGGAATGATTGTCTGGCAAAACATTTAAACAGAATTGGGATATATTCTTCACCACTCTGTCCTCTATGTGATCTGCAAGAGGAAATGCATCGAGACCACCTTCAAATATGCCCGGCCACTTCTAATGCCCCATCCATCAGTGACAAATATTGGAGAGCAAGAGGATTAATGACTTCATTGTCAGAAATCCAACAATAGTTAACAACATGTTTCTCTGGTTGGCAATGCTCCCAACTCACAGGCTACGACCAACCTTGCCCTCTGTAGCAGACAGTAAGTATGGAGTACATTAGTGATGGGAGTATTTGAATGCAAAATGTCGATGTATTCGATTCTTGAAAGTTCTCGAGATGTTCTCGAATCCTTATACTGTATTCGAATACTTCACTCTGTTCTCGTTTCTTAATTACTACTCTGCTGTTATCGAATACTTCACTTGGTTCTCATTTGTTAATTACTACTCTGCTGTTATCGGATACTCACGGCATGTTCTCGGTTCTCGTTTGTTAATTACTACTCTGCTGTTATCGAATACTCTCGGCTTGTTCTCGGTTTATGGAATAACGGAACGCATATTACGGGATCAGTTAACTAGAATGTATGGCCGTCAATGTTATAAATTCAACACTTAATTCGTAAATTATGATACTATTTATAACGCTGACATATTATTGATTTCCAAGTCAGCATATCATAAAATGGTGTTGTTGTTGTTAGCTAATGCTGGATTTCTGACAATGAAGTCATTAATCCTCTTGCTCTCCAATATTTTTCACTGATGGATGGGGCATTAGAAGTAGCTGGGCATATTTGAAGGTGGTCTCTATCCATTTCCTCTTGCAGATCACATAGAGGACAGTGGTGAAGAATATATCCCAATTCTAAAATGGTGTATCTGCATGTAAACTACTGTTTAACAATGAAAATAATGTATTATTGTGTTATATCTTACTTCACAATATTTATAATAATAATATTATTATTATCATTATTATTCGCTTCTTACTTCCTTTCTTACTTTCTCTCTCTCTTTCTTTTTTTACCAACATCTGGGTAATTTGCAAAAATGTGAGAATAAATTAGTTGTCACCAAAAAATGTTAGCTAATGCTGGATTTCTGACAATGAAGTCATTAATCCTCTTGCTCTCCAATATTTTTCACTGATATTGAAGAGAGCAATAGCAGTAATAGTAACCGCTTTTTAGAGAACACCATATTTTTGTTTTGGCGGTCACATTGCTCACTCACAACCCCCAGAATGTCTGGAGGACCACACCTGTCGTCGGTTTACAGGTCTCACCGACCTGACCGGGAGAATTATCAAAAAATGTGAATTTAATTATTTTAGTGATCGAAAGTGCATTGCCCATAAGTCACGATACAAATTGTTAATTTAAACCTCTAAGTGCATTTAACATTGGGACTAACCGTTGTATTTTCATGGATCATTTTAATGCTTTATTCGAGAACCATGGCGAGAAATGAATAGCATTGCTCTAGTGACAATATCACAGTATCCGAGAACATGCATTCGAATGCGAGAGATTTCGATTAGCGAATACTACTACTAATATAGTGAGTGACAGTATCCGAGATCTTGCATTCGAATGAAACATTCGATTCTGAAACGTATTCGAATACAGAGTATTTGATTCTTGAAAGGATTCGATTCTGCCCATCACTAGAGAACATCACATGAGGCCACTATTCTACAAGATAACCTACTACACATTTATACAGCACGATGTATAGCATACCTTCAGATTCTAAGGATTCACTTTCTGACTGACTCCACCACAAGGAACATGGCCTCTCTTCAGGATTCACTGGATCTGTAAATAAATTTTAAAGTTTGCCCAAATTGTACTACTAAGCATTCCTTTTATAAAGTAATTTTGTTCCTAGATGAACTGCATTCCTTCAAATCTTAAACCACAACGAATATATTTATGTGTTCAATATACAATTAATGCACTTTAATATACATCTTGTTACATTAATGGGAACCTACTATAGGCGTCTTACGTATATGCAACATTAGTGCTAATTATGGAGCAAAGCACACAACTTTAAATATAGGGACTTTGTAGTCCTTTCCCGGAAAAGGTACCGGAATGAACATGTCGCACATATTATAAATTACCAATTGCCATATGCCACGCCAATGGAATTATGAAGGCGGTTAAAACACAATCTGGAGTACAGATATGCAAAAATGAAAAAGAGAAAGCAGTATTAAAATTACATCCATGAATACACATGCGTTTCTGGCGTCTTAGGCAACTTCTACGTGCCATGCTAGTATTAATTATCGAGCAAGAGGATATATTAATAATACGTAAATTTAAATGTAAATGTGGAAATTGGCATGTAAAATGAAAGCAACTCAAGTACCTATTTCCAGCGCCTCAAAGAAGTTTGCCAGCAATGTCGTGGAAAGCAGAACTTACGTCTTTATTTTATACTTTAGCAGCGGTAAATTACCCTGAAAATTGAAGAAAAAAGTAAGCAAAACATAACAAGATAAATCATACAAATGATTCATAAAAATCAATAGCATTCTCTTCTCTGTACCTGGGTCCCGGTGCAACTCCCAGCAACTTTGAAATTGTAGCTTCTGGGCTTCTGGGCTTCTGGGGGCTTCTGGTAGCTTCTTTAACCGCCGCTACTATTATTGACTTTCGTTTACAGTTTCCTAAATTGAATCAGCCAATCAGAATTCCGCAGAGGTATAATAGCGCTCCCCGTGCCAGTCTTACACAATTAGGGGTCGTGCTTTCAATTCTACAATCTAAGCATCATCTTCTTGATACAATTAACCCACAAATAAATGCATAAAATATTTAAATGTTATTAAAATTATATTTTATTAGTTTGAAGTTAACTGTATAGTGTTGGCACTAAAATATTTTGATTATATTTTGAGCTCATGTACAGATAAACTTTTGTTGTAGTAGTTACAGTACTAGACGTCAGATGGTAGCAGCAACCAAAACACACTGACCAGGTCCAGAAGTATCTATACACAGATGATATTCAGACTTCTTTTCTAAAATGCTATTTCTTTTTTCTCTACTACGTATAGTAAGTAGAGGAAGTATCGTAATGGGCCCAAAAATTCGATGTCGAGATTTCATCGGAAACATGTTTTGAGGCGCATGAATCCAAAAAAAGACATTTTTAGAAAAAGGCGTGTGTGTGTGTGTATGTGTGTGTGTGTGTGTGTGTGTGTGTGTGTGCGTGCGTGTGTGTGAATAGCGTAACTCAAAAGCGAAAAGTTACTATATTTTTTATGACAAATGAAATGTATATTTTGAATTTTCTGGCTATAGCCCACATAGCACTGTTTACTTTTGACGACTTTGGCGTAACTGGTAATCCTCAAGGGATAGGCCTAATCTTACTGTAGAAAAGATGCAGATCTCGTTAAAACTCACAATTTATCTCCAAATGAATCTCTTTTGTTGAGTGGACCACTTCGCAGATGTTCCCCGTTATCTGTGTGAGTTTTGGGACTTACACTTCAGTCAGATGGAACATCGTTATTCATCTTTTTTATTATGTTAATCGTGCAAAGAGAACGGCATTTGAAAGCTTTAAAACATTTGACTATCGCTCAAAGCCTACTGTATTCTAATATTCCCCTTGCACCTACAAGGAAATAAACAATAAGATAATTTGTACAAACGTTTATCTCAACTAACACGAAGAAGATATAGGAATAAGAGTTTGTAAGAATGGTTATTACAAGAGTAGAGAAAGTCATGTGAGTGCAACACTTCGGATTTTTTTACTTCTTTTTAAGTTTAGTGTGTTTCAAAACAGATATCTCCGGAGAAATCTTGACATTGCATTTTTGGTTGGAATTTATGTACTTGCTATACGTAGTAGAGAAAGTAATAATCGTAATGAGTGGTACAAAATAATTTTAAGTATCATTTCATAAATAATTCCGGGATTAATTCCACCGAGTGCAGAAAGTGAAAACACTTTCAGCTTGTTATAAGTGCAAGGATAAAATTGATTACAGTGTAAAATAAGGCAAAATAAAGTGGATGCAAGAAACCAGAGCAGGTGGCTACACTGGTTTTGAAGTGCCGCGCCAGTACCTAAAATGTAATCAGGGCGAGTATTTCGTTGCAACAGTGAGGAATGTGTGTCACAAGGCCTTGGCCGAGGAACGAAAATATTATGTAAAAGTGAGATTTCTTCTTATCGTAGCTGCAAGCCATTTACATCTCTGATGTAGAGATTGTGGTGCTGCTGGAGGCCAGAGTTTATATCAAGTAGCAACCATGACCAGCACAACAAAGGGCTGTTAAAGTGTATCACTCGTGAGACGGTTTTCATTCAAATATCGACACCGAACATTTTCAAGAAATCAAACAAGGATTGATTTTTAAAAATATGATGTGTTGCACTCACATGACTTTCTCTACTCTTGTACTAACCATTCTTACAAACTCTATTTCCTGTATCTTCTTCGTGTTAGTTGAGATAAACATTTGCAGAAATTATGCAAGGGAAATATGGGGATATAGTAGGCTCTGACCGATAGTCATATTTCTTTGAAATGCCGTTCTCTTTGCACAACGACCTTCCAATTGAACAACTGACACAATTAACAAGGAATATCTCCGAAATGGCTCACTTTAAAAAAAAAAAAAAAAAAAAAAAAAAAAAAAAGAAGACAAATTCAGTGTTTTAGCACGATTTACATTTTTGTATAGTAGGATTTGATCTATCTCTTTCGGTTTACCGGTTATGCAAAGGTCATCAACAGTACACAGGATTGCATGCGTGATAGCCAGAAAATTCAAAATATACATTTTATTTTCCATAAAAGCATCTTAAACATTTGATGCAGTATTATTAGTTATGGTAGGTGTTGTGTTGGAGTGTTTTGTTTCCCATTGTTTGATTGTTTGCATTATATCGTTTGCAGTTGGCCTAGTGCGATTATCTTTTGTCTTCATTGTAAATGTTATAGATATTAACGAATAAAATTGTGATAATAAATACACTAATATTATTTCAATTATGGCCTCCAGAGCAAAGAAGACTATCTCATTAGAAAGACTAAAAGTTAATACATCGACGTAACATATAATTTTCACGGGGGTCGCGTCTCAAGGAAATTATCAGCTGTAAATTGTGAACATACTTCATACCCGTACCACGACCGAGATAGGAGAGAAAGAGTCATCGCAGTTCATCGAAAGAGTTAGCCGGATCTTTTATACGAGAAAAGAATTCATCATACCGACCCTTCAAAGTGACGACGAGCAGAAGATTCCCTTCATACTGGTGACGGGAGATACCAGCCGGAAGAGACCCCTTCATACTGGCGCCCAGACGTGCGACGGCTCGAATACAGGCGTATAGAGTAAAAATATGTACCTGGACAAAAAGTGAAAAGAAGACATTTTGACGGAGTATCCTTTTTCTTGTGCTCCAGAATTCAAGTAAGACTAGTACTAATTTATGATACTACGCAATAAGAAAATTGTACAGAAGATGGAAAAAGTTGAGAAAGATAATGATAGTGTAGAGAGGGAAGTGAGTGATAAGTTATCAGTAGAAGGTAGAAAGAATGTAGTATGTAAGGAATCTGAAATAGGATTGAAAGAAATATTGGAAGCGATGAACAAAAATACAGCAGATATAAAAGCAGATTTTGTTAGAAATGTAGCAGATTTGAAGGAGGATAATGCCAGAAATATAAATAAATTGTCACAAGAAATTGAATTATGTAAGAAGGAATGTACAGAAAGAATTGAATCAAGTAACAATGATATAGCTAAATTAGGTGAGTTAGTAAGCGTGATAAAATTAGGACAGGAATCAAACACAGTAGAAATAGCTAGGCTAGGAGAATTGATAAATGAAGTTAAGTTAGGACAGGAGAAGACAGTGGTAGAAATGAAAGCTGAATTAAGTAAAGAATTTGATGAAAAACTAGCAGAACAGAATGCAAAAATTGCAAAGGTAGGAGATGAATTGAGAACAGAGATAGTCGTGGTAGAACAGAGTTGTAAAATGTATCAAGATGGAATTAGGTCAAAACAAAATGACATTGATGTAAAAATTGATAGTTTAGAAAATGTTGTAAAGGGTATAAGCGCTGAGATGCAGTCACAGCGAGAAGAATTGAATAAAGTGAAGGAGGAAGCCAATGTAAATGTAAATAGAATAAATGAAACGGTTACAAAGGAAAAAGAATTTACAGGAAGGCTTTCCCAAGTTGTGATTGCTCTACAGGCTGATAGAGTTAATGACAATCATGATCAATTTGTGAGTGAATGCAAAAATATGACCAATACTGATGCACTTGACAATAACAGTAATATGGCGGACTTTCAGGAGAATGATTTAGCTATGCCAATGCACTCCCCTAGTCAAAACCATAATTGTCACGCTAGTCACTTGTTCCATGACCTAACCCCTCCGTCATTTGACGAAGAAGCCGGTGACAATCCAAAAATTTTCATAAAAGAACTGGAGGATTATTTTAGGATCAAACGAATTCCGAACGAGATACGAATGATGGTGGTTAAACGCTGTCTTAAGAAAAACGCATTGGAATGGTTAAGACTAACTTTGGCGTCTCACGAAACATATAGTATGTTTCGAAACCTTTTTATAAATAGATTTTGGGGACCGGGACGTCAAAACCAGATTAAAGTCGAACTGGCTACCGGACATTATGACAGTAAACGTGGTATTTCAATGATGGAGTATTTTTTGAAACTGGCGAACAAATCCAAACTACTCCAACCTCAGTTGAGTGAACAGGAGGTTATTGAAGCACTTATTCGCCATTATCCACCGCACATAAGAAAAATCATAAAACAAATTTTAGTGGGGAGGGGCATAGAACCCCTGAAAGCTGCCAAAAAAAAAAAATCGAAACATTGTCAAGAGAAAATATTTTTGTATTCAACGATGACATGTTTTTCAACACAGTTGTTATATTGTTGTACAATTACATTGTTGTGGGGAGATCATCACAGTACATGCAACATTGTATGGCTGAAAACAATTTTCCCAAAATAGAATTAGTTGCATATACTGTGATGAGGGGCATTTGATGCAGTATTATTAGTTATGGTAGGTGTTGTGTTGGAGTGTTTTGTTTCCCATTGTTTGATTGTTTGCATTATATCGTTTGCAGTTGGCCTAGTGCGATTATCTTTTGTCTTCATTGTAAATGTTATATATATTAACGAATAAAATTGTGATAATAAATATACTAATATTATTTCAATTGTGGCCTCCAGAGCAAAGAAGACTATCTCATTAGAAAGACTAAAAGTTAATACATCGACGTAACATATAATTTTCACGGGGGTCGCGTCTCAAGGAAAATTATCAGCTGTAAATTGTGAACATACTTCATACCCGTACCACGACCGAGAGAAAGGAGAGAAAGAGTCATCGCAGTTCATTGAAAGAGTTAGCCGGATCTTTTATACGAGAAAAGAATTCATCATACCGACCCTTCAAAGTGACGACGAGCAGAAGATTCCCTTCATACTGGTGACGGGAGATACCAGCCGGAAGAGACTCCTTCAACATGTGGGATTTTAGTCAAAATCGCTAGAGCCATTTTTGAGAAAATCAAAATTTTGGAAACAATTTTCCAGATTAAAGGGTAGTCTAGGGCGGAGCAATTTTCTTCAAAATCTTCGTGTTTCATCCTTGAAAGACATTAAACTTAAATACCAACTATGGTTTTAAACCAATAAAAATATATTTTCTAAAAAACTATAAACTTTTCAACATTTTGGTATTAGACTTTCTTGTTATTCACAACATGAGAAATTTGCTGTTAAAGTCTGAAGGACCATTTCACTTCCATCCTGTATAGTTTATTTTTGGTTTCTTTCTATTCCTTCTTGTATTTTCGTTTTGCATTTAGTGAAGCTTGTGTAAATAAATTACTTGTAAATGTAGCTACTGTAATTGGAGCTTTGCTCTGTTGTAACACAAATGAATAAATAAAATAAAATAAAAAATTGCTCGAATAGTGGCAATAGTTTCATGAGCAACGCCAGTTCTTGGCCGTCTCTCACGAAATTCACTAAGAAAAATGCGACCTCTTTAAATAGTTGCCTTAAATGAGGTTTGTTCACCAAATGCAATTATAAGCATATCTTCGTATTGTTTAGGTGTTAATGAGACCATAGATGAGACTTTAAAATCGTAAAAAAGAACACTTCCGGGAGTGCCTTCTAGTCAAATTCATTTTGGGTGAATACTAAATCTTTAAAGGATGGTAATTGAAACACTGTTAGAGTGAATCGAACAAACTATGCGGAAAGTCATCAAGAATAAAGAGGACTTCAGAGGTTATTCCCATAAAGTTCATTATACATTTCATTTGTCCTGAAAATGTCCTAAACGTATGGTATTTTAACAAAAATCGTCAGAGCTATTTTTGAGAAAAGTCAAAATTTTCGAAAATGTTTCCATGTAAAAGGTAGTTCGATAGGTTTTCTGGAAATTCTTCGTGTGCCTACTTCGAAGATTCTGAGCTTAAATACTAAGTATGATATTCAACCGACTCTTTCTTAAGTTATATGACACACACATGCACACACATGCAGACATATAGGTCGTGAGTTCAGACATGAATAACTGTTGCACATGGGGGAAGCTGCTTTCTTCCCCTCCCTCTCTGTCACGGCTGAGAGGGGGGGATAGGTGGGATAGCTCGCCGCGAATGAATAAACATTGCTTGCTATACCTTGTCCTACTCTTAGAAGACAGTATGGAGTTAAATGGGACATCTCTGTCTCTATCTAGCGCATACAAGTTGCCATTAGCCTCGTCCTTTTCTACCCTCGCACTGTTGCCAGATTCCTAATAGCGTGGTATAAATATTCAGTTGTTATAAATTTCAGGTTTGAACACATTATCCTACGCAGAGTGCTTTTCTCTATTAGTTTATATCCTTTTCAGAGTCATTATACATTTCTATAGGCCCATATTTCTTCAGAAAACATTTTTTTTTAAATAGAAGTCCGATATTTGCTGTTTCTATACTCATCACGCACTAACAAACTAAGTGCTAGAATGCGTCTATATTTTTTTCTTAGGTAGAGTAAACCATAGTGCTACTACCTGCCTACTTTGAATTCTCTATGTTTACTCAGTTAAGTGTTACAATTTTTTAAATTAAATGTTTTTGGAAAATGTTATATCTGTGCACTGCAAAAGTTATGCAGTGTGAAACTTTTTTGTTATTGAGTTTACATCGGGGACCAAGCGAGAGCAAATGTTAACGAGGGTTGGAGAAAGTTTTTAAAATAAACCGAAAGGCCGTAACCTCTTTCTTTCATCGAGTAGGGCAAACAAAAGGTATTCATCTATTCAGCGTATTCTCGCGCCAGGCCTGACACAGAAGATAGTATAAGGAGCAGCACTAACATTAGTTCGAAAGAAGCCATGTATGTAACTGTGAGCTCTTATTGCGTTATTTATTTAATATTTTCCGTAAATATTTGTAGTTATCGATGGGGAAACTGTTGTTGTTGTTGTTTTCTAGTGCCTTGTATCTGGCAATGAAGCCATTAGCATTCGTGCTCTCCAATACTTTTGAACTGTAGTTTCTTCTGATCTTAATGCTTCACAGGTCTTCAAGTGGTCTTCGTTCATTTCTAACGAAGGGGAAACTAGGAAGAAAAGATATTTTGGTAAATTAAGATATAAGGAACGCTAAATAATTCTGAATGTGTTAGATTATTTTTGAAGTAAAATGCGTGTAAGTAAGGCGGTAAAAGAAACAGCTAAGGCTATCGGGTGTTCAGAAGCAGTAGTGTGTATGATTAATAAGGAACTAATGAAAGGACCTCTAAGAACGCCATCGAAAAAGAAAGCAAAAAGGGTGGAAAAAATGCTAGGTAACACAATATGATTGAATATTGCAATGTGGAGTGCGGCGAATTGTTCATTCTTTACTGTTTGCAAATATTCAACCCACGCTGAATATAATTTTGTCACGGGTCAACAGTGATGAGACCCTACCAAATTTCTCAAGGGCCACTCTTAGTCGGTTCTTACATGATTTGGGGTCCGAATATGAAAGAAGGGGTAACAAGTGCATATTAATAGAAAGAGACGATACCATTAGATGGCGACATAAATATCTAAAAGACGTAAAAGGTTTAGGGACCAGGGGAAATCAGTTGTTTATACAGACGAGTCATTTGTAAATTTAGGTCATACAGTAACAAAGGCATGGAGGGACACCAAAGTTAAAAGTGCCCGTCTCGTCAAGCAGCAATTGAAGGACTAAGTACAGGACTCGGCCACCTCGGGGTCGCGCGCGGAGAAAGATTCGCAACTATAATTATATAACACCTTACGGCGGAAACAACTGCAGTTCATATGCAAGTATCTGTTGGCACATGGCCATAGTTATAGCCAAATCACTTTGTTCGTTATAAAGCTATTGTTTATACAATATGTAATTAGCAATATGCACTAAAGCTATGCTAGCGAACTTCACTCCTTGGTGGATAGAAACGTTCTGACTTCTGCGCATACATGATTGCGCAACTTCTCCCACATCAGTCTTTCAGATGAAGAGTAGCGGGAGATCCAGGTGCTATTCCCGGTACCAGCGTGGGGATTTTCTCCCTCTGGGAGACCTGCGGCGCACTCAGCCTCGTTAGGCCCCTGGGGGGCCAATTGAGGAACCACATAACCGGCCGGGAGGGCCCGGAACGCTGACTACGTCTCACCTCCAGTACTGCACCCCACTCATGACACCTGTAGTGGGTACAGGAGGATGCAGCGTTCGGGCGGTAGGCCTAGGCGTAGAAAGGGCTGTTGTGCCTTGGGGTTTTATTATTATAGCCCGGATTTTTATGTAATTACATAATTACGTAATTACATTATTTGGGACACCCTTACAAATTTTTATTTTACATATTTTTACATATTTTGCACGTTTCTACATATTTTTACGATGTTGCATAAAACGTACATATTTTCTGGGTTTCGTTACAATTTTATTATTTTTTAAAAAATATTGTTGGCACATTATAAACTACTATTTTCACAAGTTTTATTGAAAGCAACACAAATCAATATGCGAAATAGGATGCAAGTTAAATTAAGAATGCGATAATAACCACCTCGCCTCGCCTCGTTCTGATTGTTGTCCGTTTATATCAAAGCAGGTGCCGCTCGACAATGTGTCACGTTTCTCGTAGCGCTTAGGGCATTCTGGAGAAATTGATTGTTACCATTGTCGCGGTAGTCGGCATCTTGTAATATAATAGCTGCGAGGAAACAAAGTGAGCCGCTGGACAACCATCAATATAGCGAGGCGATAATACTGCAGTTGGTTTCTTGCAAGTCTTAGTAAAATGGCACCACTTGCGTCCTCGTTATCCTAGTTGAATTCATGGGTGAAATTAGATAGCGCCTTTACAACCGACGGAAAAGTAACAGTCTCTCAAGCATGCGGTAAAAGAATTGGCCGTTCCATGAAATCTAAATTGGAACAACATATCAGCTATCAGAGAGTAGCGCTTTAATAACTGCTGTTAGATAGCGGCAGTGTAGAGATCCCGTCCAAGAAGGGTTCCTTGGAGTGTACCGGTAAGCTGGTAAGATCTTCGGCTTCATGGATATCGGATGCTGGATCACATCCGCAGTCTTCACATGCATCTTCCAATTCAGAGTAACTGTCTTCTACACTTATGTTGAAACTGTCCAATATGTCGTCCATTAATTCGTCTTTTTCCCCAGTACATTTCTTCTACGGGCTTCACATGCTCACAGACAGCTTTCCAATTTTCGGGCAAGAAATGCGATGTGTACGACATACAAATTGTGCTACGAATAGCCGCCTTTGTAAATGAAGCGGCTGTTGTGCTTGTTGGTTGTCTGTTTGGTCGTTTCCTTCCTGGTGTTCTAACAGCGGTCCCATTTTCGTCTGCTTTCTTCTTTTCTTGCAAAATTCTGTATATTGAAGTGCGAGATACACCAGTAGCTGCGGCGGTTCTTTCCATGATCTGTGTCACGGATATTGTTGGTCTATCCGATGTTAACGCCTCCAGTTCATCAGAAAACACTTATGTACCAAACATACAACTTCCCGTGCATCAGATTGAAGAGGTTTCCCCTTTCTTCCAACACCAGCTTGGAACAATACGATTGTCAACACAATGAGCAGGACTAAACGCATCACCAGCATTTCCATATTTCACTCTCAATATTAAGGGTACATAAGCAGCCCGTACACTCGTCGAAACACGTGTTACCGACGGACGCAGACTAGGCAGTCGCGGATAGCCGTGGCGATGTGTTGTCATCCCTCCCCTATCACAGTGAGGGGTAGCGCTAAGTAGGTCATGTTCCAACTTAGACCAGACGGACTGTAACTTAAAATTCCTTAATTTCGCTCCTTTCAAAAAAAAAAAAAAAAAAAAAAATATTGCAAGAGTTATCCCTGACGAATCTACTCTGAGGAAAAAGTATCTTCATGTGTGTTATGGAGAAGCAGTTGCTCATATACGGAATGAAATTGGAGACATAGTGATAGTAACAGATAAAAGTGTGTGTGCATTCTTAACAATGCAGTCTGTGTTCATTGTAGACATTGTCGGCTAGATAGCGAAGGAGTGTGTGGTTAAACTATCGCATTTAATACTTTGCCGAATAAAATATTTATTTCCGCATTATTCCACTCTCCTTAACCTACAGCCAGTAGTCTGCATCGCTGGAGACCTCAACGCGAAGCATGGGCTCTGGTACCAGAGGGGTCGCGGGCTCTACCGCCTCATCAGCGGATACCCAAACCTCGCTGCGCATGGGCCTTCACATTCTTGGGGTTCACTTCATTAATCATTTAATTCATCGTTCATCCCGTTGGTTGTTTGGGGTCGGTAGTGTCAGCGAAGGCGTTAGGTGCAGCTTGGCAGGGATGATATGCGCACAGTAACTCCTGTCCCCTCTCACCTCATCCTTTCTCCCGGGGTACTGCCTTCGAGGTAATAGGTACAATAATAAGGCTGACTTCAGTGTCGAACCTCTTCCGTATCTCCTTTATTCCTATAGGAGCATAACAAATAAAACGAATTCTCTGCTAAGAGCTTGTGAAGGACCTCTTCATTCAAGTACCACCAACCTTCAGTTGTTTCTCGCGATGTCATAAAAAACATGCAGTTTCAAGGTCAGTGACCCTGTTTAAACATTTGACTACCGCTATCCAGGAAATGCATACATAATGAAACTATTTGGTAGACCTTTACTTTAGTTGAAGTGGACAGACAAATAAGTCTTTGCAGTAATATTTTGTAAGGGCTATATTAAAATAAAGGATAATAATCAGAGAAAATCATTTGAATACAACACATCAAAATTCCTTAACTGCTTTGCTCTCCCAAATTCGTAGTAATGCAAGGAATGTAGAATAATTTTGCAGGGCGATCCTATTCTTAAAAATCTGATGTGTTGCACTCACATGACTTTCTCTACTCGTGTATTAACTATTCTTATAAGCTCTTGTTCCTCTATTTTCTTCATGTTAGTCGAGATAAGCATTTGATGCCAATTTTCTTGTAGGTACAAGGGGAATATGGGAATACAGTAGATAGCGGTAGTCAAATGTTTTAAATCTTTGAAATTCCGTTTTCTTTGCGCGGCTAACAGATAAAAAAGTTAACAACGACCTTCCATTTGATAAAAGTTTAAGTATTCACAAAATTCACACAAATAACAAGGAATATCTCCGAAATGCTTCACTCCGCAAAAAAAGCATTTGGACATAACTTGCGTGTTTTTTTAACGAGATTTGATCTATATCTTATGATTTACCAGTTATGCAAAGCTCATCAAGAGTAAACAGGACTACATGGACTATAGCCAGAAAATTCAGGAGATACATTTCATTTGTCATACAAATATCTTAAACATGTGACATTTTAATCAAAATAATTTGAGTTGTTTTTGAGAAAATCAAAACTTTCGAAAATTTTCCACGTAAAGGTTGGTTTAGGGCAGAAGAATTTTCTTCAGAATCTTTGTGTCGCACCCTTGAAAGATATTAAACTTAAATACCAGCTTTAGTTTTTAACCGATTTTTCGTTTTTCAGTTATGCTGTTCATAGACGCGCGCGCGCACACACACACACACACACACACACACACACACACATATTCCTAAAATGTTTTTTAAAGTGAAACTTCTTATGGGAGGGCTTTGAAAATCTGATCCGCAACCTTTTTGTGTGACTTGTGAAAAGTGGTGGGGGTAAACACTGTGTCGGGTAGATGGGAGCAGTGTCTCGCTTGCCTTCGTGTATCGGAGAAGAGTGAGACATACGCTCTTCTCGCTTTCTTTCATTCTCGTTGTCCGTGTACTGCGTTCAGGCGGCGTGGTGATCGCCGAATACAGCTGCTGGTTGTCAACAGAGCATCCGTTGAAACACGTGTGTATAACCAACCCATTTCTAGTATTGTTTAGTGTTCACGTTGTTTATAAGCTATTTTCTTCATTAAAATATACAATGTTGTTGTGAATGTCTGTTAGGCGCAGAAAGAACAAGAGCGTGACCTGAGAGAAATCCTGCGGATAAACCACACGTCATGGAACAACAATTGATGCAGTTTTCTCACGGTTCCTAGAAAATTTAGAACCGAGAGTTTGCATTACTTATTTTAGTAATCATAAACCAATAATTTCTATTCTTAAGGACGAAGATGATGCAAAATGACACATGTATATAATGTTATGTAAATAAATGAATGATAACATCTATGCTATTCAAAAGTAATTGATGAATAATTAAAATGTTTCCCCTTAATACAAAAGTTTCACTTCTATCGTGTCTTTACGACACACCCTTTCTTTTTTGCATTCAGGGGGCCTCAAAACATATATTTCCGGTGAAATCTCGACATCGAAATCTTTGGCTGGAATACAATACTTTCCCTACTTACTAGCAGAGAAAGTAATAAATAGAAGCGCAAACATTAAGTGCGGGCCTACTAGGCCTTGTACGACCGACGTGTTCTGCCAACACAAAGATTAAAAACAATTGTGACGTTAATGGTTAAACCCGTGTACTGTAAAGGCAAAGAATCCAAAATACGTGGTGAGTTGTAACCCTCTGGAACAGAGAAGAGGTGCTTGTACTCGGAACCGATTTACCTACGCAACTGGATTCACGTAGCACCTGTTTTCCAGGAAAAAAATGTACGTTACTTCTGGCACAGAAGAAGTTGAAGGTTGCCCAATCATGAAATCGAGAAGTTTGCGGCTGTTAGGTGTTTTAGCTATAATGGCACCAGAGGCGGGTCCACGATCACTACAACAAATGCATTTTCTGAGTAATTACTTGACAGAAATCAATGTACGTCACCAGAAAACAATTGCACTTGAAAGGAACCTCCATGGCAAATAACTCGTCCAGAAATACGGCTCTGGTGGAGAACCAAAACAACGTTATCAAATACAGGCTAAATGATATCTCCTCAATCTTCTTTTGTGAGGCTTTCGCAATCAGAAAGACAGTAGAAAAAATAAACAATTCGAAAGAACTAAAATTCCTAGTTTGTATAGACTTACGAAGTGTAACTAGAAGCTCCTAAGCCACACAAAGAACTAAGAATTGAATAAATTAAGCAGCTCTACAATGAAATTCATACCAACAAACAAGTTATTATGTGGGAACTGCTGATAATGAACAAGCCGATAAAGCAACAACACCACGGTCCACCAGGAACAATCACTCTCTCATAAACACATGCCAGCAGTTTAAACAAGAATTTGTGCAACACTGAATGGTTAAAAAGGTGCCCCAGTAGGTTTCGGAAATCAGGATCTCAATTTTCAACAATAACCAAATCCACCTGAAGAACACAAAGGACCAGATAATTTATACACAATTAAGAATTGACTATTCGATATTAACACATGAGCACCTAATAACCAAAAGAGTAACTAGTGCAAAGTAACATTTCAAGAAACTATATATTTGATTGTAAACATTTAGAACCTAACAGGCAAAAGCACAAGGTGCCTTAACAACAACCGGAAGCACTGAACGACTCTGCAGCTGTTTTTAACACCGTCAAATTTATGCATGCCACTAAATTACCACTGCCATTGTAAGTCTTGTAATGTAGCATATCTCTTTTTTTTTTTAGGTTTTCAAGGTCAAGATGTCTTTCTCTACTACCTTTATGTAATATCATTTCTTGTAAAACCATTGTTTCTGTTTTAAATTGTAAACTTTCTAGTAAGTTTCCTTCCTTCCCTCCTTCCTTCCTCCCTCCCTCCCTCCCTTCCTTCCTTCCTCCCTCCCTCCCTTCCTTCCTCCCTCCCTCCCTCCCTTCCTTCCTTCCTCCCTCCCTCCCTCCCTCCCTCTCTCCCTTCCTCCCTCTCTCCCTCCCTTCCTTCCTTCCTCTCTCCCTCCCTTCCTTCCTTCCTTCCTCCCTCCCTCCCTCCCTCCCTCCCTTCCTTCCTTCCTTCCTCCCTCCCTCCCTCCCTCCCTTCCTTCCTTCCTTCCTCCCTCCTTCTCTCCCTCCCTTTCTTCCTTCCTTCCTCCCTTCCCTCTCTCTATTTCTCTCTTCTCTCTGTTTCTTTCTTTTCTTCTTTCTTTCCTTCTTTCTCTCCTTCTCTCTTTCTCTCTTTCTTTCTGTCCTTTGCTTCTTTCTTTGTTCCTTTCCTTCTTTCTTTCCTACCCTGAAAATTCCCATAGTTCAGGGACGGAGACATGAACACAGAAGATGACATTTTCTCAACACTAAACACAGTGATCATTGAACTTTCGGAAGGGTGAAAGTTTCCAAATACAGACAACGTACTTAATCTGTAATTGCTGTTGTACCTGCCTGCTATAGGTCAACAGGTCAACAGGTTTACAGCATTTAATATTGGCATTGTAAGTGGAACCCCATATAACCTGTGGCGCATTTCCCTAGTCAAGGACACCGCAGCCGTTATTTCGTAAGAGAAAATATGTTGATGGCATTTCACTTAACTGTAGTTCATATCGAACTGCACTTATTCAGATTCCTCTGAGCAATCAGTTAAACACAAGCTGTAAATTCGTTACTTATTAGCAGGGTACGGATTTTGCACACTTGCATGTTTTTCTTCTTGGACTTGATTGTATGCAAAGGATAAACGCACTTCTCATTGTTTGGAATTAGTGTGCAGAATTCGAAAACAGGTTCTCCTATACGGTATGTTTATCTGCACAGCACCTAGCCGTTTAGTGCGATTTTATCTGTGCGGTATTTAAGGTTGTCATTGTGTTGTCATGCTTTTGTGTCCTTGGCAATTGTTTCTTTCTGTATGCCTAGTTTAGGATACAGGAAGGGGCAGGAATAGGTGTTGGGGTAGTGATGTGTTAGAAGATGGGAGTGCCATTACCCTTATCCAAGGGCGTCCTTGGGTAAGCGCTAACTTTTCCTTCTTCGAGGTGCTCTGTGGTCGTATTGACCTAATGCCCGTACCAGCTCATTGGTGTGGGAGTTAAGTTTGGAGTGCATGGTTCGAGATCGCTCTCTTACCAAGTCCATGATGTAGGGAAGTCCTGAGTGGTTGTGAAGGATGTAAGACGGGAATCTACGTCCGGTATTGTATATCATTCTTAACGCCCTGTTCTGCACTGACTGCAGTTTGCGTATGGTAGAGGGTGCTGCCGATCCCCAGGCTTCGCAGCCATACAATATCAATGGCGGGATGATTGCCCGGTAAATGCGTAGTTTTAGGTGACTGGGCATGGTGGATCGGAAGATAGGGTAGCGGTCGAGGAGAACGCCTAAATATTTGGCGGAGCTTACCCATGAGATATTTCTCCGCCTGAGCCGAAGTGACCGTTCCGGCCGCCAATGGCGAACCTTACCAAGGAGGAGTGCGGAGCTTTTCCCCGGAATAATAGCCATTCTCCACTTCTCACTCCAACGGTCGACGGCGTCGAGTTGTCGTTGAAGGGGAGGGAGGCAATATCTCTCATTCTTTGTTTCTGCCATGATGAGGATGTCGTCCGCATACTGGCATGTCGCAGTGTGTTGTTCCGTAGGTAAATCGGACATGTATGCTGCGAAGAGTAGCGGGGAGAGTACACTGCCCTCTGGGACTCCTGCCGCTATATCTCTTATGGCCGGGTGCATTAACCTCGGTAAATATACAGCGGTTAAACTTACCGTGGTAAACTGATAAATGCTGTGCACCATTGCTAATCCACGGTTTGAATACCACAGTTTCGTAGCGTCTGTTTTTTCGCTATTTTTTCCTCCGAAGCAATTCCGGTAGTATTCAGAAGGCAGTGATTACTTTCAACATTCACTTGTTTGTTGTGTTTGTTAGTGAGTGGTGTCCATAACCTAAGTTTAACCGGCATTTCATTTGCGCGATAAATAAGAAAATAGACGATAAGTTTTATTGAATTTAGTGGATAAATACAAGTCCATAGTAGAAAATATAAAGGCGGATGGTGCTACCATTAAAGACAAAGAGAATGGTTGGCAAAAAATCCGTCACGAGTTTAGCTGTATGCCTGGTAAATTAATGCATACAACATTTATAATTTGTATGCTTTATTATCATTCTACTGTATGCATTCTCTTATTATTTGTTTAATGCGCAGGTACCACAAAAAGGACACACACAACCAAACCAAATCTAAACCCCGGCACAACAGCCCATGAAGGGCCAAGGCCTACCACCCAGCCGCTGCGTCCGCCACCTCTGCCCACTACAGGTGTCTTTGTTGGGGTGCAGTACGGGAGAGTGGGACGAGGTCAGTATCCGGAGCCCTTCCGGCCAGTTATACGGTCTTCTCAACCTGGGGCCGCTACTTCTACATCAAGTAGCTCCTCAATTGGTCCCCCCGGGACCTAAAGAGGCTGAGTTCACCCCGTGCCAGATCTCTCAGAGGGGGAAAAAGGCCCTGATACCGAGGATCGAACCCAGGTCCTCTGCGCCAGAGGCAAGCGCGCTACCAACTGCTCTCCGGAGGCGGTCCTTGAAATGTTCCAGTCGCATAAAATCGCAGCGCTGCAAGAAGGCGATTTCTAGGCGATACTGGATAGTTCCTTGCTGTAGGAAACTCGAGTTGTTGCCCAATTTCATCTAAATTGAAGTTACCGTTTCTTTTTTCAAACGGAATCTTGTTCGAAACGAAACGTCATTGAGTTCTTTAAATAGATCCCTCCTATCTTCTAATATTCTCTTTTCGTTGCGTTCAAATCGATGGAGATACTGAGGGTACAACACATAATTGTTAAACTCCATGTTGGATTCTTTACCGAGGTTTTCGTTGAAAACCAGTCCCCAGCGAGTGGTAAACATTTTACCACGGTTAAACGTCGGTAAAGTGGAAACCGAGCTTGGTGCAACAGAAATACGACTTTACCCTGGTAAACTATTAACTTTACCGCCGTATTCTCCTAATCAGTGTGAGATATGGGGGAGGGATGTTTGCCTGCTTTAGTTTGTACACTAGGCCTTGATGCCAAGTTGTGGCGAATCCCTTTTCCACGTCCAACAGAACTGCTATGGTCTTAAAATTTTCCTGGAAACCCAGGGCAACCTTCTCGACCACTCGCAGCAGCTGCATGGTTGTGGCTTTGTGCGATAGTCAACTGTTTTAAAGCTTTGAGATTCCATTCTCTTTGAACGCTTAACATATAAAAAAATGAACAACGATGTTCCATTTCACAAAAGTTTTTAAGTTTTCCGAAACTCACACACATAACAAAGAATATCTCCGAAATGGCTCATCCTACAAGAAAATTTATTCAGACATAAATTGTGTATTTTAGCAAAATCTACATTTTTTGTTTAGTATAATTTGGTCTATTTCTAACGGTTTAGCAGTTATACAAAAGTCGTCCAGAGTAAATACGACTACAGGGGCTATAGCCAGAAAATTCAAGATATACATTTCATTTGTCATAAAAATATCTCAAACATATGACATTTTAATCAAAATCGTTAGAGCCATTTTCAAGAAAATTAAAATTTTCGAAAATTTTCCCAAGTAAGTAGTTTAGGGTGGGACTATTTTCTTCAAATTCTTCGTGTCGCATCCTTGAAATACATTTAACTTAAATAACTCCACTTTACTAAACATAAGACATGGCCCTGACTGACTTGGGAAAATGCACAAATCTGCATCATTATTAGTTGGAATTCCTCAGCTAACTGCAGACGGAGTGGTGAGCTATGCATGCCACGTGGTCTTGTCACTTTGTATGCGTGCGATGCTGTTACGCACGAATTAGGATTTTTACGCAAGAAAGCCGACCTTCACCTAAAGTACGGAAACCTGTTTGCATCTACAATCACACATGCAGAACTTGGCTACGTTTAGCAATGATGTCCTCTCGACACGCACGTAATATGTGGAAACGTTCATTCCCAGCGCACCAAAATAGTAAATCACTACACCAAGGAGAAAAGCATTTTTACCAAAATATAAAAAAAAAAATAAAAAAAAAATAATTAAAAAAATTAAAAAAAAGCTTTGATGTTTTGCTTTCAAAACTAGAGGAAGTATTGTGTTACACCCAAAAATTATATGTCAAGCTTTCAGTGGAAATATATGTTTTGAGGCCCCCTGAACCCCCCTCCCCCCAAAAAAAGCATTTTAAGGAAACGGTCCGCGCGCGCGTCAGACTGTGGACAGCATAACTCAAAAACTAAAAGTCAGTTAAAAACTAAAGTTGGTATTTATGTTTATTGTTATTCAAGGATGCGACACGAAGATTTTGAAGAAAATAGCCCCACCCTAAACTACCCTTTACATGGAAAATTTTTAAAAAATTCTTATTTTCTTGCAAATGGCTGTAACGATTTTGATTAAAATATCATATGTTTGAGATATTTTTATGACAAATGAAATGTATATCTTGAATTTTCTAGCTATAGCCCCTGTAGTCGTATTTACTCTGGACGACGTTTGCATAACTGGTAAACCGTTAGAGATAGACCAAATCTTACTATACAAAAAATGTAGATCTTGCTAAAATACACAATTTATGTCTGAATAAAGTGTTTTGTAAAGTGAACCATTTCGGAGATATTCCTTGTAATGTGTGTCAGTTTCGAAAAACTTAAAACTTTCGTGAAATAGAACATCGTTGTTCATTTTTACTTTCTCTACTGGTAAGTAAGGGAAGTATTGTATTCCACCCAAAAATTCGATGTCGAGATTTCACCGGAAATATGTTTTGAGGCCCCCTGGGTCCAAAAAAGCATTTTTAGAAAAAGGTCCGTGTGTGTGTCTGTGTCAGTCTGTTTGTCTGTGTCAGTCTGTGGACAACATAACTCAAAAACGAAAAGTTGGTTAAAAATCAAAGTTGGCATTTAAGTTTAATGTCGTTAAAGGATGTGACACGAAGATTTTGAAGAAAATAGCCCCACCCTAAACTACCCTTTACATTGAAAATTTTTCGAAAATTTTGATTTTCTTGAAAATGGTTCTAACGATCTTGATTAAAATGTCTTATGTTTGAGATATTTTGATGACAAATGAAATGTATATCTTGAATTTTCTGGCTATAGCCCCTATAGTCGTATTTACTGTGGACGACTTTTGCATAATTGGTAAACCGTTAGAGATAGACCAAATCTTACTATACAAAAAATGTAGATCTTGCTAAAATACACAATTTATATCTCAATAAATTTTCTTGTAGGGTGAACCATTTCGGAGATATTCCTTGTTATGTGTGTGAGTTTAGGAAAACTTAGAACTTTCGTGAAATGGATCATCGTTGTTCATTTTTTATATGTTAAGTGTGCAAAGAGAACAAAATATCAAAGCTTTAAAACATTTGACTATCGCACAAACTCTACTGTATTCCCATATTCCCCTTGTACCTACAAGGAAATAAGCAATAAGATAATTTGTACAAATGTTTATCTCAACTAACACGAAGAAGATATAGGAATAAGAGTTTGTAAGAATGGTTAGTACAAGAGTAGAGAAAGTCATATGAGTGCAACACATCAGATTTTTTACTCTGTTGCATCAAATTACGTAAGCTGCTATGCATCTTATTATGCATATGATTGGTTGATTTCAATAGTTACGTCAACCAGAGAGAAAGAAAAGGTTTCTTGAGAATAGAAAGCATATAAACACAAACGATGATGAGTAGAGAAATCATTAGAATGTAGTGACATAGATTTGTTGTTAAGGAAAACTGTGTATGATTAATATTAGGAATTAGCGTCAAGATTATGAAATATTGCATTTAAGATACATGCAATAAGCAATCTTGTTTGACCTTCTAGTGAAAGTTGATATCTGAGCTGGTTTATTTACATTACTGGACACAGCAACAACATCGTTTTTCTCAAGAAATAAAATTAACTCAAGGGTACAGTAATTTTGTGATGTAGAAATAATGAATTTACTCACCATCATAGTACAAATGTTAGAGAATCTAGGGGAGATAAAAGAACATTTCCAATCACTGTATCAGACATTTAAGGGAAATAATCGATAAAAATTGAACACAAAAATATTAAACATCTAATGTTTTACAATCACATTACTTTCTTCACCCATTCTTCAACAAACTATTCTTAAAAATATATTATTTGATATTATTTTACCTAAATGTAAATCGTTTTATTCTGTACAAGATTATTTATCCTGACTTTCCACTCAAGCTAGTTATTGTCGTGGTATTATCGCTCTGGTTGTCACCTCCTTGCGGTTCCGCTGACCTAAACATAGTTTCTGAACATCTGAAGTATCCATTTGCATAATTCAAAAACTTACCATAAATTAATAAATGCAACCTGAATAATGGTGAATGTGATGCAGCAAAAACAACAATTAAAGTCTACGTAATGGTAAATGTACCCAAGGGTAACCAACATATATGTAGAGGTGTGTTTGTATATGCACAAAACTGCCATTAATAATTGGTTTTGGTAAACTGCACGCTTACTTGACGCCTATCTCATTCAACCGGTGCCCAGCTCCGTATCGGTGCTACAGTCGATACCGGCCGGGACCTCGGCGTCACCTCAGTTGGCAAGCTCTGCATTAAACGCTGCTTATTGCCTTTGTTCTCACAGCCTACTGGATTATTGTAGTGCCAACTGTGAAAATAAATCTTAATTAAAATGTATGAATATTATTGTAAGTTCTTTACCTTTAAATGACTATTAATATTAAATAATATTAAATAAATTAATTATTAACTATTTTGCGGAATAGTCTAAACCAATACAGCTCAAGGTTGATAAGATATCTGCTCGTGGTATTACTACAGAAAATACTTGTGTAGCTCTGTAAGTGGTATTTAGCTATTTTAGTGACAAATCATTGTAAATTAATTTTCATGCCTGCTCGGAAGCTATTTAAATTTAAAACAGATGCTATGCATGGCTAATAAAATAACAAAATAATACGTTTTGGCCGTAAAAACCTAGTGATATTTTTTTAAAAAATCTGATGTTGCACTCACATGACTTTCTCTACTCTTGTACTAACCATTCTTACAAACTCTTATTCCTATATCTTCTTCCTGTTAGTTGAGATAAACATTTGCACAAATTATCTTATTGCTTATTTCCTTATAGGTACAAGGGGAATATTAGAATACAGAACGCTTTGTGCGATAGTCAAATATTTTAAAAGCTTTGAGATCTCCTCTTTGCACGCTTAACATATAAAAAATGAACAACGATGTTCCATTTCACGAAAGTTTTAAGTTTTCCTAAACTCACACACATAGCAAGGAATATCTCCGAAATGGTTCACTCTACAAGAAAATTTATTGAGACATAAATTGTGTATTTTAGTAAGATCTACATTTTTTGTATAGTATGATTTGGTCTATCTCTAACAGTTTACCAGTTATGCAAAAGTCGTCCAGAGTAAATACGACTACAGGGGCTATAGCTAGAAAATTCAAGATATACATTTCATTTGTTATAAAAATGTCTCAAACATATGACATTTTAATTAACATCGTTAGAGTCATTTTTAAGAAAATCAAAATTTTCGAAAAATGTTCCATGTAAAGGGTAGTTTAGGGTGGGGCTATTTTCTTCAAAATCTTCGTGTCGTATCCTTGAAAGACATTAAACTTAAATACCATGTTAGGTTTTTAACCTACTTTTCATGTTTGAGTTATGCTGTCCACAGACTGACAGAGAGAGAGAGAGAGAGAGAGAGAGAGAGAGAGACGCACGGACCTTTTTCTAAAAATTCACCTTATTTTAGATTCAGGTGGCTCCAAAACCGATATTTCCGGTGAAATCTCGACATCGAATTTTTGGGTGGAATGCAATACTTCCTCTATTTACAGTAGAGAAAGTGAAAACAGAAACAAGTTTGCTTGCTTATTACAAGAAATTAATAATTTATATTGTAAGTCATAGAAAGAAAAGTAAAAATAATAAGTCTGCTAAAAAGCGCAAACGAGTTTTCTCCTTCTAGAATAAAACCAGAAGAAAAGGAAATAAGTAGGTACTGCGAAATATTAAGATCCGTTAGAATTGACTCAAGGTCAAGTTTTTGGGCGTATTAATTAAAAATAAACAGAAAACATTTTAATAACAATCATTTGGAAACAACAAGCATTGACTTCTACTGTCTACTGCGTATTTACTGTACAACCAGAGGAAGTTATTCCAGCAAAAGATTCGCCAGAAATGCATGTTTTGAAGATCCTTTAACCCCAAAAAGGCATTTTTAGACAATAATATCCGTGTGTATGAGTGACTGTTAACAGCATAACTCAAAAACAGTAATGTTGGTTTAATCACCAAACTTACTTTTTAAGTTTATCCTTTTTACTTTCTCTACTGGTAAGTAAGTATTGTAAGGAAGTATTGTATTCCACCCAAAAATTCGATGTTGGGATTTCTCCGGAAATATATGTTTTGAGATCCCCTGAATCCAAAAAAGCAGTTTTAGAAAAAGGTCGGGGTGTGTGTGTGTGCGCGCGGGCTTGTGGACAGCATAACTCAAAAACGAAAAGTAGGTTAAAAACGTAACATGGTATCTTTCAAGGATGTGACATGAAGATTTTGAAGAAAATAGCCCCACCCTAAACTATCCTTTACATGGCAAATTTTTCGAAAATTTTTATTTTCTCAAAAATGACTAACGATTTTGATTAAAATGCCATATGTTTGAGATATTTTTATAACAAATGAAATGTATATTTTGAATTTTCTTGCTGTAGCCCATGAAGTCGTATTTACTCTGGACGACTTTTGCATAACGGGTAAACCGTTAGAGATAGACCAAATCATACTATACAAAAAATGAAGATCTTGCTAAAACACACAATTTATGTCTGAATAAATTTTCTTATAGGGTGAACCATTTCGGAGATATTCCTTGTTGTGTGTGTCAGCTTCGGAAAACTTAAAACTTTCGTGAAATGGAACATCGTTGTTCATTTTTTTTTATGTGAAGTGTGCAAAGAGAACGGAAGCTCAAAGCTTTAAAACATTTGACTATCGCACAAAGGAAATAAGCAATAAGATAATTTGTACAAATGTTTATCTCAACTAACACGAAGAAGATATAGGAATAAGAGTTTGTAACAATGGTTAGTACAAGAGTAGAGAAAGTCATGTGAGTGCAGCACATCAGGGTTTTAATCAGAGATTCGTGTTTGTTAGTGAGGGGAGATTCGTAAATGAACCATTCATGCATTGCTTGTCAATAAATGAATGTCAAGGATTATTACAAGAGCTGGTTATCTGTGGTGCGAAATCCCCGCTCATGTGTACAAGGTTATCTGGTTGAGAACGGTGAAACACTTCAGTCATCACCAGGACAGCAAGCATGTGCGTCTGCAGCGGTCCCGCCGCCTCCGTCTCCGCCGCCGCCGTCGTCCTGTGCAGTATCGTGGTCCTTCTCACGTTGGACGACTCTGTGGCGGCAGCAGCAGCTAGTGGTGAGTGTTGCATACATTCAGGGGACGGAGCCCCGCTCGCTTCCACACCCAAGTGCTTTTACATTTATTTCACGGCCCACTTAAATTAATACTGAAATGTTGTATCGCAATTTGCTAACCTTTTTACTTTCTCTACTGGTAAGCAAGGGAAGTATTGTATTTCACCCAAAAATTCGATGTTGAGATTTCACCGGAAATATATGTTTTGAGGTCCCCTGAACCCCCCCAAAAAAGCATTTTTAGAAAAAGGTCCGTGTGTGTGTCTGTCAGTCTGTGGACAGCATAACTCAAAAACGAAAACTTAGTTAAAAACCAAAGTTGGTATTTAAGTTTAATGTCTTTCAAGGATGCGACACGAAGATTTTGAAGAAAATAGCCCCACCCTAAACTACCCTTTACATGGAAAATTTTTCGAAAATTTTGATTTTCTTGAAAATGGCTCTAACAATTTTGATTAAAATGTAATATGTTTGAGATATTTTTATGACAAATGAAATGTATATCTTGAATTTTCTAGCTATAGCCCCTGTAGTAGTATTTACTCTGGACTTTTGCATAACTGGTAAACCGTTAGAGATAGACCAAATCATAATATACAAAAAATGTAGATCTTGCTAAAATACACAATTTATGTCTGAATAAAGTTTTTTGTAAAGTGAACCATTTTGGAGATATTCCTTGTTATTTGTGTTAATTCTGGAAAACAAACTTTCGTCAAATGGAACACCATTATTCATTTTTACTTTCTCTACTAATAGAGTGAAGCATTTCAGAGTTACTCCTTGATATTTGTGTGTGTTTTGGAAAACAAACTTTCGTGGGACATTGTTATTTATTTTTTTGTTATCCGTGCAAAGAAAACGAAATTTGAAAGCTTTGAAATATTTGACTATCTTACAAATCCTACTGTATTCCCATATTCCCCTTGTATCTACTTTGTACACAGGTCTATCTGAACTAACAAAAAGAAGATAATTACATAAATAAGTGTTTGTAAGAACAGTTAGTACAGGAATGGAGAAAATCATATGTATTACTTGTGGTTTGCCGTTGGCTGTATGAATAATTTCTAATAACCCATAAATTATAAAGTACTTACAAAGCACATACATTGTTGATACAGGTTGTTGATTGAAATTAGATACTTTTATTTATATAGAAAGGAGTCCAGGAGTCCAGGAGTCCAGGAGTGAGTACTAGTCGTCTGGGTTAACGCAGGCGGATGGTAAGGTGGCCACGGTACCTATCCGTTTAAATACGGATTTACCCGTGTGGTGGTATAGGTTGGTTATGTGACAGGCTTTTTGTCTTTGTAATGTCTGATGGTGCAGGGTGGGTTCCTGTGTTGTCACTGGCGGCGGGATCTGTCGGATCTTGGATGTCTAGCCATCCAAGCGACCATTTCCGTACTGATTACTTCGTCAGCCGTGGCCGACGAGCAATGCAGTGCCAGTGACAGGAAACCGAGGGGAATAGGTGATAGGTGTGGAGGATGATGAAGGCAAAGCGGTACCTACCAGCCAAGGGCGTCCTTGGGTAGACGGTAGCTCTGTCTCCGCCTAGGGAGGCGATGGTCATATTGCCCCAGGGTGTTCACCAGCTGGTTTGGGTGAGGTATGAGTTTGTCATACATTGTGCGAGTCCTGTCCCGCACTACGTCCACAATGTATGGGATGCCGGAATGAGTGTGAAGGATGTGTGATGGAAACCTACGGTCGGTACCGTAGATCATCCTAAGCGCCCTGTTCTGCACGGTCTGCAGCCTGCGGATGGTGGAACGAGCCACCGTACCCCAGACCTCGCACCCGTACAGGATCAGGGGCGGGACGATCGCACGGTACAAGCGTAGTTTCAGGTATGTGGGCATGGTTGATTGGAGTATGGGATATAGCTGTCTCAGGGCGCCATGTCCCTGACCGACCTTTGTTCTGACATGTGGAGTGAAGGTTAGACCACGGTCAAGTAGTACCCCCAGGTATTTGGCAGAGTTAACCCAAGGGATTCTTCTCCGCCGCATTGCCAGGGATACACCCGGCCGCCAGTTTCGAACTTTGCCCAGTAGTAGAGCCTGGCTCTTCTGCGGGCTAATGGCCATTCTCCACTGTTCACTCCACCTGCCGATAGCGTCGAGCTGTCGCTGTAGTGGAGGGAAACAGTACCGAACATTTTTGTTCTGTGCCAGTATGAGGACATCGTCTGCATACTGACACGTAACAGTATACGGTTCCACGGGTAGGTCAGACATGTAGGCAGCAAAGAGCAACGGCGATAGCACGCTACCCTCCGGAACTCCAGCCGCTATGGGTCTGACCGAGGACAACTTCCCCTCCACCCGCACCCGAAAAGAGCGATCCCGAAGGAAGCTACCAATCAGGGTGAGGTAGGGGGGAGGGATTTCAGCCTCTCTGAGTTTGTACAGTAACCCCTGGTGCCATGTGGTTGCAAAGGCTTTTTCTACATCCAGTAGCACCGCGACTGTTTTGAAGCTTTCCTGCAAACCCACGGCAACCTTCTCAATCAGCCGCAGCACCTGTAGTGTAGTGGAATGTCCATGACGGAAACCGAACTGATGATCCGGGATAAGTTGCCTTTCCTCGAAGAGAGGAGTGAGGCGGGATAGGAATAATCGTTCAAAGATTTTTGAAACGATGGGTAATAGGCTTATGGAACGGTAATTGGAAGGGAAAACCGGGTCCTTGCCGGGCTTTAAAATGCAGACCACCATCGCCTCCTTCCAACAAGTAGGAAAGTGACGAAGCTGCAGACATGCATTATAAATCCTCGTCAGGTGGACTACGGCCTTTCGGGGAAGGTGCTGGAGCATGGGCGCCGTGACGCCATCATGCCCAGGGGATTTGCCAGGCTTTAATCTTCTGATTTCAGAAGCCACCTGTCTTGGGGTGACTAAGGGGATTTGGATCTCTGCGCGTGGCGGCGGAGGTGCCTCATAGAGGTAATCTACCGTCGCCTCCACGAGTTCAGTAAAGTCTTCGTCCTGGACATCTTCCCGGGGTTCGAATTGGGACTCTAGATGGTCTGCGAAAGCCGTGGCTTTCTCTTGGGGCTCAAAAGAGAGTCTCCCGCGAGTGCCATGTAGAGGATGCTGATGTGCGTTTTTGTCCTTTCTAAGGGACCTAATTATCCGCCATGGTTGTTTCTCGGAGAGGTCTACGTTCGCCATCGTGTTTTCCCAGGCTGTTTTGCGGTGTAAACGCAGCAGGCGTCGTGACAGGGACTTGAACCGCTGATAAACGGCCTGTATCCTGGGATGGCGGAAACGCTGCCAGAGCCTTCGGACAGTTGCTTTGGCTTTGAGCAACTGTCTGAGTTCGATGGGAATGGTGCGAGGGTTAGGTATGTCGGATGGAATGCGGTGCGTGTGGGCACGCACTACATCCCGGATGTGTTGGGAGAATGCCGTGGCTGCCGCCTCCAGTGTATCGATAGAATCGACACGCGGACGCGGGTCCACAGACTGGTTGAGTTCATGGATGGCTGTATCCCAGTCGACCTCGTATGTCCAGTCTGGAGTGACCAGAGCTGGCAGGTCAATGTTGGAATCCACCAAGACAGGGTCATGGTCGGAGTCCAATTCATTGACCGCTGATAGGTCTAGATGAAAAGGGATGTTTTTGGTGACCATGATATCGAGCACATCTGGCCTCCCTCGGGCCGGATGGAACGTAGGTCCTCTCGGTCCATGCGCAAGAATGCTTGGGTTACCGCTGATCAGGCGGTAGAGCCCTCGCCCCTTGGCATTGGTAACGCGGCTATGCCAATGTGCATGCTTAGCGTTGAGGTCGCCGGCGATGCAAACCGCAGGATGCAGGTTCAGGAGGGTGTTAATATCAGCTTCGTAGAAGCGGTTATCAGGAGGGTCGTATGCCACTACCAACACCGTGTCCACCCCGCCAATGGCAAGCCTAATGGCACAGGCCTCCACGTGTTGTAGTGGTGGGATAGGGAAGGATGTGTGAGTGATGTGGTTCTTGATGAAAATGGCTGTACAGCCCCCCGGTCGGCCGACCCGATCAGACCGATGGGTGACGTAACTCGGCAGCGAGAAGTTGGTTGCAGCATCCAAGTGGGTTTCGCAGACCATTAGAATGTCAATTCCATACGACTGCACAAACTCAACGAGGCTTGGGTAATGGCCCCTTATGCCATTTGCGTTCCAGAACGCAGCCCTGAATGGTCTCCGGACAAGTCTGGAGGCCATTACTTGGCTGAGTTAGGGAACAGCTGGGCCAAGGTTTGGACCAGTAGGGCATGCTTCTGCATGGGGCTCAGGTTAGGGCTTTCGTATTGCAGCTTGAATTTCCGAAGTGCAGGCAAGATTCGGATAATTATGTTGTTGAACCACAGGGTTAGGTCCTGAAATTCCTCCAGGTCCGCCTGCGAGAGCGTTCCCCCTAATGCAGGGGGGTCATGGGTACAGTGGGGACCACAGGTGCCACCTGTGGGCCGGCTGTAACAGCAGTATCCCTTGGTGCCAGAGCTGCCTCAGTGGACTGCTCTGCCGGCGCCTTGGGAGGCTGTTGAGGAGCTGTGTTTGCTCTCTCCGCGGCTTGACGCTTGCTCTTGTGTTTCCTTCGCCGCTTAGGTTTAGGAGGAGCATTGGCCACAACAGACTCCTCTGTATGGCCTGGAGGTGGTGCCGAGACTTCAGTCGTGGCAGGGGCAGGTACTATTGCCTGGGCCAGTGTCTTTTCTGCCCTATTAAGGGCGTGAGAGAAGGAAACGCCGGGGCGGACCTCTGCCGCTTCCGCACGTCCCTTGCGACGGCTATCTATGATTTTCAGACGCGTCGCGCATCCTTTGTAGACACTGCAGTGCGCGCCTTTGCAGTTGACGCATTCCCTGTCCGTATCCGGCTTAGGGCAGTCCTGCACTCTGTGGGTTCCACCACATCGCAGACATGCAAGCGGGCGCTCACATGCCATGCTGGAATGGTGAAATCCCAGGCAATTGCGACACTGCACGGGACCCTCCTTGCCGTAAAAGCGTTCCACCTTTACGGCAGTGTAGATTAGGTGACGCACAGTGTCAATGGGCTGAACTTGTTGGTCGCGCACTTTGTCCACCACGACCAGAAACAGTGGCATGGGCACCTTTTCAGGTCCACTGTCGGAGACGATAGTCTTCTTCAACTGGGCCACTGTTGCTGTGATGTCATGTTCTTCGAGGAGTGCCAGCCTGACTTCCTCGGTAGAGCAGTCGGAGGCAAGGCCTCTGATTATTCGCCTTTCCACGTAAGGACGTGTGGGCGAATAACTGTAAAACGGGATTTTTAATTCCCGAAGTACAGCCTTGGCTGCCTCAAAATCCTCAAGTGAGGAGGTCTTGATGTTAACTTTCCGTGGCCTCCTTATTGCCTCAAAGCGTCTTTTCAGACGCGAAGCTAGGAGCCGCATGGTTTTTGTATGCTCCTTGAAAGCATCCGCTACTATTGGCGGTATTTTCTCCTCCCCTTTGGTTGGGGGTTGGGTAGTATCCTGTGGTTCTTGCTGCTGAGACCCCGTGGAGTTACGCCTGTTCCGGCGTCCCTTCACCTCAGTGAAGCCCTCGGTGTCAGTTTCCATGTCTGCCTCTGAGTCAGAGGGAGAGAAAGGATGATAGGAAACCAGTGGTGGTGACTCACTATCTATGACCTGTCGCGGGGCAGAACACTTGCGCTTTTTACGCGCAGGTGGTACCGCCTCGGGGACAGAGATGCATGAAGATGATGTAGTTGGTCCGTCGGTCAGCACGGTTGCCCTCCGGCTGCTTGCAGAGGACCGGACCCCCTCCTTAGAGGAGGAGGCGCCTGGGCAAGCCATTACGACTTGAGGTGTTGGACCAGGGGTCCTCACCTTTGGCTGCAGCCTTGCAAGCCCGTAGTCACGTGGTCCGTCAGTCAGTTTGTCTGAGTCGGGAATGGTGATGAAAGGAAGGGGTATAGTTACCTGGCTCCGCTATGTACCAGCACGCACCCCTCCGAGAGCAGGATCGATGTCGAAGAAGCGCAAGTGATGATTGGTGCGACACGCTACCGTTTGCTGTCAAACGTCTTGCAGCGTGCCGCGAAACTGTGCTTTCACCTGACTAGGTGCGTAGTTTTTTTTTTTTGCTCCACCAACACGTCGCCGCGGTCGTTCTCCCGCTTATTCCCCTGTCAAGCACTCCAAGCTCCCAATGGTCCCGCAGAATCGAGGTGTAGACGCTACGAGCTCCAATCATGGAATGTTCAAGCCTCTTTAACATAAGAACATTGTTACCGAGTAGGATAGTTCACATGTTTTCAGGACGTCCCAGGTTCAAATCCCGAGGTTTTATGGTTTTATGGTTTTCCCTCAGTCTCCAACTTAAATACCAAATTTGATCTTTAATACGAGTACTATGACCAAAAGTTACGCCTTAAGTCTAAAACATTACTAAAAATGAGAAAAATATATGTTTATAGTGAACGTTGTGCCATCTATCCACAGATAATGCAAGCAGATGGACTTGATCAGGACCCTCTGGATTAACGGACCTGACTCTGCCATCTAAGTTGTACAAAAATGGCGTCGGCTGGTGGGGGTGATTTCTGAGGGGTTTCCACACGCTATCCTTCGTATTGTTTTCTATCCCTTTGAATTATTGTTTCTTATAACAATTCCTATGTAAGTTTGTCTTCATATTAGCAAAGCGAGTGTTTAAAAACTTTTATTTGGGCAGTATAGGGAACGGGAATAAATCTAATAACGTGTTGACTGTGCCGTGTGTTTAACCACGTGTTCATGTTTATTGTGTTTCATCTAAGGCTATGGCTGCGTTAGCCGTATAGTGTGGTTAATTTTTCTGTTTGCAAAGACAATTTGTGTCACGATTACAGTGGTGAGAGGTTGTTGAAGAAAAACTGTTCCAGTAGTGTATGTTATTGTAGTCATACCTCAACCTAACCTCAAACATCACAATGCACCGTAACTGTTGCATTCCCGGATGCAAATTAAAAATCCGAAACTTTCTGTTAAAACGAAAGTTAAATTGCAACGTAACGCTTGTAAATCCTATTTAATTACTATAAATTGCAACATTATGTGTGTTGCCGGTGTGTGAATAGTGAAAGACAAATTTCGAGACGCCGCTCGCCTACAGTTTTACCCATGTAATTTGGATAACATAGGACCCTGTTACTACACTCATATACATACACTAAACCTAACGTAACACAGGAAAAACGAAAACGAAGCTTGACCGGTAAATAAAACTTTCAAAACCGTAATCAGCAATAACAATTTCAACGTAAATACATTAATAAATCATTCTAGCATATATTATTCTCGTTTATAAACATTTATTTGCTAAATATCCGCCGCATACGCGAAATAAAACCACTGCATAGCACATACGAAATTTGCTCATAAATAAAAAACGAAGCTTAAGCGCATAATAAAACTTTCAAAATCGTAATTAGCAATAAAAGCTGCATCCATTGCACTTTGTTTCATTCGTTTTCTCGAGCGGCCGATTTTGTAAATAATTACCCAAAGTTGCTTTACAATGCTCATTTAAGGTTACGTATTTCATATATGTATTTAATTTACAGTGCTGTTTTACGGTTACTATTTTTAATATTTGTGCTGATCGCACTTACTTTGTTTTATTGAGGCACCTCCTTTTGTTTCGCGACTCTTGTTTTTCCCGCTGGGATGCGCTAGTGTTTTTTCTTTGGGTTTCCTCTCGGTCCCACCGTTGTAGGGTCAGTCAGTCGGGGTTCTCCTCTCTTGGCGTGAAGGGTAAGTGGTCCCGTTGTTTTGTTTTTAACTAAGGCTCAGGCCGTGTATTACAGATTGGCTTTCTGACCGTTACTTGCCTGGGAGGTGCTTCTAATGCGGACGAATTAAATGTAATCTTGTAACAAGTAATTCTTGTAACCCGTGGGATATCCACGCGAATCATTTAGGCATTTCCAGATAGGCTTGAAGACTGCCCAACTCCTCGCTTTGAGGGGGAGTTGAATGGGGTTATGTAAATTGGTTTTGTTTTCACCTGTATTTCTATTGTGTGTTTCGGCTTCCATTTCTGTTTAAAGGTTTGCTATACCGATTAATCGTTCCTGTTAGCAAATGTATAATTTATTGATCCATAAATGTTATAGTTCTTGAAATCTTTAATGGTCTCTTCTCTTCAATTCCTTCCCCCCCCCTTTCACGATTGTACCTATGCCCCTATGGTGCATATTTCATCTGCTTTTGTGAATTCCCCGTGTAAAATAAAGTGTCATGAAGTGCTGAGTAATATGTTGTTGCAAAGTGAGTAATCAAAAGTTTTCTGTAATAGTAAAAGCAAATTTCCACCCTAAAGCTTTTGAATTTCGTAGGTAGCTAATTACACTGGTCGACAAGATTTTTTTCACAAGAAATCTGAATAGTGAATCTAGTGCATTTTTTCATCCTGAATTCAGATATGTAGTCAGAATTTTCCCATCAGGCATAGTTTTTCTGTGAAAGCTACTTTTCAAAATATGATTTTAGCATTTTCTTTGACCTGTCATAGGAACCGTTACCTCATATGTAGCTATTTTACTCAAGCCGTATTTATTGAAATTATTTGTAATATCACGCTGAAGCACCACAAAAAAAGACTGTGCAGGTTCATTCATGTTTAGACATGCTCAGACCTGTCTGGCATTGTGATGTGTCAGTATTGTGACATTGTTCACTAGTGAAATATTTCCTTCCTTTCTGTTTAGAAGTGTATTGTGTATGTTGTGCATGTTGTATTTCAGTGCTTCATGCCAAGAAAGTGTGTAAATCATGCAGATAATTTCTGCTATATTTGTGGTGAGCTGACCTTCAAGTCTCAGAGGCGAAATATGACCCCACTTGTAAAGAAGTGTTATCATCTTTACTTTGGCTGTCAAGTTGGTGATTTTGATAAGAGCTGGGCCCCAAATACATGCTGTGTTTCGTGTGTTAGACTGCTGACTGGGTGGAAAAATGGTACACATCATATGCCATTTGCAATTCCCATGATTTGGAGGGAACCGAAGAATCATTCAACTGACTGTTATTTTTGTTTGACAAATATTAAAGGAATCACATCTAAAACAAAATATACAGTTAAGTATCCGAATTTGCAATCTGCATTGAGACCTGTCTTGCACAGTGAAGAGTTCCCCGTACCAGTATATGTAGATACAACCTTAAGTGATAACTCTGATTCTGACCTAACTGAAACTCAAAATGATTCAGATGAAAATAAAAATGATCTTACATATGAAGCCAGTAGCTGTTCATCAGAACCATACTTTCCCAATCAGCAAGACCTTAATGACCTGATTCGGGATTTAAATCTGTCTAAACTGCAAGCTGAAGTTTTAACTTCCAGACTCAAAGGGTGGAATTTACTCCAAAAAGATGTAAGAATAAGTGGTTATCGTAGCCGCCATAGTGTTTTCAAAGAATAATTCTCTGAAGAATATGGTGTTGTGTTTTGTAATAATATTTGTTCACTTATGGAAACTCTTGGGCATCAACACCGACGAGATGAGTGGCGGTTCTTCATAGACTCCTCTAAAGTAAGTTTGAAGGCTGTGCTGCTACATATTGGCAATGAACTTCCATCAATACCAGTAGCGCATGCCGCTATGAAAGAGACATATCAAAATATGAAACTAATTTTAGAGAAAATACAATATGGAAAATATGAATGGAATATCTGTGGTGATTTAAAGGTCATTGCTTTATTGCTTGGTTTGCAACTTGGGTTCACCAAATTTTGCTGTTTTTTGTGCGAGTGGGACAGCAGAGATAAGAAGTCTCACTACGTTAGAAAGTCATGGCCAAAACGTGAATCTCTTCTCCCTGGCCAGAAAAATGTGGCATGTGTCCCTTTAGTGAATCCTGAAAAAATATTTTTACCTCCATTGCATATTAAGTTAGGAGTTATGAAAAATTTCGTCAAAGCTATGGATAAACTTTCTGATGGATTCTTGTACTTGAAATCGAAATTCCCCAAAGTCAGTGATGCTAAATTGAAAGAAGGAGTTTTTATAGGACCACAAATCCGATCATTAATGGCTGATGAACATTTCGAGGGACTGTTAAGTCCACTGGAGAGAGCAGCCTGGCAGTCTTTCAAAAGTTTATGTTGCAATTTTCTTGGAAACCATAAAGCAGAAAACTATCGTGACATAGTGGCTGATCTTCTGCATTCTTATAAAGCTATGGGATGCAACATGTCTAAAAATTCACTTCTTGGACTCTCACTTGGACTTCTTCCCCGAAAACCTTGGAGCTGTCAGCGATGAACACGGTGAGCGTTTTCATCAGCAAATTTCTACGATAGAGAAGAGGTACCAAGGCAAGTGGAGTTCCAATATGCTGGCTGACTACTGTTGGACTAAAATGAGAGACGTTCCAGATGCAAAATATACCCGAAAATCACTATCTACCACTTTCTAGGTAAGTCAGAATCAGTAGTTATAATTTTGAGTTAGATAGCTAGTTACGGATTTTTTAGAATATTATAGAAATTCAAATGAATATCACACAAAACTCCTGCCCGATGCAGACAAACTGTAATTATATTTGAATTCAGCACGAAAAATACTTTTAGAATCTGTTATTTTCATTCTTGTGAAAGAGAAAAAGTTAATTTTTGTAGACCAGTGACGTCCACATTAACCAATACATGTCACCTTTACCCTGCACGGCCACGCCGCTTAGCAGTTGGAGGGAGAAAAGAGGAGAATGACTTGCGGTGTTACTTTTGGCTAACTCTTATTCTAAATGGCAGCATTTGTATATCAGCCATCCAGTATAGTATGTTTTGTGTAGGTAGGTATATAACATTATGTACATTGTACAAGTGTGACAAACAGTGTAAACAATGATTAATAATTGAGCCAACTCAATGTCAACACTTCTGTTTTATTTAACTAACATGCTGCTTGCAGTTTTGTCTATCCTCTTTGTAATTTGAGTGTGTAATGCAGTTACATAATGGCATGTAAAACTGTAGATTGCATGAATGTTATATATTTCATTGCCCATTGGTTATCGTGTAATATTAAATGTCATTCTTTTTTGTTTACTTGAGGTTACGTTTAAGACAGTGTTTTCGTGTTTAACGCAGCCCATATTCACAAAATAGGCGTGTTATTACACAACATTTTTATTTTACTGCGTTGAAATCGTAGCCTGTAGACGAGTTGTTTATAAGTAGTTCCCACCACATAGGCCGCCATCTTGAATCCCAGTGTCAGGTCCGGTATTTAGGAGGTCCTGGCACCCTAATGCCATCTTGCGTCACAGAGGAGGAGGTACTGATCTTCCTGTGCTCTCATCACGAAGTATGGCACCCTGTCTGCCTCGCACTGTTCTACGCGGTACTTACCTTCTAACAGATCCATCGCACGTAGTTAAAGTGACGAAAAATAAACAGGGCAAAAAGAAACATTGTCTTCAATCCACTTTCCACGTTTGTTTCTCAGAGAATTCTCAGTGATGATTCTCTCAAAAGTAACGCTTTCTCTACTCTTGTACTAACCATCCTTACAAACTCTTATTCCTATATCTTCGTGTTAGTTGAGATAAACATTTGTACAAATTATCTTATTGCTTGTTTCCTTGTAGGTACAAGGGGAATATTAGAATACAGTAGGCTTTGTGCGACAGTCAAATCTTTTAAAGCTTTGAGATTCCGTTTTCTTTGCACACTTAACATATAAAAAAATGAACAACGATGATCCATTTCACGAAAGTTCCAAGTTTTCCGAAACTCACACACATAACAAGGAATATCTCCGAAATGGTTCACCCTGCAAGAAAATTTATTGAGACATAAATTGTGTATTTTAGCAAGATCTACATTTTTTGTTTGGTATAATTTGGCCTATCTCTAACGGTTTACCAGTTATGCAAAAGTCGTCCAGAGTAAATACGACTACAGGGGCTATAGCCAGGAAATTCAAGATATACATTTCATTTGTCATAAAAGTGTCTCAAACATATGACATTTTAATCAAAATCGTTACAGCCATTTGCAAGAAAATCAGAATTTTTTAAAAATTGTCCATGTAAAGGGTAGTTTAGGGTGGGGCTATTTGGTTCAAAATCTTCGTGTCGCATCCTTGAAAGACGTTAAACTTAAATACCAACTTTGGTTTACAACCGACTTTTCGTTTTTGAGTTATGCTGTCCACAGACACAGACAGACACACACACACACATACACACGGACCTTTTTCTAAAAATGCTTTTTTTTTAGGTTCAGTCAGTCTCAAAACATACATTTCCGGTGAAATCTCGACACCAAATTTTTGGGCGGAATACAATACTTCCCCTACTTACCAGTAGAGAAAGTAAAAAACTAAAGTTACTACTTAAGTAACATTGAACTATACTTCCTCTATTTACTATACGTAGTTTTTTTACAATCCTCTTTATGTCCCTAACATGTTTTTTAGGCTTAAATAAACTAAGCGAAGGCAATGACTCAGATCTGAGGCTTGGATTTGGTAAGTCCTGAATTCTATTCCCTTTGGCCTGTATAAGCTTCTTTCGTCGTTCTCCCAGGCAGATAGCGCAACACTAGTTTAGGCTATCTACTGTCGTGCTAGTTTGTGTCCCTCATTTCATTAAATATCATCTTTCAGGGTTGCATACTGGTGTGTGATAGATGGGTATACTTTAAGAGGGAACGTGTGTGTGTGTGTGTCTGTGTGTGTGTGTGTGTGTCTGTGTGTGTGCGTGTGTGTGTCTGTCAGCCTTTGGACAGCATAACTCATAAACGAAAAGTCGGTTAAAAACTAAAGTTGGTATTTAAGTTTAATGTGTTTCAAGGATTCGATACGAAGATTTTGAATAAAAGTGCTTACCCTAAAGTACCCTATACATGGAAAAGTTTTCCCAAATTTTGATTTTCTTGAAAATGGCTCTAACGTTTGAGATATGTTTATAACAAATGAAATGTATACCTTGAATTTTCTGACTATAGCCCCTGTAGTACTATTTACTCAGAATCACTTTTGTATAACTGGTAATCCGTAAGAAATAGACCAAATGTTGCTGCTCAAAAAATGTAGATCTTGCTAAAACATACAATTTATATCTAAATAAACTTTTTGTAGAGTGAACCATTTCGGAGATATTCCTCGTTATTTGTGTAAGTTTAGGGGAACATACTTCTGTCAAATGGAACATCGTTATTCATTTTTTTTACATGTTAACCGGGCAAAGAGAACGGAATTTGAAAGCTTTAAAAGTCATGTCTAACACTCAGAGTCTACTGTGTTCCAATATTCCCCTTGTACCTACAAGGAAATAAACAATAAGATAATTTGTACAAAATTTATCTCAACTAACACGAAGAAGATATAGGAATAAGAGTTTGTAAGAATGGTTAGTACAAGAGTAGAGAAAGTCATGTGAGGGCAACACATTAGATTTTCTTTTACTCCTAAATATTTCTATATATTAGGTTATAACAGTTCCAGTTTCAGTTTGTTTATTATAGCGTATTGGCCTGGTGCCGGTACATAGGGCTCAGCTTACAGGCTGCTCAGCTTACAGGCTATATTTGACATTTATATACAATTTGCTTACTTATAACTAAATATAGTTTTCGGTTTGTGCAAAAACCCATACGGTGACCGTCTATCTGTTACCGAGAATAGTTTTCTTATGTCCTTTAAGTTCTGTTCAGTTTTTGGTTTATATATATACACATATTTACAATTATATACACGCATACATACACGCGCGGACTCACACAACACACACACACACACACACACACGCACGCACACACACACACACCTTCACTGGGCACACCAGAAATATGCGTCCCAGCACACTGCACTATCTACACTTCATATATACACTTTCCCGCAGTTTTCCTGCGCGGGCAGGGGACAGCTCCTAAATATTTTCCGAGGCGAGGGCCTCTGCCGGAATATGTGTGTGGCTTAGGAACGAGGTTGCGTGGACGCGCATTTGTCGGTGAGTCGTGCCGCTTCTAGAATATTTTTATTCTAGTATGTTTGCGGTGCTTCGGCTCGCCTTTGCCGATGTTGGCGATCACGTCATTCTCGTGGTTTCTAATGCGCGTCCATGCCGCCATTGCTCGTTTTTCTATTGCCTCCGGGACGAACGGGATCCGGGTTTCGCGGTGAAGAGTGTGGTTAGTGGTGAGGAGTGGAGCAGACAGGATTTTTCTGAGGGAGAGGTTTTGGAGGGTTTGGAGTTGTTTCAGGGCAGTTTTGGTTATAACTTTGCGTTTTACAACAAACTTATGTTAATTATATTGTTAAAATATCACGGCCCTTCACTTTGAGACGTTAAAATACATCAGTAAGCGTTAATAGATACAAATAAACGCTCTTCTTTGTAAAATAAATAAAACTCATTCAAAGGACAACGTTCTAAAACTCTACGAAGAAAAAGTAGTTTGCCATTGCCATTGCAGCGGTTTTCGAGCTTGCAAATTCACCTCCAACGCTCTCTGGTTATATGCGTGTTAACTATCAATGCCACTTTTGTTCTTCGCTGTGTTTACATTTGCTTCTATGTAAGGCGTTACATCTATCAATGAACTTGTTTCAGCTCCCTAGGGCCTTGATCCGTGTTAGTAACTACCCTACATACATTAGTAGAGCACATTTGAAAATATAAATGAACTGTAAGGCATATAGAGTTTACTGTTACCTTGTGAACCAAACCCATGCCACCACGAGCATGCGCAAAGCTCTGTATCGGGTGACTCAGACATCATCTGCTGGCTTTATCCAAAGAGCTGCACGAAATATGTAACAAGTACGTCTGCAATATAATTGGCAAGTGTGTAAAAATTTCAATGGAGATGCCGGGGTTTGAACCCGGGACCTCTCACATGCGAAAGGAGCGCTCTACCTCTGAGCTACATCCCCTGCTGACTTTTTGTGCAAAAGACACAACGCAGACCCCTATTTACGTTGTACAGCCGACTACAGACGTTTCCTAGCCACGTGTTCCTAGCCGCGGGGGGAAGCCAGGATGGCTTATCGATAAGTTACGCCAGGTGGTCTCAAAGGTCGACTTGCCAGCTCATACCTGTCTACAAGAGTGAGGGGCGTAAGGTGTTTGTAGGTACAAAGAAAATATCATTCCAGCATTTCTCTTACACTTGATCGTAAGAAAGTAATCTCAATGTAAATAAAACAACAGCGAGGATGGAAACTGAAAATTTGGCATTAGAGGCGTGATATCATTCTACAATTAAATTAATTTAAAACGTTTAATTTTAATGTATCATATTTTCTTTATTTAAGCCATTCATGGTGGCACACGATTGCGCGCTGTAAAATTTCCAAATTGTTTTTTATTCAGCGAACATGAAATCGTGTATTTGATCTGAAATTTCACATCGAAGTTTAAAACATTGAATGGCTCTCTGTTTGAAATAACAGGAAAACAGAACTCCAAAGGAAAACAAAAGTATAGCGTAACACAAGTAATAGAACTACTGCAAATCGTAAAAGAACATGTTTCAAAAAACTGTGAGGCCTCAACCTCGTTCCGTGCTTTTTCTTCTTCCTCTACTTCTTCTTCCTCTTCTTTTTCTTCTTCTTCTTCTTCCTCCTCATCCTCTTCTTCTTCCTCTTCTTCTTCTTCCTCTTCCTCTTCTTCTGCTTCTTCTTCCTCTTCTTCTTCCTCTTCTTCCTCTTCCTCTTCTTCTTCCTCTTCTTCTGCTTCTTCTTCCTCTTCTTCTTCCTCTTCCTCTTCTTCCTCTTCCTCTTCTTCTTCCTCTTCTTCTGCTTCTTCTTCCTCCTCCTCTTCTTCTGCTTCTTCTTCCTCTTCCTCTTCTTCTTCCTCTTCTTTTGCTTCTTCTTCCTCTTCTTCTTCCTCTTCCTCTTCTTCCTCTTCCTCTTCTTCTGCTTCTTCTTCCTCCTCCTCCTCCTCCTCTTCTTCTTCTTCTTCTTCTTCTTCCTCATTATTATTATTATTATTATTATTATTATTATTATTATTATTATTATTATTATTATTATTATTATTATTATTATTATTATTGTTATTATTATTATTATTATTATTATTATTATTATTATTATCGTTATTATTATCGTTATTATTATCGTTATTATTATCGTTATTATTATCGTTATTATTATCGTTATTATTATCGTTATTATTATCATTATTATTATCATTATTATTATCATTATTATCATTATTATTATCATTATTATTATCATTATCATTATTATTATTATCATTATTATTATCGTTATTGTTATCGTTATTGTTATCGTTATTATTGTTGTTATTATTATTATTATTATTATTATTATTATTATTATTATTATTATTATTATTATTATTATTATTATTATTGTTGTTGTTGTTGTTGTTGTTGTTGTTAACATTAACGAGAAACATGATATGCATTATCCTTGTGTAAGGAATTGTTTAAACATATTTCTAAGCGCCGTTAACGCTACCACAACAATTTTACTTGTTTAAATCCCTGCAGAAAGGTAGGTGCTGAATTTTTTAGGGTAAAATAAAATTGATTATTTAGCTTCTTGTTTGTTCCCCACTGACCACACGTCAGAGGTGAAGCCGTCGCTGGGCTGGGCGAACCAGGCGCAAGTAATTCATAAGGAACTTCGCCACTTTCCCCTGCACTCTCTTTTTTAGCCGTGGAGAGGAAAACCCCGGTTACAGGCGAAGGGTCACATTCTACTGCCAACGGTGTGAGGGTCCCTGGGACCTGAAGAGGGAGATGTACTCAATAGAATACCCCTCCACGTGTTAGTTTTGTGTATTTTCGTGCATTAGTCGGGGCAGGGATAGCACCCCGGTTCGTACGTGAAGGCTACTAATCTGGCATGCACTGCACGTGAGCGCGTCTAATATTAGGTAGTTCTTGGTAATGTCAATGAAACCTGGACAGCACCAAGCGAATTACATACGTTTGTTATTTTCTTTATAAACGGGAGACAGAAAGAGAGTTGAAAGTTAAAAGAATTGGCCTAAAAGAGCGAAGGTGTTAAGTTCATAAGGGGATAGAAGGGAGAAGTTTTGGGGGTTTTGTGAGGTTCCGCTTAGCACCCTCGTTAGTGCGGGAGTTTTAGCCAACAATTTGCCGGCATCGAGGCGAAGGATGTCCGGGTGACAGTCATGACCACCACACTCGTGGGATGGCTAGGATAAGACGGGGTCCTGTATACTGTGGTGGTGGTGGTAGATTGTTGGTTCCACTGTGAGCGTAGTCAGCTGCGCTGTAGTCTGGTTTGATTCCAAGATGTAGAGGAGTTGCGAAGTCTAAGTCTGCTGTTTTGGACTCCATGAAGATGAAACGATTTTCGGTGAATTTTTGAAAGTGGGTAGCGTTGTCGAAGGGTGTTGTGATATCAGAGTTGATGGCCGAAATTTGGGAATTAATGTTACTGTTGTGTTTTTGAAGTTCCTCATTCTGAGAAGTCGGTCAGTTGCTGTGATTCAGTGAGCCTGGAATCCAGTTTGTTAAGTGCTGCGGTGTTGGCTTCAGACAGAGTAGTTAGCTGTGTCTGAACGGTGTTATTGGTCTCCATAATTGTGCTGAGTTGTCCCCAATTTGTTGAGTCGGTCCTCGTGGGTAAGTGTTGTTGCAGTAAAGTCATGTTGTGGATGAGGGCGTTGTATCGTCAGCAGGTTCTGTTGTGGTGGTAAATGTGTGGAAGTCGTCCCAAGAGTGGCACTGCCACTGACGACCCCGGGGCTCGTGCAGGGGGAGTCGATGAGGGGTTATACTCCCTATGGGAGGCGCCCTCGACTATCGCCATACCGGGATTAAATCCCTTACTGGCTTAAGATGTTTTTTTTTTTTTTTTTTTGTTTTTTTAATATAGATGTTGTCTGGTTGGTGGGAAAAATTTTTGGAATGGAAAGTTAGATGATGAGAGGAAAAATATATGAAACAGATGATATTTATATGGTTGTGATAAAACTGATGATAAAGGCGACGATGATTTTGTCAACTGTCAATCGTCTATGTTGGGTCTTTTGTATGTTTCCCCGGAGTCGACGTCGTGTTCCCCGAGGCCACGGATGTCCCGGGGCTCGAGCATCGGAAAACATTTGGAGCCGGCTGTACTAACCTACAAGAAAACATGTAATCAAACATTCTATTACTATTTATCTCGATTACCAGGAAGTGAATGCAGGAATAGCTTATGTAAGAATAGTTTGTACAAGAGTAGACAAGGCCAAGGGTATATAGCATAACACGTGTATGAGTAATTACTTTCTGCAACTACTAAGAATGTAGGTTCGCAGAACTATTATTAAAGTTTTGCATCAAAACACTTCCATTTATACTCTGCCTTTAACCGAGCGAGATACTTGCGCGGTAAGGTGTGTTTGTTCAAATGTGTAGTCATTAGGAACCCTGCCCTCTGCAGTTGTCTCTCGTCATGTGCGAGCGCCTTATCCTCTCACCTCACCCCTCCATCTCTAGGGGAAAGATATCATGGGTCGTGGAGATGAAGGTTTAAGGGCACTCAACTACATGGCCATCAGCGTCCTTAAAAACAATTCATGGCAAAAGCCAGATATAAACTTCGATTAAATTAAAAATTACTAGTAAAAAGGGAAATATATACATAAATATACAAAACAGTGGCAAAAGCCAGAATTAAAACAAAGTGATAAAGATGTCAAAAGAGTATAAAAAACTTAAAAATTCTTTCGACCGCTTGTTTGTCGTCCGCAAGACCTCTGCAAGTCTGGCAGGCAGTTGCAGAGAGTCTTGAAGGTGTGCTAGAGAGGAACGCTCTAGCAGCACGTGATGGACCGACAAAAGGTGTCATACGCAAGAGCACGGTTCCGCCTAAACAGGTAACCATTGCAGTGGCCAATTTACAACCGACCCAATGTCCAAACCTTACCTCTTTGGAGACGCTTACGTAATGAGCGGCTATTCCCCACTCCACTCCTTCAAACAAAGCGACAGTCAGTATCCAGTGATGGACACAAACATACGATTGCTTAGCAGTTTCTAAGTCATACCTTGAATTTCCTGGGGATATTCTCAGGACACCCCTTCATTCTGGATCACGTTTCCATAAATGGTAAACGGTAGGAGAGAGACTGTTTTGAGTGAAGTTTCCGAGATATTCGTTATTATTTGTTTGAATTTGTCAATACTTATACTATTCTTTAATAGGAATTTGTTATTCGTTTTGTTCTTGCAAAGAAAACGTAATATAAAGACATCGCATAGAAACCATCTCTTAAAACATTTCACTATCGCTTAAAGCCTACTGGATTCCCATGTCCCCCTTGCACCTACAAGGAAATTAGCAATAACATAATTTCTGCAAATATTTATGCCGATTAAAATGCAGTAGATAGAGAAATAAGCATTTACAAGAATAGTGTGTATAAGAGTAAGTATAGCTCTGCATATATTTGTGAACAGAGTTTCTCCAAAGACATGTTTTTGTAAATTACAAAAACAGTAAGGTTTATAGTTTAATATGTAGATTTCAATTTGGCCCAAATTTATCCTTTTTAGTTAATAAGAAATTTAGAGGATAAACAAAGGTTATAAACTTGAAAATTAGATAATTTTCCTGACCACAGTAGGTGGCTGCAATAATAATTGAGGCAAAATGTGTTTAATATAAATGAAATAGTTAATAAGGCAAGTTCAATCGCTATCTCTCCTCTCGTGCCCATGCCTGTGTTATAGGCAATGATGCTAAGTCACAAGGGTTGTTGTTTTATACATTAGATCTCACACACACACACACACACACACACACACACACACACACACACACACACACATTCACACTCTCATGTATACACTGTAGGACAGGGAATAATTCTGAATTGCCGCCCCTGAGTGCGTAATCGAACCCGGTTACACAGAATGCCAGCGCTCTACCATTAAATATTGTTATTGAATGTGTACCATTACTATCTCAGCTAACTACTGTTTAAGTGTTGTGCTGATTAATTATTTCAATCCCGTATATCGTAGCGTAAAATACTAATGCAAGGTCATGCCAATAATTGAAATATGTAACAGCTACTTGACAATTAACATTCCACAGATAGTTTAAAACACGATGATTTATCTGTCCATTAGATTACAGTCATAAAACATTACTGCAGAAATAGCTTCACTAAGTAGTTAATAAACAACAAGGTAGAAGAGAATATTGTCAACATGCGAGGCGCTACTGAGAAGAAACAGGAATGAACAATGTCACATAATTCAGATCATACCACGTGTATGCAGCCCGTAGAACTGTTTACGTGTAGTAAGTTTATCTCAACTAGAAGCACGCAAAATACAACTTATTTCCTTGTAGGTACAAGGGGAATATTAGAATACAGTAGACATTGTGTGATAGTCAAATGTTTTAAAGCTTTGACATTCTGTTGTCTTTGCACACTTAACATATAAAAAATGAACAACGATGATCCATTTCACGAAAGTTCTAAGTTTTCCGAAACTCACACACATAACAAGGAATATCTCCGAAATGGTTCAACCTACAAGAAAATTTGTTCAGACATATATTGTGTATTTTAGCAAGATCTACATTTTCTATACAGTAAGATATGGTCTATCTCTAACGGTTTACTAGTTATGCAAAAGTAATCCAGAGTAAATACGACTACAGGGGCTATAGTCATGAAATTCAATATGTACATTTTATTTCTCATAAAAATGTCTTAAACATATGGCAGTTTAATCAAAATCGTTACAGACATTTTCAAGAAAATCAAAATTTTCGAAAAATTTCCCATATAAAGGATAGTTTAGGGTGAAGCAATTTTCCTCAAAATCCTCATGTCGCAGCCTTAAAACACATTAAACTTAAATACCAACTTTGGTTTTTAACCGACTTTTCGTTTCTGAGTTATGCAGTCCACAGACTGTCAGACTGACAGACACACAGAAATGTTGGTCTGTTAGAAACCAAAGTTGTTATTTAAGTTTGCCTTTTAAGGATTCGACACGAATAGTTTGATAGAATTCCTCCAACCTAAATCTTACTTGGAAAATTTTTATTTTCTTGAAAATGGTTCTAACGACTTTGATTAAAATGTCATATGTTTGAGATATTTTTATGACAAACGAAATGTATATCTTGAATTTTCTGGCTATAGCCCCTGTAGTCGTATTTACTTTGGACGACTTTTGCATAACTGGTAAACCGTTAGAGATAGACCAAATCATACTATACAAAAATGTAGATCTTGCTAAAATACACAATTTATGTCTCAATAAATTTTCTTGTAGAGTGAACCATTTCGGAGATATTCCTTGTTATGTGTGTGAGTTTCGCAAAACTTAAACTTTTGTCAAATAGAAGATTGTTATTCATTTTTACTTTCTCTACTGGTAGGTGGGGGAAGTATTGTATTCCACCCAAAAATTCGATGTCGAGATTTCACCGGAAATATATGTTTTGAGGCCCCCTGAATCCAAAAAAAGCATTTTAAGAAAAAGGTCCGTGTGTGTGTCAGTCTATCAGTCTGTGGAGAGCATAACTCAAAAACGAAAAGTCGGTTAAAAGCCAAAGTTATTATTTAAGTTTAATGTCTTTCAAGGATGCGACACGAAGATTTTGAAGAAAATAGCCCCACCCTAAACTACCCTTTACATGGAAAATTTTTTCGAAAAGTTTGATTTTCTTGAAAATGGCTCTAACGATTTTGATTAAAATGTCATATGTTTGAGGTATTTTTATGACAAATGAAATGTATATCTTGAATTTTCTGGCTATAGGCCCTGTAGTCGTATTTACTCTGGACGACTTTTGCATAACTGGTAAACCGTTAGAGATAGACCAAATCTTACTACACAAAAAATGTAGATCTTGCTAAAATACATAATTTATGTCTCAATAAATTTTCTTGTAGGGTGAGCGATTTCGGAGATATTCCTTGTTATGTGTGTGAGTTTCGGAAAACTTAAACTTTTGTCAAATAGAAGATTGTTATTCATTTTTACTTTTGTATTCCACCCAAAAATTTGATGTCGAGATTTCACCGGAAATATATGTTTTGAGGCCCCCTGAATCCAAAAAAAGCATTTTTAGAAAAAGGTCCGTGTGTGTGTCTGTGTGTCTGTCAGTCTGTGGACAGCATAACTCAAAAACGAAAAGTCGGTTAAAAACTAAAGTTGGTATTTAAGTTTAATGTCTTTCAAGGATGCGACACGAAGATTTTGAAGAAAATAGCCCCACCCTAAACTACCCTTTACATGGAAAATTTTTCGAAAATTTTGATTTTCTTGAAAATGACTCTAACGATTTTGATTAAAATGTCACATGTTTGAGATATTTTTATGAAAAATGAAATGTATATCCTGAATTTTCTGGCTACAGCCCCTGTAGTCGTATTTACTCTGGACGACTTTTGCATAACTGGTAAACCGTTAGAGATAGACCAAATTATACTACACAAAAAATGTAGATCTTGCTAAAATACACAATTTATATCTCAATAAATTTTATTGTAGAGTGAACCATTTCGGAGATATTCCTTGTTATATGTGTGAGTTTTAGAATACTTAAACTTATATCAAATTGTTAGTCATTTTTTATGTTAGCCGTGCAAAGAGAACGGAATTTCAAAGCTTTAAAATATTCGACTGCCAGTGTTTAGATAGGTTTGATACAAGAAAAGGTTCTGTAATTATAGTTAGATGGAAAATGGGCACAGAAGACTATGTGAATGTGAAACGCGAGCTTCTTAAACATTTGACTATCGTGTTACCCTACTATATACTTTTTATGTACTTACAGCGAAATACGTTTTTTTTTCTGAATCGAAAGTATGAATTATTAGATATTGACCCTAAATTATATACACTCGCAGAATAAAAGAAACAGAAATAAAATATATGGTACAGACAATGTTGGTCTGAGTTTAATTGTAGCCCGAGGGGAATAATAGAATCAGGATTGTACGCGCGTGGTTACGTACAGTGGCATACCCGAGGTTACCAAAACTTGTTACGTAACATACCTTTTGGTCCCAAAATAGGCACTTATATAGCGCCGTAATTATTTTCCCCAAAGGAGGACCTGCTAACATGACAGCGTTTTCTATATACAGGATGGAAGGGAAGCCATTACATTAACTTAAACAAGTGATAGATCTTGTTATTTGGAACACATTTTGTATCTTGCGTTTTTGTCCCTGACCATTTCCTGCAGAGGTATTTTAGTTTTGTCGAAAACAAACTGACAACACTGCAGATTGTGTGGCTGTCATTTTCCCTATAGCTATTTTCACGTTATGAAGGCACAACGGGCTCTTATGGACCATGCTATTCTTATGGAAGATTCAGGTGCGCCGTTGCCAAATTTGTGTGTCTTCAAATGTGACTAACTAAGATGAAGTATGAACATGCATTTCGGTGTGAAATGTGTCGAAGAATACTATGGTGTGCACGATAAACCTTTTATGCAATTGTATAGTTCTTAAAATGATAAAATGTAATATTTTGTTGAAAGATTTTTTAACATCTTTTTCGCTCTGCACGTTTAAACAAGGTTTTAAACCGAAATAATTGCAATGAAAAAAATCTGGATTATTCGCTTGCTTTTATAGGCCACGTTAGTATTTAGATTATATCAATATGTCTAAACATATTTTTTTAAAAAAATAAAGTTTAAAACAAAGTGTTAGGATTCTTCGTTTCTACAGTGGAAAATGTCGCGCTGACTAATTCTCGTTCTGTAAGTCCACGTAAAAACTTCCAGCGACAAAGTTGTCAAGGAAATAACGAAATTATTTTTTATATGAATATAGAACATCTCCAGTAACAAGCCATCCATAAATCACCATTTAAAGACAAATGCTTTTAGCGCGCCAAACACACGGCCCGGTTCTCCTGTCTTGCAGATGATGGAAACCAGATGCGTGGCAGTTGAAGGAAGGGCCGATAAGGGATTGTACTTCAGCGCAGGTTTTCAATAGGTTTCGGAAATTTGAGGTGTGAGCGAGTTTTAGAAGCTCTCTGGTAATCGTGTGCATTGCAGTTAAGTGATCAGTGCGCAATGGATCACAGAAGAAAAGGCGAAATTATTCAAAGTAGCGAGCGAAAAACAATTCTTAGGGTATATGATTAGTTAAAAGGAAAAGAATCCCGGACACAGTGACTGGTTTATTGTTAATGAATTTTATAAGGCGACTGGTGTGAGTAGGCGTATATTTTTTAGATTAAGAAAAGAATGTAAAAAGGGTTCCATCACTACACCGCGGAAAACAAGACAAACGGTACATACGTACAAAACCAGCAGGGAGGTGAAATATCACGATTTTGTACGCAGTTCTATACGACGCAAATTTCATGAATTTCTGTTTCAAAATATTCCCCCTACAATTCTGTCCGTGTTGAAAAAGGTCAATGAGGATGAGGACTTACTAAATTTTAAATATTCAATCTTTTATCGCTAAGTGAAGGAAATGGGATTTGATTTTGAAAAGAGAGGAAATATATCGCTTATGATTGAGAGAAATTATGCTATAGGTGGCGACATTCCTATTTACGGAAAATAAAACAATTCAGCAAAGAGGGAAGAAAAATCGTGCACCTTGATGAAAGTTGCGTAAATGTAGGGCACACTGTATCAAAAGTTTGGAAGGATAGGACAATAAAAACTCCTAAAGAAGCGCTTTTGGCCGGGTTATCCACTGGTCTTAAAGCATTATTAAAAGTGGCGAGCGAAAAACAATTCTTAGGTGTTTGATGATGATAACAACAACAAGAATAATAATAATAATAATAATAATAATAATAATAATAATAATAATAATAATAATAATAATAATAATAATAGTAATAGTAATAGTAATAGTAATAGTAATAGTAATAGTAATAGTAATAGTAATAGTAATAGTAATAGTAATAGTAATAGTAATAGTAATAGTAATAGTAATAGTAATAGTAATAGTAATAATAATAATAATAATAATAATAATAATAATAATAATAATAATAATAATAATAATAATAATAATAATAATAATAATAAGAACAACCACAATAATAATAAACCGTGTGCTGCTACAGGTCTGGGGGGCCTGGGACTGCCAGACCCAACTACCACCCCCAGGAGCATGTACTGACGCAGAGATGGCTGATAAATCAATACGGGAAGGGGTGGGACCAGCATCATACACCCCTCAGCCGGAAGTTTACACACTGCTTGTATCGCTGTCCTATACCTGGGACTTGGATCTGCAATCCAATGGGTGTAATCGACCCTAGGCGCATTGCCTAGCCACGCTCCGGCTTCTATTTCACATTAATGAACAAAAACTTTGTGAATTCCTTTATTACATGTATCCATTTATATACAATACAAATTAGAGAATACAATAGGCTTAAGTCAAATCTTTAAAGAGCTGATCGCTTTGACACTCCAATCTCTTTGTTTGACTCCCCTACGTGAAAAATTTGGAAACTTTAATCCAACTGCAAAGAATATCTCGGAAATAGTTATCTCCAAAAAGAAAATAACATATATAGTGTGTGTCATCTAGAATGAAGAGGACTTCGGAGGTTCTTCCCAGAAAGTTCAACATATGCATTCTCTTTGTTATGAAAACATCTTAAACATGCGCTATTTTAATTCAAACATTTGTTACAACAATTGTTGACAAAACTGAACTTTTCGAAACTGTTTTCATATGTCTTGCTAATTCCAGTACTACATATAGCAAATAGAGGAGGTAATGTATTCCACCCAAAAATTCGATATCGAAATTTCACCGAAAATGTGTTTTGAGTTCCCCTGAATCCCACCCCACCCCCCCCCCCAAAAAAAAAACATTTTATATGTCAATCTTAGGACAGCACAACTCAAAAACGAAAAGTCGGTTAAAAACCAAAGTTAGTATTTATGTTTAACATCTTTTAGGCATACAACACAAATATTTTGAAGAAATTTCCTCCACGCTAAACTGCCCTTTATATGGAAAATGTTTCGAAAAATTTTATTTTCTTGAAAATGGCTCTAACGATTTTGATTTAAATGAAAATGTTTGAGATATTTTTATGACAAATGAAATGTATATCTTGAATTTTCTGGCTATAGCCCCTGTAGTCGTATTTACTCTGGACGACTTTTGCATAACTGGTAAACCGTTAGAGATAGACCAAATCATACTATACAAAAATGTAGATCTTGCTAAAACACGCAATTTCTGTCCGAATAAATGTTTTTTGTAGAGTGAACCATTTCGGAGATATTCTTTGTTATTTGTGTCAGTTTCTGAAAACAAAACTTTCGTGAAATGGAACATCGTTTTTCATGTTTTATACATTGAGCGTGCAAAGAGGACGGAATCTCAAAGCTTTAAAACATTTGACTATCGCACAAAGCCTACTGTATTCTAATATTCCCCTTGTACCTACAAGGAAATAAGCAACAAGATAATTTGTACAAATGTTTATCTCAAGTAATACGAAGAAGATATAGGAATAAGTGAATAATTAATTGTGAAATTTTGGGATAATCGTAAAAAGCAACGATATTGTCAATAGTTGACTGAGATCAATCGAGTGCGGCAAGATTAGTAAAGAACATTGACTTTTCACAATCATTGCCTGTGTCTAGCCATTTTGTTGTTAGCGAAGACGTCCGCCATATTTAGCGAGAAAATTGTAAAAGTGTTTAATGAGAAGGATAATGATTTTTAAGTGTTAATACATTTTTCATTTGGCAACAGCAATGGAACCTTAGACTAATGCTACGGCGCGAGTAATAAAACTTCGTAAAGACTTTCATTCCAACGAAGATTAATAAAAGCTAAATGGCACCTCTACCTTCGTCTCACGTTAACATCAACAACATATTAAAAATAGTCACAGTTATATTACGGAGGGGGACACTTCGCGCAGTGCTTGAATTGTGGCTGCCTCCTAGAGGAAGGGATGAATGAAGGATCCACAAAAGACTGCAGACCTCACAGACGTGCGGAAGTCCCTAACAATTCCAAACTTGAAGACATCCGCTGCTGGAGCTGTCTAGAGATGGCGATGAATGACCTGTCGACCAGGCAGCCCTCTAGGGTCCACGGGGAGTACTCTTTATTGCGCACAAGCATCCGCACCATCTGTCCGGCATCGCTATACGTACACTTGAAGGATAAGTAAACGAAATGATGAAAAGGAAAGCATGGTATATAGGAAACTAAAGCGCGTTCCACCCTTAGAAGACAGTACACGTTAAATGGAGCGCAGTGTTGCAACATGTACTAGTTGCGAATCTTTCTCCGCGAGCGACTCGAGGTGGCCGAGTCCTGTACTTAGTCCTTCAATTGCTGCTTGACGGACACTTAACTTTGGTATCCCTCCATGCCTTTGTTACTCTATGACCTAAATATACAAATGACTCATCTGTATAAACAACTGATTTCCCCTGGTCCCTAAACATTTTTATGTCTTTTAGATATTTATGTCGCCATCTGATGATATGGATATCGTCTCTTTCTATTAATATGCACTTGTTACCCCTTCTTTCATATTCGGACCCCAAATCATGTAAGAACCGACTAAGAGTGGCCCTTGAGAAATTTGGTAGGGTCTCATCACTGTTGACCCGTGACAAAATTATATTCAGCGTGGGTGGAATATTTGCAAACAGTAAAGAATGAACAATTCGCCGCACTCCCCCTTGCACTATTCACTATATACTTCTTTTTTCCGCCCTTTTTGCTTTCTTTTTCGATGGTATTCTTAGAGGTCCTTTCATTACTTCCTTTTTAATCATACACACTACTGCTTCTGAACACCCGATAGCCTTAGCTGTTTCTTTTACCGCCTTACTTACACGCATTTTACTTAAAAAATAATCTAACACCATCATAATTATTTGGCGTTCCTTACTTCTAAATTTACCAACATATCGTCTCTTCCTAGCTTCCCCCTCCATAACTACAAATATTTACAAAACTATTAAACAAATAACGCAATAACAGCTCACAGATTCTACACAGTTACACACCGACTTCTTTTGGACTAATGTTAGTGCTGCTCCTTATACTATCTTCTGTGTCAGGCCTGGCGCGAGAATACGCTGAATAGATGAATACCTTTCGTTTGCCCTACTCGATGAAAGAAAGAAGTTACTGCCTTTTGGTTTATTTTAAAAACTTTCTCCAACCTTCCTCAATATTTGTTCTCGCTGGTTCCCTGATGTAAACTCAATAACAAAAAAGTTTCACACTGCGTAACTTTTGCAGTGCACAGATATAAAATTTTCAGAAAACAGTAAATTTAAAAAATTGTAACACTTAACTGAGTTAACATAGAGAATTCAAAGTAGGCAGGTAGTAGCACTATGGTTTACTCTACCTAAGAAAAAAATATAGACGCATTGTAGCAGTTAGTTTGTTTGTTAGTGCGTGATGAGTATAAAAACAGCAAATATCGGACTTCTATTGAAAAAAAATGTTTTTTGAAGAAATATGGGCCTATAGAAATGTATAATGACTCTAAAAAGGATATAACCTGATAGAGAAAAAAATTCCGCGTAGGATAATGAGTTCAAACCTGAAATTTGTAACAACTGAATATTTATACCATGCTATTAGGAACCTGGCAACAGCGCGAGGGTAGAAAAGGACGAGGCTAATGGCAGCTTGTATGCGCTAGATAGAGATAGAGATGTCCCATTTAACCCCATACTGTCATCTAAGAGTGGGACAATGTATAGTATAGAATTCGCCCATCGACTCGGAAATACCACTAACAAGCGAAGATCACAGCGCGTAGTCCACGGGACTCGAACCCGCGACTTACTGATACTAATCGCATACTGACACCGCCGCGCTCGGTTTGTAAACACTACTACTGAGATCAAAGTGTAAAAATTTCTATGCAAATTTATATCGTGAATATGAAAACAAGATATGACATAAATGGTCGTGGTAAATGTGATGTTCTTTTTATACGCCAGAACTTTTATTTAGGCAATGCCTTTTTTTTAAATGTTCGGCACTGACCTTACACGCTTCCAGTGAAACATCGGAACCGGTTGTGGAAATCTCCTGGGTTTCTTCCATTACGACTCAGCTATCCATCTTAGTGGCTTTGGGAACCAAGCAATGAATGAGAGAAAACATTGTATTTCAACATTACATTGTGTGTTTACATTTCTATGTACTGAAACCATTGCACATAAGAGTGACGAAATTTGCTTTACCAGAACTACAAAATCTACACACGCAATTGTTACATGCGGAAATTCTACCCCCTCTCTCACTCTCTCGGTCCCCCCCCCTCTCTCTCTCCTCTCTAAAAGGTAGTCTTCTATAGTCTAGGCTTAAGGGTAACATGTTAGGTTCTATTTTCTCAGGTCGCGGTTCACACTTCAATATCTACAAGTAATTAATTATATTATATGCAGAAATTCAACCCTCTCTCTCTGACTCTCCCATTCTCTCACTTACAGTAGAGAGAGTAAAAACGGAGTTGCATTTGGCGAAAGTTTCTTTTCCGAAACTCACACAAATAACAAGGAATATCTCCGAATATCCCATTGAATATCAAATAGAAAGAGCAGCTCTAATTCAACACAAAAAGTTGATCAGACTCCCATTCAATACATGGCACAAGAGAAATTTTACACATACACTAAAGACTCAGGAGAGCTTTCTTTCCAAAATTCAAGATCAGGAACGATGTACACCTTCCTAATTCAAAGGAAAACTTCATATCTGAAGTCAATCCGACACAAACATTAGACATCACATATTATTTACACCTGACGGAAGAAGTTAAGAAAAGTGATACTCCAACTAGTGTTCTAAAATTATTGGCATTAGAGACAATCCATACTAGATTTCCAGAACATGAATGGCTCCATATTTATACTGATGGATCATTAATATCAAACCAAGATGGAGCAGGTGCTGGAGTCACATGTCACCTCTTTTCCTATTACAAATCTTTAAGTTATGGAACTACAAACTTTGATGGAGAAATTGAAGCAATTCGAATGGCCCTACAAAATCTTTTGTACAGAATTTCACATTTTCAGCAAGCAGTTATTCTCTCAGATTCCAGGGCAGCAATTATAGCAATTACTTCCAAGTTGTCACCAAAAAACCAAACAATTATAGAATGTTGGAAAATCCTTACCCATCTAACAGCACTTCAAAAACACCTAGTCTTCCAATGGATACCAGCTCACTGTGGACTGAGTGGTAATGAGAAAGCTGATTTTCTTGCAAAAAAGGGTACCAGCGGTGTACAAAAATCTATAGTTAATCTACCATTTTATGCAGCTAAAAGATTAGTCAACTCTGAATTCAAAAAAATTATTGCAAAATATTACTATGAAAAATCAAAGAATAAAAGATGGGAACTACCAAACATTCAAACAGTGATTCCTGAGTATCCTCGAAAAACAGCAGTTGCAAGCTTCAGGTTGATTACAGGACATGATTGTCTGGCAAAACATTTAAACAGAATTGGGATATATTCTTCACCACTCTGTGCTCTATGTGATCTGCAAGAGGAAATGGATCGAGACCACCTTCAAATATGCCCGGCCACTTCTAGTGCCCCATCCATCAGTGAAAAATATTGGAGAGCAAGAGGATTAATAACTTCATTGTCAGAAATCCAGCATTAGCTAACAACAACAACAATAAAATTTATTTGGACATTGATTGCGTGTTTTAACGTCATCTTTATACAGTAAGATTTAGTCTATATATTACGGTTTACCAGTTATTTAAGTCATCCAGAGTAAAGAGGGTTACTTAAGCTATAGTTAGAAAATTCAAAATATACGTTTCATATCATAAAAATGCCATTTTAATTAAAATCGTTAGAACCATTTTCAAGAAAATCAAAATTTTCGAAAAAGTTTCCAGGGTAGTTTAGGTTGGAGCCATTTTCTTCAAAATGTTCATGTTGTATCCCTGAAAGACATTAAACTTAAATACCAACTTTGGTTTTTAACCGAGTTTTCGTTTTTGAGTTATGCTGTCCACAGACTGACACAGACACGGACCTTTTTCTAAAATTGCCTTTTTTTTATTCAGAGAGTCTCAAAACATATATTTCCGGTGAAATCTCGACATCGAATTTTTGGGTGGAATACAATACTGCCTCTACTTATGTACTATACACAGTAATAAAGTAAAAATGGGAGTTGGTTACAAACCAAATATGATATTCAAGTTCATCATGTTCTAAGGATGCGACACAGATATTCTGGAACCCCCTCTAATTATACTCTAATTATATTTTTAAACCATCCAAGCACAACTACTACCCCTTGTTTGTGAGGAACAAATACAAATGTGAGTAGTGATTCAAGACAGTCCAATAGACGATAAGATATGCAGCAGAGGCAATCGATAAACTCAGCTGCATGTTGGAATATCGACTTGTGTAAACTGCGCTGCAACACGACGTGGGACTTAAAAATGTTCTGCTCTTCTAATACGTTCTTTTACATGGCTGTGCCTTTTCTAAATGTTGCGAAAGGTATATCACACTTACTGATACCAACGGACTCAGTTTATTATTCAGATTATTTCCTAGAGACGTCAAATTGTCGTATACGAATTATATATTTTGTACAAATTGTCACAAACTCATTCTATTGTTCCATCAGTGTCGCCAACTGTATCCCATAAATTGACTATCGCACAAAGCCTACTGTATTCTATTATTCCCCTTGTACCTACAAGGAAATAAACAATAAGATAATTTGTACAAATGTTTATTTTAACTAACACGAAGAAGATACAGGAATAAGAGTTTGTAAGAATGGTTAGTACAAGAGTAGAGAAAGTCATGTGAGTGCAACACATCAGATTTTTACTTTCTCTACTGGTAAGTAGGGGAAGTATTGTATTCCACCCAAGAATTCGATGTCGAAATTTCACCGGAAATACATGTTTTGAGGCCCCCTGAATCCAAAAAAAGCATTTTTAGAAAAACGTCCATGTGTGTGTCTGTGGACAGCATAACTCAAAAACGAAAAGTCGGTTAAAAACCAAAGTTGGTATTTAAGCTTAATGTCTTTCAAGGATGCGGCACGAAGATTTTGAAGAAAATAGCCACACCCTAAACTACCCTTTACATGGAAAATTTTTCGAACATTTTGATTTTCTTGAAAATGGCTCTAACGATTTTGAATAAAATGTCATATTTTTGAGATATTTTTATGGCAAATGAAATATATATCTTGAATTTTCTGACTATAGCCCCTGTAGTCGTATTTACTCTGGACGACGTTTGCATGACTGGTAAACCGTTAGAGGTAGACCAAATCATACTGTATAAAAAATGTAGATCTTGGTAAAATACACAATTTATGTCTCCATAAATTTTCTTGTAGGGTGAACCATTTCGGAGATATTCCTTGTTATGTGTGTGAGTTACGGAAAACTTAAAACTTTCCTGAAATGGAACATCGCTGTTCATTTTTTTATATGCTAAGTGTGCAAAGAGAACGGAATCTCAAAGCTTTAAAAGAATAATTGACTATCGCACAAAGCCTACAGTATTCTAATATTCCCCTTGCGCCTACAAGGAAATAAACAAGAAGAGAAGAGAAAGTCATGTGAGCGCAACACACCAGATTTTTGTGTTATGGTGTTCACAGACCTACACACACACATACATATACACATATATCGTGGGATATTAGACATTAGCTCGCTGGTAAAATAGGTTACATGTTATTATGCCTAATTACTCTATAATTAGTGAATTTAAGTGTTAGGCGTTTTCAAGCTTCTCTCCAAGGACTCTTAAAAGTGACGGTTTTTGCCGGATGTTTCATTAAACAAGTGAAGTGATATTGCGAACATCATATTTTTATCAAGGTTTGTTCAATTAGAACTATGCCTTTAGAAATGAGATATTCTAAATATAGTTTATTGAAGCTCCGAATGTTTTCTTTTGTTTTCTTCTTTAGTTTAATGAAAACATGTATTTTAAAGGGGCAGTTATTCCCACAGGGGATGTAGCTCAGAGGTAGAGCGCTTGCTTCGCATGCGAGAGGTCTCGGGTTCAAACCCCGACATCTCCAAGATAATTTTTTATTTATGAACTCCAGTCACGTGAACGGTGTACTGTAGACGATGTAGTTCAGAGATGGAATGTTGGCTTCGTATGTGAGAAGTAACGTATTCAAACATGGGTACATTCAGAGACAGATGTTTAATTTTATTATTATTTTTTATTTACTTATTTTTTTATTATCTAGTAATAACTCTACGGATGTGAAGTTCAGAGGCGGCGTCGTAATAAATTTTCTGCTTGTGAGATCAAGACGGCAACATTTTCAAAAATCTGATGTGTTGCACTCACATGACTTTCTCTACTTTTGTACTAACTATTCCTACAAACTCTTATTCCTATATCTTCTTCGTGTTAGTTGAGATAAACATTCGTACAAATTATCTTACTGTTTATATCCTTGTAGGTACAAGGGGAATATTAGAATACAGTAGGCTTTGAGCGATAGTCCAATCTTTTTGGTCTTTGAGATTCCTTTCTCTTTGCACGATTAACATATAAAAAAATGAACAACGTTGTTGCATTTCGCTAAAGTTCTTAGTTTTCCGAAACTCACACACATAACAAGGAATATCTCCGAAATGGTTCACCCTACTACAACATTTATTGAGACATAAATTGTGTATTTTAGCAAGATCTACATTTTTTGTATAGTATGATTTGGTCTATCTCTAACGGTTTACCAGTTATGTAAAAGTAGTCCAGAGTAAATACGACTACAGGGGCTATAGCCAGAAAATTCAAGATATACATTTCATTTGTCATAAAAATATCTCAAACATATGACATTTTAATCAAAATCGTTAGAGCCATTTTGAAGAAAATCAAAATTTTCAAAAAATTTTCCATGTAAAGGCTAGTTTAGGGTGGGGCTATTTTCTTCAAAATCACGAAGTCGCATCCTTGAAAGGCATTAAACTTAAATGCCAACTTTGGTTTTTAACCGAGTTTTCGTTTTTGAGTTATGCTGTCCACAGACTGACACACAGACTCACACGGACCTTTTTCTAAAAATGATTTTTTTTGGATTCAGGGGGCGTCAAAACATATATTTCCAGTGAAATCTCGACATCGAATTTTTGGGTGGAATACAATACTTCCCCTACTTACCAGTAGAGAAAGTAAAACTGGACTACATTAAAGTGAATATCGCAGCAAGATAAGTGACAATCACCTTGCTTATCTTTTGAGACTGCAGTTCATCTTTTGCACCAAGCATTGAAGACCTTCTGAAACGTAAATCATGCCAAAAAGTAATCCTCAGAAACAGCGTGGGTTAATCAGGAGTAGAATATGAATGTGTACGCCTTTGATTTCCTGTACGTAAGAATGTGCCGCCACTGGAACTCAGTAACCACGGATAAACTGTCCCAGCGGGTGGAAGGAGGTGATTTCAACCTCCCCTCACCTGTCTGCAGTTAAGCACCGTTGCGTTACATGCTATTATACCCAATCTCTCTATAATTAGTCAATTTTAGAGTTAGGTGTTGTCAAGCTCTCCAACCGAGGTGTCTTGCAAGACATCATTCTCTGCCGGATGTTGCACATAGAGAAGTATAATGATATTATGGCCATCATATTTTTGTAAATGTTTGTTAAGATTAGCATTGAAATATTAAGGACGTACTTTATTGAACTCTGGACAGTATATGTTACTGCTGCGCGCGACCACAAACACGTCAAATACTTGCGAGTTTTTCTCGTGTAAGTAACAGATGTGTGGCACCACTAGGAAATAATGTTAGTCATTTGTTTCGAGAATAGTTGTGGCCCGCGCAAACAGTACCGGAGCAGTGTGACGTCATTGGGAATACACGGGACCAAGTGAAACAAGGGTACTTTTACAACATGAAGCACATTGTTAATATCCCAATCCCAGGCCTATCTGTTAAAATAAACAACACAATGTAGTTATCCAGTATCTATTCCTGGTGGTGGACCTTCTGTGGTACAATGAGTAAAAGTAGAAACCATTGCTCTGTTGCTGGGTGTAAATATGCTTCATATAAAACTATGGATGTAGTTTATCATAAATTTCCTAAGGATATAACATTACAGCGTGAATGGGTGTCTCGGTGGAAAAGGGCTGATCCAATTAATATCAATAATGCAAGAATTTATTCAGTTCATTTCCTTCCCGAAGATTACGAACGGAATTTAAAACACGAGCTTCTAGGATTGGCATTAAGAAGAGAATTAAAAAGCGTTGCTGTGCCTTCACAAAGATCCCAATTTGGCATGGAGACACATGGGAGACTGCTGTGGCAAGTACCAGTAAGGACAATGAGTTGGTAATTAATAAATATGCGTATTCTTAAGACAGTATTTCTTTATGTAATTAATTTCGAATTTGTTTTATACATTTGAGGATTAGAGACATTGTCTAAGTATAATGATAAAGATAATTACGACGATACTTTAATAATAAATAATAATAATAATAATAATAATAATAATAATAATAATAATAATAATAATAATAATAATAATAATAATAATAATAATAATAATAATAATAATAATAATAATAATAATAATGATAATAATAATAATAATAATAACCAGATTATATTTTTTAAATTTATACGACATATGATATTAACATTTGTTCATTGTTCAACTTTAGATTTCTTTGGAGATAAAGCTGATGAATTAGATAATGCTGTCTTTCGTTCCGCCCTGTCTTCACATCGGCGATCTCATGCTGATGTGTGTCCTATGACAAGAGGAAAATGTTACTGTAACACGCAGGGCTTGTTATTCCTTTACATTTAATGAAGTATTCCGTCTATTTTTACATTTATGCGACGTTTTATACTGGGCAATAGCACAAACCAATGCAGTGCTTTAACTATCGCGGTAGACCAGTATTCCTCATGACGTAATGAGCGACAGCCAATAGCAGCGCAATTCGCCGGAATGGCCTACCCACAGATTATGGGCTACCCACCTCTCTATTCCAGTTGCCTTGCAGTTGTGGCTATAGGTTATAGGTTTGGTAACACTAAACTTAACGACTGTCGAATGTTCTGAGTGTATAAGATGGCGGCTGTTTATAAAATGATATACTCATCGTGTAGAGCAATGGATTCCAGCACTTCTCTGCGAGTTATGAAAAGTCAAAAGGGCCAAAGTTTGGTTGTTATAGTTTCGTAGAGAAAGAGAAACACAGCGAGGAGCATCGTGCACTGTTAAAACATGTAAGTGCCACATTTATTTAAATGACACTGCTACTAACATTGTATTCTGTAATGAAGTAAGTCATAATCACGAAACCGTTCAGTCTGGATAGGCAAGTAACCTCTAATAGCGTAAATTGCAGAACTTACTGAATTGTCTGAAAGATTCGCAAAGAACTTGCAAGTGAAAGAGTTCACATTTCACATAAAGACGTGAATTGCATTAGGAAATTTATTTATCGCACTAGAAGGTTAACTTTGCCGCCATTGCTAAAAACATTAGACGAAGTACACAAACGTTTGCAGAAAATGACAATTTTAAGTATGAAGAATAAAACTTGCCTCTGATTAGCGATAGTAACTTAAACATCGTTTGTTTTGCGATGGAATAATCTACGAATGCTATGTGAGAGTAATACAGTTTTTTGTAGATGGTACTTTCGAGTACTGTTGTAATTATTTTTACCAATTCTTCACAATGCATGTATCCAATAATGGTGTGGCGGCCACTAGTGGAGAAATCCAGAAACATTCTAGAGAAGTTGATATTCTATGTTGCTACCTTTTTGTTTTTCCTTTGTTAGAAAATCAATGAAATGTTTTAGTAACACGCATCATAAAAGGTTATTCAATAAACCGCATCTTAAAAACCAAAATGGTAAGTATATCCCATTCGTTTTTTGCTTATTGCCAAACAAACCAGCACTCAGGTATGAGAAGGTGCTGACTGTGATAATATTAATATTAAGTTTTAACCTTGAGCAGTTGTGGTTAATTTTGAAGTAGCCATACATACATAAAGCAATTTGCCAGGTAAGGCCTTCGGCGTCTATAGTAGGTTGTAGATTTCATTTCACACAATTTACAGGTTATCTAACAACAACTTTCATTAGTTGTGATTTTGCGTTTCCTCCAGAAGCTTGGGTTTCTGACACTATTACATCAGGTAGGGCAACCAATGCTTGTGAGGCATTCCACAGAGGATTCGGACTTAGGTTTAACACTGCACATCCACATATACTATACCATTTTGTTGATGCTGATAAAAATGTACTTACAAATTTAAATCTGTCTGCAAAAAGCGTAGATAGTACACAGAGGAATTAATTTTAAAATCCAAACAAGGACTTACCTCTCGATTGCATTTCCTAAGGAGGGTTTGTTATTATTACAACAATTTAAGTGCATGTTTTAACTTATTGACAAATGCTCTGTTCTAATACAGGCAACTACATTTTTATCCATACTTATGAATGACTAATAATCCAGCGTTCATAGAGAGTCCAAAGTCTCGAAGAAATTGGGGAGGAAAATACAGGGATGATCGCCGCGTGCAGTCGGGCACTTTAAAACAGGCAGAAATTCGCACTGCACGCAGTCGGGGCCTCCCGGATACTGTAACGAAAATACATACTTTTGTAAATTTATGAAGTTTAAATTTATAGAATTCAGATATTCGACACATAATTTACTGAAGCCCCGACTTTATATGACACTGTGGCGATTATATTTTTGTAAATGTTTGTTAAGCTTAAATTTATAGAATTAAGATATTTGGGACATAATTTATTAAAGTCTAGACATATAACTTCCTGTTAGCATACGTGTATGTAATTTCCTGGAAGCTCATGTTGCAGGGACGAATGTTGCGAGTAATGCTGCCTGTCTACACGTGGAGTCAGCTTAGTTGACGCGTGCTGACACATGCTTCAAGGGAGTTTTGTGTATTTAAACCCCGAATTTTTTACCTAGGGAGGGCGTCAATTCGAACCTGCGACACTTTGATCTTTAAAGGTCTCATGGCGTCTTATTATCTGACATTTTAAGAATGGGACTTCAAACGCCAGCAACCTTCGTAAAGGTAGAGTCAAAGCTATTTTAATTGACAAGCCTTTCAAGTTCTCATATTGGGCCCTAATCACCTACCTCTCTATGGGCCCTTAAACCTCATTCAGTCATTCAGTCACTCACTCCTTAGACCAGAGTTTACATGTTTACGTATCCTTCACTAGACCTTAGAAAGTAACCCTCTTGAGATAATCCTCGTGAAGTTCTCTTCCGTCATGGAAAGTTACCCAGTAATTCTGGACCTGTGGGTCCGTGAAATTTCCTCTCAAAATGCAACCTTCCACCACACCTCTGTGCAGTAACACGTGACCGCTCCCCAACGTGACGGCACATCACGTGACTGCCCACACTCCCAGCAGCTCCCACCATCCCCTACCTCTGCACTTACGCCCCTCGTGCATATCGAATCCGTATACTATTGCTCGTTTTAAACTTTTTATTTCGCTCTTCTACAATTAATACAATTTCACATAAGTTATATATTATTCAATATATTTCATCTCCCTTGGCTCCTTAATATACAATTCATATAATACAACTCAAAATCGCACGAAATATGCTACAAATTCACCTTAACCCTTTCAGTACCGAGTGATTTTGCTACATATGCCGTTCTTCCTCTAATTCTAAACCGGTTTAGATTAGGTGGTCTGGGACACCTTCAGCTTACTGACTTGAATAGCCATGATCGTTAAGGTAACACTTAGTGCACTTTCCATGCACTCTAAGCCTGAGGTCGTAAGTTCGAGTCTCGGCAACAGCAGTAAAATGTGCCTGTGGTAAAGGACGGGGAGGGGCCCACGTAAAATAATCGGTGTGATGGCACGCGTGGATGCGGTTGCATGGATTTTGCATTTTTTCTTATAAAAAATACTACAATATAAAATGTAAAAAAAAAAAAAAATAATTGTTTACAATTCAAAACGTCTCAAATACGTATGTTTTGACAGACAGTATAACAAGAATATAGCAGAAAAACAGATAAAACTAGTACAAATAGGGAAAAAAAATGCCTAAGTCCATGATCATGGACACCGGAACTAAAGGGTTAATATCTCCAATTTTATTAAAATATTTTTACGTGTTTTATAACAAAATACATTTGACTCCTCTTCTATATAATAATAATAATAATAATAATAATAATAATAATAATAATAATAATAATAATAATAATAATAATAATAATAATAATAATAACAATAACAACAGCAAGAAGAAGAATTAATAATACAAAAGACGCCCTGCGTCCATTTTACTATGACAATATCGTCTGCTACCCCAGAAGCCTTTACTGCGATTATGATACACCAGCTGGTTCCCCAGTGTTGCATAGGTAATACAGCAAAAGCTGCCTTAACTGGATCCCCATATACAGGAAATCTGAACCAACGGAAAATAAATCTCACAGCGGAATTATTTCCTATGTTAAATGTAACTGTAAACTGCTTAACGTGGAAACGGACTAATTTTCTGTAAACATTTGTGTGAATAACCTGAGTAAGCGGCATTATTAAATGTGTAATTCATAACCTCGTGCTATATTATTGGAGCGATAGCCATTAGTTATTAACAGGACACCGAAGTTTTAAGAACTCTTTATGTGAGATGTAAATTAGTCCAAGTTATGTGGGATCAGAGAAACTATCATAAGTAATGCCTCGAGTGATTGCATTTATTAAGACTATTTCATGAATTAAAGGATGATATAGCCTATGAAATATTATTTAAATGATGTATTGTAATTACTAACCTCAAAAAGAAACATGAAGCAGGTAAACACACCAGCGTGCATTGCCACAGCCTTCTAGGTTATCATATTGATGTTCCAATTTGTTAACATGTTGGTGATGTCAGAAGTTGGAGTATCTGCTCTTAATTTACAATTTCGTTCACCACAAAATATGTCAAACTAACTCCAAACACAGAATTAAATACATCACTGAAGCGAGAGTCAGCCATAATTGACATTTGAATAGCGGTTCTTCGCGTCAAATTACGATGCGCATCTGTTAGTACAAAGAAGCTATATTGTCTAACCTGCTCATAACATAAGAAAAGCAGACGAGGTGATAATGAAAATGTGATAATTTTTTCTCAAAGGAAGGCTCTCATTGGTTGAAATTGTTATGCACATGATTGGTTGACATCAACCAACTCACGTATGAGTGCAATAGTCACAGAAATTACAATTATTATGTGCAAGTTGAAAATACAGCAAAATGTACGCTTGCACCTGTAGCGTATTTTATAAAATTAACATAGAAGCATTTCCTTCCTTCTCTTTTATTACTTTCTCTACTGGTAAATAGGGGAAGTATTGTATTCCACCCAAAAATTCGATGTCGAGATTTCACCGGAAATATGTTTTGAGACCCCCTGAATTTAAAAAAAAATAATAATAAAAAAAAGCATTTTTTAGAAAAATATCCGTGTGTGTGCGAGAGAGAGAGTGAAAGAGAGTCTGTGTGTCAGTCTGTCAGTTTGTGGAAAGTATAACTCAAAAACGAAACATCGGTTAAAGACCAAAGTTGGTATTTAAGTTTAATGTCTTTCAGGGATGCGACACGAAGATTTTGAAGAAAATAGCCCCACCCTAAACTACCCTTTTAATGGAAAATTATGAAACATTTTGGTTTTCTTGAAAATGGCTCTAACGATTTTGATTAAAACGTCATAAGTTTGAGATATTTTTATGACAAATGAAATGTATATTTTGAGCTTTCTGGCTATAGCCCATGTAGTCGTATTTATTCTGGACGACTTTTGAATTACTGGCAAACAGCAAGAGCTAGACAAAATCTTACTATACCAAAAGTGTAGATCTCGCTAAAACACACAATTTATGTACAAATAGTGTTTTTCGTAGAGTGAACCATTTCGGAGATATTTCTTGTTATGCGTGTCAGTTTTGGGAAACTTAAAAGATTGGTGAAATGGAACATCGCTGCTCATTTTGTATATGTTAAGTGTGCAAAGAGAACGGAATATCAAAGCTTTAAAACATTTGACTATCGCACAAAGCCTACTGTATTCTAATATTCCCCTTTCAGCTACAAGGAAATAAGCAATAACAACTTTCTGTAAATGTTTATCTCAACTAACACGAAGAAGATATAGGAATAAGAGTGCAACACATCAGATTTTATAGCTAGTTTTGTTCCCTGTTGCAGAGGGCGAGGTGTGCTATGGCGAGCTGGGATGCTTCTCGCTGCAGAAGCCGTGGTCGTCTATCACTAGGCTTAATTTTCCATCGCCACAAAGCCCAGAAAAAATTGGAACTTCATTCCAGTTCTTCACAAGGTATATTTCTCTTCTTATGTCTCGCTAACATTTAACTTTGTTCCAGATCAGCGAATGTTACTGTTATTTTAGTCAAGGTTCTACTAGTATGTTATACAATGAGACTATTATGGTAATAATTAAGATGTGAACATCTTCGTTGCAATTATAGTTAAGTTTCATACTATTCATGTTCAAGTATGTTCTCTGCTTTAAAATATCATTCAACTATTCTAAAGTAAGAACAAATTAGAAACTGAAAACTTCACTTATCTTAGTAATGTTGCACGTTCTTTTTGCAAAACTGACTCAAGTTTCGAGTTGACTCCAACTCATTCTCAAAGCTATACAAACAAATTTGTTACCAAAGCTACAGATCTTCATTTTTCTCTGAAAACAAAAAACATAGATACAATTTATTATTGATTATCAATTTAGCTGTTTGGATTGTGATAAGGTTTATATTGGCAAAACTAAGCGTCATTTAGAAACCAGAATAAAAGAGCATTTTAGAAATATTAAATATAAACAAACTGATAAATCAGCTGTGGCAGATCAATTTTGGTCATTTAATCATGAAATTAATCCAGAAGCTAAATTATTAAAACAATTAAGTAGACCTATAGATTTAATGGTTTGGGGGAAAATTTTTATTTAAAAAAACAGGAACTGTGTTATGAATTTCGAGACACCTTCTATAGATTGCATTTATACATTTTTGTTTTCAGAGATTGTAACTAAAATGAGCATCAGTATCTATGTCTTTTGTTTTCAGAAAAAAATGAAAGATTGTAGCTTTGGTAACAAATTTGTTTGTATAGCTTTGAGAATAAGTTGGAGTCAACTCGAAACGTCAGTTTTGCAAAAACAACTTGCAACATTACTAAGATAAGTGAAGATTTTAGTTTCTAATTTGTTCTTATTTTAGAATCTTGTTGCTTCACTGTCAATAACTTAATTTTCCTTAATTTATTATTCAACTATTTTTAATATTCTACGCGTATACGAGTCAATAAGTGCATTGACCTTACCATCGCAGTGAAACAGCTGGCAGGGTTGTGTTATACCAGGTGGAAGATATTACTTCGGCCACACGTTAACCAGGGATTCTACTCCGTCACATTATTTATCGTTATACGAAGCCTTGACCATTTCGTTGGTTACCCTAGGCCACGGTGCAAGGGTGCCCCCACTCCTTTTGCTAAATAACCTTAACCACTAACTAAAACAAAAGTTAAAAAATGGCGCAGACAAGAAATGCATATTTAGGCTTTCGACCGTGGTGGCTAAAAGAGAAAGAGGGGATTGAGTGCATTCAGTTTGTCGTGCAGAGCTCTTATCACGATTGGTAGCCATACCTTATTGGCTAATAAGGACATGCCTATGAAGGGGTGAGAGTTTAAGGGGAAGACTTGAAGAGCGCCCAGGTTAGCGACATGTCTAAAGTGTATGTGTGAGAATATTTCCAGGGAATGCAAATTAAAGCTTGAATAACATTTAGTAAATACACAGTAAGGCAGCATTTTATAACAAAAAAGTAAACAGAACTGTATTCTCAATGTGATATCAATGCTTGTTGCTGTATTAAAGCAAGCACAACTAAATGATAAATAAACAAATAAATAAAGTAGCATGTTTCCCTCCAATTGAAACTATAATTGGTTATTTTATGTTTACTAGTGAGACAGAATATTGGAGGACCCCAAAGGAAAGTCGTTCATGTGAATGTTTGTTGGAAGTGTAATTCGTTTTTTGGTGTTGGTATGAGATGGTTGAATGACGAAGGCGTGTTGATGGGGTTCATTGTTGCGAACAACTGGGTTTGCACAAAGACGTCATAAATCTTTCCATATTTGATTTTAATATATGTGTATAAATATTAGAATTGTTTGTGTTCCATAATAAAAGTAGGAGACGATGATTGGTATCGCTTCCCTAACGATAAATAACTATTTGCGCGGATGAATATGAAAAAGGCGGTGTCGCGTCAAAACGACGCCAAAAAAACAGTTCACTAACGTGTGTATCTCCGAGGTGAGAAGACATTTTTATGTGTACGCGTCATGAAATAGTAAAAGTGAATTTACTAAGTGTTTAGAGACCTTTAATTAAATTTTGGCGATGTTAGGGAAGTTGATCCAAAAATAAGACTTTCTACTGTGATACGATTTAAAAATTGTGAACAAGAAGGTGCAAATAAAATGTTTGACTAAAGTTAAACCCGAGTGTATGTTCATTAGCTAAAAGACACAGCGTCCATAATAATCGCAAAAACAGCACCACTAGTTATTATCATCCTCATTGCTATCATTAATAATAGTTCTTAGTTATTACTAGTTATTAGTATGATGATAACGATACTAACAGGGATGACAATAACGATATTAATAACGATGAATATAACGATATTAATAACGATGGAAATAACAAAATTAATAACGATGAAAATAACGACATTAATAACGATGAAAATAACTATACTAATATCCTTGATAACGATTCTAATAGCGATGATAATGATACTAATAACAATACTAACATCGATGATTATAACGACACTAGTAACGATGGTGGTAACGATACTAATAATGATTAAAATAACGATACCACTAGCAATAGTAACAATAATAACAAAGATGATAATATTAGTAATAGTAGAATTAATAATGGTAATAGGAATAATAGTATAGATAGTAATAATGCTAATAATAACAATAAAAACATTAATAAATAATAATCATAATGAAGATAATGATGATAACGATGATGATTATGGTTCTGCAATAATAAACATGTTTTGGTTTCAAAGCCACCAGAAAAAGCAAAGGCATCAACCTCCCCTCTTTTCCCCTGACTGCTGGTTTTCAAGTCAACTCTTTTTTACTTTCTCTACTGGTAAGTAGGGGAAATATTGTATTGCACCCAAAAATTCGATGTCGAGATTTCACCGGAAATATATGTTTTGAGATCCCCCTGAATCCAAAACAAGCATTTTTAGAAAAAGGTCCGTGTGTGTGTCTGTGTGTCAGTCTGTGGACTGCATAACTCAAAAAACGAAAAGTCGGTTAAAAACCAAAGTTGGTATTTAAGTTTAATGTCCTTCAAGGATGCGACACGAAGATTTTGAAGAAAATAGCCCCACCCTAAACTACCCTTTACATAAAATTTTTTTCGAATATTTTGATTTTCTTGAAAATGGCTGTAACGATTTTGATTAAAATGTCATATGTTTGGGATATATTTATGAAAAATGGAATGTATATCTTGAATTTTCTTGCAATAGCCCCTGTAGTCGTATTTACTCTGGACGACTTTTGCATAACTGGTAAACCGTTAGAGATAGACCAAATTATACTATACAAAAAATGTAGATCTTGCTAAAATACACAATTTATGTCTGAATAAATTTTCTTGTAGGGCGAACCATTTCGGAGATATTCCTTGTTGTGTGTGTGAGTTTCGGAAAACTTAGAACTTTCGTGAAATGGATCATCGTTGTTCACTTTTTATATGTTAAATGTGCAAAGAGAACGGAATCTGAAAGCCTTAAAAGATTTGACTATCGCACAAAGCTTACTCTATTGTAATAGTCCCCTTGTACCTACAAGGAAATAAGCAATAAGATAATTTGTACAAATGTTTATGTCAACTAACACGAAGAAGATATAGGAATAAGAGTTTGTAAGAATGGTTAGTACAAGAGTAGAGAAAGTCATGTGAGTGCAACACATCAGATTTTTTTTCTTTTGTTAACGTCCTCCAACGAAGTGTCATATCGGACGGTGAGTGAATGAAATGGGTGAAATGACAAGTTACTCTACATTCGTCTTCTGAGGATAAGCGAAAACCTCGGAAAAAAAAAAGCCTTTTTGGATAACTTAACCTAAGCGAGATTCGAACTCGCGGCCTTTTGAACACAAGGCAGACACGCTAACCATCACGCTACTGGGACGGGCTCAAGCCACCTTGCTCTGCAGTGTTAGGTGAAAGCCACGCCTCAAAAGTCCCCAGGAAACGATAGGAAATTCGCTAGGTTATGTTTGGCGGCCTGTGTACAATACAGCTTCCTTGTCGACACGAAACGAAACATGACTCTGTGTGTAGATAATATAATGTGAAGTATTTGATGTGTTAAACACGTCTCCTGTAAATGTAGAATCTCCCAAGGCTAATCTGTTATTGGGAAACTCTCTAAATGATATGATGTTTCTATGCTTACCCAAGGAAGAGGCCAGAAGGAACATGGGTGATGACGTGGCCTTCCATTGACCTCTCAGGCAGTGACTATGATGGAAGAAAGTTGACAGTCTTCATTGTGCACGGCTTCGGTGGCTCAATCACAGACAACTGGATGCATGACATGAAGGATGCATTTCTTCAGAAGGTATGTAGGTATACACTTTTGAACGCTTACAACTTCGCTCTGGAAAGGAATGAAAAAAATTATATACACTTATATATCTTTCTCTACTCACTTTTATATAAAATACTTGTGAAACTCTCTTCTAGGGCAATGATAGTTTATTGGGAAGGAATGGAATAATGTTTATAGTGTGTGGGTAACCCAGCCACTATACTTAACAATTTTATTTCACTTTCCTTCAAGATGGATGCCAATGTTATACTGGTGGGATGGTCGGCAGGTTCCAGAGTGCCTTATTACTCCCAAGCAGCTTCGAACACAAGAGTCGTTGGATCAGAAATGGCAAGGTAATTCATTCTTTAGTTTACCAATAATAAACCACAGATACAACCTATTTTAATTACACTTTGCATTTGGTTGACGTATTTTACAAATTAATTTGATGTAGTACCTTGTAAGTAACTTGATATACATTAAAATAACCAGCATATATAAAAGTCTGTTGTGTTACAGTCACATGACATTTTCTGTTCACTCTTTAGAAACTATTCCTATCTTCTTCATGTTAATCGAGTTAAATATTTGTAGAAATTGTATTACTGCATAGCTAAATTGATAAATGCCAGACCTTTTATAATTTGCAATAACATCCTTTTTAGAAAACTTCGGCAAATTTTTACTTTCTCTACTACGTATAGTAAGTAGAGGAAATATTGTATTCCACCCTAAAATTCCATATGTTCAGATTTCACGGGAAATTATGTTTTGAGACCCCCTGAATCCAAAAGAAAAGCATTTTTTGAAAAAGTTCCGTGTGTGTGCATGTCTGTCAGTCTGTGAACAGCATAACTCAAAAACGAAAAGTATGTTAAAAACTAAACTTGGTATATAAGTTTAATTTCTTTGAAGTATGCGACACAAAGATTTTCAAGAAAATACCTCCACGCTAAATTACCCTTACCATAGAAAATTTTTTTAAAAATTTTGATTTTCTAGAAAATGGCTATGACTATTTTGACTAAAATGCCATATGTTTAAGATATCTTTATGACAAACGAACTTTATATTTTGAATTTTCTGGATATAGCCTATGTAGTCCTGTTTACTCTGGATGGCTTTTGAATAACTCGTAAACCGTAAAAGTTAGACCAAATCTTACTATACAAAAAATGTAGATCATGCTAAATCACACAGTTTATGTCCAGAGAAATTTGTTGTAGGGTGAACCATTTCGGAGATATTCCTTGTTATTTGTGTGAACTTTGGAAAATTAGTTCATGTAGTGGAACATCGTTATCCCTTTTTTTAATTTATCCACTACTTATAGTAAAGTAGAGGAAGTATTTTATTCCACCCCAAAAATTCGATGCCAGGATTTCGCCGATAATATGTTTTGAGCCCCCCTTAAAAAAAGATTTAAAGGAAGATCCTTATGTGTCTGTGTGTGTGTGTGTGTGTGTGTGTGTGTGTGTGTATGTGTGTGTGTCTGTATATCAGTCTGTGGACTGCATAGCTCAAAAACAAAAAGTCGGCTAAAAACCAAAGTGGTATTTAAGTTTAATGTCTTTCAAGGATGCGACACAAAGATTTTGAAGAAAATAGCCCCACCCTAAACTACCCTTTACAAGAAACATTTTTCGAAAATGTTTATTTTCTTGAAAATGGCTCTAACGATTTTGATTAAAATGTCATATATTTGAGATATATTTATGCCAAATGAAATGTATATCTTGAATTTTCTGGCTATAGCCCCTGTAGTCGTATTTACTCTGGACAACTTTTGCATAACTGGTAAACCGTTAGAGATACACCAAATCATACTATACAAAAAATGTAGATCTTGCTAAAATACACAATTTATGTCTCAATGAATTTTCTTGTAGGGTGAACCATTTCGGAGATATTCCTTGTTATTTGTCTCAGTTTTGGAGAAGAAAGAAATTTCGTCAAATGCAACATCGTTTTTCATTTTTCATATGTTAACCGTGCAAAGAGAACGGAATCTCAAAGCTTTAAAACATTTGACTATCACACAAAGCCTACTGTATTCTAATCTTTCCCTTCCACCTACAAGGAAATAAGCAATAAGATAATTTGTACAAATGTTTATCTCAACTAACACGAAGAAGATATAGGAATAAGGGTTTGTAAGAATGGTTAGTACAAGAGTAGAGAAAGTCATGTGAGTGCAACACATCAGATGTTTTAGCACAACATACTGATTGCATACTAGGCAGTTAATATTACTGCCGACAATTTTACATAATTGTTTTTGCCACTTGTATTCAAAAGACCCGCGCCAAATAGGCGAGTCCGGGCAATTTGTGCCTGCAATCTCCAAAGCATGCACAGCGTGCCTCACGTGAAAGCCTGTATTGGTCCATTATGTCCTTGACACTGCTGCGGTGCATTGTCACTTAGGGCCACGTTTGACACCACTGTGTCAATCGATGCCTGTTTCAGCATGTGGTACAGGTTAATACAGCATCATAGGAAGTTTATCAAAACGCAGTCTATTTCTGATGTGCAGGTTGGGCAATTACCTGATCATGGAAAAAGGAGCTTTACCAAAGAGGTTCCACCTGATTGGGCATAGTCTAGGAGGTCACACAGCAGCCTACATGGCAAAGCGTATTCCTGGAGTGGCAAGGCTGACAGGTAATTTCACTTATTTTATAGAGAACTTTTGTAATACTGGTGCTGCTGCATCTTGATAAGAGCTTTCCCGATCATACATTTTGAGCATGTATTTTATATACAAATGACGTTTTTGGTTCTGCACACCTGTTTTATAAATCTTATAAACATGAAACTGATACCAATGGAAACACAAACTCAAAACATTTTCATTATAGTGTGAAAATGATAAGTCTATTTACTTTACATGTTTCTTTATTTCCTGTAAAACAGAATCACAATTCACAACTCGTGACCTTGCAACTCACAACTGTTCTGATCTATCGTAACCTTCACACAAGACACTGCTCATCTGTCCACAGCTCGTTCTGCAATTCTACTCACTCAGTAAAAACTAACTGACGATAAACTCACAAAAGTACCGTATCTGTCCATACCGACTCGCTTACATATCCGAGAACTACGTACCGGTGATTGCTATCCACAGACTGACAGACAGACACAGACACACACACACGGACCTTTTTTCTAAAAATACTTTTTTTATTCAGGGGGTCTCAAAACATATTTCTGGTGAAATCTCGACATCGAATTTTTGGGTGGAATACAATACTTCCCCTACTTACCAGTAGAGAAAGTAAAAGGACATCTGAATGCAACACATACATTTTTACCGTAATTTCAAAGTATATGGTGTGTGTGTGTGTGTGTGTGTGTGTGTGTGTGTGTGTGTGTGTGTGTGTGTGTGTGTGTGTGTGTGTGTGTCTCAGTCTTTGGACAGCATAACTCAAAAACGAAAGGTCGGTAAAAACCAAAGTTGCTATTTAAGTTTAATGTCTTTCAAGGATACGAGACGAAGATTTTGAAGAAAATTTCTCCACCCTAAACTACCCTTTACATAGAAAAATTTTCGAAATTGTTTTCTTCAAAATGGCTCTAACGATTTTGATTAAAATGCCATATGTTTAAGATATTTGTATGGCAAATGAAATGTATATCTTGAATTTTCTGACTATAGCCCCTGTAGTCGTATTTACTCTGGATGAGTTTTGAATAACTCGTAAACCGTAAGGGATAGACAAAATTTTACTATACAAAAATGTAGAACTTGCTAAAACACAATTATACACAAGTAAATTGTTTTATAGAGTGAACCATTTAGAAGATATTTATTTTTACTTGTATCAGCTTCGGAAAACAAAATTTCGTCAAAAGCAATATCGTTGTTCATTTTTTATATGTTAAGTGTGCAAAGAGAACGGAATCTCAAAGATTTAAAACATTTGACAATCGCACAAAGCCTTCTGTATTCCCATATTCCCCTTGTACCTACAAGGAAATAAGCAATAAGATAATTTGTGCAAATGTTTATCTCAACTAACACGAAGAAGATATAGGAATAAGAGTTTGTAAGAATGGTTAGTACAAGAGTAGAGAAAATCATGTGAGTGCAACACATCAGATTTTGATAATAGAATAATACATATTTCTTTTGTTTTAATTTACTATCGTTATTCCATAAACCACAATTTCACTTTAATATTGTCAACCTTCCTTTGTTGCTCATTTATCATTTTGGGCCAAACAGTAGAACCAATAGCTTGGTTACTGCCAACTCTTAAGTAGTAGTCCTGAAGAAACAGTTGAAATCTGCTGAAAATCCATAACAAAACATTCCGGAGTAATAGTCCCTCATTCGGATCTCATGTTTTGGGGAAACATGATCAAATGCTTGAGATTCTTGAATGTGGTGCTGTTTTTATAATTTTTCGTCGGTGATGTTGATGAGCTTTTGACTCTTCCGTTATCTCGGGTCGTGGTGCTGGATGGAATGAACATACACTCGGGGTTAACTTTAGTGAAATATTTTATTCGCACCTTCTTGTTCACAGTATTTAAATCGTATCACAGTTACAAGTCTTTTATTTCAGTGGATCGACTTCCCTAGCATCGCCGAGATTTAATGTCTGAAAATTTAGCGATATTTCGCTAAATGTGGTTTCTATCACTTTAAACTTCGTCTATTTTACGTGATTTCATTTAATTGCACAATTCGTATTAACTAACTTGTTAAAGTTAGCTAATGTTTCACTTATTTTACACAAATTAACGGTCTTTAAACACTTAGTAAATTTACTTTCACTATTTTATGACGCGCACACACAAAAGTGCGTCCATCTACACCAAAGACAGAGACGCTATTGACTAGACAATTGGCGCCGCATTACACTTCTTTTTGTGTACATCCGCGTATGCGTCCATCAAATAGTTCCCGCATTGTTAGGGAAGCGATCCTTAGCCATTCTCCCTTCGCTTTTAATATTGAACACATATAATTCTTTTATTTATACATATATATTAAAATTAAATATGGAAATATTTATGACGTCTTTAAAAAATTTTAATTGTTCGTAACAATGAACAATAGTAATACGTTTTCGTCATTTAACCAACTCATACCAACACCAAAAACAAATTACACTCTTAACAAATATTCACATAAACGATTTTCTTTTGGGGTCTTACAATATCCTGTCTCAAATGTAAACTGAAAGTTGATTTCATTATTTTGCGTATAAAATGTATTAGATACTTCGCTCAGTAATGATAGTTTTGGTGGCAGGTTTGGATGTGGCACACATATACTTCGCGGACGAGAAGCGGGCCATGAAGTTCCACCGAAGTGATGCAATGTTTGTCGAGGCGATCCATACAGATGCGAAACCAGCTTTCCCATTCATGGGAATGGCTCTATACCAGCCAGTGGGTAAGTTCACACTTCACTCCTGCACGCATGCTGCTTGGGATGTGGGAACTGTCTGGTGATTCGATCCACACAGATCCCATTCATGGGAATGGCTCTATACCAGCCAGTGCGTAAGTTCACACTTCACTCCTGCATGCCTGCATGATGCTTGGGATGCGGGAACTGTCAGGTGATTCGATCCACACAGATCCCATTCATGGGAATGGCTCTATACCAGCCAGTGGGTAAGTTCACACTTCACTCCTGCATGCCTGCATGATGCTTGGGATGCGGGAACTGTCAGGTGATTCGATCCACACAGATCCCATTCATGGGAATGGCTCTATACCAGCCAGTGGGTAAGTTCACACTTCACTCCTGCACGCATGGTGTTGGGGATGCGGGAACTGTCAGGTGATTCGATCCATACAGATCCCATTCATGGGAATGGCTCTATACCAGCCAGTGGGTAGGGTCACACTTCACTCCTGCACGCCTGCTGCTTGGGATGTGGGAACTGTCAGGTGATTCGATCCATACAGATCCCATTCATGGGAATGGCTCTATACCAGCCAGTGGGTAAGTTCACACTTCACTCCTGCACGCATGCTGCTTGGGATGTGGGAACTGTCAGGTGATTCGATCCGTACAGATCCCATTCATGGGAATGGCTCTATACCAGCCAGTGGGTAAGTTCACACTTCACTCCTGCACGCATGCTGCTTGGGATGTGGGAACTGTCAGGTGATTCGATCCGTACAATATCCCATTCATGGGAATGGCTCTATACCAGCCAGTGGGTAAGTTCACACTTCACTCCTGCACGCATGATGCTGGGGATGTGGGAACTGTCAGGTGATTCGATCCATACAGACCCCGCTCATGGGAATGGCTCTATACCAGCGAGTGGGTAGGTTCACACTTCACTCCTGCACGCATGATGCTTGGGATGTGGGAACTGTCAGGTGATTCGATCCGTACAGATCCCATTCATGGGAATGGCTCTATACCAGCCAGTGGGTAAGTTCACACTTCACTCCTGCACGCATGCTGCTTGGGATGTGGGAACTGTCAGGTGATTCGATCCATACAGACCCCGCTCATGGGAATGGCTCTATACCAGCGAGTGGGTAGGTTCACACTTCACTCCTGCACGCATGATGCTTGGGATGTGGGAACTGTCAGGTGATTCGATCCATACAGACCCCGCTCATGGGAATGGCTCTATACCAGCCAGTGGGTAAGTTCACACTTCACTCCTGCACGCCTGCTACTTGGGATGTGGGAACTGTCAGGTGATTCGATCCATACAGACCCCGCTCATGGGAATGGCTCTATACCAGCCAGTGGGTAAGTTCACACTTCACTCCTGCATGCCTGCTGCTTGGGATGTGGGAACTGTCAGGTGATTCGATCCATACAGACCCCGCTCATGGGAATGGCTCTATACCAGTCAGTGGGTAAGTTCACACTTCACTCCTGCACGCCTGCTACTTGGAATGTGGGAACTGTCAGGTGATTCGATCCATACAGATCCCATTCATGGGAATGGCTCTATACCAGCCAGTGGGTAAGTTCACACTTCACTCCTGCACGCCTGCTACTTGGAATGTGGGAACTGTCAGGTGATCCGATCCATACAGATCCCATTCATGGGAATGGCTCTATACCAGCCAGTGGGTAAGTTCACACTTCACTCCTGCACGCATGCTACTTGGGATGTGGGAACTTTCAGGTGATTCGATCCATACAGATCCCATTCATGGGAATGGCTCTATACCAGCCAGTGGGTAAGTTCACACTTCACTCCTGCACGCCTGCATGATGCTTGGGATGTGGCAACTGTCAGGTGATTCGATCCATACAGATCCCATTCATGGGAATGGCTCTATACCAGCCAGTGGGTAAGTTCACACTTCACTCCTGCACGCATGCTACTTGGAATGTGGGAACTTTCAGGTGATTCGATCCATACAGATCCCATTCATGGGAATGGCTCTATACCAGCCAGTGGGTAAGTTCACACTTCACTCCTGCACGCCTGCATGATGCTTGGGATGTGGCAACTGTCAGGTGATTCGATCCATACAGATCCCATTCATGGGAATGGCTCTATACCAGCCAGTGGGTAAGTTCACACTTCACTCCTGCACGCCTGCATGATGCTTGGGATGTGGGAACTGTCAGGTGATTCGATCCACACATTCATGGGAATGGCTCTATACCAGCCAGTGGGTAAGTTCACACTTCACTCCTGCACGCATGCTGCTGGGGATGTGGGAACTGTTATGTGATTCGATCCGTACAGATCCCATTCATGGGAATGGCTCTATACCAGCCAGTGGGTAAGTTCACACTTCACTCCTGCACGCCTGCATGATGCTTGGGATGTGGCAACTGTCAGGTGATTCGATCCATACAGATCCCATTCATGGGAATGGCTCTATACCAGCCAGTGGGTAAGTTCACACTTCACTCCTGCACGCCTGCATGATGCTTGGGATGTGGGAACTGTCAGGTGATTCGATCCACACATTCATGGGAATGGCTCTATACCAGCCAGTGGGTAAGTTCACACTTCACTCCTGCACGCATGCTGCTTGGGATGTGGGAACTGTCAGGTGATTCGATCCGTACAGATCCCATTCATGGGAATGGCTCTATACCAGCCAGTGGGTAAGTTCACACTTCACTCCTGCACGCCTGCATGATGCTTGGGATGTGGCAACTGTCAGGTGATTCGATCCATACAGATCCCATTCATGGGAATGGCTCTATACCAGCCAGTGGGTAAGTTCACACTTCACTCCTGCACGCATGCTGCTTGGGATGTGGGAACTGTCAGGTGATTCGATCCATACAGATCCCATTCATGGGAATGGCCCTATACCAGCCAGTGGGTAAGTTCACACTTCACTCCTGCACGCCTGCTACTTGGAATGTGGGAACTGTCAGGTGATCCGATCCATACAGATCCCATTCATGGGAATGGCTCTATACCAGCCAGTGGGTAAGTTCACACTTCACTCCTGCACGCCTGCTACTTGGAATGTGGGAACTGTCAGGTGATCCGATCCATACAGATCCCATTCATGGGAATGGCTCTATACCAGCCAGTGGGTAAGTTCACACTTCACTCCTGCACGCATGCTGCTTGGGATGTGGGAACTGTCAGGTGATTCAGATTCACAATTGAGGAACGTTTTTTCAAAACTCCATAGATGCACAAATGCGTTTCTGAGGAAAACTGTTTTTCTATTTATTGGCAATACTAATTGGTTAGTAGAGCAACTATATTAATCATTCAATTTTCCTTCCTGATACTGTCTCATTCAGTGTGAAAAGAAACAAATGGCATAGTCTAATTATTATTTATTTATGCCAACAAACTTACTGTTGGTGTTTTTAAACACACAAGCCGTGTGTGGGCAATGTTTGAGAGGCAGAACTGGAACTTAAAAATTCAATGCCACAACTGGGATTTGAACCACAGACCTTCCGCTTACCAGGCGGCTGCTCTAACCATTGAACTATTGTGACAAAGTACCAGAATGGCATTAAATTCTCAAACCAGCTCGTATTTCTCCTGGTAAACCACAAAGGCAGTCTCACATCAGAGACAAATTACCCCAATGGTGACTTACTATTACAAGTACTTTATGTCCCAGGATTAAATAACCTTCAGATAGTAATTATTATTTATTTATACCAACAAACTTACTGTTGGTGTTTTTAAACACACAAGCCATGTGTGGGCAAAGTTTGAGAGGTAGAACTGGAACTTAAAAATTCAATGCCACAACTGGGATTTGAACCACAGACCTTCCGCTTACCAGGCGGCTGCTCTACCACTGAGCTATTGTGACAAACTGCCAGAATGGCATTAAATTCTCAAACCAGTTCGTATTTCTCCTGGTAAACCACAAACCTCTCAAACTTTGCCCACACACGGCTTGTGTGTTTAAAAACACCAACAGTAAGTTTGTTGGCATAAATAAATAATAATTACTATATGAAATTATTTCACCTCAGGATTGATTACAATATTTTAATTGCATCTATTGTATGCGTTATTTTTGAAAAACATTGAAACCGATTCCTCCAAAAAAACGTTACGTGATAGAGAATTTTGGATTTCAGATTTGAGTTCAGCCCAGCTAATATGTATAAAGTCACCTATTTTCGCTCGAGTTCAAAAACAAAGGTTGAAATTTGTTGTTCAGTGATTATTGATTTAATAGCTATAAAATATATAAAATTTAAGTTTCAGTCGGAGGGTCCCTTAAATGGCCAATGAAATACTTAGGTTGCTTAACAGTTGAATCCTTAGCCAATCGTTCTGGTTAATGGACCATGGAATTCAAATCTGAATTTTCTGTATTTTTATAGGTGTGAAATTATTACTTTGCACACTTAAGGGTATTTATGTTATAAACTACTACACAAAGTTGCAGCACGATCTGTTTTATATCTTTGAGGGAATTAATTATTCAGTTTATTCACAGTGCGAAAATAACTTCATATTCCAATTATTATTATATGTGCATCAAAAGCTAAACATCAACATTTTTATTATTTTCTAAACTCTAATTGCCCAACAAACACCATTAATCTCTGACAGAAACAAATAATAATTACTTTCAAAATATTCTAATTTTTTTGTTTTCGTGGACACTGAAAATGTTATAACCTTTTTGTGTATTTAAGTTTTTTAAGGTTAAACAAATTTTCATATTTAGAAACCAAAGACTAGTTTAAGTTATGTATATGGAGACATGCTAGAAAAAATCTAGGCACATAGCACAAAATTTAATGTGTGTAGAGCAGATAAGTTATTAAAAATGTAAAGTCCATCAGATTATCTGTTTGTCACCTTCCATCTAGTAGACTCGCTCCTCACATTCATAACTTTTCCCTTGCGGAGAGATGTCATTTGACCACTCCTTTCCGCTGATTTTGGTTGTTTTTTGAGCCCTTTTTGGCCCATATTTTGTTCAAACCTGCCGAAAATTTAAGCAGAAAGGGACGTTTAAAGGTAGCGCACATGGCATTTAAAGCCTAGACTTTAAAAATGGCGGAATTAAAAAAAAATCACTACCAACCGATAACTGAAATTTTGGGGAAGATAAAAATCGCCAATTTGTTAATTTTTCGGTCATTTTTCAGCTCCAGGGTCCCTTGATAAAGCCACTGTAGAGGTTGTGGTCCTGTACGCCTGTGTGGCCTGGGCTAATGCCTCCAAAACTACCCTGAAACAACTCCAAACCCTCCAACACCTCTCCCTCAGAAAAATCCTCTCTGCTCCACTCTCACCACTAACCACACTCTTCAACTCGAAACCCGGATCCCATTCATCCCGGAGGCAATAGAAAAAGGAGCAATGGCGGCATGGACGCGTATTAAAAACCACGAGAATGACGTGATCGCCAACATCGGCAAAGGCGAGCCGAAGCACCGCAAACATACTAGAATAAAAATATTCTGGAAGCGGCACGACTCGCCGACAAATGCGCGTCCACGCAACCTCGTTCCTAAGCCACACACATGTTCCGGCAGAGGCCCTCGCCTCGGATAATATTCAGGAGCTGTCCCCTGCCCGCGCAGGAAAACAGCGGGAAAGTGTAAATAAGAAGTGTAGATAGTGCAGTGCGCTGGGACGCATATTTCTGGTGTGCCCAGTGAAGGTGTGTGTGCGTGCGTGCGTGCGTGCGTGCGTGTGTGTGTGTGTGTGTGTGTGTGTGTGTGTGTGTGTGTGTGTGTGTGTGAATGCGCGCGTGTATGTATGCGTGTATATAATTGTAAATATGTACATATGTATATACATATATATAAACCAAACTGAACAGAACTTAAAGGACATAAGAAAACTATTCTCGGTGACCGATAGACGGTCACCGTATGGGTTTTTGCACAAACCGAAAACTATAATTAGTTATATGTAAGCAAATTGTATATAAATGTCAAATATAGCCTGTAAGCTGGGCCCTATGTACCGGCACCAGGCAAATACTTTATAATAAACAAACTGAAACTGCGTCACTGCGCCATCTTTAGACAGGATATTCAACTGTTACATAGTATGGCAACAGTAGATGTCAGAAGGAGCGTTTAGTTAGGTAATTTGTGAAGAAAGAGTCAGAAACATAGAGTGGAGTAAATAATATAAATTAAATTTTGCATTTAATGTTTACATTTTAGTTCTCAAAATAATGTTACTCTTGAATAAATAGAACTAGCACTTAGTCGCTAATTATGATTAACTTTACAAACGCAGCTTGTCCGTAGAAGGTTTTATATGGAACTATATATCTGGAATGGAAGAAACACATAATTATGGGTTTTTTGTTTTTTAATTATGCGTTTCTTCCATTCCAGATATATAGTTTAATCATAGCGGACAGAAGAGATAGTGTGAGCTCTTCTGGAGTTACTATAGTTCGCTCGCAAGATGGCACTGGTGTCGCGGTCGCTTCACTTTAGTTCACGAATGCATGGTGAAAATGGGTTTCATATTATCAGTTAGCATTTTAAATACCTAAAATCGTAAGCAGGAATATTGGAAATACTGTTTTGAAACATCGTCTTTCCTTGACATATAATATAGGATGGTATTTTACAATAATGGGTATTATCATTAACGAAGAACAGTGGGAAATATCTGCTTACATGATTTTACGCTGAAAAATTAAACCATAATGCAAATTATGTATTTTTAAGCATTGTATTTAGAACCAGCTTTTGTTTTTTACTTAAATAATTTAAATTGCGTTTATGTTCGCAACAATTAGTAGCGAATTTCTTTTCTACTATTTTTAATTTAGCCCTCTCTTTAGATAGCAGGATTTTAGTTCTAACTAAATTTCTATTGAGGTTTCTAATTCTTTTCTTCAGTGTAGCAATTTCATTATTGACACTTGTGTTTGTGACCTTGGAGGAATTAGAACTGTTTTCTGTGAATTCCTCATTGTTGAAGGACGGCGCGTTTGAAATAAGAACTGGTTGACTGGATCCTGCATCTGGTAATTTACTGATTGTTGAATATTGCTTTTTCAGTAATTTTTTGTCTCTGTTTTGTGGAGATTTTCGGGATTTATGCACTGTAGTTAACTACCTGGGTAAATTAGGAAATATGCAGGGAATTGCCCCTGGCTTTAACCGCCATTTAATTCTAGGGATTTCAACTAGTTTTCCATGCACAACGAATGAATCAACTTTCACTAAAAAGTCCTCTGGAAAATGTTTGTCACAAATACTAGATTTAACAGATAATTTAGTGTCTTTCCTAGGAATAGACTTTTCCCATTTGTAAAACAGATTTTTATCTTTAGGAGGAGTAAAAAAATGTCTAGCTTCTGAGCAGTTTGTGTATCCTGAACGACACCCGGGTACAAAACAAGTTGGCATTTTAATCAATATGTTGCTTGAAACTTACGTTTTGAAGAACACACACATTTATGCACAAAATTAGAAGCAATTTCACAAGTTATGTACCTAATTACTCACAACACACAACGCATACGTATAAAACTGTCTGTACTTCCGAATCACATACTAGGCAGTTCGGCCTCATTTTAAGGCGACTGCGATCGCCACGCCGCAGTTTCGGTCAGTTGCCACGGGACCGCGGATCATGCAGTGAACTAGCGGGAGAGCTCACACTTTCTCTTCTATCCGCTATGGTTCCATATAAAACCTTCTACGGACAAGCTGCGTTTGTAAAGTTAATCATAATTAGCGACTAAGTGCTAGTTCTGTTTATGAAACTCGTTCAAATTCTGTACTTTAGAGCTTTAGAATCTTGATTCAAATCGTGTACAACGTTAACAAACTTGAGTATGAAAGTTTGTGATGATGTTCGCTACACAGCTTGCACACACATGTGGCACAGTTCATGGTGATACGCATGTACCAACATTGAGTTGACAAAGTGTCGCAGGTCTTGGCTAGTGTCTGTCCATGTCCTATTCATCCTTGACCTTTTAACTCTTAATCTTCGTGTTGAGATAAAAATTTGCAGAAATCATCTTATTGATTATTTCCTAGAAGGTATAGTGGGCACAGCTTGTTGAAATACCCCAAAAAACAACCTTGACATTTCCCTCCCATTATGGTGCAGTCTGGTTATATTTGGTAATATTCCATCCGTTAGGTTGCATTAGTGCCGCCAACTGTTCGTAGCATATAACCATGGTAAAGCTAGGACCATAGTTGGTGTTATTGCGTCTGTTATGTTGCCACAGAAGCCCTTGTTTATGAACGCGTTGCAGAAACGCCAACCGATAGATTTTAAAACAAGATTCTGTTTAGACGCCATATTAATCAATCTGTGGACGTACTGCTTGTGTTTTGGTAGTTTTGTGTTGAATTCTCTTAGAGCAACTGTACGCATTTATAACTACTGTTGTTATTTTTGTGTCCGTTACACAGTAATGCATTAAATATATATTACGATATTTTGCCTTTGAAAGTGATTTATCCAAAAGTTATTGCAGAACAAGATTTGCCGAAGATGAGTAGGTTCATCATATGTTGTGTGGTCACGTTGTTCAAGCATTATTATCGTTTGAAAGTATGATACTTTAACCTTGTGATATTTGAGGTTAGAAATGCCTTTACTACGTACGTTGGCAGGACTGCTTTTTGCGATTCTTTCGTCAGCTGTTTAGTGTAATGTCGGCCATTTTGAACTCTTGGGAACTGCCGATAAACTGTGTCCTCTATACAAGGGGAATATGGGAATACAGTAGACTGAGCGATAGTTAAATATTTTAAAGCTTTCAAATTCTGTTCTTTCTGCACGGTTAACATGTAGAAAACTGTATGACGATGTTCCATTTGACAGAAGTATAAATTCTCCAAAACTCACACAAATAACAAGGAATCTCTCCGAAAAGGTTCATTCTACAAAAATGTGTCTAAAGAAATTGAGTATTTTAGCAAGATCCACATTTTTTGTATAGTATAATTTTATAGTGTTATTTACTCTGGATGACTTTTGCATAACATGTAAACCTTAAGAGATAGATCAAATCTTACTATCCAAAAATATGGACCTTGCTAAAATACATAATTTATGTCTGAATAATATTTTTGTAGAGGGAAACATTTCGGGGATATTCCTTGTTATTTGTGTGAGTTTTACAGAACATATTTGTCAAATGGAATGCCGTTATTCATTTTTACACGTAAACCGTGCAAAGAGAACGGAATTTGAAAGGAGATTTGACTCGCTCAAAGCCTACTGTATTCCCATATTCTCCTTGTACCTAGGAGAAGGTAAACAATTAGATAATTTGTACAAATATTTATCTCAACAAACATGAAGAAGATATAGGAATAAGAGTTGTAAGAATAGCACAAGAGTAGAAAAAGTCATGTGAGTGCAACACATCAGATACTTTTAATATGGACTCAGCCAGTCACACCTTTGAAAATATATTTCATTTGTTTTGGCATATATTTTTGACATTTTCAGGCTTTAGCACAAAAAATAATTACTTTCTAAGTCTTCAGGACGTGACCTAAAAGTTCTATATCTACTTATAAGTACAAACTCTTATACCCTTTTAGATAAAGTGAGAAATGATACAATCTAACAACTAAAAATCTGATGTGTTGCACTCACATGACTTTCTCTACTCTTGTACTAACCATTCTTACAAACTCTTATTCCTATATCTTCTTCGTGTTAGTTGAGATAAACATTTGTACAAATTATCTTGTTGCTTATTTCCTTGTAGGTACAAGGGGAATATTAGAATACAGTAGGCTTTGTGCGATAGTCAAATGTTTAAGATTCTGTTCTCTTTGCACACTTAACATATAAAAAAATGAACAACGATGATCCATTTCACGAAAGTTCTAAGTTTTCCGAAACTCACACACATAACAAGGAATATCTCCGAAATGGCTCACCCTACAAGAAAATTTATTGAGACATAAATTGTGTATTTTAGCAAGATCTACAATTTTGTACAGTATAATTTGGTCTATCGCTAACGGTTTACCAGTTATGCAAAAGTCGTCCAGAGTAAATACGACTACAGGGGCTATAACCAAAGAATTCAAGATATACATTTCATTTGTCATCAAAATATCTCAAACATATGACATTTTAATCAAAATCGTTTGAGCCATTTTCAAGAAAATCAAAATTTTCGAAAAGTTTCCATATAAAGGGTAGTTTAGGGTGAGGCTATTTTCTTCAAAATCTTCGTGTCGCATCCTTGAAAGACATTAAACTTAAATACCAATTTTGGTTTTTAACCGACTTTTCGTTTTTGAGTTATGGGAGAAAGTAATACATTGCATAAATCGTGCATAGCGTTAACAAACTTGAGTACAAAAGTTAATGATGGTCGATGCCCAGTTTTGACATGTGATTACATGGTATCGATTGCATTGTTCACTTCACAGCTTGTACACACAAGTTTCGTCTGGGTCAGTGTTGCACAGTTTATGGTGATACCCATGTACCGCCATTGAGTTGACATAGTGTCGCAGGTCCTGGCTAGTGTCTTTTTCAGACCCTTCTCCGATCCCCCGTTCAGTTTTCGATTATTTTGCGAAACTACCCATTTTTACTTTCTCTACTGGTAAGTAGGGGAAGTATTGTATTCCACCCAAAAATTTGACGCACTCAAAGCCTGAGGTCTTGAGTTCAAGTCTCAGCAACCGCAGTCAAATGTGCCTGTGGTAAAGGACGGGGAGGGCCCACGTAAATAATAGGTGCGATGGCACGCGTGGATGATGACACGGTATCATTTGACTGCGGTTGCATGGATTTTGCTTCTTTTCTTATAAAAATGTTTCTATCCTTCGTAGTTTGGAAGAAATAAATGTTTGAAATCTGTTCTTTCTTTTTTAATAGCCCTGTATATTACTTGGAAATGTCCTTCCTTACATTTTCTTCAACAGAATTCCTTTTCAGAGAAGCATATTATGGATACAAATACTCTTTTATTTTTAATGTCATCGGCCGCGCCGAAGCGGGCCGGGTTCGAGTCCAGGCAACCGCATGTGGGATTCGTGGTGGACGAAGCGGCGCTGGGGTGGGTTTCCTCCGGGTTCTCCGGTTTCCCCCACCATCTCATTCCATGCATCATCAATGTCACCACCTGCGGTGCAAAACCACTGCCATCTAGCGGTATGTTTTAAGTAATCGAGTGTAAGATAATTAAGAGTTGAGCATGTACAACACTGTTTTCGGACAGAACCGTAAACTATTACAAAGAAAGTCCATAACAGATGTCACTAGAAGCGTTTAGTTGGGTGCTTTTAGAAAACAGAATCAGAAAAAGAACATGCAAGAGGGAATGTCAATTATACTTATCATTTGAAATTTGTAGTTTAGTTTTCATAACACTCATGAACTTGGATGAACAAATTACGATTTTTTGTCAAGTATTCCTTAATACAGGAACGTAAGTTGTCTATAAGGGGTTCATATTGGAGTATATATTTGCGATAGAACTGATGTTAATTTAGAAATTGGGAATTCATCACTTGAATTTTTGAAGCTGGGTTAGCCAGAACATTGTGAGACTAATTCAGCAGTTATCACTCTAATCTCATCGATGTTTCAGTAGCATTGTCAATGCTGCACCTTGCATATTTGAACAATGTATTCAACTTCAACTTCAACTTATTTTATTGACTAATATATTTGCCTGGTGCCGGTACAAAGGGGCCCGGCTTACAGGCTCAAATTTACATTATATACAGTTAACAGTTTTAAATGGGCACTCAGGTTTTCTTTTTTCACAACAAAAACCCATACGGTGAGCAGCCTTAGCTCACCGAGAACAGTTTTAGGGTGTATTTTCAGTCTTTATGTTTGTCCTTTTTTTTTTAGATAGTTTTTTTTAATGTACACTGATCCATACGCTCATTCACTCCTGGGCATACCACACATATGTCCCATCACACGCGCGCGCGCGCGCACACACACACACACACACACACACACACACACACGCACACACACACACGCTCGTATATACATATTTACACACACACACACGCTCGTATATACATATTTACACTCCACTATATACACTTCACTATTTACAGTTTTTCCGCAGTTTTCCTGTGCGGCCAGGTTGCAGCTCCTGTGGCGTTTCCGAGGCACAGACCTCTTCCGGAGTGCGTGGCCTAGGGCCTGGGTTGCATGGATGCGCATCAGTCGGCGAGCCATGCAATGTCTAGAACATTTTAATTCTAGCATGTTTACGATGCTTTGGCTCGCCCTTGCCAATATTGGCAATCACGTCATTTTGGTGATTCCTGATGCGCACCCACGCGACAGGGGCTCTTTTTGTTATTGCCTCGGGAATGGATGGGATCTGGGTTTCCTGGTGAAGGGTTTGGTTAGTGGTTAGGATGGGAGCAGAGAGGATTTTCCGGAGGGAGAGGTTTTGGAGGGTTTGGATAGTCTTCAGGGCGGTTTTTGAGGCGTTTGCCCAGGCCACACACGCGTAAAGAACCACTGACAGGATGAAAGCCTTATACAGGACGAGTTTGGACTTCATTTGCAGCTGTTTGCTGCGGAAGATGGGGGCGCATAACTTTAGCCGCTGTCTGCCTTTGTTGGCGCTATTTTTTATGTGGGTGGACCAGCACATTGTGCGGTCCAAGGTAACCCCTAAGTATTTAACTTGCCGACGGCAGTGCAATACCTGACCACCGACCGTTAGGTCCATTGCCAAAGTGTGATGCCGCTTAGAGAAATGTATCAGCTGGCATTTGTCGGGATTAATTTTAATTTTCCAGTCATGTTGCCATGAGAGGAAGTTGTTAACATAACGTTGCATTTCTGCAAGGCCGAAACGTGGATTTCTATGGTGGTTGTATATTGCAGTGTCGTCAGCATACATGGCGACCTTACATCTGGCGTCCACTGGGAAATCGTTGGTGAATAGTATATACAAAACGGGTGACATGATTGCCCCTTGTGGGACCCCAGCCCGCATCACTCGCTCCCGTGAGGAGGAGCGGCCCACTTCGACGTAGAATTTCCGTTTTTCTAAAAAATTGTGCAGCAAGTATAAATAATTTTGAAGAGCCGGGAAATTGTGGTGCAGTTTGTAAATAAGGCCATTGTGCCAGCACCGGTCGAATGCGGCTTCTACGTCCAGAAATAGCACCAACGTTGAAGCCCAATTATTAAATTGCTCTGCTACGTCATCAGTTAGTCTGAGGAGCTGTAGTTCAGTGGAATGTCCTTTTCTAAAGCCAAATTGTGAATTTGAGAGTTCATGTGTTGCCGAGACTTGTTTATGTAGTCGAGAAAAGATACATGTTTCGAGCAATTTACCAATAGTAGACAAAAGACTAATGGGGCGGTAGTTTTGCGGTTGTCTGGTGCTTTTCCCTTGCTTTGGGAGCATGATAATCTTAGCTCGTTTGCAAGTAGAGGGGAAATAGCCTTTCTGCAAACAGGCGTTAAATATCCTTGTTAGTTGCAGCAGAGCTTTTCTCGGGAGATGCTTAAATTCCTCATTAGTCACTTTGTCTGGGCCGGCAGCTTTCCCATTAGGCAATTTCCTAATAAGCTTGTAAGCTTCCTGCGGTATTATTAGGGATAGCTGTTGCTCTTGCTTCTGCACCACCCAGGTTTGTACCCATGTCTGTACCTCCCGTTCTATATCGCGGTTGGTAACTGGGTTTTCGCTGAATCTATCTTCAAGACAGTCAGCGAAGACCTCGGCTTTCTCCTCTTCGGAGAAGTGCAGGCCGCCATGAGTGTGCAGCGCCTCAGTTGCGGAGTTGACGCTCGTGGAGACCTTAAATGCCTTTAATAATTTCCACAAGGAAGAGTCCAAATGGGTGGTACTCAGCATTTTGTTTTCCCACTGTTCAGTTTTGTTGTTTTAATTTGATGCCGAATAATGTTGCGTAGCCATTTAGCTAGCATTTTGTATTCAGGCTGACGGGTGTACCGCCACAGTCTTGTCAAGCGTCGTCTCCGCGCAATGAGTTGCTCTACCTCGGGGTACGTGCAAAAACCGGGTGGTCTTGTGGTGTAAGTGGTAGCGCTTCTCTTGGCTGTGTGTAGCGAGGCAGTAAAGTTTTCAATGGCGACATCTATGTCTGCCTCGCTATAGTATGGCAGCCTGGGTTGCGCCATCCCGTGCATTTCCATGGTGAACTTATTACGGTCGGTCTCAGCCCTCCTTCGAGGGCCAGAGGCACCGGCTGAATTTGTTAATTACGCCTTTAAATACTTTTCCCATAGACGCGCACTTTTAATGTACGCTGTGAACCTGAACGATCCAAGACAGGACCCTCTGGATTAACGGACCTGACACTGGTATCCCAGTTGTACAAAAATGGCGCCAGCTGTTGGTCGTGATTTCTGAGGTGTTTCCACACGCTATCCTTCGTATTGTTTTCTATGTCTTTGAGTTATTGTTTGTTATAATAATTCCTATGTAAGTTTGTCTTCATATTAGCAAAGCGAGTGTTTAAAAACTTTTATTTGGGCAGGTTAGACAACGGGAATAAATCTAATAACGTGTTGACTGTGCCGTGTGTTTAACCACGTGTTCATGTTTATTGTGTTTCATCTAAGGCTATGGCTGCGTTAGCCGTATAGTGTGGTTAATTTATCCGTTTGCAAGTACAATTTGTGTCACTATTACAGTGGTGAGAGGTTGTTGAAGAAAAACTTCCAGTAGTGTACGTTAATGTAGTCATACCTCAACCTAACCTCAAACTGCGTAACTGTTGCATTCCCGGATGCAAATTAAAAATTAAAAACTTTCAGTTAAAACAAAAAGTAAATTGCAACGTAAAGCTTGTAAATTCAGTGTTTAATTACTATAAATTGCAGCTTTATGTGTGTTAGTTGCCGGTGTATATATATATAACATTGTGAATAGTGTAAATAGTGAAAGACAATAATTTCGAGTGAACTCAATTAGTGACAGCTGCAACACCAACAGTTTGTTTCATGTAATTAGTATGCTGCTTGTATTTATATATTATCTTTTGTCTTTGCAATTTAAATGTGTAGGTGTAGTTTAGAAGAAATGTGTTATGTTGCTGCATGTAAAACTGTAAACAATAGCAAAGTTGCTTTACAATGCTGATTTAAGGTTACGTATTTCATAAATTTCATTTACAGTGCTGCTTTAGGGTTATTCTTTTTAATATTTCATCTGCTCTTGTGGATTCCCCTGTAAAATTATGTGCCATGAAGTGCTGAGTAATATGTTGTTGCAAACTGAGTAATCATAAGTTTTCAGTAAAAGCAAAATTCCACCCTAAAGCTTTTGAATTCAGTAGGTATCTAATTATTCTAAATAGCAGCATTTGCACATCAGCCATCCAGTATATGTTTTGTGTAGGTATATAACATTATGTACGTGCTGCAAGTGTGAAAAACAGTGTAAACAATGATTAATAATTCTGAGTCAACCCAATGTCAACAGTTCTGTTTTATTTAAGTAACATGCTGCTTGCAGTTTTGTCTATCTTCTTTGTAATTTGAGTGTGTAATGCAGTTACATAATGGCATGTAAAACTGTAGATTGCATGAATCTTATTTAAGGTTATATATTTCATTGCCCATGGGTTATCGTTTAATATTAAATGTCATCCTTTTTTGTTTACTTGAGGTTATGTTTAAGACAGTGTTTTTGTGTTTAACACAGCCCATATTCACAAAATAGGCGTGTTATTACACAACTTTTTTATTTTACTGCGTTGAAATCGTAGCCTGTAGACGAGTTGTTTATAAGTAGTTCCCACCACATAGGCCGCCATCTTGAATCACAGTGTCAGGTCCGGTATCTAGAAGGTCCTGGCTCTAGTCCCAAGGTAAGACTCAGAATGTCCCTTTTCTGTACAAAGTGCCCCCACGATAAATAAAATATGTGATCCTGGCTTAAAAATCTGAGTGTTGCACTCACATGGCTTTCTCTACTCTTTTACTAACCATTTTTACAAACTCTTATTACTATATCTTCGTGTTACTTGAGATAAACATTTACAGAAATTATTGCTTATTTCCTTGGAGGTGCAAGTGGAATATTAGAATACAGTAGGCTTTGAGATCCCGTTCTCTTTGCACGCTTAACATAACTGAACAACAATGCTGCATTTCACGAAAATTTAAGTTTTCCGAAACTGGCACAAATAAGGAATATCTCCGAAATGGTTCACTCTAGAAAAAAAGAATTATTCAGACATAAATTGTGTGATCTACATTTTTTGTACAGTAAGATTTTGTGTGTCTCTTATGGTTTACGAGTTATTGAAAAGTGATCCAGAGTAAACAGGACTACAGAGGCTATAGCCATAAAATTCAAAATATACATTTCATTTGTCATAAAAATATCTTAAATATGTCATTTTAATCAAAATCGTTAGTCATTTTCATGAAAATCAAAGTTTTCGAAACATTTTCCATGTATAGGGTAGTTTAGCGTGGGACTATTTTCTTCAAAGTTTGCGTGCCGTCTCCTTGAAGAACATTAAAGTTAAATGCCAACTTTGGTTCTTAACCGACTTTTCGTTTTTGAGTTATGCTGTCCGCAGACGGACACACACACACACACACACACACACACACACACACACACACACACACACACACACACACACACACACACACACACACACACACAAGGACCTTTTTCTAAAAATGCCTTTTTTTATTCAGGGGGCCTCAAACATTTCCGGTGAAATTTCGACATCGAATTTTGGGTGGATTACAATACTTCCTCTACTTTACCATACGTAGCAGAGAAAGTAAAACTTGACTATAACTCAAACTCATAGATACTTCATAAAATGCCCCTTCATGACGGAAAAATTGGTGCCTAGTGCGTCATTAACGGAGAAAGATTTCTCAGAGTTCAAATAAGCGACTTCTACCTTTGGGGTAACTTAAAACATTAAGTGTACAAGATAAACCCACATACCAGGGAAGAACTAAGGTAAAATATCCGCCAGGAAATCGCCAGCATTTCTTAACGTGAACTACGGCGAGTGATGGATAGTTTCCTAAAGCGGTGCCGAAACTGTATGTACAGCATCTTCTTTCAGAAGTTTGGTTAGTAAAGCCTTTAAAAGCAGTTTTGAGAATCTGATGTGTTGCACTCACATGACTTTCTCTACTCTTGTACTAACCATTCTTACAAACTCTTATTCCTACATCTTCTTTCTTGTTAGCTAAGACAAACATTTGTACAAATTATCTTATTGCTTATTTTCTTGTTGGTGCAAGGGGAATATTAGAATACAGTAGGCTTTGTGCGATAGTCAAATGTTTGAGATTCTGTCGTCTTTGCACACTTGACATATAAAAAAATGAACAGCGATGATCCATTTCACGAAAGTTCTAAGTTTTCCGAAACTCACACACATAACAAGGTATATCTCCGAAATGGTTCACCCTACAAGAAAATTTGTTCAGACATAAATTGTGTATTTTAGCAAAATCTACATTTTTTGTACAGTAAGATTTGGTCTATCTCTTAACGGTTTACCAGTTATGCAAAAGTCATCCAGAGTAAATATGACTACAGGGGCTATAACCATAAAATTCAAGATACACATTTCATTTGTCATCAAAATATCTCAAACATATGACATTTTAATAAAAATCGATAGAGCCATTTTTAAGAAAATCAAAATTTTCTAAAAATTTTCCATGTAAAGGGTAGTTTAGGGTGGGGCTATTTTCTTCAAAATCTTCGTGTCGCAGCCTTGAAAGTCATTAAACTTAAATACCAACTTTGGTTTTTAACCGACTTTTCGTTTTTGAGTTATGCTGTCCACAGACTGACAGACAGACGCATACACGGACCTTTTTCTAAAAATGCTTTTGTTGGATTAAGGGGGCCTCAAAACATATTTCCGGTGAAATCTCGACATCGAATTTTTGGGTGGAATACAATACTTCCCCTACTTACCAGTAGAGAAAGTAAAAATGCTGTATGGTGTCATCCGCAGCGGCGAAGAAGAAATACAATAAACTGTAGTGTCCAAGGGTCCTTTCATATTAGCATAATAAAAAGTGATTTAGGTACTACTAATAAATATGTTAATTTAAACACGGTTTGACATAAGACATTGTAATTTTGTATATAGTATATATTTTACGCTCTGAGTGTGTGGAAAAAAGATCAAAGTATCAGAAGAAAACTGTAGATTTTTTAATTTTCATAGATACATTGCCTTCGACTGTTCTGAGAAACTGCGTTTCGGTTGTTTCCATTTTCCTCTCCTTCAATTTTGTTAAAGACCATGGAACCCATTCATAAACTAATGTTGGTACTGCGGTTGTTCCATAAAATATTGTTTCCCTTCTTTTGTTTCTTAAACATATATTTATTGTCCCCAGATATGGTGAATTTTTTCTAATTTCTTTTCTATTTCCACATGTTTATTAAAGCCAGCAAAGTTATTTTTTGAAAGTCAAAGTTCGGAAAACGCTCCTTATAAATGATGGTTCAGGATTGAGAATTTTCTTGAAAATGTTCGTTTTGTATTTTTATAAGATGGAGAACCTAAATTCCAGGTTTAATATTTGACCAACTTTTCGTTTTTGAGTTATGTTGTTTACAGACGCACACACGTAAAACAAGGATTTTCATTTAAAAATATTTTTGTGGGTTTCAGGGAGTAGGGTGCTCAAGACTTATATTTCCAGCAAAATCTTGAAATATGATTTTTGGGAAGAATACAATAGCTAAAGACAGTAAGGAAAATAAATAAGAATGAGCAAAGAATTACTGTGACATATATGGTTACAATGTTGAGACAAAATAAATTTACGGAGGTCAGTTAAAAAGAAATTATAAAAGTTAAAAACATAAACCATTATTTCACTAAATATATTGCCCTTACTTACGTTTCATTCTATAGGTTGTCTTCTTTTCAGCGAAACGTGGATTGACATATTTTGTTTTTAACAGCATCAAACGTCGCTAGGTGATGCTAACGCTCAGGGGCGACACCGCTGCCATCTAGCGGCTCTACTTCAATAACTGAGTGAAAACAAAAGAAGCTGACAATGTATAGCGCTGATAACGCCATTTGCGAACAGAATACTGAACTATTACAAAGAATGTCCACAACAGATGTCGCTATGAGCGTTTAGTGGAATGATTTTTAGAAAAAAGAATCAGGAACACACTGTGCAGGAAGGAATGTCAACTAAATGCATAATTTTTATGTAAATTTTAGTTTGCAAAATAATGATAATCTTGAAGCAGCCAAGCTATCAATTTCTCATGAATTATACATAAATACAAACACGTAACTTGTCCCTAAACGCTTCATATTGTAGTATATATACTCGTAGAACCACCTGCCATCATGCCTTTAAAGATAACTGAGTAAAAGTTTTAATTTTTGAAGCTGAGTTGGACAGTGTTTGTAAGTCCAATTCAGTATAAACCAGTTATATGTTCCTCGAATTGATGCTTTACCCTCCACAACGTAAACGTTTGTCGATAATATACCACGGCTTGCCACATCGACTGTACGCCGCGTAAAGAAACAATTTGTAATTATCTTTACGACTCATGATCAAGTTACATGAACAGACCACAGACTAACTCAGTGATAGGAGAATTCTAATGCAAATCCTACTTTACACAAATGTATATTCTCTTTATAGAATGGACAGTTTCGGAGATACTTCTTGTTATTTGTGTAAGTTTTGGAGAACTTATACTTCAGTCAAATGCAACATCGTTGTTCACTTTTCTTTGTTAACCGTGCAAAGAGAACAGAATTTGAAAGCTTTAAAAGATTTGACTACCACTCAAAGCCCACTGTCTTCCCATGTTCCCGTTGCAAGCACAGAACACCTAGTAGGTTGCAAGTGCAAGAAGACGAGCAATAAGATAATTTCTGCTTGCTTGTGACCTGTGACAAAATGAAATACATTTACGGCAGCACTTCCGGTCAGAACAGAACAATTACAAAGAATGTCCGCAACAGATGTCACTAGGAGCGTTTGGTTGGGTGGTTTAAAGAAAAAGAATCTGGAAAACAGCATGCAGCAAGGAATGTCATTTACTAACAGTTTAATATTTATCTTCCAGTTTTCAAAATAGTGCCAATCTTGAATCAACAATATTATCATTATTTTTGTCAAGTATACCTAAGTATGAAAGCTAACTTTTCCATGAACATTTCATATTATGGTAATATTTGTAGTAGTACTTTTGTACTTATGAATTGAATTGGATTAATAGCAAAATGTTTCAATCATCTAAATGTCTGCAATACGTACACACTGATACTGCTAATTCATACAAATGATCCTATTTGGAGCTTCTATAGGTGTGTTTTACTTTCTCTACTACATACAGCATGTAGAGGAAGTAGGTATTGCTTTCCACTCAAAAATTCGATATGGGGATTTCACCAGAAATGTATGTTGTGAGGCCCCCTGAATCCAAAAAAGCATTTGTAGAAAAAGGTCTGCACGTGCGCTTGTGCGTGTGCATGTCCCTGAATGACATAACTAAACATCCGATGAGTTACACTCACATGACTTTCTCTACTCTCATACTAACCATTCTAACACTCTTATTCCTATATCCTCTTCTTGTTGAGATAAACATTTGCAGAAATTATCTTATTTCCTTGTAAGTAAAAGGGAGATGTGATAATGCAGCAGACTTTGGATGATAGTCAAATCTTTTAAAGCTCATAACTCATAACTCATTTTATTCATCCTTTAAGTACATGAATTAAAGGACACGTCAACTTTCAAATTCCATTCTCTTTGCACAGTTAATATATAAAAAAATTAATAACTATGTTCCATTTGACAGAGGAATTTCTCCTAAAGCCACACACATAACAAGGAATATCTCCGAAATGGTTCACTCTACAAAAAAATTTAGTTCAACATAAACTGTGTATTTTAGCAAGACCTACACTTTTTGTATACTAAGATTTGGTCTATCTCTTACAGTTTACCAGTTATGTGGAAGTCATTCAGATTAAATAGGACTACAGGGGCTCTAGCCAGAAAATTCAAGATATACATTTCATTTTTCATAAAAATATCTCAAATGTTTTAAATATTAATATATATTAAATATTAAATGTTTTAATCAAAATTGCTAAAGTCATTTTAAAGTAAATGAAAATTTTCAAAAAATTTTCCATGTAAAGGGATGTTTAGGGCGGAAGAATTTTCTTCAAAATCTTTGTGTTGCATCTTTGAAAGACATTAAACATAAGTACTATAATAGTTTTTAACTGATTTTCGTTTTTTAGTTATGCTGGCCACAGACTGACACCCACAGACCTTTTTCTAAAATGCTTTTTTTTTGGATTCAGGGGCCTCAAAACATATACTTCCAGTAAAATCTCGACATTGATTTTTTGGGTGGAATACAATGCTTTCTCTACCTCACTATACATAGTAGAGAAAGTAAAAAGGAAAAGTCAGTTAGAAGCCAAAGTTGCTATTTAAGTTTAATATCTTTCAAGGATGCGACACAAAGTTTTTGATCAAAATTCTTCCACACTAAATTACTCTTTACCTGGAAAATGTTTTGAACATTTGTATTTTGTTTAAAATGGCTCTAGCAATTTTGATTAAAATGCCATTGTTTGAGATATTTATATGACAAATGAAATGTATATTTTGAATTTTCTGGCAAAAGCCCATGTTTACTCTGAATGACTTTTGCATAACTGGTAAACCATACGAGATAGACGAAATGTTACTATACAAAATATGTAGGTCTCGTTAAAACACACATTTTATGTCCAAATAATATTTTGTAGAGCAAATCAGTTTCTTTGATTCAGGTAACTTTTCAAAACTGTGCGATGAGCAGGGAAGGTTATGCTGTTTTGGCATGAACAGGGTATCATTCTGGTTGAAGTTTTGACTCAGGGGTGCACAGTAAATTCTGTCCAGCACATCAGCACATTCAAGAAGCTTAAGGCATTCCTTTGGCAAGTCCGCCCATCAACAGCTATGGAAGATGTTCTTCTGCACGAAAATTCAAGACCACGCACCAGCCTTTGCACCACTCGACAGATTGCTCAAGTTGGGCAGGAAATCATGTCGCATCCACCATACAGTCCTGACCTAACTCCATATACGTGATCCACTAAAGGAAACCCATCGTGGGATTCACTTTGAATATGGAGATCTTGAAAACCTTTGTGCGCCAATGTCTAAGGAAGAAAGACCGATTTTCCCCATGCTGAGAATACATGCCCTTGCTTCCAGATAGACCAAAGACAGTGGCAAACGACGCCATTATTTAAAAAGGTCTGATGTGTTGCACTCACATTACTTTCTCTACTGTTGTACTAACCATTCTTACAAACTTCTATTCCTATATCTTCTTCATGTTAGTTGAGATAAATATTTGCAGAAATTATCTTATTCTTTATTTCCTTGTAGGTACAAGGAGACTATGGGAATACAGTAGGCTTTGAGCGATAGTCAGATCTTTTAAAGCTTTCAAATTCCATTCTCTTTGCATGGCTGACATATAAAAGTGAATAACGACCTTCTATTTGACGACAGTTATCCAAAATTCACACAAATAACAAGGAATCAATCCGAAATCGTTCAGTCCACAAAAGGTTAATTTAGACATAAATGGTGTATTTTAACGAGCTATACAGTTTTGTATAGTAAGATTTGGTCTATCTCTTAAGATTTACCAGCTATGTAAAGGTCATCATGAGTAAACAGTACTACAGGAGCATAACCAGAAAATTCAAAATATACATTTTATTTGTCATATAAATATCTCAAACATTTAATCAAAGTCATTAGAGCCATTTTCAAAAAGGTTTCCATGTAAAGGTTAGTTTAGGGTGGAGGAATTTTCTTCAAAATCTTCGTGTCGCATACTTAAAACATTAAACTTAAATACCAACTTTGGTTTTTAACTGGTTTTTCATTTTTGAGTTATTCTGTTCACATACAGCCACACACACAGACATACATGGGCATTTTTAAAAAAGGCTTTTTTTGGATTAAGAGACTTCAAAACATATATTTCCACTGAAATCTCGACATCGTATTTTTGGGTGGAATACAATACTTCCTCTACTTACTATACCTAGTAGGGAAAGTAAAAGATAGGATGCATTACTTTCTGACTAACACATATATGTAAGTCAAGTTACATATTTGAAATTATAAACTTGTTGATATTTTCACAGGTGATGTTGACTTCTATATGAACGGTGGATGGGACCAGCCCGGATGTCAGTTTTCTACAAATGACATTCTCAGAGGTCATGTCGATGAAGGCTTCGAAGATGTAGTAGATGGTATGTGCCTAATTTTATTATTAAATCTGACCTTATATAAAGGTTTGCCATGTGACACAGAATAACTTTCATGTGTTTGAAATGAATACATAAAAAGGTTAATAACAAAAAAACAACAACAAAAAAAACAACAAAAAAACAAACAAAGTTTTTGTTAGTATATGGTACAGTTAAAATGATTATTTAATTTATATTTTAGTACTTTCAAATTTAAATGTTATGGTTTCCATACAAATGATTTCGGCATATTGCCACAGAGTATTTTATTGTGATTAGGACAATGTGGTCCTGTAGCCGTTTAGGAAGCTTATATTGTTGTCTCCATTGCACAAATTTTTTTGGTATTGTGCCCCTTGCTCCGAAGAATAGGCCTGTGACCACGATGTTGCTGATATCATATGAGGCACTGAAGAATGGAATTGTGGGCTCATATATTTTCTTCTTTTCACGATCCACTTCTGCTGGCTGGTCTAAGGATGTCTCAAACCTCACTGTGGGATCTAAGATCTCAGCTGTCCCTTTCTTCCTGTCGATAGCAATGACATCAATTCGACGGTTACTGCCACAGTCAGCCACACAGTGTACTTCTTCGTGGACTTCTAATCCTGTGCTTCGCAAAGCATTGGCAAGCAGAGTTCTTATGGTGTTGTAACACTTTATTTGCAGCAACTCTCCCTGAGGACAATTCCCAAGTACATGCGGTAAAGGTTCTATCTCACTGCAGTGTCTGCAGTGGCTTGTACCCGTGGAGCGTCCCCGAAATGAACATACTGGAACCACCATAGCTGTCATCTTCAACATGTCACGCCATTCTGAGCTGGATAACCCATTACGTTTCAAAATCCAAGTGTTGGCAGCAGGAACTTTGCCAAAGAGTGCCACTCCTCTTCCTTTCTGAGGGTATGCACACCAGGCTTCAAACTCCTGGCGTCTTGGTTTCTCCCTAAGTTGTTTAACGGAGTTTGTGGAAGACTCCTCTGGTATATGCAACTCTGTGAGCCATCGAGTTCTTATGGCTGCAATATTGCGAACAACGTTTACATGTTTATCGTCTAGATTTTCAAGTTTGGTGTTAATATCTAATTGTTGAAGATAAGCTTCCCAAGTTGCATGTATTATTGATAATCCCTTTAACTTTGTGCTGGTGTACAGCATGCTGTTCGGGGTGTCATTTGGTAGTTGTAGGATTTCCTTTACAGCACTTTTGATCATTTTATCTGCTTTCTGGAATTTTCTCTATTGGAACCGACTGGAAAGGATAGATCAAAGTAGGCCCAATAAACTGATTTATAACTGTAAGTTTTTGACTAGGCTGGAGCAGGCATGAGCAGAAGAGGAGAGCTAGCAATTGAACTTGCCTTGTTTACCTCACATTCTCTTGCAGAGTGATGAAGCTGCAGCTGATGAAGCTTCGTTCCACTGTGAAGTAGTAATAATTTCTATGCTGTTTTTAACTATTTTGTTTATATCACATATATTTTACATACAATAATTATTACAGCCACCTACTGTGGTTAGGCAAATTACATAAGCTTCAAGTTTATAGCCTCTCTTTATCTTACGTACGTCATATTCTTACGCTGCCTTTCACAATAAATAAAGCAGTGAAGTTGCATTGCTATTTAGCCTGAAAAATATTATAGAACTAATTCACCAACATAATAAGTTCTTTGGTTTTAAATGTAATATTACGTTCAAACTTTGAAACAAGAAATACATTAACTATAGAAAAATTGAAGCTATTAACAGTGAAGCAACAAGATTCTAAAGTAAGAACAAATTAGAAACTAAAAACTTCACTTATCTTATTATTTTGGTGCTGACCCTGGGGTTTCAAGCTATATCCAGCTCATTCTCAAAGCCACGAGTTTGTTTATATGGCTTTGAGAATGAGCTGGATATAGCTTGAAACCCCAGGGTCAGCACCAAAATAATAAGATAAGTGAAGTTTTTAGTTTCTAATTTGTTCTTACTTTAGAAGAAATACATGTTTATATTAAACTAATAAGAAACTAAACCACTAAAAAGTGGAATCATATCGTCTATTTATATATTTACAAATACAAGTATTAAAAAAGTACCTTTTGAAATGGTTTTTGATTTGTTGTATTTATCTCCATCCCGAATAGCAGAGTAACTATTAAAAACATGGTAAAATTGATGAAAAACATAAAATTAAAAACATTTTCTCATACAAAATGTTCATGGGTTTTGTAACTGTCAAACATTTAATGTTCAGCTCGTCGATATGGTAAAGTCTTCCCTCAAATTAAAGAATGTATTTAAATACAGGTTTGAAATCGACAAGATATATCCACAATATTCGGATAATGGCGTATTTTAGATTTTAAAAATGTAGAATAATGTCAGTAATGAAAAAGGATTGACATATGTATTGGTTGTCAAATATTTGTGCGTGCGTTCAGAAATTTATTTTGTGTAAACTAAGGAAAATATATCAAGCTACTTAAATATAGAACAAATGACAAATGAACAAATGATTTAATTAAAACAAAATTGTCATATCGATTGGTCTCACTCAATCATTACAGATTATTCTGTCAATCCAGCCAGAGTCAGCATATTATATAAACATTTACGTTGCGAAAGTGTAATTTATTTTATTAATGTTGTCTGTGCTTTGTATTGTAAATTGTTTTGTGTGAGTATTATTATTAATACCGATTCGTCTTGCCTTTGCCATGGTGATTAACATAATCACATGGCCAATCCGAGACTGTTTGTGGGCTCAACTTAGAAAATCCATGTTTTTCTCATGGTCAGTTGTATGTGGCATGTCGCGTGTCAGCAAATCAGCTGCTTTATTTGTTGTTGTGCCTGATAAAAAGAAACAAAAAATGTTGTATATCACAAAGTGGTTCAATGAAGAGAATTAAAAATTTTGTACTTATTTATTTATTTTTGTGTCATCTTAAAACTACTGAACTAAATATTTATTTTGTATTCATTGTATTACTTTCATAAAATCATAAATTAAGTTCAGCTAATCTCTAACACGACATTCATTGAATGTTAGCAGTACGAAGTTCGACGGGTCAGCTAGTTTTAAATAAATATCTGTAAGGTCACCAGAGTTTGATTTATGCTTCTAATCAAAATTGCATTTGATATTGTAATGCTTTATATTTGCAAATTGAAATCTGCACATTAAACAGCAAACTTTCCTGTTTTTGTAACATAAAATAAATTATCTCTACCATTCTTCATGAAACAGCCATACTCGCCACCGAATGAGAGGTGTCGAAGCTGAAATGCTATGAAGGGGAGGGTTGGCAGGTGGAGTGAGGCAAGAACAGTTCCAGTGGAGTGGTCGAGTTGAGCCAATTTTGTTCATGCGTGATCTATTGGTACTAACCTTCAGAGTACCAAGCAGGCTCAGTCGAGACCCCAAAGCTATATTCTTTCTTGTTTTGATGTAATATTGGCAGTTTCATCTAATGACTTTTTTTTATTATCAGATATGCTTATTACCTCATGTACCTTGTGTTGGTTACATAACTAAGTGAATAAGATTAAAATAACGTTTATGTTGACCCTTCTTGGTGGTCAGCGCTATACAAACATTTCTTTTTCAGTATGTGATTTCTCTTTGTTCCCTTGGAAATAACGATAAATTTCTCAGTATGTTCATTGTTGGGAGTAACAGGTTGCAAGTGCTGTTAGTGCCAGTGATACATATGATCTAAATTAGAGATGATGTAATAATTACACACAAAAAATTACAAAAAAAATAATAAGATGATTTAAAAAATCTGATGTGTTCCACTCACATGACTTTCTCTACTCTTGTACTAACCATTCTTACAAACTCTTATTCCTATATCTTCTTCATGTTAGTTAAGATAAACATTTGTACAAATTATCTTATTGCTTATTTCCTTGTAGGTACAAGGGGAATATGGGAATACAGTAGGCTTGGAGCGATAGTCAAATCTTTTAAAGCTTTCAAATTCCATTCTCTTTGCATGGTTAACATAAAAATGAATAATGATGTTCCATTTAACGACAGTTTTCCAAAACTCTCATGAATAACAAGGAATATATCCGAAATGGTTCACTGCACAAAAAGGTTCATTTGGACTAAATTGTGTATTTTAATGAGCTCTATATTTTTGTATAATGAAATTTGATCTATCTCTTAGAGTGAACAGTTATGCAAAAGTCATCCAGAGTAAACAGGTCTATGTGGGCTATGCCCAGAAAATTCAAAATGTACATTTCATTTGCTATAAAAATATCTCAAACATATGGCATTTTAATCAAAGCCTTTAGAGCCATTTTTGAGGAAAAAAATTTCATAAAGGTTTCCATGTAAAGGGTAGCTTAGGGCGGAGGAATTTTCTCCAAAATCTTTGTGTCGCATCCTTGAAAGATATCAAACTTAAATACCAACTTTGGTTTTTAACCGACTTTTCATTTTTGAGTTATTCTGTTCACACACACACACACACACACACACACACACACACACACACACACACACACACACACACACACACACACACACACACACACACACATGCACATACACATAACACACAGACTTTTTCTGATAATGGTTTTTTGGATTCAGGGGACCTCAAAACATATTTCCAGTGAAATCTCGACATCAAATTTTTGGGTAGAATACAATACTTCCTCTACTTACTATACATAGTAGAGAAAGTTAAAAAAATAGGTGTTACAGAGGTATTTTTTAGAGGTGGCCCGTGACCTTGGTCAGATGTGTGCGAGTGACATCATGCAAAGCGATGGTGGGGGTAAGTTTTCACCTGCAGCCTGCTGGCTAGTGGATTAGAACTTGAAGAGATACTAACCAGACACCCCTTTTATCTTACAATAGACAAGTGGACTAGACCATGAACTACTGCGCAACATTACGTCACACGCCACCTCTAAAAAATACCTCTGTACTTTCTGACTAATCCTATATATACAGGGAGTCCCAAAATTAGACTGACAAATCTTGGGAGCTGATAGATTACATTATTTTAATCAGCTTTTGTTAAGGAAAGTTTTTTGCTGCGGTGCTTTGCTTAGGTGCTAGACGAGTTAATGTCATAGATCACTGCCTCCCACCCAGTTTAAGTATTTATGGCAAAATCAACAATGCAAATTAGTACTGCATTTATCTTAGTAAGGCATACAATCTTAATCCAAGAAACAAACAGAGAACACATAAACAAAACACAAACATCTCATTGTTTACAGTTAATCACAGCTTTACTGTTCAAAGTAAATGCTGGAACACACGCCCATTGCGATTAACACAAAGTGTGCATTGGCGTGTCCTATTCTGCCGTACTGTTACAAAGACACCAGCCATTTCTCTGGTTTAAAAATTGGTCGATCTAATTTTGATACAGTTCACTGTTCAACTTTGGTAAAGTTTCAAAATGATAAGAGCCTTAGTGGTTGCGTTGGTTGCTTTCTTCCTGTTATTTTTACTAGTTTTCCCTGGTTATTTTCACTAACATTTGCTCTCTTTTTCTGTTACAGTTGTGTTCAAGAGAAATGCCAGTTCACCTAACAGAAAAAGAAGTCCAGAAAGTCAGGTTATGAACGTCATGAGATGTAAGTATTGTAGGGCTTGGCATGGGGATATATGACTAAACTTGACTAATAGCGACAGAAAAGAAACTGTGCCATAATGAATTAAACTAGCTTAAGGGTGCCATTTGGAGTTGATATCTCTTCTAGTCTGCAACCCGACCACCCACACCTTTATAGGAAAAATATGGCATAAGAACAACAAACAAGGGCATCTTCTTTCTACTTGTACAGCCAACTCCAAATGTTTTCTCAGCCACATGTTCCTAGCCACGCTGGGAAGGCAAGATAGCTTATTGATAGGTTGTGCCAGGTGGTCTCAAAGGTCAACTTGCCAGCTCATATCTGTCTACAAGGGCATGGGGCATAATGTTTCACAAGTTCAAAGAGAATATCATTCCAACATTCCAACTTCTCTTACATTTGGTCGTAAGAAAGTAATCTCAATGTACATTATAAACCCAGAACGAACTAGCAGCAAGGATGAACACTAAATATTCGGCATCAGAGGCGTCATCATTCTATAATGAATTTAAATTTAAAACATTTAAATAATTTTAATATGCCATGTTGTTTATTTACACTATTCATGGAGACACATGCATGCACGCTGTAAAATTTCCAAATTGATTTTATTCAGTGAACATGAAATCCAAGCTCCTGTTGGGTCACATTTTAAACACTCTTTATATAAAATGGTTAGTGGCCTACCTTTACCAAAAGCTGCCAGGTTTCTATTGTCTAATCATGCATGCCAGATCTAAGGAAGTAATAGATAATAAAAATAACACATTAAATGTTTGCTTACAGCTCTGTTCTGGCAAATCTTGTGTCCTCACTTCCGATCCTGTCTTTATTACACAGAAGCTATACGCAATGAAAACTGCACATTTTGGGGTCGTGCTCGTTCATCCACCAGCACAATATTGAGGTGAGTTCACTGAATAGCTTACATCACGAATGGTAGCAAAATAGTTTGGTTACCTTTGATTGTTTGTTTCTAAAGGCCGGAGACGTGTTTGTTTTTCCATAGGTGCACTGCACATGGACTTTACTGTTATGGCTTGCACATGTAAGCAACTGCAGGTAGGTACAGCCTGACCATGAAAAAATACTACCACTCCACATCTCCAGCTCACTGGGAGAAGAAACAAAACAGTCACATTATACTATACCTTCAGCTTGCATCTACAAACACTTGCAAAGCAATGCTTCACTAGTCGCAAAGTTGTTGTTGGCTAGTGCTGGATTTCTGACAATGAAGTCATTAATCCTCTTGCTCTCCAATATAAAGAGAGCAATAGCAGTAATAGTAACCGCTTTTTAGAGAGTACCATATTTTTATGTTTTGGCGGTCACATCGCTCTCCCACATCCCCCCAGAATGTCTGGAGGACCACACCTGTCGTTGGTTTATGGGTCTCACTGACCTGACCAGGAGAATTATCAAAATAAATTCACCTACCATATCCTCTGATTACCAATCAGAGAACGTATTACATGCCATGACAGGTCAGCATGTTAGGGGTTAAGATTTTATAGAGGAATTAGAGAAATGGAGAGGTTGGAAAAATAAAGACTCCCTAGCCCTCAGGAACCCTAATAGCATCGGGGTCAGAAGAGAACAAGAGATGACCAAGGTAAGGTCAGATAGAAAAGTTACAGTGAGGAGCAAAACACCAGTAAGTGGAAGTAATGTTCTGCTCAGCTTGGGTACCTTGTGGTCGCCATTCACATATCCCCTAGACACCAGTAAGTGGAAGTAATGTTCTGCTCAGCTTGGGTACCTTGTGGTCGCCATTCACATATCCCCTAGACAGAGACCCCTGAGTATTTAAAATATTTACGCTACTGATTTGAGGGTATATTCTATTCTAAAATTATTTTGAAAAAAATGCATAAAGTTATAAGAATCTCTTAAGTTAACTTAATGCAATTGGACAAACCAAGAATAAGGAGCTTTAGAGTGTATATCTCTACATATTAAAGCAAACCTACATATTTAAATGAGCATAAGTGTTGAGATATACCAGTAAAATTTAAGTGGCTTATGAAATTGTCTAAACATACTTAAAGTAATACCATTTGTTCAACCTTTCTAAGTTAACAGCAACATTTATATATTCTATTTATACGCTGCCTTTAACATCTAAGTCATATCAGTGCCTTTGCATTTGGAACGATTGCTTATGGCAATGTTGTTCACTCGTTTACTGTTAGTGTTATCTTTGGGTTGTCTTTACATTCACACTTTCTTTCATACTTCCAGATTTCAGAGAGGATGTGGGAATATACTGGCTAAAGAAAAATTCACACCCCCCAGCCAAGAATCGAACCTGGGATCTTTAGGTTTGGAAGCAGTAATGGAGTAGAATAAAATATGTGCTCACACTGGAACATGGGAGTTATTTTTCCAATCTATAAAAAAGGAGATAAACTTAATTGTGCCAACTATAGGGGAATTACATTGCTTAACATTGCATACAAAGTGTTATCCAATATTCTGTTATAGAAGATAATTTATTATGAAGAAATAATAGGAGAGTACCAGTGTGGATATCTTGGGAATAGAAGCACTATTGATAAAATCTTTGTTGTCCGACAAGCTATGGAGAAATGTTAAGAATACAATACAGACCTGCATAGATAGATATACAACACACCTAACATACAGGTAATGTGGGTATGTTCTTAACTGACCAATTCTACTAGGAAAACTACCGTACTCTACACTTACTTATGATAGATATACAACACACCTAACATACAGGTAATGTGGATATGTTCTTAACTGACCAATTCTACTAGGAAAACTACCGTAGTCTACACTTACTTATGATAGATATACAACACACCTAACATACAGGTAATGTGGGTATGTTCTTAACTGACCAATTCTACTAGGAAAACTACCATAGTCTACACTTACTTATGATAGATATACAACACACCTAACATACAGGTAATGTGGGTATGTTCTTAACTGACCAATTCTACTAGGAAAACTACCGTAGTCTACACTTACTTATGATAGATGTACAACACACATTATGTACAGGTAACCTTCAGAGCTAGTTTTATATGCAAGTAACGCCGCCATCCAATATTTCTAAAAATAAACAGCACATTGAATATCTTGAAACTTTAAAGTCCTTCCTACCTTGCTGTTATTAATCCAAGAAATGTACTTTACAAAATCGTCCAAATCAGTAACTCACTTCCCAACCTAGTGGTTTATTTTCCTGAAGATCAAATACAAACACTGTCTTTTTGCTTGGATGAAGCTGCTTCACCACAAAGTGTATGTACAGTTTGTTCACCAGCTCATGGCCCTTGGCAGGAATGCAGCTGGTCACTATGTCAGTAAGCAGTTGTAGGTAAACAGCAATATCTGAAGCAGAAGTCGTGCTTCTCGTCACACTTACGATAATGGTGACAATATTGGAATGTGATTAGATTAAAGCAAAGAACTTACTCAAAATTTAACTGTTATTTTCAGTTCATGGAGTATGTGTAACTTATAAAATGTAAACAATGTTTTCAACTACTCCGACTTTCTCCCACTGATGATTTTCTGCCTTTTCTATGTTTTCAAAAACACTATTGTTCTGTCTCGGGCTTATGTGATATATCCTCGAGTATTATGTTGTGCAACTCCTGTAAGGAAAAGTCAACTGTTGCATTTCTTTAAGTATTCATTTTACCTTGGCCCTAGCTAGTTCTATGGAATTGAGATCAAACACATGTATGGAGGCAAACAAACGACAGTGTGGCCCAATAAAACAAAAAAGTGTGTCCACTTAAGAGCCTGTTTAGGCTTGTTTGTTTCAATCATCCTAGAAAGATCTGTTTTACACATAGAACTGTCACTCTGAACCTCTTTGTCTTGCAACACAATACCATAGCAGATTTCACATCACTCCTATGCGGAGGATTATCTGCTTCTAGACTAATTTTACTTTCTCTACTATGTATAGTAAAGTAGAGGAAGCATTGTATTCCACCCAAAAGTTTGATGTCAGGATTTCACTGTAAATGTATGTTTTGAGGCCCCCTGAATAAAAAAAAAGCATTTTTAGAAAAGGTGTGTGTGTGTGTGTGTGTGTGTGTGTGTGTGTGTGTGTGTGTGTGTGTGTGTGTGTGTGTGTGTGTGTGTGTCTGTCTGTGTGTCTGTCTGTGTGTCTGTCTGTGGACAGCATAACTCAAAAACAAAAAGTTGATTAAAAACCAAAGTTGGTATTTAAGTTTAATCTCTTTTAAGGATGCAACACAAAGGTTTTGAAGAAAATTGCTTCACCCCCAAACTACTCTTAAATGGAAAATTTTTCCACAATTTTGATTTTCTTGAAAATGGTGCTAATGATTTTGATTAAAATGCCATATGTTTAAGATATTTTTATGGCAAATGAAATGATGTTTTGAATTATCTCGCTACAGCCCCTGTAGTGCTGTTTACTCTGGATGAGTTTTGAATAACTCATAAACCATAAGAGATAGACAAAATCTTACTATACAAAAATGTAGATCTTCCTAAAACACACGACTTATGTCCAAATAAATTTTTTTGTAGAGTGAACCATTTCGGAAATATTCCTTGTTATTTGTGTCAGTTTTGGAAAACTTTCCTCAAATGCAACATTGTACTTCATTTTTTATGTTGGCCATGCAAAGGGAATGGAATTTGAAAGCTTTAAAAGATTTGACTATCACTCAAAGTCTACTGTATTCCCATATTCCCCTTGTACCTACAAGGAAATCGACAATAAGAAAATTTCTGCACATGTTTATCTCAACTAACACGAAGAAGATATAGGAATAAGAGTTTGTAAGAATGGTTAGTACAAGAGTTGAGAAGGTCACGTGAGTGAAACAAGATTTTTTTCATTACTTCTGACATAAAACTAGTGACAAGTATGATTTCACAACTGAAATTAAGAGAAATTAACAGCAAGTAAACATAGGGTGAATAATATTGGTGTTAAGTTGGCAACGTGACCAGCAGAGCAATGTTTGCACAGAAGTTTACAAAACTTGGGTTATACTGCTTGGAATAGCTCTCCTGTCCCCTTCATTCCCCTAAGACAAGGAGCTGGTGGACGAGTATGCTATTGACGTCGTTAGTGGAATACATGTCAAGGAACATTGACAAAGTAATGATACAACAATATATGCACCAGTGTTAATTCTCGCTTATTATGTGTATATAAACCATGATATATGTTGTGTTATGGGACATGGTGTTAGATATAAATAAACAAATGATTAATTCTAACACTTATGTTTGTGTTTTAGCATTCTGAGCCGTGGCAGTTTGTCCAAGGAACTCATCTCTCCAACAGATTGCTCCTTAAAGAGCTGTACCCCTCTAGGATTACACACACCAGAGTTTCCAGCCAGAGGGTCCTTCCACGTCGCCACCAGCAAGAGTCCTCCTTTCTGCAGTAAGTAGTAAATAAATAAACAGCAGTAATAATAAAATTGAATATTAAAAATCTCATGTGTTGCACTCCTATGACTTTCTCTACTCCTACTAACCATTCTTACAAACTCTTATTCTTATATCTTCTTTGTCTTAGTTGAGATAAACATTTGCAGAAATTATCTTATTGCTAATTTGCTGGTAGGTGCAAAGGGAATATGGGAATACAGTACGCTTTGAGCACTAGTTAAATCTTTTAAACCTTTGAGATTCCATTCTCTTTGCACAGCTAAGATATGAAAAGTGAATAATGATCATCTGTCTGTGGAAAGTATAAATATTGCTAAACTCACACGAATAACAACGAATATCTGTGAAATGATTTACTTCACAGAATAATTTATTTGGACATTGTTTTAAGGAGATCTACATTTTTGTATAGTAAGATTTGGTCTTTCTCTTATGGTTTATGAGTTGTTCAAAAGTCATCTAGAGTGAACAGCACTACATAGGCTATAGCCAGAAGATTCAAAATATGCATTCCATTTGCCATACAAATATCTTAAACACAATAAAGGATAAGTGGATTAATGTAGGCTAATAAATAAGCTATTTGAAGTATATTGCCAACTATTTGTGGATGTAGAATTAAACTGTTTCTGAACCTTAACGTTAGAAACAAACTATTGAAGTATTATATCTGCTAACTTTTATAGTATCAATTACTTTACATTTAAAATAACTGTTTCCATAATAACAAGGATAAGCATGGTCTTATGGCGTTACGAACTACTAATAATCAATCACAGTAAAACACTTCTGTAAAACCGTAAGACACAGAAGAAAAGACAAATTTTAAACATTTTATAAATTCAGATTCTGCCTGTTTCATGGCAATCCCAACAAACTTCCTACATCATGATTAACTAAACCCCGGTGCAGCAGCCCATGAAGGACCAAGGCCTACCGCCCAGCTGCTGCGTCCCCCACCTCTGCCCACTAGAGGCGTCATTGGTGAGGTGCAGTACTGGATGTGGTCAGTGCCCCGAACCCTCCCGACCAGTTATGCAGTCTTCTGGACCTGGGGCCGCTACTTCTCCATCAAATAGCTCCTCAATTGGTCCCCCCGGGACCTAACGAGGCTGAGTACACCCCATGCCAGACTGTCCAGAGGGGATAAAATCCCCATGCTGGTACCAGGCATCGAACCTGGGTCCTCCGTGCCAGAGGCAAGTGTGCTACCAACTGCACTACGGAGGCGGTCACATCATGATTACCAAGTCTTAATTTCTTATTAGCATCTGCAACGCCATTTTAACGCTATTACTTACTATATTCTTGCTCCTCCCTTTCTGACTCTCAGAACTTTATATACCTACTGTGTTTCTGCATGCAAGTCTGAGTTCTGAACGTTGACTTCAGAAAATGGCTTCGTTGTTGTCTGAGTTCACTGGAACGTCAAGTTGCCTTAGTCACTGACTTACACTAATTCCTTTTTCCTCATCACGTGACTTTCCTTGCTAATCAATTCTTATTCCTTGACAAAAATTGTTACTTACATTTCATGAATTATACATTGATTTTAGTATATGGAAAGTATTTACTGCAATTATTTGTCTCCCTATCACCTCTTTATGAAATTATTAACCATACGCGTCAATAATTCCAGAAACATGCTTTAAATACACGGACTTAGGATATGAGTGCACAGACAGAGTTTGATGGCGAGTTCTTGATGTTCAGCATTTTCCTCTACAATGCACGGTTATGTAAATAAAAAAAACAAAATCGGTTGAATGTTTGATTGTCAATATGTCAACACTCCTTTATCGTTTACTTCTGCAATTAGTGTAGAAGGTAGAGAGAAGTTATTTGTGTTTTCCATGTGTTACACAAATGAGTCATTTACACACAAAATGATATTAAATAATTGGAATCAAGCATGTTTGCTGGAACATATTCATGGACATAGGTTTGGGAACACGCAAAGCAGAAGGTCAGGAATGTTGACACTATTCAGATTTCATCAGTACTGCTCGGAAGGTTTGAAAGAATACAATCCCTCCCATGGTTACTTGCAGTAGTTGATAACAAGCACACAAGACACGTAGTGAAACCAGTTTTCTAGAGCTAGCCTAGTTTGGACTTTCACTCTTCGTAGGTGCGATCGCATGCATGATAGCAGTAACCACATTAGTAAACAAAACAGTAGCTTCTTCAGTACAGATGTGTTCAGTAATGTTCAATTATCTCCTTTACTTTTCACGATAAATGCATTTGTTTATTCTTCATATTTAAATGTATCCTCATGCGAAAACTGCACACTCATAACCCTAACACCTGTATAACCTTTGGGTGTTAAAGTACATAACATATGAAAGGTAGAACTGGAACTTAAAAATTCAATGCCACAACTGGGATTTTTAAGTTCCAGTTCTACCTTTCAAACTTTGCCCACACACAGCTTGTGTGTTTAAAAACACCAACAGTAAGTTTGTTGGCATAAATAAATAATAATTACATAACATATTTTTAATGTGAAGCTTTTAATTTTTGTTTCAGTAAAAGAAAACGCAGTTGACAAGCTGATGGCTCAAGAACTGAACAGCTACAAAGAGTACACAGTAGCAAGTTGAACATGAGAACTCTTAGAAAGTGATAAAAGCAAAGTGAAGTTTCTACGAGTGAAATGTTTACATCAAGGATAACCATAACATGCTATCGGTGCTATAATCCTATGGTTTTGTTCTAGTTGTAAAGGTTGTACGAGAGGTTTCTAAACATTTCTGGGAAAGAGCACTTTAATTCAAATGAAATGTTTGCAGTATCAAAGGCACCATAATTCAGCCAAATCATTATATATTGCAATGGCTGCATTTCATATCCAAGCAGAGTTGCCATCTCTCCTCGATGAACCTGAGCACACTATGGGGCAGTGGTAGGCATCGATGCCCAAATGCATTGATGCAGGAGTTGAACATCACTAATCTTCACCTCTTACACTGGCTGTTGATGGGATCCCATACAAAGAAGCCCAAGGGCGTTAGAGTAGGTGAGCTTGGTGACCATAACCATGGTGAGCCTCGTCCAATCTAGCTCCTGGAAATGTCTCATTGAGGTATTCATGTACCTTCTGCCCAAAGTGCTGTGGGGCATCATCTTGTTGAGACATACATTGAATCCAGACTGTTGTAGGCAAAGTATTGGCGCTGCAGGAATTGCTCAAATATTTCAAGGTATAATGTTGAGTTGATTGTTGCTTCAGCAAAATGTAATGCACTGGTGGGTAAGGCTTAACCACATAGTCATCTTTGGAACGTTACATTCCAATTCCATGACATGTGCCATATGTACTTCAACTCGTACCTTGCTGTTGGGCAATTGACGAGGCCATGGGTATGAAAGGTACCTCCATCACTGAACAGAATATGTGCCAACAAATGTTTATTCATGGTTCTCAGTGACCTGGAAAGTCGGAGAAGGTCATGGAATGCCAAGGAATTCCAAAAGAGTCAGATATGGCCAGAAGGCTATTTAAAAAGTTAGCATGTGTCAGAGAAAGTCAGGAAAATTTGATCAAAGCTGTCACATATCTAGTAATTCATACTGATAAACACAAAATATTAAAGATAATTACATTTTTGTGCTCCTTAAAGTCCCCTGCCAACCCTTGACATGATGAGTTACAAATTAAATGCAAAGGAACTGATGAAGATATTCCTTCACACACATATTATAAAGATAAGGTTGTTCACCTATTTGTGACAGCATTACGAGTTGATCTACTCCATCATACTGTTGTGATATGCCAACTCTTCACCAGTTGTGACGAGTTGCAGCTCTCTCCCTAAAAATCAACTTTCTCTATCCCTGGCTGATTTTTTGATTAATCCAGAGTCTACAAAATAGTTTGGCAATGTACCACAGTGAATTTGAAGCTTATTGTAAAGTGTTCAGAAGAAGTTTGTCTTATGAGTTACAGATGGGTGTTGGAGAGCTAATAAGGTGAAGGAAGCTGCAAAAAGTGCAAAAGTACAAATTGTGCTCAGGAAAACCCAATGTTTTGGTCAGAAAAATTCATGAAAAAGTCAGGAAAGTTAGGTTCATATTTGTCCTGATTACCCTGTGATAGTTACTACCTCAATTAAATAGTCGCACGTGCCATAGTCCTCAGGTTCAAGATGTTGGAGCACCTGACATGATGAGCATTTCCGTTGAATATGAAGGGCAAGGTTTGTCGTGCAGTGAACTTTGGGATGCTGTGTTCTCGATGTGTGGGCACTTTGGATTCTGCTCGACCATCTATAGAATGTCTCCAGTTTCCTGAGATGTTGACAGCCACCCGGACAATCCTAATTTACTGGAACTTGTTAGCGAAACCTCTAATGGTTGGTCGTGTCAGGATTTCTGCATTGTAACGCCAGCAAAACCGTTGTTGGACTGCAGCAAAGGGCAGTCCATTGGGTCCCCAATTTACAATTATTTGTTGTTGTATGATCAACATCTACAATACAGACACAAAAAATAGCTCTTTCCCAGAAATGTTATAAACACCTCAGGCACCTTGAATTACGAAGCACATTCCGTTCTGATTCAGGGGCCATTCACGTGAACATTTAGCATTAACATAATGATGTAAAAGTTAAGCATTAACTTAACATGATGTGTCATTCAAATACACAAACAGCAGACAATCGCAACACAGTGTGAAGTAGTTGAGTGTAGATATAGGGCAATCTGTGACAGTATACATTACAAAAGAGGCTATCTTCCAAGTATCAAAGTGAATAAGCGATAGGGATATGGTTAAATGACATTAAACCTACAAAAAGCAACAACTACTATCTGAGCTTGTTTTTCTGTAGTTTCTAAAGATTTCCTGACCTGTGACCTTACACAGAAATGCAGTTAGCGAGCCAACACCTGGAGATGGAGATGGAAGCATGATCACGTGATGAGGTATAGAGGGGAACACTCTCAATTGACTAGTTTCTGTTGGACGTTTACATAAAATGAAAGCATGAATCTTGTAAACTTCTATGTTTATTAAAGAAATATTGAAGCTATTAACAGTCAAGCAACAGAATCTAAAATAAAAACAAATTAGAAACTAAAAGCTTCACTCTTAGTAATATTGCAAGATTTTCCACAGCTGACATGTTTCAAGTTGTAGTCCAACTTATTTTCAAAGCCAAGTTACCACAGTTACTGTTACCGTCTTGGCATAAAAATGGACTGTATCAAAATGTTTTATTATTGCCAGCAAGAAACCAATTAGCACAGGTTATATAATTTGATTTACTTTCACTAAATACACAACAGTCAAACAAAGCAATCAATCACTATCATAACAATACTAATGCAGCACGTAAATGAATCAAATATCTATAAGAATTTACAGCCTGTTAGACTGTATCAAATTATTGATTTCCTTCTACATAGTAACATCGCCTTGGCAACCATCAGACAGGCTAGCCAACCTTTCGACTGTACAATTCAAGTACCAGTCACTGAACAGTTACTGATGCTCATTTTAAAACTATGTCACCAATCTCTGAAAACAAAAATCTATAAATACAATCTATTGGTGGTATTTCAAAATTCATAACACGGTTCTTGTTTTTTAAAATAAATATCTTTTCTCAAACCATTAAATCTACAGGTCCATTTAATTGTTTTAAAATCCTGGATTAATTTCATGATTAAATGACCAAAAAAGGATAAAATTCCAAATTATAAAAAATCTGATATGTTGCACTCACATGACTTTCTCTACTCTTGTACTAACCATTCTTACAAACTCTTATTCCTATATCTTCTTTGTATTAATTAAGATAAACATTTGTACAAATTATCTTATTGCTTATTTCCTTGTAGGTGCAAGGGGAATATTAGAATACAGTAGGCTTTGAGCAAGTCAGATCTTTTTAAGCTTTGAGATTCCATTCTCTTTGCACACTTAACATACTAAAAATGAACAACGATGTTCCATTTCACGAAAGTTTTAAGTTTTCTGAAACTCACACACATAACAAGGAATATCTCCAAAATGGTTCACCCTAAAAGAAAATTTATTCAAACATAAATTGTGTATTTTAGCAAGATCTACATTTTTTTTGTACAGTAAGATTTTGTTAGATTTTTGTCTATTTACCAGTTATGCAAAAGTAGTCCAGAGTAACTATGACTACAGGGGCTATAGCCAGAAAATTCAAGATATCCATTTCATATGTCATAAAAATATCTCAAACCTATGACATTTTAATCAAAATCGTTAGAGCCATTTTCAAGAAAATTAAAATTTTCAAAAAATGTTCCATGTAAAGGGTAGTTTAGGGTGGGGCAATTTTCTTCAAAACCCTCGTGTCGCATCCTTGAAAGACATTAAACTTAAATACTAACTTTTTATATTGGTAAAACTAAACATCATTTAAAAACCATAATAAAAGAGCATTTTAGAAACATTAAATATAAACAAATTGAAAAATCAGCTGTGGCAGATCATTTTTGGTCCATTTAATCATGAAATTAATCCTGAGGTTAAATTATTAAAACAATTAAATGGACCGGTAGATTTAATGGTTTGGGAAAAGATATTTATTTTAAAAAACAAGAACCGCGTTATGAATTTTCAAATACCACCAATAGATTGTATTTATAGAGTTTTGTTTTCAGAGATTGGTGACAGATAGTTTTAAAATGAGCATCAATAACTATGGTAACTTTTTTGTATAGCTTTGAAAATAAGTTGCATTACAACTTGAAAAATTTCAGCTGTGGAAAATCTTGCAATATTACTAAGATAAGTGAAGCTTTTAGTTTCTAATTTCTTCTTATTTTAGAACCTATGTTTGTGTTATACATTTATTGTTGTATTTTACTGGAGGGATAAATGAAAGGGAAAGAAAGATGAGCAAAATAAAGAACACACTGTTTTGATAAAGTGGAGCGATATACTGGACTTTAATGTTCAGAAATGAAACAAATAGTGCAGGATAGAGAGGAATGGAAGAGTGTTATTAGTGAAACGAGAAGTAGAGAAGCCAATTTGCACTGAGTCACATTAAAAGGCAATGGTAAATCGTTCCTCAAGTGACCATGTCTAGAAAATGCAGGATTGGATCACTAAGAGCCTATTTGATTCGAAGCGCTTCCACTACTTGCACTACCGCCAATATTGCTACCATCACCACTACCACTAGCACTACCATCATCATTATTACCATCACCACCACTGCCACCGCCACCGCTACCGCCACCACCACTGCCACTGCCACCGCCACCACCAGCACCACCATCACCACCACCACCACCTCCACCATTTAAGGTGTCCCAAAATTATACCAACAAGCTTTTATACCAGAGAAATGGCTTTTATCTTTACGAGAGTATGACAGAATAGGGCATGTCGATGTAGTCTTTGTGTTAATCGCAATGGGCGTGCATTCCAACATTTACTGTGAGTAGTAAAGCTGTGATTAACTGTAAACAATGAGATGTTTATGTTTTGTTTTTGTGTTCTGTGTTTGTTTCTTGGATTAAGATTGTGTGCCTTACTAAGATAAATGCAATACTAATTTTTAATTGTTGATTTCCCTGGGATAGAGGCAGTAGGTAATGACATTAACTCATCTAGCACTTTAACAAAGCACTACAGCAAAAAACTTTCCTTAATAAGTGTTTAAAATAATGTTATCTCTCAGCTCAAAGTTTGTCAGTCTAATTTTGGGACATTCTATATAAGTAATTCAACAGATCTAGACAGGTGAAAATCTTAATGAGGGCTATGAAGCGAGTCAGTGAGAGCTAACCTGGCACTTGACAGCTAACTGATTCACTCATCTGCAAACGAGGCTAGTCATATCTCGTCCAATCGACTAATTGTTGCGAGATGTGTTTGTAACGTGATTGGATGAGATAGAGCTAGCCTCGTTTGCAGGTAACTGAATCAGCTAGCTGTCAAGTGCCAGGTTATTTCTTGCCAACTGTATTTACCAGATCAGCAGGTGACCGGTCGACAATATGCTGGAGATTACATGGGACAGTCAATGTCAAATGTCTGTACACTAGTTATGCACTGCACCACATTTTCATTCATTACTTCATTTATTCCTTCATCTCTACCTCTTCATGAAGTCTAGGATATTTACAATGATTTCCTTACTCCAACTCTGTAATACCTAACCAGTTAAATTTGAAAACGTAGACACCAGGGTTATAAATACGAGGATCACTAGATATGTACTGAGACAGCAAAATATGAATAGTCACAGAAGCGTTTCATTTATCCCATTTTCTCAAAGTGTACTCCCAGGAGCACTATGCAGCATTCCATCCTCCGGAACGCAGTAATTTCTGTCACTGCAGATAACTCCTGTCCGTGCAGAAACTGCTTCTTCAGGGATAGAAAATCAGCAACCTCAAAGTCAGTTCTTCACCATAGGGAACAGGAAGAAGGTACATGGTGCCAGATTAGGACTAGATAGTGCATGAGTCAATAGTTTTGCGTCAGTTCCTTGCAGAAGCTCCACTGTTACATTAGCAGGGAGAGTTGATACATTGTCATGATGCAACAGTGTGCCCATCACATGAAGATGTTAATGAAGGATGGTTGAAACATACTTCAAACTAATCCTTAATGGCAGCTCAATGTCCTTGTAGCTTAGTCTTGGATTTTTCCTAATCATTGTTTCCACAGTGGTGATGTTTTTGCCAGTTGCTACTGTTGCTGGTCTGCCACTCTTCTCATCTTTAAGGGATGTCATCCCCTCTTAAATTCTGAAAACCAGTGGAACACAGTGGCACATGTCCCCAGAAGTCCCCCTCCCCCCTCAAACGCTCAAGTGACTGCATTTCATTTAAACCACATTTGAGGTCTACAAACAAAATCAGTGCACAAAAATGTTCTGAATCTCCATTGCACTTGAAAAAAGTTTACATTTTCCAGATATCAAATATAAACTGAGCAGAAATGAATAGCACAACAGTTTCTGCCTGCTACGTTGCATTATCAAGTGTCACCTGTTTTGACTAAGGAACAATGCTTTCCCCAGGGGTGGCCATTTTTCCGTGTCTCAATACATAAATCTAGTGGGCTCGGTATCACAAATATGAAACAGACATTATTTACTACTCTCTTGCAGAACAGAACCAGATACAAAACTCTTTCGATGTATACTGTATGTGTTGGTTGCTGTGAGTAAGCAAAGGTATCTCACTTGAGTAAGCTAAACATTAAACAACTACTAGGCTGGGCAACTGGGTTGGCAATCATAATCACAGTAGTTCTGCATGCTCTGTACCAGTTTCACTTTATGTTCAGGATAGAAGTAAATAAATCTTTGTTACACCACCTTCATTGTATCACTTCCGTGGTCTCTGCTGCCATTGTATGACATTACTATTATATCAGTGTTACTGAAATGACAAATATAGTTTGCTGACTGGCTGCAGCATCTTCCCATGACAACAGTTGATGGGTATTGTTTTGGAATCGTACTGGGGAATGAGGAACCTACTGGAATGAGTAGCGCGGAATAAACACTGTTTAACAGAAGTTAAGGTACACAAAACAAATTTAGTAAAATGTTTGGGACCATCTCTCAGTTTCTTATTGTCTTATGGGGTGACATGGCATAAGCAATGTTGAACAAATTATTTAGAACTGGAGAAAACTTATGGTTTCCGTCTTTGTGGATGTTCGTCTTTTTAGAGCAGATTGCAGCACTCTGAATACTAGTCTATAAGCTTGTTGTGCAACGAGGTAAAGCTCTTGTAGGAATACTAGCTTTCTCCCAAAATATTACAAATTCACGCACAACTATATTAGCACTTTCGCTTTACTTTGCAAATGTTATCAAACAATACTGATATAATTATTATTTATTTATGCCAACAAACTTACTGTAAGATTTAAAGCTTTCACGGTGTACGTTATTTATTACAGTTTCACGGGTGATCAGCCGTGTGAGGTTTAAAAACGTTGAGCTTTCGGCCATTGTAAACTCCATGGCCTTTGTCAGAATGAAAAATTCAAATTTTCATTGTGACGAAGGCCATGGAGTTTACAATGGCCGAAAGCTCAGTGTTTTTAAACCTCACACGGCTGATCACCCGTGAAACTGTAATAAACAAACTTACTGTTGGTGTTTTTAAACACACAAGCCGTGTGTGGGCAAAGTTTGAGAGGTAGTTTGTCACAATAGCTCAGTGGTTAGAGCAGCCGCCCGGTAAGCGGAAGGTCTGAGGTTCAAATCCCAGTTGTGGCATTGAATTTTTAAGTTCCAGTTCTACCTCTCAATACTGATATAACCTGTCGATTAGATAGTAATTTATGCCCACTGTTCTGGTGTGTGCTGAACCGGCTAAATAAATAACAGTGTTGGTACTTCTTAAACTACTCGCCATGATATAAATAAAGTGTGTGCAAGATGCTTCATTGCCTCTCACAATCTGGGATAAAAGGACCTCCCTGTCAGCTTCAAAGCATTGCAGCCAATCAGAAGCAATGTCTTTTCTTTGGGATTTGTCATCGACAGTAAGACACTGAGGCATGGGCATCGGCAGACCCTTTTCCACGTTGGAAGTTTGCAATCAAACAATATTCGATAATTCATTCTTTTGTAGTCAAAAGTTATAGTAGTTGTTGTGGATAACCATATTAATTTGTGCTAAATAAAAATTGTTCTTTATATCAAAATTAAAATAATATTCTAGTAGTAATTGATTGCATATTAAGTGCATTAGCTTCCAAGAGGGGACCGCAGCCCCCCTTGCCCCCCTTCACCACACCCATGCGTCGAGGAACCCATCTTGCACACACTTTGAGAAAACAGGGTTAGATAGTGTTACTCCATCCACCCTATAGCCCCAATTTGGTTTCCTCAGACTTCCACTTCTTTGGGCCACTGAAGTATGCACTTTGTGGAAGACATTTCAAAGATGATGAAGAGATGATTCACACAGTGGAAACCTGACTCTGCAGGCAGAGTAAAGATTTTTACCGACAGAGAATACGTGCCCTCGTGTCTCACTGGAGAAAGGCTGTGCAACTTGAAGGGGATTATGTAGATAAATATAGTGACCAGACAAAACATTATTCTTTCATATATGTTAAATTCAATTTTACTTTTAGAGAAAAAAAAGGGCCATTGTTTATTGGGCAACCCTTGTATTAGTGTTAGAGAAGAGATTTTTTCTTCTTTTTAGCAAAAGGTTTTACTTTAGCTATTGGCATCCTGCTCATATTTCCTCCATGTGAGAGTTTTGAAGTTGTGTTTGGAAAGTTAGGTTAACATTTTTTGTGCTGCATACGCATTTCCGTGTTTCATTATGTTTTGCAAATATGACGAAGTCAAAAGGGTAAAGAGGATAAAGTTAATGAATAACATATATACCCGTAAGAATATTAAAAATGCTATTTCAGATGAGGTTATGTCAGAAGGTGCATTTCGGAACCAACACTTCATTTATGAAGTGCTTCACAGAGGAAGTTACAAGTAGGCGAACATGCTTACGATACTGTAAATAGGTAATGATTCTGATGACATAAACATAATAATACATTTAAAATTGCTTACTAAAGCATTGTTTAAAAGTGTGAGTTTCAGTCTTTGTGTTGGAAACATAAACATTCTAGAGGATAAAGGCACTGTGTTTGAAAGCAATATCTAAAATAAACTTTTCTATATAAAGGCTTCATTATTTCAGAAACTAATTGACACTAAGGGCTGAAATTTTTATCACACATTTGCACCCAAACAGGTTTTATTTTAACAAAAATGTTCGTATGCATATGTATCAGTGAATTTTTTGAAATTTAAAAACCATCATTTTCCAATAAAATTTAAAGAGCTTCATTTAAAAAAATCATACCTTTCCTTCTAATGAACAGAAGTATTTTATTTTTCATTTATCAGCTTTCAAGGTATTGCTGAATATACCTTGAAAAATCTAGCTCATTGTCTAAAATAGTTACGGAGATAATGAATAAAACTTTAACATTGGCAACTTCCCTTAAATTATCATATACAAATTATCACCTGGTCATTCTTTTGTTTTGTACAAATTATCAATAGATGATTCTTTTGTTTCCTCAGAAACAAATCTGATGTGTAGCTCTCACATGACTTTCTCTTCTACCAACTATTCTTACAAACTCTCATTCCTCTACCTTCTTCATGTTAGTTGGGATAAACATTTTCAGAAATTACCTTATTACTTATTTCCTTGTAGATACAAGGGGAATATGGGAATACAGTAGGCTTTGAGCGGTAGTCAAATGTTTTAAAGCTGGTCGTTATATGAAGGCTTTGAAATTCTGCTCATTTTGCATGGCTAAGAGATAAAAAAGTGAATAATGACCTTCCATTTGAGAAAAGGATAAGTATTGCAAAACTTACACAAATAACAAGGAATACCTCTAAAATGGTTTGCTCAACAAAAACTGCTTCTGGCCATAGCTCGCGTGTTTTAACGAGCTCTACGTTTTTTGTATAGTAAGGCTTGGTCTAACTCTTAGAGTTTACCAATTATGCAAAAGAAATCTAGAGTAAACAGGGCTACATGGGCTATAGTCAGAAAATTCAAAATATATATTTCGTTTGCCATAAAGTATCTTAAATATATGGCATTTTAATGAAAATCGTTCAGAGCTATTTTTGAGAAAATTAAAATGTTCTATAGAAAGGGTAGTTTAGGATAGAGCAATTTTCTTCAAAATCTTTGTGTTGCATCCTTGAAAAATATAAAGCCAAAATACCAACTTTGGTATTAATCGACTTCTGGTTTTTGAGTTATGTTGTTCCCTGACACACACACAAATGCTTTTTTTATTCAGGGGGCCTCAAAACAGGTAAACCTGTAGCTGGGTGGCTACACCTGGTTCATTGACTGTTGTCTGCTACACTGAGCCTCTGTTGCCCACCTAACATTATAGAACTCGCTGAACATACCAACACTGCGTCACGAAGTTACCGACACCACAATTATAACAACTTCTGAAGAAACATTTTTTAATCATCATCATTGTTGTCATCGTCGCCATCATCATCACCATCATCATTGTTTGTATTGTTATAACTAGAGACCGTATTTTTATGTAATATCAAGGTGCAAAATATGTACATATTTATGTAACGAAACTATCAAAATACATATGTAATGAAATGTGTAATATCAACAAAATATGTAAAATTATGTAACAATCTAAATGCTAAGATTACCACCTCAAATCTAAATGCAGACTGCAAATTACCCAGAATTTTGTAATTTGATGGGTCTGTAAGTACGTAAATTAATTACAATAAGATAAAATTTACTAAATACAGAATTAATTATAGGAAAAATGTTTTTTATGCAGAATTTACCTAAAATTTATTTTCAAGTAGGTAACTACGAAATATGTGCTTTGGATTATATTTATTAAAATTACTCATTTCACATAATTATTTTACTTAAATTTTAGACGGTAAAACAATGTTGAAATACTGAACCAATTTACCAATGAGTGAATCAATTCAAAATAATTACATTTTATAATGAGGATGCATTTTCAGTTTTCTATCTCTTGACATACAATGAACAACCAGGCATTTTCATTTTGAGTCTTTTGTTTCTTTCAACGTGTAGTGAGTAACCATATACTTTTCCATACTTTCAGGGGTCATTGTTTGTCTCCTATTGGATAAAATGTTCTTATAAGCAGACAGGTGCAGATCTAGAAATATTCAATGGGGGGGGGGGGGGCGGTTCTGGTCCACTACCACTTAACAATTAAATTCATGCTAAAACATGACTAGCTAAATATTTAACTGAAAGAAACAATGGTTAAAGGCAATACATACCTATACCAATTTTCATAGAAATGCGCCGGCAGTAGTTTCACAATCGCCCACTAGATTTCACTGCTTAACTAGCAGACGCTATTTCACATCTGCCAACATTGCTTTTTACACTACACTAGTTTTCGTTGCCAACACATTAAACACCGATATTTATTTAACACGTGATGGAATCACCTGCAATCTATAAATCTACTAGCCAATCTACTGCAGATAGCAGTAACATAACATGTGCATCTTATCTTGTTTTCCCTGCAATATATACAATGACCCTCCAATCTTATCTTGTTTTCCTTGCAATATATGACATACACCGCGAAATGCATTTATTATTATTTTTAATCCATTATTATGGATTATTATGGATTATTATTATTATACGATACGCTGGCTCGTTCTTTATTATATTATTATTATGAGCCGAAATGGATTTATTATTATTTTTAATCCATTATTATGGATTATTATTATTATTATTATACGATACGCTGGCTCGTTCTTTGTTTAGTAAAGCTTACGCGATGAGTTTGTGAGAATTTCGGCAAAGTCCCACTCGGCAGTGGGATATTATTATTAATAAATTATTTTTATATAATAATAAATAAATAAAATAATATAATAATATCCCACTGCCGAGTGGGACTTTGCCGAAATTCTGACCAACTCATCGCGTAAGCTTTACTAAACAAAGAACGAGCCAGCGTATCGTATAATAATATAAATTTATTATTGTATGTATGGATATTATTATAATTATTGTATATAATTGTATATATTTGTATATATAATTGGCTGAGTTGGTCAGAATTGGCCATTATGGATTATTATTATACGATACGCTGGCTCGTTCTTTATTATATTATAATATTAAAGTCCCACTCGGCAGTGGGATATATTTTTTATTATGTTTATTATTTATCGTTCTTTTTTGTTTATTTATTTTATCTTTTACCTTTATCTTTTATCTTTATCTTTTTTGTTTATTTATTTTATATTATTGTTTTTAATGTTATTAGATTTATATTATATATATGATTTATATATTATATTTAATAGTATTATATATATATTTAATAGTATTATATATCTTTAATAGTATTATATTATATTTTGCCGACTCCCGCAAAAACATTCCAACTTACTATTGGTAACAAACTCCTAGGGACATTCTGCTGTTGGCAGCGCTGCATTAACACAGCAACTTCGGCAACTTTCGTGACCATTCGGACACACTGCCGAGTGGGACTTTGCCGGAATTCTGACCAACTCATCGCGTAAACGTTTCTAAACAATATCTTGATATGACAGGGGGGGGGGGCGGGCCCCCTGGTACCCCCCCCCTGGATCCGCGCCTGTAAGCAGAGAAACTTCTTCCCACGTCACACGAAGTAACAGGAGCATATTTTAGCATAGGAATCTTATTTGCAGAGAAATGCTTTGGTAAATCGACACTGTCACCATTTAGCACTTTAGACATGGACACAAGCGTAGAGTACCCTGGATTCCTGTTTAGCACAGCTTTGAATTTTTCACCTACCTTCCTTCCTACATCTTCTGCAACTACACTCAGCTTCTGTGATGCACGTTCCATTAAATCCATAGATTCGTGAAGAAGGGAACCTAATATTTCCAACTGCTTGATGGTGCTAGGTAACCAGCCGAAGTTACATTTTGATGTAAGCACAGGAGCTTGCCACTAGATGTCCTGAGATTCAGGTATAGAAACACCTGCTTCTGAAGAGAACATGTTCACCACAGAACACCTAGTTCACCACTGACTGGACTGCTTAAAAATGTTCACCATGGAAGTCCACAGCTTCTAACCACGTACTCCATCTTGTAAGTACTGGCTCAGGAGGCAAAAGGACATGTTGGAGATGATTTTTATAGCACTGAATTCTGCGCGGTGCTTTCACAAAGTCCTTTTTTGTTGCTGATATCAACTTATTCACACAGGGAAAATTACTTCTTACTACTTCAGCAACACGTTGCAATGCAAGCAGGTACATTCGGGTAGAAAACCTTAAGGGCAGTAGCAGCTTTAATCGTGTACGCTGCGGCATCTGAACCTTTTCCTCACACACACCCTCTGGCCACAGAATCTTCATCCCATCATTTACGAATATTGCAATTGTAGAATGAGTTGTTTGTTCTAACACCTTGCAATAAATTAGAAATGGTTTTGCTCGACTTTCGGAATCTAGTTTTCCTACAACTAAATTTGCTATGTACCGAGCGACCCATGTCATCTGTGGTTTCAAACCAAATACAGGAATCTCCAATTTCATTCCGTATATGAGCAACTGCTTCCCCATAACACACATGAAGATACTTTTTCCTCAGAGTAGATTCGTCAGGAATAACTCTTGCAATATTTTTCTAGAAAAGAGCGCAATTGAGGAATTTTAAGTTTATGCCACGGAATATTAGCTGCAACCATTGCACTCCACAGGTCTTTAAAAAAAATCATTTCCGGGCGGTTCCTGTTGCATTTGTGTCAACAGAACTTGCTTTCTAGAAGACTAGGTGTTTGTTGCGTATGTGAAGAGCACTTTTGATATGTTGTTCCAATTGAGATTTCATGGAACAGCCAATTCTTTTACCGCATGCTTGACAGACTATTACTTTTCCGTCGGTTGTAAAGGCGCTATCTAATTTCACCCATGAATTCAACTTGCAGGATAACGAGGACGCAACTGTGCCATTTTACTAAGACTTGCAAGAAACTAACTGCAGTATTCTCGCCTAGCTATATTGATGGTTGTCCAGCGGCTCACTTTGTTTCCTCGCAGCTATTATATTACAAGATGCCGACTACCGCGACAATGGTAACAATCAATTTCTCCAGAATGCCCAAAGCGCTACGAGAAACGTGACACTGGAGGTCAACATTGTCGAGCGGCACCTGCTTTGATATAAACGGACAACAATCAGAACGAGGCGAGGTGGTTATTATCGCATTCTTAATTCAACTTGCATCCTATTTCGCATATTGATTTTTGTTGCTTTCAGCAAAACTTGTGAAAATAGTAGTTTATAATGTGACAACAATATATTTTTTTAAAAAATAATAAAATTGTAACGAAACCCAGAGTACGTTTTATGTAACATTGTTAAAATATGTATAAATGTGCAAAATATGTAAAATAAAAATTTGTAAGGGTGTCCCAAATGGCGTAATTCGCCAACATTTTCACTTCTCATTTAAATATTATTCAGGGTTTAAAATAAGTAATTACATAAAAATCCGTGCTCTAGTTATTACTATTAATATTAGTAGAAGAAGGAAAAAAAACGATAATAAGAAGACAACGAAGATGAAGAACTAAAGCACATCACACAATTACGAAACAACAACAACAACAACAACAACAACAACAATAATAATAATAATAATAATAACAATAATAATAATAATAATAATAATAATAATAATAATAATAATAATAATAATAATAATAATAATAATAATAATAATAATAATAATAATAAGAAGAAGAAGAAGAAGAAGAAGAAGAAGAAGAAGAAGAAGAAGAAGAAGAAGAAGAAGAAGAAGAAGAAGAAGAAGAAGAAGAAGAAGAAGAAGAAGAAGAAATAACGTTAAGAAGATAAGAGTTGATTGGCAGCATATACGTCATCGCGGCCCCCCCTTGGAAGTCAATGCACTTAATGTGATGACTATTAAACTATTATTTTAATTTTTATGTAAAGAGAAATTTTTATTTAGCACAAATTAATACGGTTATCCGCAACAAATACTAGGCGGCGCCGTGGCCGAGCGATTAGCGCGCTCGCCTACCACCTAGGCGGCCCGGGTTCAATCCCAGGGACCCGCATGTGGTATTCGTGATGGGCGAAGCGGCGTCAGGGCGGGTTTTCTCCGGGTGCTCCGGTTTCCCCCGCCATCTCATTCCATCTTCATTCCATGTATCATCAGTGTCACCACCTGCGGTGCCGTAGTAGTAAAAGCGGGCGTTAAACACTACATCATCGCAACAAATACTATAACTTTTGACAGCAAAATAATGAATTAATATTAGCTGATTGCAAACTTCAACATGTGGCCCCCCCCCCCCCTGGAAAAAAAAGCTGCCGACGTTCATGACCTCAAAACATATTTCCGGTGAAATCTCGACATCGAAATTTTGGGTCGAATGCAATACTCCCCCAACTTACTATACGTGTTAGAGAAAGTAAAAAAAGTCCGCATGCATTTCATGCTTTATCGATATCTGCAATTTTTTTTTTCTGTAGTGAGCTTTTCTCAGTTGCTTATGGGTTTTTTGTAATGTGACATTATAAAAATTATGTTGCAAGCTGTTCACAGAAAATTCAATATATACCTACATTTTATTGGTGACGTCAAAATCTTTACACCGATTTTTATTTAACAAAACCAAGGATAATCTTCGGGTATCTTAAATATTAAGCGTAGTATTTATCGGACTTTCGTTTATTTGTTATGCTGTTTACAAATCCACAAACTAGATCTCGTTCCTAACAGGCCCATTTTGGGATTAATACGTGTACTTCGATGAAATTTCGATGCAGCCGCCGTAAGTAATCGGCAGAGAAATTAAAAATTAGATAACGCAATTGAATTCCGGTGAAATATTAATGACAAGACAAAGCTTATCTTTCTTACTGGCCAAACATATGTTGTTAAACAATATTGAGATATTTAAAAATGGCGCCACACAACGCATGCGGAAGTAATCTCATGCAACATTTCAATCACAGAACAAAGGAGATGTAAACGTTTCACTCAGCCAATAGGTGAATCAATGCTAGATTTTGTAATTGGATAGTAATTGATATCATATATCTTTAACACATCAACTTTTTATTCTGTAACAAAAATACACGCTACAGTATTTCATTTTGTAGAGTTGGTTATTTAGGTGAAAGCAATGACGTAATCATAAGCGCTCAAGACTCAAAATACCTTCTGCTATAACATGACAAAATCGCCGAAGAAACAGAGTAACAGGTGTTTGACCGGTTGGAGTTGCTAAGTAGGTATATAGACATATAGCGTTGAGTAGTCTTTAATCCTCGCTAAGAATCCCACGTGGTACACTTCTCAAAAAATTCAAATTTGGAATATTTTCGTCTTATGACTTGTTTAGACTGTTGTCTTATATTGCCCCATAATTCCCCCAAAACAGTTGCTTTCAATTGCGAGGACTTGCTGGGAATCAATTATTAATATCTGTAAAGTTTACGAATATTTCGTAGATGACGTTACTAACTACTGATCTAGCTCGTTTGTCACATAATTATAGTGTATGTCTGCAGCAGGTGCAAAGAACTTTTGTAGAACTTTCTAGAATTTCTTTGACAGTATGAAGACGGTATACTATAAGCATTTTGAATTGAATTGAGCTGAATTTATTGATTACTAAAGCATTTACATACATCTTGGTCTGCCCTTGAACCTGGGACCTGGTCCTTTTGTAACTGGATGGCCTCTTAACATTTGTTATATATGCAGTCATGGACATAAGTATTCATACAGCTTCCAATAAAAAGGAAAAGATATTATTTTGAACATTTCTACATTTAAAAATGCAAATATTTGACACACATAGGACCTTCAAAAATTCTATTAGTGTACTTATATGTTGGCATTACATTTACAGTGTTGTACAAAATATAAATAAATGCTTTTTCTCAAGGGTTGTATTTTACTCGGGACATACGTATTCGTAGAGCCATGGTAAACACAGAACAAATAGCTATCTGATAACCCACATGATTAACAAAACTTCATGGTTTAATTTCTCGCTCATGCAGCAAAATTAATCAGCATCTATCGCATTTTGAAAAAACTCGGTATTTTCAAACCCCAAATTTGCACTAGTTAAACTATGCTATTTGCTTATTTTCACATTCAATGTCCACTACAGCACCAAAATTAGTAGCAAAGTTAAAGTTGTGGGTTACAGTAGACGACCCATTCACTGCCAATGGTGCTGTGGTTCTTTGCCAGGCTTGTAATAAGATTGCATGTTCTAACTTGACCAATATGCACACAGTAAAGCACTTCAAATTTCTGGAAAGCAAGTTCTATCTGAAATGTAACAATTTACAAGTGCAAGGAATACATTCTTCTGTGACATGTGCACTGCTATGGCTGCCACAAATATTCCATGCTACAAACTCCAGGTACCTAAATATCACACATTTTTGGAGTATTGCTGGAAGCAGGTATGCAACAGCGACTATAAAAATTAAAACAATTGTGAATCTTCATAATAACGGAATTTATATAAGTTTGCTATAATATGGACATGTTTAATTAATTAATTACTGTACCACACCTTATTTTGCAAAATTATAATTAAAAAATAGGAGTCTTTAAGTAATTTAATGTTTAATGCATTATTTATATAAAAATTATTGGACATTTTAAAACTTTGTATGTAATAGTACATATTTCACCTAATATTATTACATAAATATGTACATATTCTGCATGTTGATATTACATAAAACTCCTAGCCTTAATGATGGCTAGAGCCCGGATGTTTAGGCATTTATTAATCGCAGAAACAGACAAAAATAGACAAATACTTAATAAACTATCTCAAATGTACTCATTTTTGTTGGTTACATGCCACAAGAAGATGCTTTTTGAAGTTGTCAACTGCCATACTGAGCCGCCTGTTACAGAGAAGGATTTTCATGCTGGAAAAATATCTTTCTACTTCTACTGAAGTGATTGGAACAAACTTAAAACAACTTTTTCTTACTTTCTCTACTGGTAAGTAGGGGAAGTATTGTATTCCACCCAAAAATTCGATGTCGAGATTTCACCGGAAATATATGTTTTGAGGCCCCCTGAATCCAAAAAAAGCATTTTTAGAAAAAGGTCCGTCTGTGTGTCTGTGTGTCTGTCAGTCTGTCAGTCTGTGGACAGCATAGCTCAAAAACGAAAAGTCGGTTAAAAACCAAAGTTGGTATTTAAGTTTAATGTCGTTCAAGGATGTGACACGAAGATTTTGAAGAAAATAGCCCAACCCTAAACTACCCTTTACATGAAAGATTTTTCGAAAATTTTGATTTTCTTGAAAATGGCTCTAACGATTTTGATTCAAATGCCATATGTTTGAGATATTTTTAAAATGTAAAATGTACATCTTGGATTTTCTGGCTATAGCCCCTGTAGTCGTATTTACTCTGGATGACTTTTGCATAACTGGTAAACCGTTAGAGATAGACCAAATCATACTGTACAAAAAATGTAGATCTTGCTAAAATACACAATTTATGTCTCGATAAATTTTCTTGTAGGGTGAACCATTTCGGAGATATTCCTTGTTATGTGTGTGAGTTTCAGAAAACTAGAACTTTCGTGAAATGGATCATCGCTGTTCATTTTTTTATGTTAAGTGTGCAAAGAGAACGGAATCTCAAAGCTTTAAAACATTTGACTATCGCACAAAGCCTACTGTATTCCCTCTTGCACCTACAAGGAAATAAGCAATAAGATAATTTGTACAAATGTTTATCTTAACTAACACGGAGAAGATATAGGAATAAGAGTTTGTAAGAATGGTTAGTACACGAGTAGAGAAAGTCATGTGAGTGCAACACATCAGATTTTTCATATAAGGTGCTACATCTCTGACGAAAAGCAGGACACCATTATGTATTCCATGTGGCCAGAGAAGCATCAAGGTATTTGTAAACAACTGTGCCACTGTGGAACCATTTGCCCTCTCCATCTCTTCCACAGTCAAAAGAAATACTGAGGGATCATCTTGCATTGGTTCCATAGTTCTGATGATTACACTGCCAATGTAATGTCCCATTGCCATTGTCTTGTCAATAGAGACCAGGGTTGCCAATATTTAAAAGTAAAATTATCGTACCGGCCACTTAAAATTATAGATTTGGATTCAAAATTATCGTACATCTTAAACCAAATGCTACAACAATAAAAATATCAGTATAATACTTATGAAAATATAAGAGTAATGATGTTTATTATATTTACTTACAAGATTGATGACCTCAACAAATATTACAACTTTAGCACTTATGTTTCTCGCATTATTCATCTGAAAGTTCATTATTTTCCTCAACTGTTGCACCATTATACAAATTTGTTTTTGAGATAAACTTTAACATCTTCTCGGTGACTTGCAGATTTTCGGACTCACCACATTCTTTCACAAACTGAGAAGACCAAATAAGTCCATTTGGCGTATCTAGCGCCAATCTGTTTCTAATTTTGGTTTTTATTAAACCTAGTTTTGAAAAAAGTATTTCACGAGAAGTGTTTCTGTGGGGCAATGAAGTCACTGATAATGCAAACTCTGCCAGTTCTTTGAAATCAGTATTTCCACCAAGGTGACATGTGTTTAACAGCACTCCAGAAACTGTCAGGTTCAGGCATGTTCTTTATTTCACATGGAATAGGACGTATTCCGAGTTTTCTACATTGATCGTCAATTTTCTGAACAGTGCCTTCTTCATTGAGATTACCAGACCTGGGCACACTGGCAATAAGAGGATAAAGGGTAGCAGGCTTAGTAGCTATGGGGTAGAGACAGACAATGAGGACAAAAGTGGTGTTATTTGTAATTAGTTTCACTTCGCTGGAGTGACAAACCAGTGAAAATGATATTTTGCCGATATCGAACAATCATACAGTCAAATTATCATATGCCCCCATAATTATCGTACGGCTTGGCAACCACTGTACGAACATTAAAATTATCATATGCGCCCATAATTATCGTACAAGTTGGCAACCCTGATGGAGACCCATATTTTCTTTCCTATAACTCCGGTATGAATCCTCTGAAGAGCCTCTTCATAGCAGACACAATTTTTTCTGATTGTGTACTCCGATGGAACCTTTTCATTTGTGTATTTCTCCAGGAACATTCTGAGGGACTGGTTTTCTAGCTTCCAAAAAGGAATTCCTGAGTCTACAATAGCCTTGCACAGATCCAGAGAAAACTGAGATTACTAGCTGTTGCAATCGCTGTTGATATTAAACAGAGCTTCTTCTGCCCGGCCATTTTAGTAATTCCAGTCTTATGCTTCGCTGTTGCAAAATGCTGAAGTATAAAATACCGTTTCTCATGGTTAACTGTTTTTTCACAAACTTTCCCAATCAGAACAGTACCATCGGTAGATAGCGCATCTGAACCGACTTCGTGGACATAACCATGCAGTTTACTAATTAACTGTGCACTCACTTTCGGCATGATAAATATTGCAATAGTCATGAAAACTGCTGATGTAGTTGTTTTTTAGAAGTTCAGTCTCAAACTAACTGATTCTTATTTATTTATTCCAACAAACTTACTGTTGGTGTTTTTAAACACACAAGCCGTGTGTGGGCAAAGTTTAAGAGGTAGAACTGGAACTTAAAAATTCAATGCCACAACTGGGATTTGAACCACAGACCTTCCGTTTGCCGGGTGGACGCTCTAACCACTGAGCTATTGTGACAAACTGCCAGAATGGTTAGAGCAGCTGCCCGGTAAGCGGAAGGTCTGTGGTTCAAATCCCAGTTGTGGCATTGAATTTTTAAGTTCCAGTTCTACCTCTTAAACTTTGCCCACACACGGCTTGTGTGTTTAAAAACACCAACAGTAAGTTTGTTGGCATAAATAAATAATAATTACCATGTGAAGGTTATTTAATCCTGAGATATAAAGTACTTACAATAGTAAGTCACCATTGGGGTAATTTGTCTCTGATGTGAGACTGCCTTTGTGGTTTACCAGGAGAAATACGAACTGGTTTGAGAATTTAATGCCATTCTGGCAGTTTGTCACAATAGCTCAATGGTTAGAGCAGCCGCCCGGTAAGCGGAAGGTCTGTGGTTCAAATCCCAATTGTGGCATTGAATTTTTAAGTTCCAGTTCTACCTCTCTAACTGATTCTTATTATTTATTTATGCCAACAAACTTACTGTTGGTGTTTTTAAACACACAAGTCGTGTGTGGGCAAAGTTTGAGAGGTAGAACTGGAACTTAAAAATTCAATGCCACAGCGGAAGGTCTGTGGTTCAAATCCCAGTTGTGGCATTGAATTTTTAAGTTCCAGTTCTACCTCTCAAATCTCTAACTGATTCTACTTGCTGAGGCCAGAGTGTGTCTACTTTCTTTCAGAGAATGGAAAAACCCAACCGTGTATTGTCTCAAATAGAGGGGTGTGAGAAGAAATTAGAGAGTTTGAAATACGCAACAGTGAAATCTGGAGAAAAAGGTAACTTTGCAAAGCTACCTGGCTTGAAAAGGGATGAGTTGACCATCGGGCAAGGGAGGCAAATAGTGCAAATCTTACAAAAGACACTTGCAAACATGCATTCCTTACTACACCATCTATGTAATACTTTCATTCGCTGGTAAACTCCGAAGTAATCTGTTATACTGTTCAAACACTTCTTGAAAATATATGTATTGCTGGAGAATAAGATCCTCAGCAAATATCTGTGTGAGGTGAATACATATTTTTAATTTGTACAACCATGATTTTTTGTTTTTTTGATATAACGCATGCAAATTATTTTTTAAATGTATTAAGAATAAAGAAAATAAACAATAGCAAGGTAAAAAGGCTAAAAAGGCGGTTAACTTCAAAATAGGCAAAAAAGGCAAACTAAAAATTTTGCCCATCGTCCCCAAATGTGTTGAAATGTATTTATCCCTAATAGTTTTTCATGTATACTCTCCGGTTAAAAAAGGCATTTTGTCTAACATCCGAGCTCTAGTGATGACTATATGTAGCGTGGTATAAGCAATTCCTAAGTGTGAAACAATTTCGGTTTTGGTTTTATGTGGATTAAGTTCCACGTCTTGTATGAATTTTACTTTCTAATCTAGTGTGTAACATTTCCTTTTTCTGTTCTCTATGGCTGATTAAAGACAATTGATTACTGAAAAACAAAACCACTGTTAATCAGTAAACACCACACACCGAAAATGTTTATCTTTACTTCTTGTTTGTTGTTATGAATTGTCACACTGAAAGCCGCCTGCTCTAACAGAAAATGTTTTTGTCTTTTGTTTCTGTGGCTGAAAGCCGTCCACTCTGCTTGCTTCTTTGTCAACAGAGATAAGGAAAATATGCCTTGAGTTTCTTTTAAGGGCACTCAACTACTTGGTCATCAGCACCCTTAAAAACTGATGAGGGCGAAAGCCAGAGATAAATTTAAATATAAAATACGAATACTAGCAAAAATCAAATAAACATAAATATACCAAGAGGGAAAAGCCAGAGTTACAACAAAGTTATAAAGAGTTCGAAAAAGTATAAACTTTCAGAGCCTAAAGCTTAAAATTCTCAGGTTCGTGTTTATCTTTGCTAAACACTTTAGAACTCTTTTGACCACTTGTTATCGTCTGCCAGAACCTGTGCAAGACTGACAGGCAGTTACAGAGGGTTTTTTAGGTGTGTTAGGGAAACACTCTAGCAGCATGTGACGAAATGACAAAAGATTGCTGCATAGAGGAGAAAGAGGAGCAGGGTCCCGTAAGGGGACAGGGTAGTGATTTGGGCTCCAAAAGTCAATTTTTTGTTTTTCATCTTTAAAAAAAGTAGAAACCTTCCTCCTCAAAATGATATATATTGTAAGGGTACCGGCACACTTAAGGCTTTAAATTACCCCATTTAAATATGGCGGAGTGCTGGGCCACTTTGAATGTAGTTTTCTGTAACTTGACATTTTTCAAACTCAGGTACACTTTTTTTCAAAACCACTGAACCTATTTGAATGAAAATTTTACAGCAGTTCCAGAAGCATGTACTCTACAAATGTAACCCATTGTTATTGGAAAATTCCAAAACAGAAAATGTAAAAAAAAAATATTTGTGCAAAAAGAATTTACTTTTTTTTTACAAAAGTTAAATATTTTTTCTTTTGAACATAGCCAGAGATATTTAAGTAAATTTAAGTTAACAGTTATGAATACACATTTCCTAGTGCACTACAAAAGTTTCAGCACATAGGCTTGAATGTTGTAGAAGGAATTTGTACCGTTAGTACTATATATATATATATATTATATTTTTTTCAAAAACATGTTATCAGTTTTTGCCTTATTACATGCCCATTTTAAATATCTGTTTTGATGTTCTCTATATCAATGTAATCACAATGAATCACTAAATATTCATCCCAAGTTAAATTATGATCTGAGCAGTAGAAGCTTAGATATCCTCAACTAAAGTTATGTTTTGAAATACTGAAATTGTGTACGAATCACTACCTTGTCCCCTTAAAAAGTTAATAATGCATGAAATTGCAGTGGCCAATTTGCAACCAAGCCAAAATCATCTCACGACGAGATATGAGAAAGGAAGTTATAGAGTTAATTGAAAGTTCTTTCACTTCTCTAAGCTTATTACCGCAGAGTGTTAGCCAGTCTTCATGCCAGTATGACAGCACCGCCCTCCGCAAATGAAGCCTAAAGTCTTCCGAAGTAGTGCGAGCCTGTATGTTTCACCTGTGGCGTAAACTTTCTGTGGCCCATGTCCTCCTTGATTGTCTGCAATACACTCGTGAGTGCCTGGGTTAAATTCTTAAGTCCATCTTAAGTGACGACCCAGTAGTTGTAAATACAGTGCTGTGGTTTGTCGCCAGTATAGGCTTTGGTAAGCAGGTATTTTATTTCATGGTTTCATTTTGAACTTTTAGGATGTTTTATCTTGTTTTCACATTTTCACCTGCTTACCTTTTAGATCAGTTTTTATTTGTTTTTAGCTTACCTTTTTAGATCAGTTTTATCTTTTATCTCTTATAGCTTTCCTGTTTTAACTTTTAATTCTGAGTGTTAAACAGTGGTGAGTTTTCCCTGTTTTTTATCTTTTTGACTAGGGGCCCTAATGACCTAGCTGTCAAGGGGCCCTTAAATCCTACTCACTCACTCACCCTTGAAGTAATACGAGAGACGGTAATACTGGGTCTGTGGTTGCTGCCTTTACTCCCAAATCTGCCACTTCATTCCCAGGCAAACCTACGTGACCAGGAATCCATGCACACACGACGTTAATGCCAGAAGCGTGTTGAACATGAAGGGCATCTTGGATACAATAGGATGGTAGTTGTACAGCTCCCAAAGGCTCTGAAGTGCACTAAGGGAATCACTCAAAATGAGGCAGCCACCTAATTTATAATGGGCACACATAAAATGGCCCGGTATATTACATACAGCTCTGCAGTATAAATGGAAGTGCTATTATGAAAGCCAAATGTTGTTGTTAGCTAATGCTGGATTTCTGACAATGAAGTCATTAATCCTCTTGCTCTCCAATATTTTTCAATATAAATATTGAAGAGACTTAGCAGTAAATGTAACCGCTTTTTAGAGAGCACCATATTTTTATGTTTTGGCGGTCACGATCGCTCTCTCACAACCCCCAGAGTGTCTGGAGGACCACACCTGTCGTTGGTTTACGGGTCTCACCGACCTGACCGGGAGAGTTATCAAAATAAATTCACCAACCATATCCTCTGATTACCAATCAGAGGACGTATTACATGCCATGACAGGTCAGCATGTTAGGGGTTAAGGTTTTATAGAGAAATGGAGGTTGGAATTGCTTTCTTATCATCATTCTCTTTGACCCATCGGTGTAAATAAAACGTCAGTCAGTGTAGTCTGACAAAAATTCTAAAAAACAAGTGGGAATACTAGAGATAGGTATCGTGGACTTCCAGTATACTGTTGTCTGAAGATGTACATGGGGTGTGCCTCACAACTAAGGCAGGTAGAGCCTCTCGTCCTTGGGAAATGTGTTAGGCATTTGAATAGCAAGCTTCCTAAGAAGCTGGATGCCAGACAAATGGTTAAAATGTAGGGCATGCCTGGGAATTTCCAGACGTCTTGTAACCCTAGTATGAGTGGATGCGTATTTAACTTGGGAAGCTCATATAAACAAAATAAAAGACAGTGTACTTTGGATATGTCCATTGACTGCTTTCTCATGGTATAATAGTATGGCAGTTTTCTTCTAAAAGCATGCAATTATTGAAACTACCAAAAAAGATTATAAAAATAATCATACAAGCACCAATATGTTCAGATAAAAAGAGCATTTTCGAAGAGCTATCAGTATTACTCCTTGCATACATATATACAGGATGGAAGTGAAATGATTCGCCAGACTTTAACAGCAAATTTCTCATGTTGTGAGTAACAAGCAAGTCTAATACCAAAATGTTGAAAACTTTATAGTTTTCTGGAAAAAAATATTTTTATCAAAAAAAATTATCATCGCCTGGCTGAAGTATTATTGATTGAAAGTTCTTGATTTGTGGTTATATTCATAGAAAACTGAATAAATGAAAAACTTTTTCCTTTGGCGTATTTCAATAGATTCAACGGCTTTTGTGTAAATTAAATTTAAAAGAACCCAGAATCTGTTGCCTTTTTGTTGCAATAAATTGTATTATTATTATTATTATTATTATTATTATTATTATTATTATTATTATTATTATTATTATTATTATTATTATGATTATTATTATTATTATTATTATTATTATTATTATTATTATTATTATTATTATTATTATTATTATTATTATCATTATTATGATGATCATCATTATCATTATCATTATTATCATTATCATCATCATCATCATCATTACCATTACCATTATCATTACTATTACTATTACTATTATTATTATTATTATTATTATTATTATTATTATTATTATTATTATTATTATTATTATTGCTGTTGTCATTATTGCTGTTGTCATTATGGCTGTTGTCATTATGGCTGTTGTCATTATGGCAGTTGTCATTATGACTGTTATTATGGCTGTTGTTATTATTGCTGTTGCTATTATTGCTGTTGCTATTATTGCTGTTGTTATTATTACTATTATTATTATTATTATTATTATTATTATTATTATTATTATTATTATTATTATTATTATTATTATTATTATTATTATTATTATTATTATTATTATTATAATATTATTTTCTTTTGACAAAACTGTGAATTCATTGTGTTTCTTAAGGTGTTGTTTATCATATAGGATCCCTGGAATATATTGAACTTAAGTTTGGCATAAAAAGAGGAAATATCTTCGGGACTGTTTTACTGGAGATTGGTGTTCTTGGTCCTTCATCTACAGCTGTGGTAGGCATCCTAAGTAGCACTGTCGAAGCCTCCTCAGAGAAGGTATCACTATGTGTGGTCTATTAGTTTCTTTATTAAAATAGTTTTGCCAGTAGAATTGTAGCTTACAGGCTAAAGTTATCATTTATATACATGTATACAGAAGTTCATGCTTAATGCACTTCGCATCATGTGTTTCGGCTTGCAATGTTCCAACATTGTGGTGGGCTTTACAAACTCTTTTCACATTATAACACTCTGGAGACGTTACCTCCATTTTGCTAGTAATACAGCACACTAATGTGAACTAATAATCATCAGTTACCTCACTTTGTCACACTGTAACCTCCAACTATTTGGTTCTGAACAAGAGAACATGAGACACAACATAATAGAGAAGTGGCAACCCTGTGCTCCGTATACAGTTGCCACGTTGTGCTTTAGCAGATGAAACCCAATTGAAAACTTAGTGAAATGGCAAAAATAAGCAAAGCATTTGTTTCCAGTGTTATATATAAAAGTGCCTGTTCACTTAGTCATTTTGTTTGATAACAGTTTTGCTGAAAATTTGAAGAAAGAACTGAAACATAAACTTTCATGGCTAAACCTGGCAATGATGTGACCTGTTCTCCTCTCACCCGCACCATCCCCTTGCCATACCTGCTACTTCTGGTTTGTATCGCTCATTGCCTGAACTTCTGTAGAGGTCTATTTACATTACATTGTCATTCTGCTTTGACTAACAACCCATAGGGTGGCCATCTTTAGGTCAGCAAGAACAGTTTTATGTGGTTTTGATTGGTTTTTACTTGTAACTCTCCTTTTATATATATACACACACGCGCATGCACACACACACGCATGTGCGTGCGCACACACACACACGTGCCTATGCGGTATGCCCCACACAAGCATACACACATTAATGCACACACATGCACTGCACTATTTACACTATATGACGATGCTATGTCAGTACATCACTGCACTATAAACCTATTTACAGCTTCCGCAGTTATCCTGTGTGGCAGGCTACAGGTTTTGAAGTTCCCATGGCGGAGACCTCTACTGTAGTGTTATTGTAGCCTAGGGCCGGGATAAATAGGCATGCATGTTTGGTAAGCCATCCGTGACCTAAAAAGTTTTAATACGGGCATGCTTTCTATGCTTCGGTTCACCTTTGCTAATGTTGGAGATTACTGGTTTTTGTGATATTTAATGCGCACCCATGCAGAGGAGGCACTTTTGATCACTGTCTCTGGGATGGATGGGAGTTGGGTTTCTTGGTGTACAGCTGCAGGGATTCCAGGCGGGAAGAAGTGGTTTTAACCCTCCTGAGGATAGGCCATACCCGAGCCACGCATGGACACCTTTTGCGTGGTGATCCGGAGCCTGTCTGTACGACGTAATATTCCAATCTCCGTCGCACATGTCCTTCTTGATTGTCCGCGATACGCTCGTGAGTGCCAGTTCGCTGGCCTAGGCCTTACACTGTCGTCAGTTTTAGGCAACGACCCAGTATCTGTAAATACAGTGTTATGGGAGGTAGAACTGGAACTTAAAAATTCAATGCCACAACTGGGATTGGAACCACAGACCTTCCGCTTACCGGGTGGATGCTCTACCACTGAGCTATTGTGACAAACTGCCAGAATGACACTAAATTCTCAAGCCAGTTCGTATTTCTCCTGGTAAACCAAGAAAGGTAGTCTCACATCGGAGACAAATTACCCCAATGGTGACTTACTATTGTAAGTACTTTATATCCCAGGATTAAATAACCTTCAGATGGCTTGTGTGTTTAAAAACACCAACAGTAAGTTTGTTGGCATAAAGAAATAATAATTACCATCTGAAGGTTATTTAATCCTGGGATATAAAATACTTACAATAGTAAGTCACCATTGGGGTAATTTGTCTCTGATGTGAGACTGCCTTTCTGGTTTACCAGGAGAAATACGAACTGGCTTGAGAATTTAGTGCCATTCTGGCAGTTTGTCACAATAGCTCAGTGGTAGAGCATCCGCCCGGTAAGCGGAAGGTCTGTGGTTCCAATCCCAGTTGTGGCATTGAATTTTTAAGTTCCAGTTCTACCTCTCAAACTTTGCCCATCGGCTTGTGTGTTTAAAAACACCAACAGTAAGTTTGTTGGCATAAATAAATAATAATTACCAACAGTGTTGTGGTTTTGTTCCGCAATCGATTTTATCAAGCAAGTGTAAGGTTATTTTATTTCAGAGATTTTAGCCTTTTAGATTGCCTTATTTTTGGGCTTTTTAACGTTTTAGCGTTTTTTACTTTGTAGCAGTTTTAAGTTTCAGTTTTTAGCATTTTAAATGGAATGTTTTAATAGTTGTTTAGCTGCTTTTATCTATTTTAACTTTAGAGTTTTATTTTTTTTTTTATGGATATATTAACATTTTACCGTCCATAATTTTACTTTTGGACTCAGGGCCCTAATGACCAAGTTGTCAACGGGCCCTTAAACCTGACACACTCACTCACTCACTTCTTGGTGTAGGATGCAGTTGATGGTGTGGAGGGAAGCAGAGAGGATTTTACGGAGGGAGAGGGTACAGGCCACACAAGTGTGCAGGACCACCGAAAGGATGAAGGATCTGTTAACTGTTTGTTGCTCTATTTATACTGTGTGTGTTGTCTGCTGATTGGCCAGGGGTGGGCAGGGCCACCATCACGGCTGATGGGCTCTGCTTTCCTGTTTCTTATGACATTCTGTATTTTCAATGACTGGATCCTAGTTGTGTAGTCTGAAGGCCTTTAGAAAAACAAAGCAAGCTACTCACAAGAGAACAGCAGTATAAGAGCAATAGAACTGCACGCACCAGTCGCCATGCGCCTGGCTAATCAGCGGACAACACACATAGTATAAACAGAGCAATAGGTATGGACAGTAAACAGATCAGACATGGCAATAGCTTCTCCTAGGAGACTTTAACAGCCCCACCGAGGATGTCTACCACGAAACATAGACAAACCATCTGGAACACCAATCTCCAGCAGACCACGGCAAAACAGCATGGAAGATATTTCATCTTATAATTTTGATGCTGGCTGTGAAGGCCTAAGCATTTTAAACTGGCTTTTCATTTTAGAATTATGCTGTTCAGAAACACATAGATATAGACTAGATATACATGCGGATCTGTTTTTAAAAGTTATTCATTGCAGGATTTAAGAATCTCAAAAAGTGCATTTTGCATATCAGATTTTAATTTAAAAGGCAACAATGCTTTATTTTGTTTTATTTACAGATTTTGCCAAAAGTTGAAACAATGCCACAGATGTTCCAAGAAGGCTTTCTGCCTAAAATACACATCAAAAAAGAGAATGAAGAATCTGAGGATAAAGGGGTGATACATATCAAAACCGAGATTGAGGAATTTGAGGATAAAGGGGTAATACACAACAAGACAGAGACTGAGGAACTTGAGAATAAGGGGGTAATACACTTCAACACAGAGACTGAGGAATTTGAGGAAAAAGAGATAATATGCATCAAGACAGAGTCTGAGGAATGTGAAGGTGAAGGGGCAACATATATAAAGGCTAAACAATTTGAGGATAAAGGGATAATATGCATCAAGACTGAGACTGAGGAATCTGAGAATAAAAGGGTAACACACATAAAGACTAAGAAATTTGAGGATAAAGGGGTAATATACGTGAAGACAGAGACTGAGGAACTTGAAGATGAAGAGGTAATATATATAATGACTAAGAAACTTGAAGATAAAAGGGTAACACACAGAAAGACTAAGAAATCTGAGGGTAAAGGAGTAACACACAAAAGCATCAAGAACTCTGAAAACAAAGGGGTAAAGCGCAAAAAGACTAAGAAATCTGAGGGTGAAGGGGTAACACACAAAAAGGCTAAGGAATCTGAGGACAAAAGTGTAACACAGAAAAAGACTGAGGAATCTGGGGGCAAACAGCTAATGCAGAAAAAGATTAAGGAATCTGAGGGCAAAGGGGTAACACAGAAAAAGACTAAGAAATCGGAGGGCAAAGGGATAACACAGAAAAAGACTGAGGAATCTGAGGGCAAAGGGGTAACATGCAAAAAGACTGAGGAATCTGAGGGCAAAGGGGTAACATGCAAAAAGACTAAGGAATCTGAGGGCAAAAGGGTAACACAGAAAAAGACTAAGAAATCTGAGGCCAAAGGTGTAACACAGGAAAAGACTAAGAAATCTGAGGGCAAAGGTGTAACACAGGAAAAGACTGAGGAATCTGTGGGCAAAGGGGTAACACGCAAAAAGACTAAGGAATCTGAGGGCAAAGGGGTAACACAGGTAAAGACTGAGGAATCTGAGGTCAAGGGGGCAACACAGGTAAAGACTGAGGAATCTGAGGACAAGGGGGTAACACAGGTAAAGACTGAGGAATCTGAGGTCAAGGGGGTAACACAGAAAAAGACTGAGGAATCTGAGGTCGAGGGGGTAACACACAAAAAGACTAAGAAATCTGAGAGCAAAGGGGTAATGCAGAAAAAGACTAAGAAATCTAAGGGCAAAGGGATAACACAGAAAAAGACCAGGACATTTGAGGATAAAGGGATCATACACATCAAGACAGAGACTAAGGAATCTGAGGATGAAGGGGTAATACTCATCAGCACAGACAGCGAGGAACCCGAAGATGAAGGGGTAACAGACAAGAAGACACAGACCGAAGAATTGGAGTATGAAAGGGTAAGTATTTTACTTAGTGTCTATAAAAGTATTGTTACATTTAACCCTTTGTTACTTAAGTGGGTGGCAGGTGTCACCCAGCATATTTGTTTTCATTGCTGTAGTTCTTAGAACAGACTTACAGATATGCAGGTCCATGTAGCTCCTAAGGAATGCATAAACAGCAACATTTCTTTTTTTTCAGTTCTGTAGTTACTCTTTTAGCGTGTGCAGCTGAAGTTTTGTTATCCTGAGTGGCAAGTGTCACCCACGCGACCTTTTACGTTACAGTTTCTACACCCCAGGGGCCTACTTCGGTGCGTACGGGTCTTGGCGTCATCATCATCATCATCCCCTCACCTCCATCTGGTCTAGCCACGTTTGTTTTTCTTCACCCTTAGTTGTAGTCTCTTCCCCTTCTAGGTTTTATTGTTGTACGTAGGTTAAGATTTAGAGTTATGAACTGTCTCACCAACAGGGATCTATCCTATCTCCGTGGTTCCTGTCCCACGGTTCCGGCGCAGCTTCCAACTTGTGTGCTCTTCGGAGGCTCAGATGTGAAGGTTGAGTGGACCCTCCTCACTACCCCTTTAGCGCGACACTAGGTGCAGAACCATTTCATTGTCATGTACACCCATATAGCTCCTGAGGGGCCGGTCCCCATGGGTATCTCGGCGGCCGTGCGTCGCTGGGATGTACAAGAGGACCCGACGTAATTAACTACAAGTCCCCTGAATCGACGCTGACTCCGTTGAAACAGCGTGGCCTAAAATGGGGAGCCACCAGCGGTTATTCCGGTGGTAGGGGCATAAAGTCGGGCCTGCGTTTCGTGGACATGTCGCATACCGGACCGTAATGATAGGCGGAGGGTAACTTCTCTGACGTACTCCCAGAGATCGAGTCTGAAGCGGGTGCTTCGGGCCGGCACAGACCGGAAGATTTAGGTGTCTTTTTCTTTTATCCCCCGGACGTCAGGCTGACACCGACGATCCGGAAAGGGGACCCATCATAATGACTCCTCTGTGCTCCACCCCTTCACCACCTAGATTTTTGGTTATGCGACTGACAAGCGAGAGCAAGAATATGTCAAATCTTAGTCCTCTCCAACGAGAGCTAGACAGGATCTGTGGCCCATTTAAGAATGCCACACGGTGCAGAGACGGTACCTTGCTGATAGAGGTACAGGACCACCAGACGCCCAAACCGCTAATTTTTTTTAATTAACGTCCTCAAACGTAATGTCATATTCACTCGTCATTGAAACGAGTGAAATGATGCTCAAATGAGCCCGAGGTCCATGGAGCTTTAAGTTACCCGACATTTGTCTTCTCAGGATAAGGGAAAACCTCGGAAAAGAACCTTTACCGGATAACTTAGCCTAAGCGAGATTCGAACTCGCGACCTCTTGAACTGAGACAGATGCTAACCACCACGCCTACCGAGGCGGGCAAACTGCTTAAAGCCACTCTACTAGGCTCTTACCCCGTCTCAGATGACCTGTCCAACGATGAAATAGTTAACTGTCTATCCGATCAAGGTATTACAGGAGCGCACAGCTTAATTGGGAAGAGAGACAAGCCGTTTGCTCTCCGTGCCGTCTTCCTCACGTTCGACCGCACCAGGGTACCGTCATATACTATTATGTGTGGCTACGAGCGAGCTGCAGTTCGGCCGTATATACCCAACCCCATGCGGTGCTATTGGTGTCAAAAGTCCAGCAGCGATGCATCGGCCAAGCAGTCTGTGCTCGCTGCGGCCGGGGTGCTCACGACGGCTCCCTGTGCACTCAGGACCCCACCTGTGTGAACTGTGGAGTGGCACGTCATCTGTGATACGCATTCGAGCGATCACTTTCCTTGTGCTATTAGCCTCCTGTCCTCTGCCGTAGATTCCACTGTTCCCCCTAAATGGCAATTCTACAAAGCTGACTGGTTGATGCTCACACGTCTGGCCCGATTTTCCCACTGCGAGTTCTCCTGAGTAGATGAAATGGTGGAGCACCTCTTTACGGTAATTCTCTCTGCGGCTGAACATTGCATGCCCCGTACGTCCTTCCACCCCAAACGCTTACCTGTCCCCTGGTGGAACGCGGAACGTACGGAGGCAGTCCGTGTAAGAAGAGGTACTTTGTGGGTGTTCAGGCGTCACCATACTCTCGCAAACTTAACCCGTTATAAACAGCTACGCGCGCGAGCTCGAAGGATCATTCGCAACAGTAAGAAAGCTTCTTGGGAACGCTTTGTGACCAGTTTCAATAGCTCTACACCTTTAGCCATCGTTTGGGACAAACTTAGACGCGTCGCCGGCAAGACTCGTTATACATCTATCCCTGGTCTTCGAGCGGTTAGTGACACCGTAGTCGACACACCTGGAATTGCTGATACCCTCGGCACAACCTTTGTGGCCATCTCCAGCTCTGCTCGTTATGACCCCAGCTATCTTCCACACAAGGCCGCGGCTCCAGGGGGCGTAGTACGGTAGGTACTGGTTTGGCGCACCCGAGGCTCCGAGCCAACTGACTCCCTCGGTGTGGGCTCCTCTTCATGGTGAGGGAGTCAGTCAAAACGCCCACCCACGTGTAGTCCGTGCGTGGAGACCCATGTCGGTGGAAAGGTTTATCCTGGTGGTTGAGGGATGCGTATCTGAGCCCGGCCCAGTTTCCTTCTGAATTCGGGGAGGGTGGCATTTCCACTATGGTGCTTTGGTTTCTGCTTCACCTAAACGGGTGGCCCGGGACTAAACCACCCCTAGTCAATCGGCCAGGACTAGGTAATGCACCGAACTCCAGGGTGAGTTGGACGACGAGCCCGCTTATCCCCTGTGTAGCCCTGTCATCCCAGAGGGATGACCCCTTGTTGGGCTCCGTGGGGAGCATTGGGGGATGATTTCTAATAGCCTTCTTTTATCGCACACAACACACCGAAGCATAAACGAAAAGTTCAAGATGGAAAAGCGGTATAGGCAGCGTCCTATGCTCGTTACCTGGTCATTCATAGAGATGAATTTCCGGGTGTCGCTAGTGAGAGTAAGAGAATTCATGCGAGACAGTTTTTCGTGTTCGTGTGGGTTCGGTTTTATCTTCTCTTTTTATTCAAGAGAACGGAGTACCTCAGGGCTCAGTACTGGGTGCGACACTGTTCGCTATTACGGTCAACCCCATAGTGAATTGTGTACTTATAGGCATTTCTTCTTCGCTTTTTGTAGACCATTTCGCGATTTACCTTACCTCTCGACGTACCTGTCTTCTTGAGCAGCGACGCCAGCGGTGTTTGGACTCGCTTTATTTTTGGAGTGTAGCCAATGGGTTCCATGTTTCCTCGGAGAAGGCAGTGTGTGTTAACTTTTGGCGTCGCAAAGAGTTTCCTTCGCCCTCTTTGCGCTTAAGGACCACACTCCTCCCATTTGCCGAAAAAGCAAAGCACCTTGGGTTGATCTTCGATAGAAAGTTGTGTTGGAGCTCGCATATTACCTATTTAAAGACGCTGTGTGAACGTTCTCTCTCCATTTTAAGACTTTGAAGAAGCACCTCTTGGGGAGCCGATCGTGAAGTCCTGTTACGCCTATATCGATCACTGGTCCGTTCTAAACTCGGTTATGAATGTCTTGTGTATTCTGAGACAGAATATTGACCAATAGAAGGTCGTTCATGTAAATATGTTTGTAAGAGTGTGTAAATTTCTAGTTCTTGTTTGGGTGTATCAGGGACTTATTTTTAATATTCAAGATAGCCAATGTTTTCTTGTCACTTTGTGTTCAACCAATAAAAACTATTGCGCGGATGAATACAAAAGAATGGCGGTGTTGCGTAAGAGAGACGCCAGGGACTGTTTTCATTAGCGTCTGTGTGCTCAAGATGAAAGGATGTGTGTTCTTTTTTTTTTTTTGGTAGCGCGTGAACATGTAACTTTCACCCAAACTTTTATGCAGTGTAGATTCTACCCAACTGTGAAAGTTGTTGATTAATTAATATGGTGCTGAAAGTGTAAATTAACGAATAAATATGTTGTGATAAAGGAACGTTGATTTATGCATTCCATTCTGTAACCTCGACCCTGCAGATAAAAATCGCGTGTGATATCACACTATTCCATCTATCACTAAGAACATTATCTCCCAGATGCTATGTAAAGACCAATTTATAAAAACCGCACCAATTCTTTACGGCCCTCCATTCTACGTCGCCCTGAATCCTATTCACCATCATGGCATCCGATTGGCTACCGGTGCCTTTTACACTAGCCTTGTTTAAAGTCCATGCGCCGAAGTTACTGAACCTCCGCGGTCTTATCGACGAGACGTTCTCCTTTGTAGCTATACTTGTAGACTAGCCAGCCCACCTTCTCATCTTTCTTCGAGGATTCGCTCGACCGTCAGTATGATATTTGCGCACTTGTATTGCTTCCACCAGGGGTGAAGTTCCGACGGCTACTTCAACACTTGGACATGGAAGTGCCTGTCATACTACCCTGGGAGGGAACCCGTTTCCTCACCTGACTGCTCCTGGAGATCCCATATCATTTGAATTTGATGTCTACGCCGAAATCCACAACCCCCGACACGATCCTACGTTCGGCTTTCGTCGAACTTCAGTCGCAACTAGGGAAATGCGACTTTATTTATACTGACGGGTCTAAAGACGAGCATGGTGTCGGTTGTGTGTTCGTGTTTGGTAAAGAACGTTTTGTCTTCCGGACCAGTGCTCGATTTTCCGTTGGTTTTCCGAGTGGTCTACCATTCAGGGAGTCTTCCCGGCCATCCCGTAGAGAAGAGGTTGTTTTGTGCCGTCTGCGTATAGGGCATTTGTTGCGCGGTGAAGCCGCACCGCTTTGTCCTCAGCAGATTGTTTGCCTTAGCCTCTCTCCGTAGCCTTCTGGGTTTGGGTATCACCCTGCTCGGCATTTTAGCAGATGACACCGTGGCTGTTGAACGTGTTTTAACCTTTCTTCGTCCTGGCATCATGCTTGCTGAGATTTAAGTTTTTACCCATTTCAGGATGTCACGTCCTTTGTAACTGTTGTAAGAGCCTCGTTTTAACGTCGCGTTCTACAGCCACTGCCCATATTTTTAGACGTGTTTTAATCAGTTTCCTGGTTTTTAATCATGGCAATTTTATGTAGTTTTGGTCTTCCTATTTTACCGCTTTAGTTTCCCTTTTTTAACTTTGGACGGCCGCTAATGACCTACCAGGTTTTGCGCCCTACAATCATTTCATTCATTCACAGTTTCTACAAAGTGTTGATAAGTATACCATATAATCTTATTCTCTATATTGTGTATTTAAACAAAGCTTATGTTATACAAGTGTTTTAAAAAAATCCAAGGTTTTTATTCCATTATCCATATTTCCTTACTTTCTGGGTAGCTATATACCAGGTGAAAGGGAAGTCATTACATTAATTTAAACCAATGGTAAATCTTGGTATTTGGAACACATTTTATATGTTATCTTTTTGTCTCTAACCATTTCCTATGAAGATATTTTAGGTTTGTCGAAAACAAGCTGGCGACATTGCAGATTGTAAGTGTGTGACTTTCCCTAGCTCAGTACATAAACAACCTTCCTAACGGTGCGCCTTGAGAACATAAACACATAGTGTGCCTTGTCCTTCCATGTTTACTGTGCGAGTGTAAGCCAATCACAAGCGTTAGCTCCCAAAACATTACATGAAAGTGAAAGCACCCGACCTGTTTACATGCACTAAGTAAGTCAATTCCCTGACCAACCTCAATGAAATGTCAACATACTGTATGCCGACGACAAGAAGGCTAGAGGGGAATGAAGGGCAGAAGGGGCTTGAACTGTTTATCTTCTCCGGTAGCGGACCTGCTTGCTAGGAAATGAGTGTATGAGGGCGCATACTTCTAGCTATGGGTAAGCTATGTGACAACATTGTGTGTGTTAAACGAAACTAGCATCCTTGTCATACTCGGAAACTGAGCATAAACACCGTGCGGGAAGCACAAAATGATTATGCTACACATTCCTAAGACTTGCGTTCTTGTCCTGGGCATACCAAACTTCATGTTTGAGAGAGCTGCTAGGAGTATTTCTTCACATATTTTAAGTGATTCATTATTTCGAAACCCTGTGTAATGTCCCATAATTACTACCAAAGCTATGTCAGAAATAAGTTACTCTGTGCCTATTACAAGTAACAAACTGTTATCTTCGTACATTCTTGTGGAATTATGCATCCAATGTGGATAAAAAAACCACTCATTTTTTCTAAATTGACTGATCAAAGAACAAAATGCCATTTGAGTTTTTTGTTAGTGATGTTTCTATGAAGCACATATTAGAAGGAATTTAATGGCTTCCCTTCCATCCTGCATTTATTTTTGTTGCAACACTATTACTTATAACCAGTAGCATGCTAATATTACTACTACCGTTGCCACCATCACAAATGGCAGTGGGGTTAGAGACAATGGCGGGGGTCTTTGGAAACATGTCTGCTGCTAAGAAAACAAGAATAATAAACCATCCAGGAAACGATGTCCAAAGTGTTCTTTCTAAATGGGTTTGTTAAAGTTATTTGAGAGACGTATGCCTGAATTGCCTGTAAATGACTGTATTCTATCTGGTGAATGCTGAAGTAAGCTCAAAGTTACTGAAATATGAGTGGAATACTAATAACTAGGGCCCGGATTCTTAGTTTTTTTGTTCCTTGATAGTTAACTGCAGTGGTTTAATTTATCTGTTTCATGATCATCGAAGTCAAATGCTTGAATCTTATAAAACCTAAAAGAGGCTAAATCTCCTATTTATTTTAAAATGAAAAAAACAACCTTATTTTAAAATGGGAAAATAAAATGTTTATGAAATTATGAATGGACTTTGCTTGTTACATCTTTGCTACGTCTTTTCACTTAGAGAAGTAATGACAGCAATGCAAGAGGCAATTGACTTGTATTTAGCTGTGTGGGACCAAGCTCTGTATTGTTGCAAGCAAGAAATGTGGGGACTGTTGTCGAGGGGAGAGGGGTCACTAGGAGAACCCGCCATACACTCAAGTTTAAAAACAGTAACCGTTATGTTCAGTCGGCTATTGTGTATTGTTAATGCATACAATTGCTACATTGTTAGAAGTTAGTTGTTCCTTAGATTAGGCAGGTAATTTAAGGAGCCAGTGTCATGCCTAAAGTCAGCTCATCTCGAAGGTGGTTGATCCGTCAGTGGATAGGTAATGATCCGAACTTCACCACAGATGGCAAAGTAATATTTTGCTAAATCTGCCAAAAGCAAAAGAAACCATGCCCACAGACACAAAAGTTTGAACAAATATGAACACCTTCAATACTGCACAGATAAAGTCGCATTAAGTGGCTAGGTGCTATGCAGATAAACATACCATACAGCAGAACCTGTACGACCTGTTCTCGAATGCTGGAATGCAGGTAAGGATTAAACACCTGTTATAATGCACATAGCGTATAAACTATAATTTTATTTACATATTTTCCAGGTGCCCTCTGGCCAAAAATAGCATTTTGAGCAGCACAAAGGATCTATAGGACACATAAGCAACATTGCTATAAAAAAAGAGGACAATTAATAATACAATAATAAACAATCAAATATAAAAACTATTTCAGGAGGTTAAAGAACTAAAAAAAAACTTCAAGATACAAAAATAACTAAAAGTTAATTTTAAGAGCCTAAAAATCCGAGCCCTACTAATAACAATAGGCAATGTCTAGAAGGGTAAAGAAAATAGGTCCCTAAGGCATATCTCTTAAAGAAAGTGCATCTTCTGAGTTCTTTCAAACAAAGCATATATGTACTTAATTTGATGAGTGAATATTTATGTACATATTATTATTAGTGTATATTTTTTATTACTTTCTCTACTGGTAAGTAGGGGAAGTATTGTATTCCACCCAAAAAGTGAATGTCAAGATTTCACCGGAAATATATGTTTTGAGACCCCTGAATACAAAAAAAGCATTTTTAGAAAAAGGTGTGTTTGTACATGTGCTGGTGCGTGTGTGTGCGCGCGCGCCTGGGCGTATGCATGTGTGTGTGTGTGTGTGTGTAGCTTTAGTACCCTTTACATAGACAATTTTATGAAAAATTTTGATTTTCTTGAAAATTGCTCTAAGGATTTTAATTAAAATGCCATATGTTTGAGATATTTTTATGACAAATGAAATGTATATCTTGAATTTTCTGGCTATAGCCCATGTAGTCCTATTTGCTCTGGATGACTTTTCCATAACTGGCAAACTGTAAGAGTTAGACCAAATCTTACTATACAAAAATGTAGAGACTTCACCAGAAATACATGTTTTCAAACCCCTGAGTCCAAAACAAGTATTTTTAGAAAAAGATCTGTGTGTGTCTGTGCACAGCATAACTCAAACACGAAAAGTAGGTTAAAAACCAAAGGTGGTATTTAAGTTTAATGTCTTTCAAGGATGCGACTTGAAGATTTTGAAGAAAATAGCCCCACCCTAAACTACCCGTTACATGGAAGATTTTTGGAAAATGTTGATTTTCTTTAAAATGGCTCTAACAATTTTTATTCAAATGACATACGTTTAATATATTTGTATAACAAATGAAATGTATATTTGAATTTTCTGGCTATAGCCCAAGTAGTCCTGTTTACTCTGGATGACTTTTGAATAACTCGCAAACCGTAAGAAATAGACAAAATCTTACTGTACAAAAAATGTAGATCTCGCTAAAGCACACAATTTATGTCTGAATACATTTTTAGTAGAGTGAACCATTTTGGAAATATTCCTTGTTATTTGTGTCAGTTTCGGAAAACTTAAAACTTTTGTGAAATGGAACATTGTTCATTTTTTTATATGTTAACCGTGCAAAGAGAACAGAATCTCAAAGCTTTTAAGTATTTGACTATTGCTCAAAGCCTACTGTATTCTAATATTTCTCTTGCACCTACAAGGGAATAAGCAATAAGATAATTTGTACAAATGTTTATCTCAACTAACACAAAGAAGATATAGAGATAAGAGTTTGTACGAATGGTTAGCATAAGAGTAGAGAAAGTCACGTGAGTACAAGACATCAGATTTTATTTTTGGTCAAATTTGTATTTATAATCCTTTTTATTTCAGATTCATGGTTGAGGCATGTGATGCAGTAAAAGAGGTTCCTACCTTATACTACCTTTCTACTCAATGACTTTCTGCACATTATTTTTATGTGCCCAGAGAAAGTTTAATTTATTAATATGTACTGTGTACCATTTGGATGTGATGTTACAGGAGGTGATTCCCGAACTCGAAGATGGACATAGGTTGATCATAGCTTCTCTGCAGGAAGATGATAAGGAAGTAGACAGACTGCTGTCTCAAGGCGCTGCAGATGTCGATAGTTTTGGCTACGAGGACACATTGCTTCATGTGGCAGCATGGCATGGCTACACGAATCTCTGTAGACATCTCTTGAACCGTGGTGTCCCAACCAATGTCTACGACAGACTTAGAAGTACCCCCCTTCACTTGGCTGCAAATAATGGTCACTTACAGATATGCAGGATGCTGATCAACTGGGGCACGCCAATAGACGTTGTGGACTTCTACAACATCACACCACTTCATCTTGTAGCCTGGCGTGGCCATGTACATATCTGTAAGTTGTTGCTGGAGTGGCATGCGCCACTTAACGTGCGTGACAACTTTAACTCCACCCCTCTCCATGTGGCTGTCGCTGCTGGCAGGCGTGAGATATGTATGCTGTTGCTGAAACATGGAGCCAATACTAAATACGTTGACAGATATATGCGTACACCTTTGCAACTCGCTCAAGTGAAAGGCCATCACGACATCGCATATCTGTTGCAACACGGTGCTGGCTATAGATTTTTTCTTTGAAAGCCAAAGTTTCTGAAACCAAGATGTTTCTAAAAGGTTTGTTAGGAGTTTTAACAACCTTGTTATTTATCTTGGTTATGTCCTTTATTTAGTTTATAGAGACACTGGAAAAGATTTTCAGTGAAAATTTTCCTATACATGGCACAAAATGTAAATTTTTGTGGCTCTCTTTTGTTGAATCCAGTAGGTAAAAAACAAGTGTTACACAGAAAAGTGTAAAAAAGGAGTAATTTTTCTAAAAACATTTACGTGGTCTTGAAATGAGTTTGTCTGCAATCATTTTATTTCATTTTAATTAAGTATAAGGTGGAAAAAATTTAAAACTTTGACAGCAATAATTCGAAATAAATTGATATATTTCGTCGTAACACAATTAAATAATTATTTCTTACCTATTGCATTTAAAATATAGACAGTATTAAACATAGTGCCTGTCATCTTCAGTAAATAGCGTTTATTTTTGGAGATAAATGTTCAAAGTACTCTAGATATTCTAGTCCAGTTAAAAGGTGCCAAGTTTATAAAAGTTAATGTTTGAAATTAAGAAATACTATTTATTTTACTTAAGATTTAATAAAGTAGTTGTAATTAAGAAATATTATTTATTTTGTTTAAAATTTAATAGAATAGGTATATGCTCATTTACGTGTGTTACTACATTTGAATTTTGTTTAAGTAATAAGACATTGAGCTAATTCTGATATTTTTTTTATTGTTGCTGAGAATTTACTGAAATTAGCAGTGTACATTAATGTCATACACATGTACTGGAAAAGAAAGGATAAAAAAAACATTCTTTGTGAGGAAAACTAAATTACTGGATTTGGTTCAGAAAATGTATTTTTGAATATATTACTACAATTAAAATTAACAACAAATATGGATTTTTGAATACTCAGCATATTTTGAGTTAGTATAATTGTTCCCTTTCCATCTTCTTAAGGCAATGTATTGATGAAAATTGCCAAAAATTTTGATTTTTTTATGATGCTTATTTTTGTACTTTAATGGCACACTTTTGTTTTCTCAATATCAGCCATTTTTGAAGCTCCAGGAGAGCATTTGAATGTGCCAGTGTGGATGGACATTTCTAAACTTCTTCACTACAGCTTTCAAATGCAAATTTTCATTTTCATTGGCTTTAAAGTTAGCAGGCATTTCTCTGGCAAGGGATTTTGCTTCTCAGGGGTTGTGAGTTGGCTCTGCTAAAGTTAATTCGATATATCGAGCTGAAATGCTGGAAATCTGACACATGTTTTGCTTGTAAACAGGGAAGTGCAGTCAGTGTTCTGTAATTCTGTAATTTTGCCAGGTTATTTCAGTGTTCCAGTTATATATTAGGCATTGTTTAGGTAATTAGTACAAGATTCTTCATCCTAAACCTAACAGAGCACATGGCGTTTTGCCTCTCCCGCAACTTGTTGGATTCTCCCACTAGTGGCTGCAGTTGTGTGTGCGGCTAGTTGGTACTGGACCTCTGAAATTCCACATTATGTTCAAGAAATCCCTCATTATGATCAGAGAGTTGAAGTGTGGTATGCTAGATGCATAATCGGTCCAATATTCTACAAGCAGGCTGTAAATGCAGAGAGGTACTGAAATTACATTTTGACCCCATTTTATCATGAACTGACAGAAGAAGAGACATCATAAGGGTGGTTTCAACAAGATTCTGCTACTGCCCATACAGCAGAGGAGTCTATGAATAAAATAAGGGAAGTGTTTGAAGATAGAGCGATTAGTGGTGGTGTATGGTCCTCTTGCTCCCCCGATCTAACAGTATGTGATTTTTTACTTGTGGGGTAACCTGAAACACAAAGTTTACAATCCTCATACATTGGAAGTACTAAAACAAAATATTAGAAATGAAATCAGAAGCATAACAATGATCCAATTTAATTGTGTAACCAGAATGTGTTCTCCCGATATATTGCTTGTTTAGTTGAGGGTGGGCAATATTTCCAGCATCTTCTATAAGGTAAGAGTGTTATACATGCTTTGCACACAGAGTTTATGTAGGAGCAAAGCTGGCTGTGGCACACCCAATCGGACACAGGTGAAATGCCCTGTGCCTGTTAGGTTTTAAATGAAGAACCCTGTACCTTCTAAGTTTTTTGTTAGTTTATAGCAGGCATTGGCAAACATGTATTCCATGAGGCCTTGCAACTATGACTTATCAGGGGCAGTGCTTACTCTGTCTCCCCCTCTCTCGCAGCCTTAACTGGCACTGCATACACACCGATCGTATTTACCTGCACTTCTAAACATGTCTATCAAAGTGTAATTTAATACTAAGACTTAAAGATACATTTCTGTATTTATAACCTTGAAGGATATTAGTTTATTTAACTTGAATTCTTAGTATATTCATAGAATTAGAGTGCATCTAATTATTCCTGGTCTATTAAACTTGATATCTAGAATAGCACTTTGACGATTTCTTCTCTCATCATGTAAGGAATGTAAGGTGTTTGTTGTGCTCTAAAGTTCAAAAAGGCACTCATCAATGGAACATCAAGCAGCATTATGATACATGTCATAAGATCACCATACAATTATAGACAAGCATGTATTCATAAATTTACACCACGATTTAAAGTAGCATAACACTGACGTAGTGTCCTTTATTCATTTTTTTTTTCAGGTCTAGATTGGACTGACCAATTGCAGCAACTTAAAGGGCAATGTTCAGATAATACACCTAATATTAATTCAAATATTATAACTGATACACAACTTCACGCCAGCTATGCTGTTGCTTTGGGGATTGCTCAGTCACAGAGGTGTTTTAGTAATGCAGATTTCATAAAAATGTGAGAGTAAAGTTGCCAACATAATTTACCCTGAGCAATAGGATATGTTTAGTAATATTGCATTATCACCACAAACCATACAGAGAAGGATACATAAAATAGCAGAAATAACCAAAAAAAGACTACAAACCGAGGTCCATGAATTTATAGCCGTTTCTCTTGCATTGGATGAAAGCACTGACAACGTTGACACAGCACAATTGGTAATTTTCACTCCTGTAGCTACTAACAACCTCTCGATACAAGAATATATGCTTGAAGTCATTCCACTTAGGGAACATACAACAGGGACAGAATTATTTCAAGCATTTAAGAAATGTGTAGAAGAAACGAAACTGAATCTAAAAAAATCTTGTATCACGATTGACAGATGATAATTTGTGTGCTATACTGAGAGTGGCTACTTGTGGTATATCACTAGATTTTCATGGTACATTGCAAATAGAAGTGAATTTAAATATATTGCTCAAATATCTAGGCCTACCTAAAGTATCAGTGACCAAAATAGCTGGATTCAAGTATATGTACTATTTCTTATTGTACTCTGTAGCGAGCGAGTCCAGCACTGACTCTGAACGAAGGTCAGTGCCATCCCCTGTTCTACATTACATCATGTGCATTGCAGGTTGCATGTTGAGATGTCATACTGACACCTCATTGAGTACATGTTTGCCGATGCCTGGTTTATAGGAAAGCAGCAACAAGCAGATAAGTTATAAGTTTGGTGTAAAAATTAGTGAAAGTATAGAGATTAGCCAAGAACAATACATTTCTAAATTTTGTGAATGCGAAGGCGGAAGGGAAGTTTTCATATTAAGAAATGACTAAGCTAACTTAAAATTCTCTAAAACTGCCGTTGAGGCCAAGAAGAAAACGGCAGAGATCCCACATATGCTGCTGGGGAGTTTTAAGTTTATTAGATTTAGGTAAAGTACAAAAATATATTGTTCAACTTTACAATTCACATTTAATTCTTTTTTACAGCATTTTTTGCTATTCAAACTGCTCCTTGAACCCTAGTTTATAACTTATTAGCTTGAACTTTTCAGGGGAGCTTCAGAGATTAAGACTCAGGGGTCTCCGTCTAGGGGATATGTGTGAATAGCGACCACAAGGTACCCAAGCTGAGCAGAACATTACTTCCACTTACTCGTGTCTAGGGGATATGTGGATAGTGACCACAAGGTACCCAAGCTGAGCAGAACATTACTTCCACTTACTGGTGTCTAGGGGATATGTGAATAGCGACCACAAGGTACCCAAGCTGGGCAGAACATTACTTCCACTTACTGGTGTCTAGGGGACATGTGGATAGTGACCACAAGGTACCCAAGCTGAGCAGAACATTACTTCCACTTACTGGTGTCTAGGGGATATGTGAATAGCGACCACAAGGTACCCAAGCTGAGTAGAACATTACTTCCACTTACTGGTGTTTTGCTCCTCACTGTAACTTTTCTATCTGACCTTACCTGGGTCATCTCTTGTTCTATTCCAACCCCGATGCTATTAGGGTTCCTGAGGGCTAGGGAGTCCTTATTTTTCCAACCTCTCCATTTCTCTAATTTCTCTATAAAATCTTAACCCCTAACATGCTGACCTGTCATGGCATGTAATATGTCCTCTGATTGGTAATCAGAGGATATGGTCGGTGAATTTATTTTGATAACTCTCCCGGTCAGGTCGGTGAGTCCCGTAAACCGACAGGTGTAGTCCTCCAGACATTCTGGGGGTTGTGAGAAAGCAATGTGACCGCCAAAACATAAAAATGTGGTGCTTTCTAAAAAGCGGTTACTATTACTGCTATTGCTCTCTTCAATATCATCAGTGGAAAATATTGGAGAGCAAGAGGATTAATGACTTCATTGTCAGAAATCCAGCATTTGCTAACAACATTTCTTATGCACTAATTAAAAAACATTAAAAAATTAAGCTGAAATTAAACATTTTTCATAACTGATACATCAATATGATACATCATACTTGTGAGAGAGCGATGTGACCACCAAAACATAAAAATATGGTGCTCTCTAAAAAGCGGTTACACTTACTGCAGGGATATATTCTTCACCGCTCTGTCCTCTATGTGATCTGCAAGAGGAAATGGACCGAGACCACCTTCAAATATGCCCGGCCACTTCTAGTGCCCTCCCCATCCATCAGTGAAAAATATTGGAGAGCAAGAGGATTAATGACTTCATTGTCAGAATCCAGCATTAGCTAACAACAACATCAATAAATTGCATACAAAATATTTTTTCTCTTAAACTAATTAAGTCTAGGCAATGGCGATATGACAATTTCTTTATGTCTGTATACTGAGCTCAAATTAAACATTTAGGAGAGATACAATAAACTGTAGGGTCCAAGGGTCATTTCATATTAGCATATCAAAAAGTGATCTATTATTAATAAATATTTTAATAATTTAGAAATGGTTTTACATAGGACATTGAAATTTTGTGTCTGCTATATATTTTATGTTCTGAGTGTGTGAAAAAAAGTTCAAAGCAATCAGAAGATAACTGGATTTTTTAATTTTCATGGATACATTGCCTTAAGGAATCCTTTTTAATCTTTAAATCCTTTACTATTGAAGTTGAAACCAATTTAACTGAAACTTTTTTATTACAGGTTCACTCAACGTAATTCTTGTCTTGCAAAAGCGTTTAAATAAAAAAATGCTGAAAATGAATTTCCGACAGCCTTTGATGTAATTTTTGTGCTCTATGCATGTGTCATATCGCTTGTAATAGCCAACGTGAGTGTGCAAAAGGAGTGTCATGAAGTCATCAGTTGTACATGTGCAAAGATGGTTAAGTCACTCACTTTTGACTTAACTTTTTTTACACCATCAAACTAGTAGTGCAAAGTTGGTTAAGTTAGTAATAGAGCTGACTTAATTTGTTGTGTGCTACAAATTTAAATGACTTACCCAACTGGACACTACACCTATCTGGAGACCAAGCGTTTATTTTCATTGCACTAATATGAAGATTGAGTAATGCAAAACAACTGTGACTTGACAAGAATACACATGAAAAAAATAAAGTATTGCAACTCTGTATATCATTTCAGTATAAAACACAGAGAAACCATTTACCATCTTGTGTCACTTTAATTATTTATATGAAGATATTTAAATACTATTTCTGGACATGTTGGTAGAAGAATCTATGAAACTATTTTAATGATCTTGAACTACAGAAACCAAATGTAGATGCAAACGAGACCTGTGATAGACTTAAGCTCTGAGGGTGAAAAATACTAGAGTTTGAGAGTAAGAAATACACCCAAGAAAATGTGGACTTGGCAAGTCACTCTCAAGAAATTATCTTACAAGGAAAGCCATAACATTTGACTTACAACAATGCTTTCCAACTTCAGTAGTCAGTAGCACCATTGTCTTCTACAAAAGACAACTATGGAGCTGAAACTTAATGTTCACTGCTATGGATGACAAGCAAGCATACTGTTTCATGTAATACAAAAGACAAGGACAAAACAAAAACAGTCACATTGCCATGTGTATGGTTGCACTTCAGGAATACCCAATCCCCCAATCTATTGACCACCAATTCCTAATGTTAGGTCGTACACACATGGAGAGTGACGAAGATCATGCGACAATAGGAAAAAAGGAAATGGAAGTATCGTGTTCCTATTCATCATCCTCACTCATTGGTTTATCAGGAAAGAACAAGCCATTTGTGGTCAGTGAAATGTCTGAAGAGGAACCTTATGACTTTTCAGCATTATTAGAGAAAGAGCTCGTGCTAGGAAAGGCGACTTAACTGGACAAAAGATCATTTTGAGGGACATGCAGCAGCTCTGTTTTCAAAAGGTATACTTCGGCAATTATTTCTCAAGTACAAGTTAAGGAAAGATGACTTCAGATTTGCCAGTTTTCTCACAAGAGGAAATAAATCTGAGGTATAAAACCTTTAAGAAGTATTCTGGTCCAAATGCAGTAAACCTAGCAAAAATAGGACTTGCTGGACCTACTTTCATTTATCTTGGCTACATTCTGGGAATTCTAGAGCATTGAAAATATCTGAAAGTGCTCTTAGTACATTTCCAAATACTGATATGTTTCATCAAGCAGTTATACTCTCAGATTCCAGGGCAGCAATTATAGCAATTACTTCCAAATTGTCACCAAAAAACCAAACATAGAATGTTGGAAAATCCTTACCCATCTAACAGCACTTCAAAAACACCTAGTCTTCCAATGGATGCCAGCTCACTATGGACTGAGTGGTAATGACAAAGCTGATTTTCTTGCAAAAAAGGGTACCAGCATTGTACATAAATCTATAGGTAATCTACCATTTTATGCAGCTAAATATAGACTTATGCAACTCTGAATTCAAAAAAATTATTGCAAAATATTACTATGCAAAATCAAAAAATAAAAGATGGGAACTACCAAACATTCAAACAGTAATTCTCGAGTATCCTGGAAAAATGGCAGTTGCGGCCTTCAGGTTGATTACAGGACATGATTGTCTGGCAAAACATTTAAATAGAATTGGGATATATTCTTCACCACTCTATCCTCTATGTGATCTGCAAGAGGAAATGGACAGAGACCACCTTCAAATATGCCCGGCCACTTCTAGTGCCCCATCCATCAGTGAAAAATATTGGAGAGCAAGAGGATTAATGACATCATTGTCAGAAATCCAGCATTAGCTAAAAGCAAATACTGATAGCAATGACAATGTTTAAATAAACTGTTCTGTTTCTTTACTTAGTGTTATGTTATGTTTTGCCAAGTTCATTAACTTTAATAACCTTTTATAAAAGGCTAAAATATATAATATTTACCATGTAATTATAAGGTATTATTTTCAAATACTATAGTGATATTGGGGTTGTATCCTTAGTGCGGTAGTAGCCTTTCTGCTTAACAGACAAGAGACCAAGGTTCGATTCCCGGCACCAGCATGGGGATTTTGTTCCACTGAGAGACCTGGCAAGGGGTGCGCTCAGCCTTGTTAAGTCCCTGAGAGGCTCACTGAAGAGCTACTTCATTGTAAAGTTGCAGTCCTGGTTGCATAGACTGCATAACCGGCTGGGTGGGACTGGGGTGCTGAGCAACAGTACTGTGCCACACTCTTGACGCCTGTGGTAGTTAGAGGTGGCGGACATAGTGGCTAGCCAGTAAGGTTTGTTGCACTGTGGATTATTATTATTATTTTTTATTTTATTTATTTATTGCTAAGCTATATACATGTGAATATGACCGGCATTCAGCCCTGGCTAATTGCCAGTCATATTGACATTCTACAATAATTCCTTAATTCTAACTTATTCCAGCACTTATATCTTATTATTCAACTCTACTGTCCAAATCCATTTATTTTTCGCATTATATAAAAATCTTCCTACCCTCTTACTGTCTTTATAAAGCATCTCAACTATAGATCTATTTCTATTCATATTAAACCATTTCTTATTAATATATTCTTTTCTCCAACCTTCAGTCCCAATCCATTTAAATATATGTTCTATGTCTTCATTTCCACCACATATAGGACATTGGTTTTGTGGAATGCCCTTCCTTAGACCCTTTAATCTCCATACTCCTGCTTTCATCCATGCAATGCCTTCTCGCTCCTCTTTATCTGTCACGTCTATATACTTTTCCCTGCCCCATGAATTTTTCATTTGTACATAAAAAGTTAAGGATCTCTTTTCAGCTATCTCACTAAATATGTTTTGTATTTCTATATCGTCAAATCTTTTTCTTGCCACTTACCAAAAACTGTGTCTATTATTTTCTCTTTTCCTCCATACTTCCCCTAAACCACTACTTTCTAAGTTATTTCTGAGACAGTCTGCCCAACCCTTAATCTTTAAGCTTTTTTCTTGATATAGTAAGCACTGTTTCAACAGGTTCCTATTATTATCATCATCATCATCACTAATACTAAACCGACAAGCAAGTCCCTCCCAACAAAACCGCTGCCTTTACCATTGTCCCTTTTTGCAAACATCATTCTACCAGTAAAGGACCCAGTCCTGGACGGTTCTTGTCGAGAGATTCCACCACGGTGGAATCACCTCTCGTGACACCCTCCATCTAAAAGCATACAGGAAATATTTCTGCAAATTATGACTCTTATGGTAATGTATGGACTTAGGCTTTCACGGCCGGTGTTGACTATTAGATATGCTTAGTTCTTCCAGGCTTATAGGCCATGGTCTAGAAAGCACTGTATGAGTGTTGGCAGACTTTTTTCCAGGGGGGGGGCACATGTTGGAAGTTTGCAATCAGATAATATTAAATCATTATTTTATAGTCAAAATTAATAATATTTGTTACAAATAACCGTATTAATTTGTGCTAAATAAAAATTGTTTTTTTTTTTTACATCAAAATTAAAATAATAGTTTAATAGTGATTTACTGCACATTAAGTCCACCAACTTCCAAGGGGGGGCCGTGGCCCCCCCTTGCCCCCGCTTCGCGACGCCCATGAAGCACTGTACATACCAACGTTTCACCAAGTACTGCGCTTGGCATCATCAGGGTAACACGATCCGCTGTCTGCACTGGTCAGAGTTCGAATGCGGAAGCAGAGAGAGACATGTGGAAGCAAAGACCGTTAATGATCGTTGGGGTTTTTATATGGTGGGGGTAGGCGGGGCATTGTTGCACTGGCAACGAGAAATACTTAAAGGAAGAACTCAATCATCTAAACTCAGCATTCCAGTCCAATGGATACACACGAAAAGAAATCCGGCGCGCAGTTCATCCCAGGCGACCAACGAAAAAGGAAAAACGCCGCAAAGTAGCAACAGCCTTTCTCCCCTACAATCAGGAACGTCTCCGACCGGATAGGCAAGCTTCAGCGCTCACATGGAGTTGACACTGTCTACAGACTGACAAATAAGATCAAATAGGTACCTACTGAGAGCGGCCAGTAACTTCATCTTGAAATACTTGCCTGAGTAATCTTTTTTCAACTTATTTTCTGCATCCAACTGTTCCTCTGTTGCATCTGCCTCTAACATCATTGTAAATATATCTTCTTCAAGACCTTTAAGTTCCTCAAACTTAATCTCTAATAGCTGGAACTTTCCCTCGGCTTCCAAAGTACACGACGATTCGGCAGAATCCAAGTCGGCTTTTATTTCATTGTTTATTGGCGTAAATGCCGTTCTTGTAACACTTTTTACTTTACGTGCCTTTTCCATACTTAAATAATGTCCTGTCAAGGTCGCCAGAATTGGAAATAGGCCTTATTTGGAAGTAAATATATAAATATAACAGCATTTATTAACGAACACCTCTGAACAAACTTTTTCTTGGTTTCTATAAACAAAAAACAATGCAGCCAATTGTTAAAACAAAACTCACCAGTTATCATTTCAAATACAATTATTATAACAACACAGAACACTCTATAACAACAAGATTCCTGAAGATGGCCGGAGTTTCCGGTGTGAAGTTAAGTGAAGCTTAAAAACTCAGGGAAATCATGCTTTAAAAGAGCTTTGTTTAGTTGCGTTTGCATTCAATGATTCCATAACTAAAGCTACAGAGGAAAAAGTATTTTGGCAAGCGGTGTTGCAAGCGTTGCTAAGACGAGTGGGACTCCATCTTGTGAGTTAGATAGCGTGGTGAAAAATGTATATGTTTTTAATTTTAAAAAAATAAGGATATCACTTTCCTCTCTGGCTTGGTAGAGGTCAGTCGACAGCTGGCTACATTAACTGGCAGGAGGATATTTCTTCTCTTTTTCTTTTGTTTCGTAGCGTTCAGGTGTGTGTGTGTTTTCTTTGTGAGTCTGCATTTGTGAAGACGATTTAGGAGGGGTTCCAAAAATGGAGAAGGATCGTCCGCAACCTACGAAGGACCCACCAGGGCCCACGCTGTGCACAGATAGGTATCTGGACACCGATTTGGGTCCATATGAAGTGCATCTTGTTCCCTTACAGGAAGAACCTAAGTCATTAAATTTCGTTGCAATAGGTAAATTATTACGTGCAAATGACTTTCGGGGAATACACTCTATCCGGCCAAGTGGTAACCGAAAGGTGCCGATCAGGCAAACGATTTGTTACAATCCCCTTTATTAGTGGTACACCACTTGAAGGGCTTTATTCCCTTCAATCTACTTTATAAGCAGGGCATTGTCCGCCAGGTGGATGAGGATTGCCCGGAATCTGAATTTTTGATTGAATTACAGGCGAATGGGCGTTTTCCGGTTAGTCAAGTCCGCCGGTTAAACAGGAAAGTTGTGATTGACGGCATAGTACAATACCTACCGACCGCATCAATTGTAATTACTTGGCGTGCGTCCTCCCTTCTATACTATTGTTCTCTTCCTGTGGAACCTTATCTACCGGCATTGCGGTTCTGTACAAATTGTGTGCGATATGGACATACTTCAACGGTTTGCCGCAGCAAAGCCCGATGTGTGCGTTGTGGTGAAGCCCATTTGTTCTCCGCATGATCATCTGAAATGGCTCGTTGTATTCATTGCGGGGGTTCGCATGAGGCCAATGAGTCAAACTGTTCGGAACGAATATGCCAACTACAAATACAACGCCTGATGCTCTCTGAAAATTGTACCTTTTTACATGCGGCTAAACAGATACCACGGAATACACTGAACGCCCCTCTTTTCCACAAAGAGTTTTTGAGTACACCGGAAAGGGTGGCCGTCTCTGCTTTGAGTAGTTTGTGCTCAGTGACGCCCCCGACTGGTCACATTTACTCTTCTGATGCTCCATCTCACCTCTCTTCAATCACATCAAAAAACTGCAAAGTTAAAGAATTGCAGAAAGATAACATACAGCATGGCTCTCCAAAACTCCTAAAATCTTACACTGATGCTCTATACGCTCCGTCGGGTAGATGCCCCTCGGTTTCTCATTCAGCTATATATTCCCCTACTGGAGGTGACGGCAACCCTATGTTACCGAGAGACCGATCCTCCGCTTCTCCTAGGGATATTCAGCCACTGCCCGTGGCCCCGGCCATGCAACTCTCAGAATGTTTCAGTCGTGACTTTGGGCTCCATTTGTCGGAAACCCAAATGCATAAAATTCTAGATTACGCTTGGAAGCTTATTACTGATTATTCTTCTGACATTCCCCGTACCTCCGTTTCCTTAGAAACTCTAGTTTCCGACCATGCTTAATTTATTGCAGTGGAATGCCCGAAGTTTACATTCTAAGCTTCCAGGACTAACATTTCATCTATGTAATTATAATATACATGTGGCAGCCTTTTGCGAAACGTGGCTGAAACCGGGTGTACCCTTTTCTCTACCTTCCTTTTGTATTGTCCGTTCAGACCGCGCGGATGGTTACGGTGGTGTAGCACTCATGGTACATCAATCACTTTCTTTTACGGAGTACATGTGCCCGTACACTCCACCCAACGTACAATCAGTGGGAATACTACTCGGCTCCCTCACAATTATTGCACTATATAATCCCCCTACTTCTCGCCCTACTGAGGCTCAATGGGATCGATTCTTCCAACATTTGCGGTCACTATTTATTATCTTAGGCGATTTTAATCTCCGACACTCCTTTTGGGGCAATTCTCTAGATACGAGGAAAGGTGCTTCCCTAGCACACTGTCTACTTCATCACCAGATTAGCTGCTTAAATCATCCTTTACCTACACGCACTCCTGCACCAGGTACTGTTCCAACAGTGCTTGATTTGACCTTGTGCAGCCCTGGTCACTCTACTCTTTGGGATTGGTCCATTTTACCCGATTCGTGGGGAAGTGACCATTTCCATATATTGCTGCAATATCTCTCCTCTTCCCAATGTGTAACACCTCCTCCTATGTCCCGTCGTAGACTGTCCCATATCAATTGGGATAACTTCCGAAATTTCCTTAAGGAGCGCTTAGGATAATTGTCAAATTCTCGTGGGATACATAAGTATACCGAATTCATGGAGATCCTACATGCCTACTTGGATACATTTCATCCCTACTACGTATCTCGTGCCAGGAGACGACGATTTCCGATTTGGTGGACCCCAGAATGTTCCAGTGATATAGCTCGACGCAGACAAGCAATGGCCACTTACCGGCGCTCGCTATCCCTCGCGGATGTTTCTTTTCGTTCGAAACTCCTATGCAGGAACTGTGGACATTATATCGTTCCTTTAGGGGTGAATTACCTGCAGTAGCTTGCAGAATCCTGTAGAACCTGAGACCCTCAGCAATTTTTTGCATATGTGTACGCCTGATTCGACATCACCTCCTCCACCTTGCATGCTTTCGCTTGTTTCCATGCCTGATGATCCCTTACTGAATCCTTTCCCCCAGTCGGAGTTTGTAGTTCTCTGTCGGGTACTAAATCTACCTCTCCTGGTCCTGATGAGATCTCCTATGCGATGCTCCGGCAGCTGCCACATTCCTGGAAGGAGCAACTTTTACTTTGCTTTAATTATTTTCTGAGTTATGGTATTCTGCCTGTTACCTGGAAGCACTTCACAGTGCTCCCCTTCTTGAAACCAGGAAGAACTCCCACTTCTCCATCTAACTTTCGACCCATTGCTTTATCCTCTTGCCCCCGCAAAATAGTTGAACGCCTACACGCCACCCGGCTGTATCATTGGCTGGAACATCGACATTTTTTCCCTAAATGGTATAACGGCTTCCGCAGAGGCCGCTCTACTCTTGATAGCTTATCCCTTCTGGTAACAGATATCTACTTATCCTATAAAGAAAATACTACTCTCGACGCACTTTTTCTAGATATCGCACGAGGTTTTGATTGTGTTTCGCTGCCCATACTTTTTAACCGGTTGACACAACTCGGTGTTCCTGCGCGATTTTGTAACTTATTATATGAGCTGTTTGTGGAGCACCGCATTACAGTGCGTTCTGGGGGTACTTTGGTGGGACCCCGGACTACAAGTGAGGGTTTGCCACAGGGTTCATGCCTTAGTCCACTCCTATTTCTGGTTTACATCACAGGAATGGTGGAGGTGGTTCTACCTCATGCTCGACTGCTGGTGTACGCGGATGACATTGTACTATACGTGCCTGGTGGCAATGTAGCACAACCTCGTGTTTCCTTAAATAACGCCGTAAAAGCCTTGAGAGAGTGGACCAACTCTAACGGACTAACAGTGAATAAAGAGAAAGCTGCTTTCGTACATTTTACCCGCAATCGTCGACACATTCGGCTTCCCCCAATTTACTGGGAATCCCAACCTGTACGTGAGGTTAATACATACACCTTCTTGAGTATCACATTTGATCATCGACTAAACTGGCGGGCATTTATTTCTCCGTTACGCAACAGTTTGGGCAGTAAGCTCTACTTCTTTCGTGCGTTATTATGGAAAAACTGGGGCTCCCACCCCAAGGTACTTTTGCACCTATACAAAGCTATAATGCAGGGTATGATCACGTATGGAATCTTTCTCTGGGGTATAATTACTACAGGTGCATTATTGCCCTTACAAGTCAGCCTCAATCGATTTCTTCGACTTATGGTGGGTTATGCCCACTCAACACCAATAATGGTAATGCACAGAGCACTAGGCCTCACCCCTTTGAAACATCTTGCCCCGGTGGTGGCTTTACGCTATCTTCTCGCCCGTTGGGGCAGTATAACCATTCCACTATTCCCTAAGTTACAATTGTTACTGGAACGCTGTCCAGAAGGGCGGCTTCATACGGAAGTCATGACCTTACCACTCATGCTAGCCTACCGCTTTCTGACAAACCACGTCCGGTTTTTACATCCTGCAGAAACTTACCCATGCTATTCTTTTGACCATGTCACAGGCTTACATACCATTACGTATGTCACGGCCTGTGTGCGTATTTTAGATTATCCTGTAGCCTTCCGAGCACGGCTATTATTCCAGGCTCCTATTCCTGTTACAGGGGATGGCCGCCTAACTTTTTTTGCCGATGGCTCACGTCAGGGGGACCCCCCGAGGGTAGGATCAGCTTTTTTCTCACCGGAGTTGGAAGTACGACGTACCTTTCGGCTACCGGATTTTTGCTTTAATTATTTTGCAGAGCTTTTCGCCATCTACAAGGTGCTAGACTTTCTTAGAAATACGGAATTCATAACGGCGAATATTTATACTGATTCCTTGAGTGTATTGCAGACGCTACAGAGCCCTTCGTTATCACCCAGTACGTGTTGGTATGTACAGGCACTCAAATCGCTCCATCTTACCCTAGGCATCACAAGGGTGCTCTTTGCTTGGATACCTAGTCATTCTGGTATCTATGGTAACGAGATCGCCGATCGATTAGCCAAATCTGCTTGCTTTTCCGATAAACTTTTATTCGATCACTGTACGCCCGCGGGAATTATTTAGATCTGGCAGACATTCTCTTCTTTCTCAATGGATCCAGGAGTGGGAAGCCTTTACAAATACAGAACATGTTTTTTGTCCCTGTCTTCCACTCTTGCAGCCCCTCAATCGTCCATGGTTTGCTTCTTTACGTTACCCGCGTCACTTCATCTCACTGTTCTTGCGGATGCGTGTGGGTCACTGCTACACTCCGGCGTACTTGTTCCGCTATGGTTCTGGGACCACACCTTATTGCAACTGTGGTCAAGAAGCCACCTTAGACCATCTTTTATTAGGATGTCCGAACCTTGCACACAAGGTAGAACGATTTTATTCAGCCCTATACTCCCAACTTCTAGTTTTTCCGGTGTCAATTAATTATTTATTGACCATAAAAAATGAGCGCATTTTACAGGCGATTGTTCGTCATATACAACGTTGTGGTTTTCGATTTTCACATTTTTCTTTCTATTTCTTTTACTCCGATCTTCTCCTCTGCATTTTTATATCATATAACATACTAAATCACATGTTTCTTACTTATAGCATCTAGTTAGCCTGCATTTATGAATGTGCCCGCAATATCATTCGGTGAATGATATCTTCAATTTCGTACTGTTGGTACGACACATTACTACCTCAGTATAGTTAGTGTGGCCGTATAGCTTCCGATAGAGCTCTTGGCCAAGGAAGGGGGGAAAAAAAGTGGTGTCTACAAAACAAAATTACGAAATCGTATAGGGCTCAATCTTCTAGGATCTATTCTTAGAATAAAAACGACTAAATGAGAATTGTCATTGCTGTCATACATTTGCACCTTCTCCTGCAATGCTGCATTTCAATTCGGAAATTTATCAACGAGAGAAAATTGGTGAAGACGGTGTTTTTCAGGCAGCACAATTGTAATGGGAGCATGAGCGCCACAGACTTTTCCAGGGGGAGGGGGCACGTCTAAAGAGTTTACCATCAGATAATATTAAATACTTATTTTATTTTCAAAATTTATAATATTTGTTGCAGATAACCGTGTTAATTTGTGCTAAATAAACATTGTTCTTTACATCAAAATTAAAATAATAGTTTAATAGTCAGTAATTGATTGCGCATTAAGTTAACCAACTTCTAAGGTGCAATCCCTCCTTGCCCCTCCAACGCGACGCCCATGAATGGGAGTTAAACTTGTGCAGTCAAATTCTAACTCCGGCAATAATTAATTTACCTACACAGAGACAAATTATAAGAATCGTTTGAAAATGAACCTTTTTGATTGTTCAGAACTATTATAGGTGCCAGAAAACTTCACAATTTAAAAGTAAGGTGCATATTTTTAATATTTTCGGCGACTTCAGCTTAAATTTTGCGACATTTTTTTATGTGCTTTTGGCAACACTGTGTTTTGTGCCATTTTCGTTGACTTGTGCGACATTTGCCTCTAGTGTCTTTGCTAATTTAACGGATACATTTATCATTGATCATAAGGTAAGTTGGAAAATTGAATTTCCAAGTAGGTACTAGGATATCACGAGGGACAATACATATATACAAACTGCTTAGAGAAACCCTTGTAAACACAGGCAGTGGCTTAAGCCCAAAACTTCTAGACAGCGGTATATTGTACAATAATCTGCCGCAGTTGAATGAGCATTTTAAATGTTTCTGCTTCGAGTTAACTTGTTTTTCGACTAGGGTTTTAATTTTCAGACAATTTCTACAGTTTAGTACTGTCTACTTTACCTCTAAAGTTCTGCATAGTTTATGGTTAGTACTTCTGTAATGGCCGCCTGTTATATAATCCCCACGTAGGTGCCGTAAACACTTATGTCCTCGGCTTTATTATTCCTGTTCTTCACCTCGTGAAGATTATCGGACAATTCCTTATCTCGCCCAGTTTCAGAGACTCTACTGTAATGCAATATTTTGTGAATGTGATCAATGCCAAGTTTACTTATTATAGGGATATATACTTCGGATATAAACTTTTGGATTATATCATTCTGCATATAATGCTGCATTGGGCAATGCCTACCGCCAATTATATTCACCAGAATGAGTCGCGTGTTGTAGCTTGCCCATGTTGTCTGTGGTCATACTGTCACAACTTACAGGTTTACTCAAAATAACAAAGATACTTTGGTAAATATCTATTAAACGGTCCCTCGAGAAAATGAATGAAATATAGCGCAATCGATAGATTTTGTATTTTTGATTACGAGTTTGAAAGTTTTCTAAGCTTCATTTTTGATTTGTGAGCAAATTCCGTACAGGTGCTGCAACGGTTTTATTTCGCTTGTGTGGCGGATATACATATATTTATAAATGACTATTATGTGCGCTAAAATGACGTATTACTGTATCTATGATGACCCTGTCATCCCCATCCCGGTCATATAGACACACTAACCTAACCTAACCTAACACGGATTAAATTTCGATGACACGAAACCCTGATATCAGATTCATATAGACACACTACTCTAATTATGCACTAATTTCATTGTAAACACGTTATTAAATCTTTTGGCACATAGAGCAGTCGTTTAAAATATTTATTTGCTGTAAGGTATTTACCAAACTCCAATTTTCGTCACAAATACCTACGTTAGGGAGTGTTAGGTACCGTAAGTAATGTCCATGGCGTCGCGAAGGGTGACAAGGGCGGGGGGGCTTGCAAGTTAATGAACTTAATCTGGTGACTATTTAGCTACTATTTTTTATGTAAAGCGCAATTTTTATATAGCACAAATGAATACGGTTATCCACAACAAATACTATAACTTTTGACAATAAAATTATGAATTAATATTACCTTATTATTTATTTATGCCAACAAACTTATTGTTCGGAAGGTCTGTGGTTCAAATCCCAGTTGTGGCATTGAATTTTTAAGTTCCAGTTCTACCTCTTAATATTACCTTATTGCAAACTTCCAACATGTGCCTCCTGCCCACTGGAAAAAAGTCTGCCGACGTTCATGGTAATGTCAGTATATTATTAGGTACTGTTTTAAGATCATGACATTGCCTCCTAAAACTGTTTAAAAATGCAAATAACCGTTTTTGCAACCCTCGTTAGATAGCAGATGTCATACAGAGAAGGCATGTAGTAGGGACAAAAGCAAGGTCGGGGAAGGCATGGAAAGTGATATTGCCAATGTATGAAAAGCAGGGAACTATGTCAGTGCATACTTGTAACATTATGTTGCACTGTTTTATTGCACAAATATTTTAGGAACAATAAGCGACACTCATAATATGTTATCTATTTATGTAAGTGTGTGTTAACTACAATTAATTCAATCAAGGTGCACAAAGTTGAGATACATGTGCTTGTATTTTGAGTGTCAATGTTGGCAACCACTTGACAGGAGAGGGAAGGGATGAGCGGGAGACAAACTCTCCCATGATGCCATGGGTGAATCACATCATGAACATTTCATCAGACTTCTCGAGTTCTTGCAGTTGCCTCAATTAAGTGCAGTTTATATGTAATTACGTAAATAAATGACATTATGTGTGTCAATTATTGTCCCTAAAGATGTATTCATAATAATTGTGCAATATAGAAGGTGCACAAAAATTCACTTTAAGGATTTTGGTAAATATGCTACATTATCCAACACTATTTCTTGAGAAATACTAACAGCAAATCTTAGGTCAATGCCAAATTATCATTAGTTAATAAGTAGTGGTTTAAGAATTTGATGTGCTGATGTCATTGGTCCCATCCTTTTAAGCGACCTCAGATAGTGAACACTAGTGGCTTTTAAGAGGGAAGGAAGTGAGTGGTTGTCAAAGTATATAGCAAACAATTGCTAAATGAGCGATAGAGTAAAATCTGCTCTCAACCATTAGATTTAGCTACCTAATGTTTCAGCTATGCTTTCCCGTCGTTTCACTGCTACGCTACTTTGCTTATAAGAAAACATTCCTTAGCTACACCTTGCAGCTTAGGAAGTACCAATGTTGGAAATGCTCCCATGATGCCTTGGGTGGAATGCCTTGGGTGTTCTATTACTGCTTTATTTCAAGTTTACACATCTATAACTACAATTATAACTACCATATCCTGAGTGCAAATTATCAATTACATGATTTACAAGCTTTGCAATAATGGGGTGCAATAGAATGCTACAGTATGCAAGTGTGGTTAAGCCGTTGGTCCATTCGTCTTATCACCAACATGGCCCAGGTTCAATCCCTAGGACCTGCATGTGGTATTTGAGGTGGACCAAGCAGCATCTGGGTGGCTTTTCTCCAGGCTCACCTGCCACTCATTCTGCCAAATACGCCATCATCTGCATTTCATATCATCCTCTACCTGGTGCTGGGCTACCACCTGCTTCCAGGTCTTCACTCTGTATGGTACGTTGGTTTGTCTGCTCCCCGACAATCATTTGACCCTAGGCCCTGGCTTCTAAGTCCTATGTTTGTAAGTAAGGCAGTATTTTGCATAAGCCCTTTGAAATTATTCCAAATGTATGTAAATCTAGAGGCAACAAAAAGCCATCTGAAATAATTTGGTTAGAACAAAGGCAGCATAGGCTGACTTATTTTGTTCAATGTTCTACAGCCAAGGAGGAATGGACTCAGATTGGTGGTGTAACAACAAAAAGTATTAATTATATATTATAAAGTTGAATATAATTGTGAATTTGATGTGATTCTCATAAAAGATATTGTGTTGCAAGTGACAGTAACTGAAATATATTAATTCAGTGAGTTTAGCAAGGAATATTGACTTCTTTACAATGATTGGCTGTGCCTAGCCATTTTATCCATTAGCGTCAAAGTCCACCATGTTTAGCAAGAAATTTGTAAAAGTGATTGATAGGAAGGCTGATGATTTCAGTCCTAATGTTTCAGATATTCTTGAAAGTAATATTGTTTCTTTCATAAGTGTAATATACCCATACTACTCTTGTGATAATATTAAAAGAATCTTTAAGCTCTCCGACTGATACTAGACCATGAGGAGTAAAACTACATTAAGACCTTAACATAAGTTACCCATCCCAGACTTTCTCTGCAGCAAAGAAACATAAAAGACAATCATTATTAAGGAAGAATAAAATTGTTCCATAAGTTTTCCACACGGGGAGGGTAATCATATGAAGAAGATGTATGCAGTAAGCAATGTTGAGTGTTTAACCTGATATTGAATCTTAAATGTTAATTTTCTGAAGTACTGATATTTATTTATGAAATTAAACATTTACTCAGTATATCAACATGCATAAGGTTGATGTTAATATTTGATATTACTGACATACAGTTTTGACAGTTCTAAACATTTACTCAATATACCAACATAAGGTTCAAAGATAAGATTGTAGAGTGCATTCATAGAGTGACTGGACCACCCTGTGGCAGGCCTGGCGAGGACTGGCACAAGCTCTGACCACAGTAACGCATAAACGATTGGCAGGTCATAGGTATGGAGCACTAATTACTGTACTAACTTAGATTAGGCTTACCTGCATCAGAACAGATGTTGAAATTGATGACCTTCAAAGCAGACACATTCCCTATATCTCCGAAAACAATTCTGTTTCACTTACCAAAGTTCATGTTGACTGCTGCATTTCTCTTGCAATTTTGTTCTTCAGTTCTTGAAACATGTGTGAATTTGATGCTTAAACTTTATTCTTTAACGTTCCCTATAAATAAAATTCTCAGAGATAGAACAGGGGAACGAAGTGACTACAATCCTCAACTAATTATTCTGTCACCATACAATATCCCAATTCTTACATCAAATTTGCGGCAGTATGTGCTATAGAAGAATCCTGCTGAAACCAGCCACACAATTTTTCATTTCTTCTTAGTAGCAGAAACAAATTATTAAGATAGAATTTACATGAACTTCTAAATCAAATGTTGTGTCATAAAATTTGGGACCAATTAATTCTACTTACTGCGCACCAAACCAACTTTTGCAGTGCAGTGAGGAACTTCATGAACAATATTGAATTTTTCATAAACCAGAATTTCTCTGTTTCTTTTTTGTGTTTGGAGATATAGGGAATGTGTTCATATTGACGGTCATCAAGTTCAGCATCTGTTGTTGTGTAGCTAAGCCTAATGTCACTACTTGTACACTAGTGTGTATTCCATATTCATGAGTTGCCAGTCCTTTATGTTTAATTCTGGCACAGAACGTGCCAATCCTCACTTGGTCTGGAGCTGCTGCGTGGCGGTGCAGTCAATCTCCAATGCACTGTACATGACTGACATACACGTATGACAGTTCAAACATTTACTCAATATATCAACATAAGGTTCAAAGTTAAGATTGTATATTACTGATATACAAGTATGAGAGTTCAAACATTTACTCAATATACCAACATAAGGTTCAAGGTTAAGATTGGAGGGAATGATACCGCTATATTAATGCACAAGTCTCTAAGGGGGAGAGAGCAACAGATGTGGATAAGAGATGAGAGGGATTTGAGTAATACAGATATAGCAATGTGTGAGTCTCTTACAGAGGGAGAGAGCAATATATCACGTATAGATGAGGGGAAGGGTTTTAGTGATAGTTATACTAAAATATGAGTGATTGAAGAATAGGGGAGAGAGTCAAAGGGTTACTGAGGATAGTATAATGTGAGAACTGAATGCTTTCATTTTTTTCCCTTTTCTTTGTTCTATTTATACCGCGCCTTTAACTGCAGTTCTCATATTGGCAGCCTTTTCTATGGAACCTACTGCCATTTTGGTAATGGTGTTAGCTGATGTCAGTTGTCAGTGGATTTCTTTCATTGAGTTTTATACATTAGATCTCGCCACATTCACACTTGCATGTTCTGAGGAAGATAGACAGTAACCATGGTTAGAGAAAAATTCTCTCAGACAGTGACCCCTTGTACAGGAACTAGGTGCTCTACCGAATGAGCTACAGGGACAGTCAACTGTCTCTATTTGAAATACCAGTAATTAAAAATGATTGGGTAGTTCAGAGTTCTAAAGAGTGAAAGGTTCATTTCAAACAGTTCACTGAACTGCTTTATAGCTTCTATATATCTTGTTACAGATACAACATGGCTGACCAACCCTCTCCTAGTCTCCAAGTTCTTATGAGGATTTTTGCACTTGAGGAGAAGTTGAATACAGAGTTTGGTCTTTTCCGAGCAAATTTTGAAGAATATCGACTGCTCTCCGAAAACAGACACCTCCGTACCCTAGTAGTGGAAAAAGAAAAAAGGATAACTCAACTGGAGCAAGAACTTGAAACAACACAGAAGAAAAAAGTTGAAGAACACAGAAGCCTCCGTACCCTAGTGGTGGATAAAGACCAAAGGATAACTCAACTGGAGCAAGAACTTGAAACAACTCGGAAGAAACAAGTTGAAGAACACAGAAGCCTCCGTACCCTAGTGGTGGATAAAGACCAAAGGATAACTCAAGTGGAACAAGAACTTGAAACAACGCAGAAGAAACAAGTTGAAGAACACAGAAGCCTCCGTACCCTAGTGGTGGATAAAGACCAAAGGATAACTCAACTGGAGCAAGAACTTGAAACAACTCGGAAGAAACAAGTTGAAGAAAACAGACACCTCTGTACCCTAGTAGTGGAAAAAGAAAAAAGGATAACTCAACTGGAGCAAGAACTTGAAACAACGCAGAAGAAACAAGTTGAAGAACACAGAAGCCTCCGTACCCTAGTGGTGGATAAAGACCAAAGGATAACTCAACTGGAGCAAGAACTTGAAACAAGTCAGGAGAAACAAGTTGAAGAACACAGAAGCCTCCGTACCCTAGTGGTGGATAAAGACCAAAGGATAACTCAACTGGAGCAAGAACTTGAAACAACGCAGAAGAAACAAGTTGAAGAACACAGAAGCCTCCGTACCCTAGTGGTGGATAAAGACCAAAGGATAACTCAACTGGAGCAAGAACTTGAAGCAACTCGGAAGAAACAAGTTGAAGAACACAGAAGCCTCCGTACCCTAGTGGTGGATAAAGACCAAAGGATAACTCAACTGGAGCAAGAACTTGAAACAACTCGGAAGAAACAAGTTGAAGAACACAGAAGCCTCCGTACCCTAGTGGTGGATAAAGACCAAAGGATAACTCAACTGGAGCAAGAACTTGAAACAACGCAGAAGAAACAAGTTGAAGAACACAGAAGCCTCCGTACCCTAGTGGTGGATAAAGACCAAAGGATAACTCAAGTGGAACAAGAACTTGAAACAAGTCAGGAGAAACAAGTTGAAGAATACAGACACCTGCATACCCAGGTGGCCAATAAGAAACAAAGGATAACTCAATTGGAGCAAGAACTTGAAACAACTCGGAAGAAACAAGTTAAAGAATACAGACACCTGCATACCCAGGTGGCCAATAAGAAACAAAGGATAACTCAATTGGAGCAAGAACTTGAAACAACTCGGAAGAAACAAGTTAAAGAATACAGACACCTCCATACCCAGGTGGTTAATAAGAAACAAAGGATTACTCAATTGGAGAAAAAACTTGATACAACTTGGAAGAAGAATAAACATTTGAAGGAAAAGTTTATGGATTTAGAAAAGAGACCTGAGAAAGTGGAAGTTCAGATGTTAACTGGGAACATTGGCAGTAGCAGCAACATTGAGGTGAGTAAAGTGTACCAGGCATTGCAATTTGTAGTGAATCTTGATTCTGTATAAATGTTGAACTGTTTTAACTTTGATGTAAGTTATTTGCCACATTACTCAGTAAGATAGTACCTAGAGTAGACAAATAAACCTATGTGTGTGTATATCTACTAAAGAAGCCAGTGTTAGGAATAGAACTGTTTCTCTTGTAAAGTCTGCTGCACATGCACAAAGAAACTTAACAGTTGGACACAAAAGTTTCAGTATTCTCTCACATACAGAGAGAGCAAAAACAGCTCTGAATGGGCTGTGCAGTGTTTTGCTTGTTGGCATCCTGCGCACTCGTTGCCATCTGCCACTATCACACAAAGGTGCAGATGAAACCATGTAACATTTTTAAGACTACTTTTAATGGCTTACTTACCAAGTTAATGAAAGGAGATGCTGAAACTGGCCACCATCAATGTCCATGAATTTTTGGCATCTCTTTAGGAAACCATTCATTACTCGAAGTTCACGTTGAGAAATGCTGGCAATTTTCTGGCAGATATTGTGTTTTGGTTCATACAGGATGTATGGATTTATCTTGTTCACTTAGTTTTAAGTTATTCCAGAGATAGAAATCGCTTATTGGAGCTCTGATAAATGTTTCTCCACTAATGGCACACCATACATCAATTTGTTTGTCATGCACGGATACTTCATAAACAATATTAGGTTCTGAGTTATGGGACCAATTTTTTTTTGAGTCAACAATAGATGCCAGTACATTAGTGAGAACAATTTTGCCTCTTTTTTAGAGAGTTGACAGACAGAGAGTGTAATTTTGCATTTTTCCAACAAGACTGCAGCAACTCATAGAGCAAACTTTTGATGAGAACATTTGAAAGCGAGTTTCAGGACAGAGTTATTAGTAGATATTTGTGGCTCCCTCAGTCCTTCGACTTAAACCCCTGCTTCTCACAGAGCACACAATGCTAGTTTCTTGTGGTGGTTTATTGGAAGACTTTGTGAGTGCAAAATTGAGAATATAAGTATATTTGCATACATATAAGGGCATTGGGTTGGTCGTTGGTAATGGTAAAAAAAGTTAAGTGGGTAAAGTCGAGAGATTTCAGTAAATGTGCATTACATAAAAAATGTAGTTAATTAGAACCATACATGAAAAAAATGTTAAGAACTTAAGCATCTTTTGGAAGGGCATGCTTTTAATTAAGGATTTGCTCTTCCCCACTAAAACATGTTTTGAAAGTGAGGAATGAACTTATTTTTGGTTAGACATTTCAAAGGTTCAAAATACCTGTGTGTCATTTATGTACACCATACCATAATAAAGTACTGTAAAATAACCATTGTTACAGTTTAACGTTTATCTTAAAATTCTGCAAGCAGTGTCTCGAAATTCCTAATACCTGCCCAGAAAATCATCATGCAGCAGTTCATATTGTACTGATATCTCCATTCAGCAGTGTGGTTCAAAAATGGCACTCCAGTATGTAGACATGGTGCTATATTGTCAGCTTCATGTTGCATGGGACTCAAAGCACAGAAGACTGTTTCCATATCGTGTGGACAGGTTCAAAGGACATTCTCATGGTATAGTTATGGAAATTCTGCAAACAGTCATTGCGGACAGCTCTAAGTGAAACGTACACCTGATAACCAGCCACTGATTTAGCTGCTGAGACTGATAGAAGTACCACAACTATACATTAGATGGCACAAAGCGGAGGTGCATTTCTAGGTACCTGTAGACTCACTTCAAAGGGTGATGTCATAAATTGGAAAGTCAAGGCGCAAATAAAAATGAACACAATGTATAATTGGTTATGGTATATGCACATATATACATCTGACAGCAATTTCTGATGCTAGGGACTATTTACACAGAAGGTAGTTTAGCATGCTTAGTACAGCACTGGCATCCACAGGAAGTGCTCAAATATGCAACCATTGGTCTGTATGTCTGTATTCCATCACACCATTTATTGTTGTGTTTGGTTGAAGACTTCTTGCATGTTTACAACAGTACTGGCAGTAATAGCAATTCTAGTCACCAGATCATCTTCTGTTTCCATGTTGGTTTCATACATCAGCTGATTTAGGTGCCCCCTGAGGAAGACATGAGGTCAGGTGACATGGGTGGTCAGGCCATAGAGCCACCTTGACCCATACATTGATTCCCAAAGTGCCCACCTTCAGAAGATTCCTCACAGCAATGCTAGAATCAGCTGGCACCCATCATGCTGGAAGTACAACCTTTATTTAACATTCACAATTACATCCTCCAGCAGTTCTGGTACCTCATGTCCCACGAAGATGTGATAGCTCTGTCTGTTGAGGAAAAATGGAAGAATGTGTGGTCCAATCAACTGATCACCGAAAGTACCAAACCACACATTAACACTGAATTGCTGTTTCTGTCAATTTCCCTCTGGATCCACAGTACCCAAACATGAAAATTGTGGACATTGAAACAGTCTTCATGGTAAACAAAGCCACATCTGTGTATATGACCTTGGCTGGTAATAAGGATTGCAGGGTAGACCATTGGAAAAACCATTGTCTGAACTTCATGCGTTGGTTGGTTGCATTCTGCTCCAACTTGAAATAATATTAATCACAGGAATAGTTTCAGAGAGGGTTCTCTCCATCATTCAGCTGTTGATCGGCTTGCTCAACATGAGATAAATGCCTGCCCCTTCTCTTGTTGCCTTTTCTGTTGTTTTTCCTATTGGCTAGTCCTAAGACATTGTCTGTGAATGCTATGCCAAAATTTATCAGATGATCTCGATCTCTATGTAAATATTTTACCACACTAAAGTAAGAACAAAATTATAAACTAAAAACTTCACTTATCTTAGTAATATTGCAAGTTCTTTGGTGCAAAGCTGACAATTAATTAATTAATTTTACCACACTGTTAACTGCCAATAATTTTTTGCTGGTTTTAAAAGTTGGATATTTAGATTCATATTTTGATTGCAAGGCCAAAAATGGTAAGCTATGGCTGATTTATCTGTTTCTTTGTGTTTGATGTTTCTAACATGTTCTTTCATTCTGGTTCCCAAATTTCCTTTTATTTTGCAGATATTTGAATCTTATGGCCGCCTTCACAGTTGACACAGCAGATTGCTGATAATTTAATACTTGTTGTGTTTTTTAGAAGGTGATTGAGCAAATTTCTAATACTATACTTGTTTTGCAGAGCCAGTTTTATATTATAATCCTTAAAAATGTTTTTGAATTTGTTGAAAATTTTGGGTGATATATAAATTTACAGTGTCTTTCTTGGCTAGCATTAATTTTTAATTTAGTGACATCCTCGATAGTTTTTAATCTTCTATGTTTTTCTAATAATCTAGTTATGAAATTGGGTTTAAATCTATTTAAATTTGCAATAAGTTTAATATGCTCAAGTTCTTCATTGTATTCTCCATTTGTTAGTGGGATATTGATCAACCTGTAAACTAAGCTATGGAAGACTGCTGATGTGCTTTTGGGTTGAAATTATTGTTTTTGATGTAGTTGTCTGTCTATTTCCTATATATGCCAAATTCCAGGTTATGTTTTTTATAATTTTAAGTCAAGGAACGGTAGCCATCCATCATGTTCTATTTCAGTGGTAAAATTTATGCAATAGCCCTGTAGGTTAAATAATTTTAATGCATCTTGAGCTAATTTTTTTGGAACAATGGTAAAAATGTCATCTACGTACCTTAGCCAAATTTTAAACATGTATGGAAATGCCTTGGTTATATATATTTCTAATAGTATTTCTAAATAATGGGGAAGACCCACTCCAAAACTAGTCCTGTGATTAACATAATTACAAGTAAGTTGGAGCAGAATGTGTTTAGAAATATCAATGTATTTTTCCATTTATAACTTTTGTAATTCAAAGTTGCAGTTTCAAATATTTTTCTTGTCCCTTTAGCTTCGAGTTATCCAAGTTCCATCACAGATGATTTTGAAGAGTTATACATTTTTTCAGAAGTTCCATGTCCATTTGAACTTGTTGAGAGCACAATAAACAATTTGGTGACAGTAATATTACAATATTACTGTAATATTCAAAAGTATTGGAAAGCACGAATGCAAATGGCTTCATTGCCAGATGCAAGGCACTAGAAAACAACAACAAACAACAAAACAACATATTACAACCTTATGAGGATATTTGCCCAAGCAGTCATGTCCAATAATTGGCTGAAACACAATAACAGCAGTTTTGCAGGTGAATCAGGAGCTAAGGCACAGTCTTTCATAAATTTCTTCAATTGAGAATTTTCATTACGTTCTATTAACTTATATTTGTGGCCAAATATGTATTTTATAATCCTTTTTATTTCAGATTCAAGGTTGATGCATGTGACGCAGTAAAAGAGGTTAATACCCTGTACTACCTTTTCTACTCAATGATTTGTGATGTTACAGGAGTGGGTTCCCGAACATCGAAGATGTACATGGGTTGATGATAGCTTCTCTGGAGAAAGATGCAGTAGTAGAGAATATCGAAGATGTACATGGGTTGATAATAGCTTCTCTGGAGGAAGATGCAGAAGTAGAGAATATCGAAGATGTACATGGGTTGATGATAGCTTCTCTGGAGGAAGATGCAGAAGTAGACAGACTGCTGTCTCAAGGCACTCCAGATATCGATAGTTTTGGCTACTTCAGATTTCAGATTCATGGTTGAGGAGACATGTGACACAGTAAAAGAGCTTCCTACCCTATGCTACCTTTCTACTCAATGACTTTCTACACATCATTTTTATGTGCCCAGAGAAAGTTTAATTTATTAATATGTACTGTGTACCATTTGGATGTGATGTTACAGGAGGTGATTCCCGAACTCGAAGATGGACATAGGTTGATCATAGCTTCTCTGGAGGAAGATAAGGAAGTAGACAGACTGCTGTCTCAAGGCGCTGCAGATATCGATAGTTTTGGCTATGATGACACATTGCTTCACGTGGCAGCATGGCATGGCTACACGAATCTCTGTAGACATCTCTTGAACCATGGTATCCCAACCAATGTCTACGACAGACTTAGAAGTACCCCCCTTCACTTCGCTGCATTTAATGGTCACTTACAGATATGCAGGATGCTGATCAACTGGGGCACGCCAATAGATGTTGTGGACTTCTACAACATCACACCACTTCATCTTGTAGCCTGGCGTGGCCATGTTCATATCTGTAAGTTGTTGCTGGAGTGGCATGCGCCACTTAACGTGTGTGACAATTTTAACTCCACCCCTCTCCATGTGGCTGTCGCTGCCGGCAGGCGTAAGATATGTATGCTGTTGCTGAAACATGGAGCCAATACTAAATATGTTGACAGAAATATGCGTACACCTTTGCAACTCGCTCAAGTGAAAGGCGATCGCAACATCGCATATCTTTTGGAAAAAGAGGCTGGCTATAGATTTTTTTGCTGAAAGTCAAAGTTTCTGAAACCAAAATGTTTCTAGGTTTGTTAGGAGCTTTAACAACCTTGTTATTTATCTTGGTTATGTTTTTTATTTAGTTTATAGAGACACTGCAAAAGATTTTCAGTGAAAATTATCCTATAGATGGTACATAATACAAATTTTTGTGGCTCTCTGTTGTTGAATCCAGTAGGTAAAAAACAAGTATTATACAGAAAGGTGTAACAACTTGAGAAAAGTATCATCCTTTATGTGTACTATTTTCTGTAAAAATAGAGTAATTTTTCTAAAAACATTTACTTGGTTCTTGAAATGAGTTTGTCTTCAATAATTTTATTTTGTTTAAATTTAGTATAAGATGAATCTAAAGTAAGAACAAAATTAGAAACTAAAAGCTTCACTTATCTTGGTAATATTGCAAGTTCTTTGGTGCTGCACTGACAATGTTTAAGTTGACTCCAACTCATTCTCAAAGCTATACAAACAACTTCATTACCAAACCTACAGATGCTCATTGTAATCACTAATCTCTGAAAACAAAAACCATAGCTACTGATGTTCATTTTAATTACCAATCTCTGAAAACAAAAATCTATAAATACAATCTATAGAAGGTATTTCAAATTCATAACACGGTTCCTGTTTTTTAAAATAAATATTTTTTTTCCCCAAACTATTAAATCTATAGGTCCACGTAATTGTTTTATTTAAATTAATTTAATTTAATTTTGAAATACCTTCTATAAATTGTATTTATAGATTTTTGGTTTCAGATATTGGTAATTAAAATGAACATCAGTAGCTATTGTAACGAAGTTGTATGTGTAGCTTTGAGAATACGTTGGAGTCAACTCAAAACATTGTCAGTGCAGCACCAAAGAACTTGCAATATTACTAAGATAAGTGAAGCTTTTAATTTCTAATTTTGTTCTTACTTTAAATTCTTGTTGCTTCACTGTTAATAGCTTCATTATTTCCTTAATTAAGTCTAAGGTGATAAAAATTAAATACTTAGTGAGCAATAGTTCTAAATAAATTGATATATTTGTTCTTAAAAAAAAACAATTAAATAATTATTTCTTACCTATTGTATTTAAAAACATAGTGCCTGTCATCATCAGTAAATAGCATTTATTTTTGGAGATAAATGTTCAAAGTAATCTAGTCTAGATATTCTAGTCCTGTTAAAAGGTGCAAAGTTAATAAAAGTTAGTGTTTGAAATTAAGAAATACTATTTATTTTACTTAAGATTTAATAGAGTAGGTGTAATTAAGAAATATTATTTATTTTGTTTAAAATTTAATAGAATAGGTACATGCTCATTTACGTGTGTTACTACATTTGAATTTTGTTTAAGTAATAGGTCATTGAGCAGATTCTGATATTCTTTTTATTGTTGCTGAGAATTTATTGAAATTTGCAGGTTACATCAAATGTCATACAGATGCACTGGAAAAGAAAGGATAAAAAAAACATTCTTTGTGAGGAAAACTAAATTACTGGATTTGGTTCAGAAAATGTATTTTTGAATATATTACTACAATTAAAATTAACAACAAATATGGATTTTTGAATACTCAGCATATTTTGAGTTAGTATAATTGTTCCCTTTCCATCTTCTTAAGGCAATGTATTGATGAAATTTGGCAAAAATTGCCAGAAATTTTGATTATTTTATGGTGCTTATATTTCGTACTTTAATGGCGCACTTTTGTTTTCTCAATATCAACCATTTTTGAAGCTCCAGGAGAGCATTTGAATGTCCCAGTGTGGATGGACATTTCTAAACGTCTTCACTACAGCTTTCAAATGCAATTTTCATTTTCATTGGCTTTAAAGTTTGCAGGCATTTCTCTGGCAAGGGATTTTGCTTCTCAGGGGTTGTGAGTTGGCTGTGCTAAACTTCATTCGATATATTGAGCTGAAATACTGCAAATCTGACACATGTTTCGCTTGTAAACAGGGAAGTGCAGTCAGTGTTCTGTAATTTTGCCAGGTTATTTCAGTGTTCCAGTTATATATTAGGCATTGTTTAGGTAATTTGTACAGAGTTCTTCATCCTAAACCTAACAGAGCACATGGTGTTTTTTAATTTAATTTAAAAGGTGAGTTAATTAATAACACTGAACAACACTTACAACATATTTTTCCGGGACGCATTTCGAAGGTTAACTTTCTTCCATTATCAACCGGACAATAACTGGGTTTCCATGGTGTTTCATGGTTCAAACTCTGGCAGCGATATGTGGATGACATATTTGCAATAGTTCCAAAAAGACACATCAGTGACGCATTAAAACTTCTGAACATACAGGACAAAAGTATAAATTTCACACTGGAAGTAGAAAAAGATAATAAATTACCATTTTTAGATCTAAAATCAATCAAAAACAAGGATAGAATAAATTTCGGTATTCACAGAAAACCAACGCAGACAGACAACTACATAAAAGCTAATAGTTACAATCCAAGAAGCCACAAACAAGCAATTTTCAATAGTTTAACACATAGATTGGTGAACATCCCTCTTTCAGCAGAAGAATATAAAACAGAATATTACAAAATAATTGAAATAGCACAAAAAAATGGCTTCCCCAAAGAATTAGTAGATAAAAAGGTAAAACGAGCAGAAAAGAAACAATTATTAAAAGAAATTACAACTCTCACAGCAGCAAAAACAAAAATGATATTCAAAAAATTCACATATCACCCATGGGCCTTTGATAAATTTAAAAAAGTGTTCAAGGAATACAACATTCTGCTAGCAGCAGTAAACCATTACTCCATAAAAAACCTACTACTTTCAAACATCAAAGATGCTATTCCACCTAACAAAAAATCTGGCATGTACCAAATTGAATGCAGTGATTGTAATGAAATATACATAGGAAAAACCAAAAGAAATTTAGAAATTAGATCCAAGGAACATGTTAGAAACATTAAGAGTAAACAATTAGAAAAATCAGCGGTTGCATTTCACTTTTGGACAAAAAATCATGACATAAAGCTAGAACCAAAACTTCTCAAACACATAACCGGAAAACAAGAACTATCCACATGGGAACAAATCTTTATTTTAAAAAATAGAAGCCGAGTATTTAATTTCGACATTCCTCAGAGACATTTTCAGTAAGTTCATTGAACCGCCACCAGAAGAAACACCAGAAGAAGCATCACCATCTGCACCATGAAACACCATGGAAACCCAGTTATTGTCCGGTTGATAATGGAGGAAAGTTAACCTTCGAAATGCGTCCCGGAAAAATCTGTTGTAAGTGTTGTTCAGTGTTATTAATTAACTCACCTTTTAAATTAAATTAATTACAACAACACTGTTTTCAAACTTCTATGTAAGGAACATGGTTTTTTGCCTCTCCCACAACCTTGTTGGATTCTCCCACTAGTGGCTGCAGTTGTGTGTGCGGCTAGTCAGTACTGGACCTCTGAAATTCCACATCACGTCCAAGAAATCCCTCATAATGATCAGAGAGTTGAAGATTGGTGCGCTAGACACATAATCAGTCCAATATTCTACAAGCAGACTGCAAATGCAGAGAGGTACCTACCGAAATGACATTTTGACCTCATTTTATCATGAACTGACAGAAGAAGAGAAATCATATGGGTGGTTTCAACAAGATTCTGCTGCTGCCCATACAGCAGAGGAGTCCATGAATAAAATTAAGGAAGTGTTTAAAGATAGAGTGATTAGTGGTGGTGTGTGGCCCTCTTGCTCCCCCGATCTAACTGTGTGTGGGGTAGTAACCTGAAAGACAAAGTTTACAAGACAAATCCTCATACATTGAAAGAACTAAAACAAAATATTAGAAATGAAATCAGAAACATAACAGTAGTCCACCTTAATCATGTGAGTCAGAATGTGTTCTCCCAATAGAATGCTTGTTTAGCCGAGGGTGGACGACATTTCCAGCATCTTCTATAAGGTAAGAGTGTTACACATGCTTTATGTGCGGAGTTTATGTAGGAGCAAAGCTTGCTGTGGCACACCCAATCGGGCACAGGTGAAATACTGTGTGCTAGTTAGGTTTTAAATAAGGAACCCTGTACCTTCTAAGTTAATTGTTAATTTATAGGAAAGCAGTAACCAACAGATATTTTATGTTTGTTGTACAAATTAGTGGAAGTGTAGAGGTTGGGCAAGAACAACACATTTCTAAATTTTGTGAACAGTGCGAAGGTGAAAAGAAAGTTTTCATATTAAGAAATGACCAAGCAAACTTAAAATTCTCAAAAACTGCCAGTTAGGCCAAGAAGAAAACAGCAGAGGGTCCCACATATGGTGCTAGGGAATTTTGTAGTTGATTAAATTTATGTAAGGTACAAAAATATATTGTTAAACCTTAAAATTCACATTTCTGAGTTCTTTTTATAGCATTTTTCACTATTAAAATGCTCCTTGGACCCTAGTTTATGGCTTATTAGCTTGAAATTTTCAGGAGAGCTTCAGAGATTAAGGTCTTAAAACTTCTTATCCGCCAATTAACTATTTCTCATAACTTATATATCAATAAATTGTATATAAAATATTTTTTCTCTTAAACTAATTAAATCTAAGCAATGGCTGTATGACAATTTCTTTATATCTGTATACTGAGCTCAAATTAAAAATTTAGGAGAGATACAACAAACTATGCGGTCCAGGGGTCTTTTCATATTAGCATATCAAAAAGTGATTTATTATTAATAAATATATTAATAATTTAAAAATGGTTTGACAATGTATCTACTACATATTTTATGTTTTGAGTGTCTGGAAAAAAATTCAAAGTAATCAGAAGAAAACTGTGGATACATTGCCTTAAGGAGTCCTTTTTAATTCTTAAAAATCCTTTGCTACTGAAGTTGAAACCAATTTAACTGAAACTTTTAATTACAGATTTACTCAGCATAATTATGAAATAAAGTTAATTTTCATGGCCCTATGTAGCTACATCTCCAAGAAATTCTTTTAAAAAAAATCAAAATTAATCTTTTGTGAAGTGAAAATGTGGAAAATTTAAACAACTAAATTTTGTGTGACAGGGATACCTCAGTAGGTTTTGTTTACAACTCTTGTGCTGAGATTGTGGTTTGAGATGGCAATTTTAAATTGGCTTTATTCATGCCTTCATCTGTGATTTCCTTACGATGTGAGGAGTTCATGGTAAAACCATGTAGGTTGTGTCACATCCAAGAGGTCCTAAGTTAAAATCTCTGTTACGATAACTTACAGTAGCATAGCCTGACTTTATGCAACCTAAGGTATATTGTAAAATTTGACCCAACTTAAACAGAATTACTATTCTGCATATCAGGTGAAATTGCATGAAAAAACAGTTGAGTTTTCAAGTGCTCTTAAAAAGAGGCATCATATATTCCTAATTCATTTAAATATTCAATATAACTTCCTTTGTTTGACGATTCTTCATTCTCATTGTGACCATGAAAAACAAGTGCCTCTTTTCCTAGAAAACATACCGCTTGTACAAAATGAGAAAGTAAAGCTCTGTTCTTTTTTCACTCCATTGTTATATTGTTCAGCTGAGAGCTTATGCTGATTATTCAATGAAAATTCTATTCCTGGTTTTAACCCAAATATTTTTAGATGTTTTTCGCATATTATGCAATTACAAGAATAGAAGTGTTTTTTGACTTCCACATAAATATTATTTATATCTTAATAACCACTGGAATTCCAAACTCACTTTTCTTTCCAAAAGAGGAGATCAACAAAACATTTGTTTAAAGTATTATAACAGTTAGGATTCACTTTCATAAACTTTGATGTCGAAATGTCTTATACATTTTTTAATGATTGTTGTAATACTGAATGGGGCTTTGAAGCATGCACTTTAATTACGTATTGCCTTTTAGAAAAATGTTAATGTTTGAAAGCTGCTTACATTGGCTTTGTTGATCACACAACAGTTTATTTCTATTTTTGTGGCAACAACGGTACGGAAAAAAGGTTTTGTTTACTACTGTAGCTCTGATACATGTTGTGATGTCATGGATGTACACTGTCTGGGTGCATACCTTTGTCCCAGAATCCACACAAATCTTAACTTGCATTTACTTTAACAGTAAATAACCAAGTGTTCAAATCATGCTCAAATGTTCACAGTTGAAGAGTACACATATAAGAAGCAAAAGAAATTGTGAATCACTCTGTTCACGACTATAAATGCAATAATGTGAGTGGATTCTTAAAATGAGATGAGGCAAGCTTGACTTTTAATGTCATTAAAAGGATTGTGTACCAGAAAATTTTAATGAACACCAATTTGGCAATCAGTTTGAAGAAAATTACAGGGTATGTAATACATCTCTCACATCCATTGATGCTACACCCCTGTTGACTTATCTGGATCTGAGGTTTCGCCTTATCTGGAGAAACTTTAAGCTCTATGGCCCTTGGGCTCATTTGAGCATCATTTCACCCATTTCATTCATTCATCATCCAGTATGACATTACGTTGGAGGATGTTAATACAAGAAAAAATGTTTAAAAATTACCATTACCACCCCCTCATCAGAGGTAACAGGCTCCTATTACTAAATGGGATCCATGTGCATATCAATCACTTGGTGGAGGAAGGTTTTCCAGAAGTCATCTATTGTATGGGGAGTGTTGTAAATGTCCAAGAAACCACCATTTTGTGTAACATAAAATAAAGGAACGGGAAGCAAGGCAGCACTTTGTTTCACAGCAGCCTGGCAACGAGAACAGCAGGGTATACTGTCGATCAATTTATCAATAGAAATTGGAGGTCGATATTGCACATTGGGAATTCATATGGTTCTAACGGACCAATGTTTTTCCTCCTAGCTTGCGGCTAGAGAGAGCTCTAGCAACTGTTTCATGATATGGCTGCCTTGAATAATTTCTACAGTGAAAAGTGTAATAGGCACTATATGAATCTAACATGCCATGCTCAGTAACAGGAAAAGAAAGTTAACACTTGGCTAAGCCTTCTTTCCCATTTCTGGAGCCCAGGAAACCTTCCTGTTGGTTGTGAACACTCCCATTTGAATACATGTATTTTAATTTTCTCGTTCTGGTATTACTGTTACCAGTTGTGGACAAGCAATAATTCCATATTCTGTTTAATTTTGTAAAATATGACATCTTAGGAAAGGAAACAAATGTCGCCCATCGCATTATTGTCGGTACTACCACAAAGGAGCCGAAGGGAAGAGACAGAGAATGGCCACATTGTTGGGGCGCTTGCCGAAAGAGAGAAACGGATAGAGACTTCTTGAATTTTCTGCTTTGTATTTCACCGCAATAATAACTGAACTTTCCTGAAGTTTCCAGAATAGTGCCTGGGAGATATAAATAGCGGTAAAGTGTGAGAAGGGACAGTTTTTTGTGTTACTAATTCGGAGCCGTGCTGTTGGTGAATCGGAAAGGACTTTCTTGCTGTTGCAACGAGTGTACAAAGTTACTGTTTACGGAAATAAAAGTGTTTCTTTATCTCGACTACATCTGTCTGCTTTACTTTACACCCACCAAAGTCACAATTTTAGAAAAACAAAATTCGGAAAATGCTCCATTTAAAGGATGGTTTGGGCTATATCATTTTGCTGAAAATGTTCGCGTGGCATTCTTGGAAGGTGGAGAAGCTAAATCTTCCCTTTTTGACACAAACACACGCACACACACAGAGACAGACACACACGAGCGCATATACATGGATAATTTTTGTGAACTTTTTGGGGCTATTAGGAGCCTTGGGATCAAATTTTAAGTTGAATTTTCATTTGGAGTATAATTACTAATCATATTGCCTGAAGTAAAAATAAGAATGGTTAACAAAATACTATCAATATGTAATACATGTAATTACAATGTTGAAAAATCTGATGTGTTGCACTCACATGACTTTCTCTACTCTTGTACTAACTATTCTTATAAACCTTTATTCCTATATCTTCTTCGTGTTAGTTGAGATAAACATTTGTACAGCTTATCTTATTGCTTATTTCCTTGTAGGTACAAGGGGAATATTGGAATACAGTAGGCTTTGTGCGATAGTCAAATGTTTTAAAGCTTTGAGATTCTGTTGTCTTTGCACACTTAACATATAAAAAATGAACACCGATGGCCCATTTCACGAAAGTTCTGTTTTCTGAAACTCACACACATAACAAGGAATATCTCCGAAATGGCTCACCCTACAAGAAAATTTATTGGGATATAAATTGTGTATTTTAGCAAGATCTACATTTTTTGTACAATATGATTTGGTCTATCTCTAACGGTTTAACAGTTATGCAAACGTCGTCCAGAGTAAATACGACTACAGGGGCTATAGCCAGAAAATTCAAGATGTACATTCCATTTGTCAGAAAAATGTCTCAAAGATATGACATTTTAATCAAAATCGTTAGGGCCATTTTCAAGAAAATCAAAATTTTCGAAACATTTTTCATGTAAAGGGTAGTTTAGGGTAGAGCTATTTTCTTCAAAATCTTCGTGTCGCATCCTTGAAATACCTTAAACTTAAATACCAACTGTGGTTTTTAACCGACTTTCCGTTTTTGAGTTATGCTGTCCACAGACAGACACACACGGACCTTTTTCTAAAAATGCTTTTTTTGGATTCAGGGGGCCTCAAATCATATATTTCCGGTGAAATGCCGAATGCATCGAATTTTTGGGTGGAATAGAATGCTTCCCCTACTTACCAGTAGAGAAAGTAAAAAAAAATGAATTTACAGAGGCCACTTGTGAAAGAAGCTCTAAGTGCCATCTAGCGTCTCTTGCTGACATTAACAATAAAAGTAAATGTATCGATATCTTCTCTAAGAAGAAGTCCTAAAGAAGAAAATGTATGCCACAGGACCCCCGTGCAACAGTGCTGCCATCGTCAGTAACCCAGTGAATAATAAAAATTAGGTATGCACTATGCGATCTGCTAGCAGAACACCGAACTATTACAACAAATTTTACCAGAAGATGTCACTACGAGCGTTTAGTTCGTTGTTTTGTGAAAAGGGTATCAAAAATGCAGCACGCAGTAAGGAATATCGATGAAAGTTTCTAATAAATACTTAACTTTTAGCTTTCAAAAGGATGATGATCTTGAATTGATAAACCTCTCATGTTTAATCAATTGGTAGTTAAGTATATGAACCTAACTTTTCCGTGAAGACTCTATATTCAAGCATAAGGTTGGAATAAAAACGGTTGCAGCTGGAAGCTCGGATAAACCAATCCAGTGGGCGCATATTGGCATTCCCGGTTCTAGATCGTTCTGTTAAGGTCATCAGTTGGTGCCAGTGGGTGCCGACTGGAATAGGCACTTCCGGTTCTACATCGCTCTGTCAAGGTCACCGTGGTGAAACATACATATTGTCACCGCGCCCGCCGTATCTAATTGCCGACAACCGCAGTGTCACCCATCGCATTATTGTCGGCACTACCGCAAAGGAGCCGAAGGAAAGAGACAGAGCATGGCCGCATTGTTGGGGCGCTTGCCGAAAGAGAGAAAAGGATAGAGGCTACTGGAATCTTCTACTTTGTATTTCACCGCAAAATAACTGAGCTTTCCCGAACTTTCCAATATAGTGCCTGGGAGATATAAATAGCGGTAAAGTGCGACAGCAGGCAGTCAGACGTATGTGAAGGTTGAGTAGTCGTGCCGACGGAGAGGACAGACGTATGTGAAGGTTGAGGAGTCGTGCCGACGGAGAAGGGACAGTTCTTTGTGTTACGAGTTCGGAGCCGTGCTGTTGGAGAATCGAAAAAGACTTTCTTGCTGTTGCAACGAGTGTACAAAGTTACTGTTTACGGAAATAAAAGTATTTCTTTATCTCGACTACATCTGTCTTCTTTACTTTACACCCACCAAAGTCACAATATCGAGCGCTCCATGCAACCTTTACTTTCAAATTCACACGCTAGATGACAGTGCGTACTTCCTGCGACAAACATTAAAAGGGTGCCAACACAATTGTTATACACCTCTGTATTGTGTTCTAAATAATTTTACAAAGTAACGCACATTTAGTAAAACAAATTGGTGTATTTATGTCAGTTTCTACTGATAAAGGCCTTTGCGTAATATTATATTGGATAACTTGCACAGTATTTTAGTCAATGTACGATGTGAATAAAACAGTACAGTTGGCTACCTGTATCTTATTTAATTCGAAATTTGAAAGCTGTGATCGTTGTGGTTAACGTTCTGTGAAATCGTAACGACAGCAGAGCGAAAGTAAATCTCGTAAACCTACAAATAATATTCTTGTATTTGTAAAACCCGCAAGATTTGAAAGACGTGCAAAAGCATATGAGCAGTAAGAAGAAAGTAAATCTGTTGTCATAAGGTAAGTACCTATAATGTATGTATTAAATAAACCATTACATAACCTGATTTGTAATGTACCTGCATTACTTATTCATGTATTTTCAATATAGACCTGACAAATATAACGTTTTGCAAATCAACTGTAGTTCGAATCTAGTCTGCTTATGTATGGTAATAATAATAAACAGTTTGTAACCAGATAGTTCGTTAATACTAGTGAACAACAAAAGTGCATTTGGAGTAAGTTCACTTTTTGCTTTCTCTGAATATCAGAACTGTATACATTGTAAACTGGACCACTGCAGTGCTCAACACCTCCAGAAGTGCATCTTCAGGACTATGGTACAGATTTCCTTCATGTATCATGTGAAGTAAGTTACTTTTAATACATTTTCCATTTTACTGTCTCATAACCCAATGGCAGACTCATTGCTACATCTTTCGTAAATTATCTTTTCTTCAATTTTGTTACTGAGAGCTTACTTACACAATCTGAATATTGTTGGTACAGCATTAAGAAATGGACTAGGATCACATGCTAAGGTTAAGCTTATTTACTAGCTGTACAAAATAATACTGTCATTTTATCAAGGCAGTCATTTAAATTTACAAACTTCGGTAAAGAAGGATGTGATAAAATCTCCAGTGAAATAAAGAAGCAAGTTTATGGTAAACAGGTGAAACTAGAATTTTTGGTTACAAAATTAGAGGAGTTTAGATTTGCTGAGTAATGAACATAAAGTAATTGCTGAGGATGAAGGAACAATCTATTAAAAATAATTGGATATTTTGTATTTAGTGATGGGGTATAATGTAGCGTATTGACCAAAATTCTTCAAATAGATTTTCCCACACTTTTAATACTATTGCACTGTTTAGTTGTACAAATATTAAGAATACATCTTCAGGAATAATAATTGACACAGATAATATGTCATTTATTTCGGTAAATGTCTTTGACTTGCATTTTATTGAGACAAGGTGCAGAAAGTGAAGCAGTGAAATTAAATTATCTACAGGTACTTCACGCAAGGCATCACGGGAGCCTTCCTGTACGCTGCATCCCTTCCCTCTCCTGTCCAGATGTTGCCAACATCAGCACTTCACAAAGAACACACGCCATTTCCTGCATGTTGCTCACATCGTTCCTGCGTTTCTTATGTTGGCAATACCACTTTCCCCAGCTTCCCACACCTGACTCAACTCCCCTCTACATGCCATCACTATAGGTTGTGTTGCTTTCTAACGAGGTAGGGAAAAAATGTTATTTGCATGTTTTTTTAGAGTTTTAGGAGGCAATATAATGATCTTAAAACAATAATAATATACTAATGTTATTTATCAAGGCACCCAACATTCCCTAATGTAAATAATTGTGATGAAAATTGGGTATTGGTCAATATGCTACATTATCCATGATGGGCCAACCGAATGTTTTGCACCATCAATTGTTAAGCAATAGTATCCTGTAAAAACCAAATGCTTTCATTTGATTGGGTCATAATAAATATTGTCACCGCGCCCGCCGCATCTAATTGCCGACAACAGCAGTGTCACCCATCGCATTATTGTCGGCAATACCGCAAAGGAGCCGAAGGAAAGAGACAGAGAATGACCGCATTGTTGGGGCGCTTGCCGAAAGAGAGAAAACTATAGAGACTTCGGGAATCTTCTGCTTTGTATTTCACCGCAATAACTGAACTTTCCAGAATAGTGCCTGGGAGATATAAATAGCGGTAAAGTGCGACAGACGGTGAGTCAGACGTATGTGAAGCGTTGAGTAGTCATGCCGACGGAAAGAAGAGACGTATGCGAAGGTTGAGGAGTCGTGCCGACGGAGAAGGGACAGTTCTTTGTGTTACGAGTTCGGAGCCTTGCTGTTGGAGAATCGAAAAAGACTTTCTTGCTGTTGCAACGAGTGTACAAAGTTACTGTTTACGGAAATAAAAGTGTTTCTTTATCTCGACTACATCTGTCGTCTTTACTTCACACCCCACCATTAGTCACACTGGTGTCAGAAGTGGGATCCGTCGAATTGCTTCTAGTTTCGTTACATCGTCGTTAGAAGTTGCAACGTTAGAACCAAGATGGAGGGAGATTCGGAAACCAGGATGATGGCAATGATGAAAGAATTATTCGCCGAAATGAAGACAGAAATGTCCGAAATCAAGACAGGAATGTCCAAGATGAAGACGGCAAACGACAACCTCGCTGCTGAACTGAAAGACATGAAGACGACAAACGACAACCTCGTTGCCAAAATGAAGACGAGAAACGACAACCTCGCTGCCGAGCTGAAAGAGATGAAGACGGAGCTAACGGCGAAAATTGACGGCGAACTGATTGGCGTGACGGAAGACGTGGAAGAACTCGGCGAAAAGGTGGAAGACCTCTGCCAGCACGTGGACGTCGTGGAGGACGACGGGGAACGTCTTGGCGCCCTGGTAGTAAGAGTTGACGAGAGCGTCAAAGTAGTGGATGCCAGGGGCAGACGGAATAGCGCGGAGCCGGGGAGGGAGCACCTAGTGGCCGAGGCGACAGTTGCGCCCGTTTCAGATGATATTAGGGAAGACGTGGAACAACTCGGCGAACTGATTGGCATGACGGAAGACGTGGAACAACTCGGCGAACTGATTGGCGTGACGGAAGACGTGGAACAACTCGGCCAACTGACTGGCGTGACGGAAGACGTGAAAGAACTCGGCGAAAAGGTGGAAGACCTCTGCCAGCATGTGGACGTCGTGGAGGACGACGAGGAACGTCTTGGCGCCCTGGTAGTAAGAGTTGACGAGGTAGACGGAATAGCGCGGACCCGAGGAGGGAGCACCTAGTGGCCGAGGCGACAGTTGCGCCCGTTTCAGATAACGAAAGTGTACGTCTCGGGGAAGACAAAGGGGCAGTTCAGGGACGTCGTCGAGGATCCTCTGGAGGAGTGTGTCGGGTACGTAACCAACCAGGATATGACGTGGAGGACGATCAGCAGGGAAGCGCACAAGCAAACGAGCAACACGCGAGAACGGACTTGGCGTGGGACATGGGGGAACCGTCGGAGCCATCCAATCACCTGATGCATAGTGCCGTGAACGGAAGAATGGCGGACATCATCGTGAACGGCAGGGTACAGGAGAGGCCGTGCCGAGCACGAGTGAACACGAGTGCAGCGGTGGACGTGACTCGCGCGGATGTGGCGGGGGTTGTTGCCGGACCCATCGGAAGCAAGGTGGCTGCGAAGGTGCGCCAGAGAGGTCGGCGGACATGGTACCCAGTGAGCCGTTTCCAAGTGCGCAGGATGGCCCGTCAACACACCAGGAAGAAGGGCAACTGGACGAGGAACTGTCAAGACCGGCGGTACTGTTGCAGAATTTCGAAGCAGGATGGCATACATCGTCCTACCCGGACCAAGGGACACTATCCAACAGCGATACCTAGGATCGTGCCTCCTGGAGAAGAGGTTCGATGGGTTAGTCCACCGGGGCGCAAGGGAGATGCCGCAGTGATAGTGCTGGTCGGGACGACCAGCTCTGAGGAGGGAGCAGTGTCACCGCGTCCGCCGCATCTAATTGCCGACAACAGCAGTGTCACCCATCGCATTATTGTCGGCACTACCGCAAAGGAGCCGAAGGAAAGAGACAGAGAATGACCGCATTGTTGGGGCGCTTGCCGAAAGAGAGAAAACTATAGAGACTTCGGGAATCTTCTGCTTAGTATTTCACCGCAATAACTGAACTTTCCAGAATAGTGCCTGGGAGATATAAATAGCGGTAAAGTGCGACAGACGGTGAGTCAGACGTATGTGAAGCGTTGAGTAGTCGTGCCGACGGAAAGAAGAGACGTATGCGAAGGTTGAGGAGTCGTGCCGACGGAGAAGGGACAGTTCTTTGTGTTACGAGTTCGGAGCCGTGCTGTTGGATAATCGAAAAAGACTTTCTTGCTGTTGCAACGAGTGTTCAAATTTACTGTTTACGGAAATAAAAGTGTTTCTTTATCTCGACTACATCTGTCGTCTTTACTACACACCCCACCATTAGTCACAATATGTTAAAGTATAATTGGAGCAGTGAAAGCAGTTCTCTTTCAACAAGTCATACAGTTGATGGTACACTTGTATTTCGTTCTGTGTTGCATGAAAATTATATTTGCAGCACAGATGTCAACACAACGTTTTCAAATGGTCCTGAAACTTAAATTTAGCTGTACAACTGTAATTGATAGGCAATCATATACCTTAAATATGCCTGTTTCACAATTATTAATTGCTGGATTTATTCAGAATGTTTATCATTGTACTGCGATAGGTTATGTTCATTTAATGTAAATGTACTTTTTGAAATGTTATTAGGTGAAGTATAATAGGTGTTTGACAATTTGTTTTAGTCCAAATCATTAGTAGTATGGGGTTTAATTACAACAATGCTATTTTACTCTTAGAGATGTATACAGGAAAAATTAAGTTTTTATTTATGGACACGCTTTAAGTGATATAGTTCTTAGTGTCCCATTTTACATTGGGCATGGCAAATTGCTTAATTTTTCTTAGAGGCTTCTTAATTAAGCTCAAGTTCGTTTTCGCACTGCAAATCTACAACACAGGACCAGCACATGCTTTCCTTCTGAAGGACACCATGCTACAGATGTTTACATCGCTGCCCATCAGGTTCATACACCCAGGGCACATACACATGCATCACAACACAATGAACCAACAATCACAAGTCACACTAACAGTTGAGAAACAAATCTGCGCAGTATCAAGCAGGCTTAGAAAGTTCAGAAATTTCCGCTGGATTTTAATACGTTTTGAACTGATCACTTTTGTGAAAAGAATACGATTCACTCTGACATTCCAACTCCAACCAGCAAACAAGATAGGAAAAGATATAAGATGTGTCAGTAGAACTATAGAATACACACTAGGAGTAGGAAATTGAACCAAACCAAATTTCGAATGGGAGGGACTTGATAATGTTTTGAAATGAACTATATGAAACACTGATGAATTACTTGCACTGTTTCAGGGAAGCCTAATTGGTTTCGGCAGCACCTACTTTGGACAGTGTTATACATATCGCTTGATTAGTGACACTGTCTCATGTGCTAATTTTAAATGTTTTGTTAAATTATGAATGCCATACGAGACAATCTCAAATTTCATATCTTTCTCTTAATACATTCTTTTGTGAACTTGTGCAGAAAGTAATGTACATATATATTAAAGTGTAATTGCTCTTCAGAATCTTATTAAACATAAGCGTTAATGACTTGTTTGTTTTCTGTTTGAAACAGATAGTGCTGTTTTTTTGTACATAGTTGTTGGTATAATTATCTTCATTTAGAATTTACATGCATCTGTTTAGTTTTTCATTTCTTGGTTACTAAGGTTATCTTTCACTTTTTTTTAACATGATTACTAATTCACTGTGTACAAGAAAATTGCATTACAGATAACCTTGTGGTATCCTTTCCTGCTTTCCTCTGCCATTAACTCAATGTGTGGTTATAGTTGCTATAGCCATTATTTGAAATTCTTGAGGGAAAGGGAATAAAAATGTATTGAATAATCGCAACAATTTGGGATCTGACACTCTCCATCTGGTTACTAAAGTTAATTATGATTAATTGAAGACAACTATTACTTGTAGGGGGGAAAATGTCAAGTTTAGAAGTGGGTTGTTCTTGCCGAACTTCTTTCGAAGTCGCATCTCGCACACTCATGAACAGTTTACGGCACATTTCCAGTATTCACATATTAGCGTAACATGCGATACATCAGCTACGTGGATAAGAATCGTTTACCGCATTTGGCTTCCATGTAGTTCTTGTAACGCGTATTACGCTAATATGTGAAATTTTGAAATGTGCGGTGAACTATTCGTGAGTGCGCGAGTTGATTTCGAAAGAAATTCGGCATTTAATTCTGGCGATGAATACGGACAAAGGAGTGGTGGGGAGAAGCGGAAGTAGCGCTGCTCGGTCGATATAGAGGCGTACTGCATTATCGACGGATCGTTAGTTCGTACCGGCCCCGTCGTGAAACATAGCGACATCAGCGCCATTTGTGACACAGAGTCGATCATCTGATCCAGCCTTAGATCCATACCTTGTATCCCTCCGCGATAACCTAATGTTATCACCTGCGACTAACACAAAACAAACACCACGTGGACTCATATCTCGTATTTATTTTGCAACAGGACGATATTTACTCAGGAATTTTAGAAATATCGCGTTACATTTAAGTAGTCTTTACCAGGGTTATCGTACATCTTGAAAACTCACAGATAATCGCCGTTATTTAAGGTATTATATTTTATGCTGTGCTTTGGTTTCGGCGTATGCGAGTTTGTTGTTGATGGCTTGTGTTTACATCAAGTGCGGATCTAACGGTGGAGCGATTATAGGCGAATCTGACGGCTACTAACTGATACAACGCACAGAAGAAAAAAAAAATCTACTAACTTACACAAAAAAATCCCTTATGCTTAAAAAAGTTAATAAAAACAAAAAAAGTGAGAAAATAACAGAACAGTAAAAAAAGTTTGTGTTGCAGTAGTTTGTTGCTAGTTCAATAAATTGAAAAGGAAGGAAGAAATCCTAGACCGTAGAACACGCATGGACAAAATGGGCTCAAAAGGGCCACTCCACTGAAACCCGTTCTTGCCTCGCTCCACCGGCCATGCCTCCCCTTCGCTGCATTTTGGGTTCCAACACACTCATTCAGTGGCGAGTATCTCTTCCTTTGGATGTCTCATGAAAAGTGGCACAGAGAATTTTTTGTAAGTTACAAAAACCGGAACGTTCGCTGTTTAATATGCGGATTTCAATTTGGAAATATAAATTTTTACAATATCAAATGCCACTATGATTACAAATACAATACTTTGTTGGTCTTACAGGTGATTGTTTACAATTTCAAAAGATACTTTCTGAATATACGTAAAAGGGACTATACCAAGTGGCCCACTTCACCCGGCATTGGGGTAAGTAGATAACTCTTCGTCCGTTAAGAGTTGCAGAACGCCCCGGGGTAAATCCAGTCAGTGGTGTGAGTGAACTTTGTTCTGCTTGTAAGAGAAGCGAACGGGAAAAATCATTTGATGAGAATGGAAAGAACTAGACTCCAAAATTGACATTCACTACGCCCCAACTGTCACAGGGACCAGGAAAGACCAAGACAGCGGTGGTAACACCAACATCATCTTCATTAAGTTTATCGTTACAGGCCACGTGGCCTAAAACGAACTAATTTATGATGATCACTAACCCTAGGATCCAACGGTTATTTCGTATTGGCATATCAAAAAGTGATTTATCATCATCATCATCATCATCATCATCATCACAGTATAAGCCTTGTGGCTCGTTCCGACCATCTCATTCGTGGCCTGCCAACATTTCTTCTACCTACAGGTTTATACTTGTGCACTATTTGTGGTGTATGGTCTTCGGTCATTCTCTTCACATGATCTTGCCATTTTTGCCTGTATGCAATGATTGTTTCATTTAGACTCTGACTTTCCAATTCTCCTCTAATATCCTCGTTTCTTTTCTTGTCTATGAGTATATAACCTGCCACCTGTCTCAGAAATTTCATCTCAGCAGCCTCCACTTTCTTCTGTTGTGAGACAGTCAAGACCCAGTTTTCACACCCATAAAGCAGGGCTGGGATCGCCATTATTTTATACAGTTTTAACAAAGTTTGACGATTACAATTTTTAAAAGTTCTTTTTATTGTGCCACATATTGTTTGGAATTTGTTTATTTTGTTTTGTATATCTCTATTGCTGGTATATGACACAATATAGCCAAGATAATTAAAATCGCTTTGTTGTTGGATGGGTTTATCATTTATGCAAATTTTTGCTCTTAAATGGTTTGTTCCTATAAAAGCCATTATTTTTGTTTTTTCATATGAAATTTGAAGATTATATTCTCTTGTAATATTATTTAATTCGTGTATGGCTCTTTGTAAGTTATCTTCCGTCTCCGCAATTAAAATCTGGTCATCAGCGAACAGCAATGTGTCAACATTTCTCCCCTTTATTTTAAAATGTGTTCTGAGCATAGTTTGCCATCGTACAACTGCGTCATTAATATATATATATATATATATATATATATATATATATATATTAAATAGGTTAGGTGACAAAGGACACCCCTGTCTTAGTCCTAAATTAATCTCCACTAGGTTATCTTTTTCTATGGATTTCTCCAATTTAAATTTTGTATTTATATACATACTTTGTACTGTTCTTACTAAATGTTGAGGAAATCCATTTTTAATCATTATTTCCCATAGCAGATTTCTTTTTACTTTATCAAAAACTTTTACATAGTCTATAAAAGCTATTAGAGTTGGTAGATTATATTCTCGTCGTTTCTCCATAATCTCTGTTATTGTGAAGATACAATCATTGCAGGAACGCCCTTTTCTAAATCCATTTTGTGAATCGTGCAATTTAGTTTCTGAGATTGGAGCAATTCTTTATGTTATGATTTTTGCATAGATCTTGTAACCTGAGTTCAAAAGATTGATTCCTCTATAATTATCACATTCAGTTCGGTCTCCCTTTTTAAAAATCGAACATATCAATGCAATATTCCATTCCTCTGGTAAATGCCCATTTTTCCAACATACATTGATGAAATTCAAAAGTCTAGTCTGGAATTTAACCGAGACATATTTAAATAGTTCCATATTCAAACCATCAGTTCCTGGACTTTTTTTGTTTTTGAAATTTTTTAAAGTTTCTTTCAGTTCATCCATACTTATTAAATCTACATGTTCATTAACATGTGTTGTTACTAGTTTATCTTCGTCTGAATCAGTCCATCATTTCTTATATTTGTTCCATTCTTCAGTCTTAATTGGGTTATGTTGCAGTTTATCTTTTTCATTCTCATTTAACTGTTTTAGGACTTTATATACATTTTCTTGTCGTCCATGGAGGTCATGCTGTAAGTTGTTCACATATTTATCCCAACTTTGTCGCTTTATTTCCCTTATTTTACGTTTGGCTATAGCATTTAACCTCTTATATTCTGTTTGTTTCTCTGGTGTTTGATTATTTAGGAACTGTATATTATGTTCGAAATTTCTTCATTCCAAACTTTAAGTCCTCTATTTTTATACCTTTTAGTCCTCTTGCCCAATACTTCTGATGCAGCCTTTATAGTTATACGTTTAATTTCTTCCCATTCTAAATTTATATTATTATTTATTGGGTTTTCATCAACATATTGATCAAGACGCTTCTGATATAGTTGTAATATACTTTCTTCTTGAAGAATGTGAACTTTAAAAGTTTGTTTTGGTTCATTTGTGTGTCTTTTAATTTTTTTCCACCTAGATGGTATTGAAATTCTTGAAATTAATAGGAAGTGGTCTGTACCTAAACCATAACCTCTAAATACTCGTATGTCTTCTTTTCATTTACGATGACGTAATCTATGATTGTACGTGTACCTCTAGCACTCCAGGTATATTTATGTATGTCTTTGTGGCGGAAGAATGTATTTGTAATTTTCAATGTGTTATATAATACAAAGTTTCTTAAGATATTCCATTGGTATTGATTGTAGGTTCTCCATTTGTTCCTATTATGTTTGAAATTGGAATATTCCCTATTCTAGCATTTAAATATGCTGCTATGATTGTATAATCATTTTTATTTGATTTGTCCAATGTAGTTTGTAGCTGATCATAGAATTTATTTATATCTTCTAATTTCCCTTCCTCTGGAGCATAGCATCCTATTATTGTCATTGGCCCTCTGGGTGTTTTATATCTCAGTTTCATTATACGTCCATTAATAAATTCGTAACTTTGTATTTTTGTTTCCATTTTTTCTTTAATAGTATTGCAATACCTGCCGATGCTCTCTTGTTTTGTGAGACTCCACGATATAACATTATATAATCTTCCAACTCTACAGATCCCTTTAATTTCTTTTTCGTTTCTGGGATGATTGCTATGTCAACATCTGCTTGTTTAAGTTCTTTGTGGCATATACCTCTTACATTCCAAACAGCTAGTTTCAGTTCCTCCGATATTCCAAATCTTTTGTCCTATTTCTGAGCAGGGGTCGTCATAATATTTATCTGGCCGTTTCTATTTCCTTGAAGAGATTGAGTAGAGTTAATTGTCCTCTGGACACGGTACCAACGTGAAGCAGAGTAAGACTGTTGCTGGGGCTGCCAGCTCATAGACTAACAGTCACGTCTATCATCTATGTACCATCCCCAAATGAAGGGCTGCCTCTTCCGCCGCCATGAATGTCGCCGTTGAGGTCTTAACCCAGTTACCCCGGACATGGGACCTCCATATTTATATCCCCTGGAGATAGGGTGTCCCAGTATTTAAGCTCCTTGTTGGTCCACGGGTCCTTATTACTGTAGCTATTCGGACCAACCCACCATTTCTGCTGGGCTCCCCCATCCGCCACCTGGGGAACGTGCCCGGTAGGGGTGATTTATTAAAAGTATATTAATAATCGAGCTACTCCCTCCAAACATTTTCGCATCTTGTTGATACTGTCAGCGGTGAGAGGAGGTGCGGGGATGACTTGACTATAGCCGGAGGGGAATGGAGGGGAATGACAATCCACGCGGGTGGGGATAATTGCCTGTGATAATTTTTCTCGGAACTGTCTAACTGCTAACAGTGCTACCATTCGTATACATACATACTCCTTCCTCTTAAATTGAATTTTAAAATTTAAATTGACTGTAAAGGAACTGTAGTTCTGAACTAAATTACCTCTATCTGTACCATTTACGGTACAGTGTTGCACATTTGCGATAAAACGATACCAAGTATGTATATTAATATTACATTCATGTTGGTAATTTTGGTAGCATGACACATTGAATACGTGTTACGTCATAATATAATTCGGCAATGGTGCCAACCTCTGAAACTCAAAATGGCAAACGAGTACTCAGAACGTCCCTTTTCTGTATAAAGTGTCTCGCGTTAAGAAAAATCTGATGTGTTGCACTCACATGACTTTCTCTACTCTTGTGCTAACCATTCTTACAAACTCTTATTCCTATATCTTCTTCGTGTTAGTTGAGATAAACATTTGTACAAATTATCTTATTGCTTATTTCCCTGTAGGTGCAAGGAGAATATTAGAATACAGTAGGCTTTGTGCGATAGTCAAATGCTTTAAAGCTTTGAGATTCTGTTCTCTTTGCACACTTAACATACAGGTGGAAGTAAAATGATCCTCCAGACTTTAACAGCAAATCTCTCATGTTGTGAATAACAAGAAAGTCCAATACCAAAATGTTGAAAAGTTTATACTTTTCTAGAAAAAAATATTTTTATCAGAAAAAATTATCATCACCTGGCTGAACTATTCTTGATTGAAAGTGCTTGATTTATGGCTATATTCATAGAAAATTGAATAAACGACAACTTTTTCCTTTGGCGTATTTCAATAGATTCAACGGTTTTTGTGTAAATTAAATTTAAAAGAAACCACAGTTTGTTGCCTTTTTGTTGCAATAAATTGCATAAGCTCTTTTAACAAAATTATTGCTTTATATATTGCAACGAATCAAGCATTAAACGAAGGGAGCAAACCGAATGTTACTATCATATTTTTTACTAATATATTCATAAAACGAGTTAGATGTGAGGTTAGGTTAGGTTAGTTCTACATAAGTTGTTTTAACAAAACCAGCATTATGCCTCCGTCCATAATCTTCAGTAGCTCAATAGATTTCCTCTCACTCTATTTTTCCTCCAAATGTTGGCAGCTCTTCCTTTTAAACAGCTGAAGCGACAAACCGCCCTCTATCAGCCAAACTGTCGCCCTCTAACGTTTAGCTTTAAACTAATGAAGTGCTCTCTACGCACGGTTTCGTCATGCGATATTTCAACCTATCAAATTCTGTGGTGGCAAGTTCGGAATTAATTTGATGACTCGGTATATTGAAATTTGTATCCTCAACCATGTTCTAAACATGTCTGTTAGCTTTTACCTTTACATTCTTTCACAAAACATTGTACATAGATCCACCTCTATGTTATTTACTCATAGCTATTTAGGTGGTCAGTCAAAATACACATTGAAAAGGGAGGAAGAAGAGGAGTAAGACATTTTCAACTCAAACTTAATAATCTCTCAAAGTTATTCTACATTTGAGGTATAATAGGTTATGCATAGCATCATCCATTTTGAAACAAATGAATGAAGAAACTGTAGTCCTATATAAATCACCCTGTATATTCCAGGAATGGAAGTATACCTAGGGAGAAGTGGTCCAACTGGTTTGATGCCTGAAGAATTACTGCAAAGTTTTACCCTGTGATCTTAGTGCTTCCTCCATGAGAGCATCACTGGCTTCTTCTTTCACTGTAAAAAATAAATCACTGCTATTATTCACTAGATCGGCAGTTTTCAGACCGGAGGAAGCGAGTGAACACCATAAGCAACTGTTTCAAGAGTAAAATGCCTTGATATGACCTTAGATGTTAAAAGCAGGATATAAATGGAAGATAAAGGAGAAAGAAGAGGATGAAGCACTTACTGCAATATGGAGATGCACTTGTGGTGGCGACCTCGAAGGACCCTCTGGCAGGAAACTCAACAGCCCGTAGAGCTAATGGCACACAGGCCTCCAGGTCACAAGGAACATCCTGAGCCAGTTCCTCTGTAAGACCTCCCTGTATCACTGTGCTGAAAATTACGTAACCACAAATTACTCACGTTTTCAACAATCCCTGAAAGTTCATTGTAAATAAAATATTCTCAACCATTAGGAATTTTTGCGCATTGTATTTAAGTTGCTACACAAACAATTTATTCCTACAACTTGTGGACTTTGGTTGTACTTGTCCAATAGACATCATTTGTGTTGCGTTACTGACTGTACACCAAGTTACTAGTATTTAGTAAACAGATAAGAAGCGATCGCAGCGCTCTGATAACCAAGGTCGCTTTGCTAGGTAGTACATTCTTTTAAGCAGTATATGTAAGTGTATAGTACATGCAAAATTAAACTACTGACACACAAGGAGATCCTTACCTTGCAGCTGATAACAGCGGAGATCTTCTGTGGCCCCAAAAAGTACAGTTCGGATTTGCGATAGCTTCGGTATAATAAAGATAAGCCCGATAGTGTGGGCAGGGCAAACTCTCGAACAGCGCTGCACAAACAAAAGAGAAAAGAAATTAAATGAAATTGTCCTTTATTTATGAAGGTTCTTTAAATGATAGGGTTGTGAGTATCCCATTCTACAGGTGTCAAAAAAAAAAAAAAAAAAAAAAAAAAAAAAAAAAAAAAACACACATGACTTAGTATGTCTTGCGGGACGGCACACTGATCAGTTTTCTAACAGGAGCCCCTATCCGGAAATGCACGGTTTAGACGCTGTAGCGCATCGAAGTGTGAGATGAGTGTACCCTCACATTTCGTCAATAAACCCAACTATCTACTTCATCTTAATCGAGATAAATATTTGTAGAAATTATCTTATTGCTAATTTTCTTGTGGTGTAAGGGGAACAGAGTAGGCCTTAAACGGCAGTCAAATGCTTTAAGGGAAGTTAGGGGTGAGATTTCGCGCATTTGGTAAAAAAAAGTTGATTTTTAGATTTTTATGTTGAAAAATTGTTCAATGCTTTGTCTATTAAAAAGTGCAATGATTTTGATGCCAGCGCCATTTTTAAAGATCTGGCGGCCATTTTTAAATAGTGGTGCATAGTGATTAAATGGCTGGTGGTTAGGCGTGCGCACCCACCAAGACTGAATATCGACGGATCAGAAACTCAAGCATGTAAATTATCCTAAATCTGCATCCACAAAGTCACAAGTTGTCTCCAGAAGTGGTAACTAAAATTCTATTTCCGGATCAGCGACTTGGTTCTGACCAGCTGCTAGAACGCTATGCCAAGGGTGCGACTCAGAACTCGAATGTATCTCTTCACAATGTTGTGGGAGCTATTTGTCCAAAATAGGTGTGTGTCTAGGAATAAACTTGAACTTGAAGTACTGAAAACTGTCATGGAGTTTAATATGGGGTATGTGAAGTCAATTCAAGTGTTGAATAGTCTTAGGAATGAAAACATTTCAGTCGGAACAATATGCATTTGTCAGAAGTGCAATGCTAGAAGATGTATTCAGAGTAGAAAATGCAGTGCCAGGAAACAAACACACACAAGGAGAGTCCAGAAATTGCAGAAATTGTCAGTACAGGAGAGGGTAAGAGATCAGAAAGTGAAACCTATGCTGCAACACATCTCTGATGCTGTTTTTCTCAGTTTCTATTTTTTTTTTTACATTTTCACGCATCTGAAAAACTCCTTGCGACAGAGTTCTTAAGGGATTCTTTTGAAAATTTCAGGATGTGTTCTTATTCATATAAGGCTCAAAAATTGCTCTGGGTTTTGATATCAGTCAAGTAATATTGAACATATTCACATTCAAATGCCGATGGAAAGTTAAAAAAACGTGAAATTTGTAAATAGACATATTAAAAAATTTCCAGATACTAAAGTACTGGTGTAAAATAAAAATCCAGAGCAATTATGACTTTCAAGTGCATGAAGCATCAGATCACCAGCTTTCATGTCAAACATATAAAAATTGTTACGCAAGGAGCATTTTTAATCAGAGTATCTTTTTAATCAATTAAAAGCTTTTAATTAAAAAAACTATTTGACTTACATACTTCAAATTTTGTACATCTGCATATCTAAACACTATATTAACGTGGTTAAAATTTGGTAATGCTGGCATACAAATTGTAGAATTTCCTAAACTCACCCCTAACTCCCCTTAAGAGTGTCCGCTATATGATGACTTTTAAATTCCGTTCTCTTTCCATGACCAAGAGATTAAAAATGAATAACAACCTTTCATTTGAGAACGGTCTATGCTATTATAAAATTCTGACAAACAACAAGCAATATCTCCGAAATGGATCACTTCACAAAGAAAACCATTTGACAATGTTAGATACAGTAAGATTTGTTCTATCTCTTACGGTTTACCAGTTATGCAAAAGTCATCCAGAATAAATACGACTACAGGGGCTATAGACAGAAAAATCCAAAATATACATTTCATTTGCCACAAAATGATCTTAAACATTTGGCATTTTTATCAAAATCGTTAGAGCTATGTTCGAGAATATAAAAATTTTCGAACATTTTCCCATGTAAAGGTTAGTTTAGGGTGGGGGAATTCTCTTAAAAATTTTCGTGTCCAATTGTTGAGAGATATTAAACTTAAATATCAATTTTGGTTTTTAATCAACTTCTCGTTTTTCAGTTGTGCTGTTCACACACATACACACACTTTACAACTTTGTGCTTACAATAAACTGTAAACTTTGTACTTAGGTTGTTTGCTTTTGCGTGTCTTAAACTTTGTTTACGTTCTGCTGTTCGTGTTTCCTGCTCGGGAAGTATAAATCTGTCCTAGAACAGTAAAGATCGACATAGAATACACATGACACATAGAATACAAAATTAAGTTCGTCCTTGTGTAGCGTTATTATAGGAACTATTCTGTAATTTTGTATAATCAAGACAGCTAACCTTCAACGGCTGCAACAATTGAGTCAGTCTGCAACAGTGCTTCCGGTTTTGGACCACAACCCGGCTGCTCCAAGCCTCCGTTCATATAGAAGTCCACGTCACCTGCAACAACATTATGCATTTGTTTCATTGCAACACAAAACAATCCAACACTGATTTGTCGATTGTGAAATGTTATACAAATCGCCATTTTATAACCTGAAAGTGAAATGTAATACTGAAGGATTATCTTTCAGCTGATCTGTGTGAAAGATTAAGAGACAAAACTTAGCTGTTACATAAAAGTGATGTCTTACATTCATATGGCCTTCTACCATCTGTAACACGTATGTACTTACTAACTAGAGAAAGTATTACATTCCACCCAAAATTCGATATCGAGGTTTAGTGGGAAACGCCTGTTTTGAGACTTCCTCTATTAAACAAACAAGGCTTTTTAGGAAAATATCTATGCATGTATGTGTATCTATGTGTTGGTGTGTCTGTTTAATTGTGTTAGTGTACGTCAGTGTGTGTATTTTTTGTGTGTATGTATGTTTATATGTCTGTTGGTGTATGTTTGTGTGTTTATATGTGTTAGTGTATGTAGTGTTGTTCGTATGTGTATGTGTGTGTGTGTGTGTTGCATGGATTGATGTTTGTGTTTGTCTTTCTCTAAACAGTACAAATAAAAAACGAAAGGTCGCTTACTGCTAGAATATAAGGAATATAAGGATTAACATCAAGTAAATAACATTGCTAACAATGAGGGAGTGTTGTCGGTGCAACATGAGAAATTACATGTATACCTTGAATTTTCTGTGAATAGTCTTTAAAGTCTTCTTCATTCTCAATGACATTTGTATAACTGATAAACCAAAGTCATAGGCAAAATAATTTCTCCAGAAATAATGTGGTACTCGTTAATGGTCACAATTTATGTCAAAATGCTTACGCTGTATATTTGAAAGAGCTACATTTTTTAGCATGATCTTGTTGATCTTACAATTTAGGTGCTACAAAGCATTATTTGAAATTCCTAGGAAATTCAACATATGCCCACATTTTATTGTCATGCAAATGCCCTAGGTATATGGTATTTTAAACAAAGGGTTAGAGCCATGTTTGCGAATATCAAAAATTTTGAAAACATGGAAGTTATAAAAGAATTTTTTTTCTAAAGATGAAATTCTGAATTATAAAATGTCTGATATTTATCAGTAAGATTTAGCTGTGACAGGCTTTACATGGTAAAAGTAAACGTCATTTGCAACCCAGAATTAAGGAGCATTTTAGAAATATTAAATATAAACAGATTGATAAATCAGCTGTGGCAGATTATTTTTGGTCAATTAATCATGAAATAAATATAAAGGTTAAATTATTATAACCATTAAATAGACCTATAGAGTTAATGGTTTGGGAAAATATATTCATTTTGAAAAATAGGGACCACGTTATGAATTTTGAAACACCGCCGATTGATTCTGTTAACAAATTTGTTTTGCTTTCTGTGGTTGGTAATAGAGATGCGTTAGAGAACGTTCGTAGCAATGGCCACTCTGCAAATGGCAGTGAAGTCTGGTGAAACTTAAGCAGGTGATTAATTCTTTAGCAACTTGCACCACTAGTGAAGTTTATAGTTCCTGCATATTTGTTGTATTAGTAGATTTAATTTGCTTCATTGTTAATAACTTATTTTTTTTTAATTGAACACTACATAACATTAATGTAAGAGCATATAGGTTATCCTCAGAGTTATATAAGTTTAATATTATGTTAAAATTCAGTATAGTTTGGTAAATCCGGCAGTTTTCTTGGGGGGGGGGGGGGGAGGATTTCATGATAATCTTCGTGCTGCATCTTATTAAGATAATGGATTTTAATCCGGCTTTTCCAGTATGATCAGTGGTTTGTAAGTGTATACATATATCACACTTACCAATGGCAGTGAAAATTCCAAGTCCCAAAAGTGGAATGGCAGGCCCAGCATCAGTATGGACAACCTCAACAAAGAGTGCATCTTCTTTATCCAATCTCACTTCCTTGCTCTCTCCTTCAAAAAATGGTTTGGCTGGATCCAGACCTAGTCCAACACAGCATTCACTAACAATATGAACAGAAACAAGGGGACTGGAAAATGTAGACATAATAAACAGAAAGCTTTGTAAGATAATATTGGGGTTACCAAATGAGTAGCTCAGACAGAACTAGGGAGAGTAGGAGCAAAAGGTAGAATGGTAGATTTCACCGGAAATACATGTTTTGAGGCCCCCTGAATCCAAAAAAAAAGCATTTTTAGAAAAAGGTCCGTGTGTGTGGTAGTCTGTGAGTCTGTCTTATTGCTTATTTCCTTGTAGGTGCAAGGGGAACATTAGAATACAGTAGGCTTTGTGCGATAGTCAAATGTTTTAAAGCTTTGAGATCCCGTTCTCTTTGCACGGTTAACATAATATAAAAAAAATGAACAATGATGTTCCATTTCATGAAAGTATTAGTTTTCCGAAACTGACACACTTAACAAGGAATATCTCCGAAATGGTTCACTCTACAAAAAAATTATTCGGACATAAATTGTTTGTTTTAGCGACACCTACTTTTTTGTAAAGTACGATTTGGTCTATCTCTAACAGTTTACCAGTTATGAAAAAGTCGTCCAGAGTAAATACGACTACAGCGGCTATAGCCAGAAAATTCAAGATATACATTTCATTTGTCATCAAAATATCTTAAGCATATGGCACTTTAATCAAAATCGTTAGAGCCATTTTCAAGAAAATCAAAATTTTTCAAAAATGTTCCATGTAAAGGGTAGTTTGGGGTGGGGCTATTTTGTTCAAAATCTTCGTGTTGCATCCTTGAAAGATATTAAACTTAAATATCAACTTTGGTTTTTAACCGAATTTTTGTTTTTCAGTTATGCTGTCCACAGACACACACACACGGACCTTTATCCAAAAATGTCTTTTTTTTTATTCAGGGGCCTCAAAACATACATATCCGCTGAAATCTCGACATCGAATTTTTGGGTAGAATACAATACTTCTACTTACCAGTAGAGAAAGTAAAACTAAAACTGTAATGGTTAAAACAACTATGAGGAAATGTGGAAAGTGAAAAAGGATAATGAGGGGTAAAAGTAATTAGTGCCCATAATAAATTTCCCAATCATATATAAAACAAAATGTTAAATATAAGGGAAAGTTATAGATATAAGCAACTCCTAGAGATAGGAATGCATTAGATAAGGTATATTTTTCAGTGCTTTTTTTTTTTTTTTTTTAACTTTCCCTACTGGTAAGTAGGGGAAGTATTGTATTGCACCCAAAAATTCGATGTCGAGATTTCACAGGAAATATATGTTTTGAGACCCCCTGAACCCCCCCCCCCAAAAAAAAAAAACATTTTTAGAAAAAGGTCCGTGTGTGTCTGTTGTCTGTCAGAGTTGATATTTAAGTTTAATGTCTTTCAAGGATGCGACACGAAGATTTTGAAGAAAATTCCATCACCCTAAACTATCCTTTACATAGAAAATGTTTTAAAAAATTGATTTTCTTGAAAATGGCGCCAACGATTTTGATTAAAACGCCAAAAGTTTGAGATATTTTGATGGCAAATGAAATGTATATCTTGAATTTTCTGGCTATCACCTATGTAGTCCTGTTTACTCTTGACGACTTTTGAATAACTCGTAAAGATAGATAAACCAAATCTTGCTATGCAAGAAATGTAGATCTCGCTAAAACACGCAAAAACATGTCCAAATACATTTTTTTGAAGAGTGAACCGTTTTGGAGTTTTGGAGAACTTGTACTTCTGTCAAATGCAACATTCCTAATCATGTTTTTATGTTAGGCGTGCAAATAGAACGGAATTTGAAAACTTTAGAAGATCTGACTATCGCTCAAAGTCTACTGTATTCTAATATTCCCCTTGTACCTACAAGGAAATAAGCAATAAGATAATTTGTACAAATGTTTATCTCAACTAACACGAAGAAGATATAGGAATAAGAGTTTGTAAGAATGGTTAGTACAAGAATAGAGAAAGTCATGTGAGTGTAACACATCAGATTTTTGAGCTATGCTGTTCAAAGACACACAAATACACACAGGGACCTTTCTCTAAGACTGCGTTTTTTGTATTCAGGGGGCTTAAAAATTACTATACGAAGTAGACAATGTAAAAAGGGGCCATATTTGGGTCGTTACCCATGTATATACACAGACACATATGCACATACAATATTAAACAACAGTACCTGGGCGACGGAGCTTCGCTCGGCGTTTTTCGCCCAGTATGAATATAATAGAGAAAGAGATGTGAATGTGATAGCTAAAAGTAAGTAGAGAAACCACTGTGAATGTAATATGTAGTATCTCTATTACAAACATACAGAAAATTGCATGAACTGTTTGTAGAAGAGTGAGTAGAGAAAGAGATATGAATGTGTTACCTAAAAGTGAGAGGAGAAAACAGTGTGAATGTAATAGCATTTATATTTCAAACATATAGAACATGGTATGACTTATTTTACAAGAGCGAATAAAAATGTTTCTTGGTGCAAAATCACGTTTTTATGGAAAATTGTTTATAGAAGAGTGAGTAGAGAAAGAGATGTGAATGTGTTACCTAAAAGTGAGTAGAGAAAACACTGTGAAGGTAATATGCATGTATACAAAAATTTAATCAAATCTTTAGAGTCGTTTCTGAAACACCGGGAATATATATACAAGAATTCAGCAGTAGAAGTGGGAATAAAAAATGTTATTTTTTATGCAAAATCGCGTTTTTTCGGGAATTACACCTATATAGCTGAACTTAAAAAGCAAAACTCTATCTGAATACAAAATTTGATCGAAATCGTTAGAGCCGTTTCCAAGTTGCGCGCAATAAATATATTTATACAAGACTTGTTCGTTTAAATATATAAGTTATGTCACCTGTCAGTCTTCCAATGTCAGGAACACGTTTGGCCATGTATGCCGCTGTATGAGCTCCCAGACTGTGTCCAATCAGGTGGAACCTCCTTGGAGAACCTCCCAAAAGCTGCAGATGCCTCCCCAATCTATCTTCGGAATAAAACACACCACAAAAAAGTTGCGTGAAAAAACTGGACAAGTAACATTGGTATTTTATCGTGACATAATGACATTATAGGAAACAATATGATGTGTTGCACTCACATGACTTTCTCTACTCTTGTACTAACCATTCTTACAAACTCTTATTCCTATATCTTCTTCGTGTTAGTTAAGATAAACATTTGTACAAATTATCTTATTGCTTATTTCCTTGTAGGTACAAGGGGAATATTAGAATACAGTAGGCTTTGTGCGATAGTCAAATCTTTTTGACCTTTGAGATTCCGTTCTCTTTGCGCGATTAACATATAAAAAAATGAAAGTTGTTGCATTTCGCTAAAGTTATGTTTTCCGAAACTCACACAAATTACAAGGAACATCTCCGAAATGGTTCACCCTACAAGAAAATTTATTGAGACATAAATTGTGTATTTTAGCAAGATCTACATTTTTTGTACATCAAGATTTTGTCTATCTCTAACGGTTTACCAGTTATGCAAAAGTCGTCCAGAGTAAATACGACTACAGGGGCTATAGCCAGAAAATTCAAGATATACATTTCATTTGTCATAAAAATATCTCAAACATATGACATTTTAATCAAAATCGTTAGAGCCATTTTCAAAAAAATAAAAATTTTAGAAAAATTTTCCATGTTAAGGGTAGTTTAGGACGGGGCTATTTTCTTCAAAATCTTCGTGTCGCATCCTTGAATGACAATAAACTTAAATACCAACTTAGGTTTTTAACTGACTTTTTGTTTTTGAGTTATTCTGTCCACAGACTGACACACAGACACACGGACCTTTTTCTAAAAATGCTTTTTTTATTCGGGGGCCTCAAAACAGATATTTCGGGTGAAATCTCGACATGGAATTTTTGGGTGGAATACAATACTTCCCCTACTTACCAGTAGAGAGAGTAAAACATGTCTGATGTGTTGCACTCACATAACTTTCTCTACACTTGTACAAAGTAATCTTACATACGGAAATAAGCATTTGCAGAAATAATCTTATTGGTAATTTTCTTATAGATGCAAGGGAAATATGGAATATAGTAGTCTTTAAACAATAGTGAAAACGTTTAAGAGCTGGTTATTATGTGATAGCTTCGAAATTCCATTTTCTTTGCGTGGTCAAGAGATAAGAAACGATATACAGGGTGTCCCAAAATTAGACCGACAAACTTTGGGATCGATAGATAACATTATTTTAATCACTTTTTGTTAAGGAAACTTGGTATTTAAGTTTAGTATCTTTTAAGGATGCGACACGAATATTTTGAAGAAAATTGCTCCACCCTAAACTACGCTTTATATGAAAAAGTTTAGAAAATTTTGATTTTATCGAAAATGGCTCTAATGATTTCATTAAAACGCCAGATGCTTAAAATATTTTAATGGCAAACGAAATGTATATTTTGATTTTTATGACAATAGCCCCTGTACTCCAGTTTACTCTGGATGATTTTTGAATAAGTGGTAAAGGGTAAGAGATAGACCAAATGTTACTATACAAAAAATGTTGATCTTGCTAAATCACACAATTTATGTTCATTTTTTATTTATTTATTTATTTATTTATTTATTTTTTTTTTGTAGAGTTGTTATTTGTGTAAGCTTAGGAACACATAAAATTTCGTCAAAAGGAAGATCATTATTCATTATTTTGTATCTTAGCCATGCAAAGAGAACAGGATGTGTAAGCTTTAAAAGATCTGACTACTGTATTCTAATATTCCCCTTGTACCTACAAGGAAATAAGCAATAAGATAATTTGTACAAATGTTTATCTCAACTAACACGAAGAAGATATAGGAATAAGAGTTTGTAAGAATGGTTAGTACAAGAGTAGAGAAAGTCATGTGAGTGTAACATATATTTTTATGATTTTAAATGTAAATTAGACAAGAGGATTGCTAACGTAGAAATAGGCTGTTTTAGGTAGTGTAAAATGAACGTTTTCTAGTTTAATTAGTTATGAAGCATACAAGTACAGTCTTTGTTGCTATAGAAACGCAGGAAAAGAATATGTTTTAACCTAACCTAATTCTCACCTGGCCATTTCAGCACCGACTACTCTGGTGTTGGCTGTAGCCAGGTCATATCGCCCTCCTCGACAGCCCTTCCTCCAATCCACTAAGAACACATTGACATCTTCCTGCACAAAACAAGTGGCTTTAAAATACAATAAAAACAACTTCATAGGCTGAGTGACGTATATGCTACCCAACATACAGGTGTCCCAAAAAAACCTGATGTATCAACACTCCATCTCTTAAGGGATGAATTTATAAAAATCCCTCCTTTGTGGTTATTTACGAGTACTTCGTTTAAGTAATTTACTTATATACTTGTAAGCTTCTAGATCTAATAGTTAGGGCTGTGTGTTGGATGACTAACCCCACTAGCACTATAATGGATAAATTTCTTTGAACCTCAACCCACAAAAAATGTGGGTGATGGAAAAATTCTGCTGTTCACTTATTATTCAGGATGACTATATCTAATGTGTTGCACTCACATGACTTTCTCTACTCTTGTACTAAACATCCTTACAAACTCTTATTCCTATATCTTCTTCGTGTTAGTTGAGATAAAGATTTGTACAAATTATCTTATTGCTTATTTCCTTGTAGATACAAGGGGAATATTAGAATACAACAGGCTTTGTGTGACAATCGAATATTTTAAAGCTTTGAGATTCCGTTCTCTTTGCACGATTAACATAAAAAAAATGAACAACGATGATCCTTTTCACGAAAGTTCTAAGTTTTCCGAAACTCACACACATAACAAGGAATATCTCCGAAATGGTTCAACCCACAAGAAAATTTATTCAGATATAAATTGTGTATTTTATCAAGATCTACATTTTTTATAGTATAATTTGGTCTATCTCTAACGGTTTACCAGTTATGCAAAAGTCGTCCAAAGTAAATACGACTACAGGGGCTATAGCCAGAAAATTCAAGATATACATTTCATTTGTCATACAAATACTAAACATGGCATTTTAATCAAAGTCGTTGGAGCCATTTTAGAGAAATTCAAAATTTTCGAAAAATTTTCCATGTAAAGGGTAGTTTAGGGTGGGGCTACTTTTTTTCAAACTCTTCGTGTCGCATCCTTGAAAGACATTAAACTAAAATTCCAACTTTGGTTTTTAACCAACGTTTCGTTTTTGAGTTATGCTGTCCACAGACTAACACACAGACACACACACATACCTTTCTCTAAAAATGCTTTAATTTTTGCGTTCAGGGGGTCTCAAAACATATTTCCGGTGAAATCTCGACATCGAATTTTTGGGTGGAATACAATACTTCCCCTACTTACCAGTAGAGAAAGTAAAAATTGTAGACCAGATTTATCATTTCAGGAACTGTAACCAGGAGAGTGGCCTGTTGTAAATAATATAAAAAATATCTGTCTCGCCAGAAATGCAGTCTCGCCACACAAGACTGTCCCGCCAGACAACACTGTCTCCCCCATCAAGACCGTCTCGCCACAAAAGACTGTCCCCCCAGACAAGTCTGCCTCGCCAGACAATCTCGTCAGACAGTCTCATCATACAATCTGGTCAAACAGTCTCATCAGACCGTCTCGTCGTACAGTCTCATCAGACTGTCTCGTGGGGCAGTCTCATCAGGCAGTCTTGTCCGGCAGTCTCGTCAGGCAGTTTGGTCATGCAGTCTTGTAAGACAGTCTTGTCAGACTGTCTCGTCAGATAGTCTCATCAGACGGTTCCTTCAGTCTCATCAGGCAGTCTCGTCAAGTAGTCCCATCATACTATGTGGCTAGTCTCATCAGACCGTCTCGTGGTACAGGTTCGTCAGGCAGTGTCGTCAGACAGTCCCAACAGTCTCGTCAGACAGTCTCGTCATACAATTTCGTCAGACAGTCTCATCGTAAATCTGGTCGGTCTCATCTGTACGTCTCGTCGTACAGTCTCATCAGACTGTCCTATTAGCTATCTCATCATACAGTCTCGTCAGACAGTCCCATCAGGCTTTCTCGTCAGTCTCACCAGGCTTTCTCGACAGACAGTCTCATCAGGCTGTCTCATCCGCCTCTCTCGGCGGTCTCGTCAGACTGTCTCGTCGGACAATCTCATGAGACAAACTCGTCAGGTAGTCTCCTCAGACAGTCTCATCAAAATGGCTTGTCAGGCAGTCTCGTCAGACAGTCTCGGCATAGAATCCCGTCAGACAGACCTCAGTCAGTCTCGTCAGGCAGACTCGTCAGACAGTCTCATCAGACAGTCTCGTCGGATAGCCTCTTCAAACAGTCCCGACACAGTACCGTCAGACATTCTCGACAGAGTCCCGTCAGACAGTCCCATCAGACAGTCCCGTCGGACAATCTCGTCAGACGGTCTTGACACAGTCGCGTCACAGTCTCGACAGACAGTCTGATCAGACAGTCTAGTCGGACAGCCTCCACACAAGACCGTCGCGCTAGACAACCCCGTCTCTTCAGAGAAGACCATCTCGCCACACAACACCATCTCACAAGACAAGACCGTCTCGCCAGAGAAGACCGTATCGCACACAAGACTGACTAACCAGACAAGACTGTATCGCGAGACAAGACTGTCTCGAAAAAACAAGACGCTCTCACCAGACAAGACTGTCCCATCAGACAAGACTGTCTCACCAGACAAGACTGTATCGCCAGACACGACTGTCTCGAAAAGACAAGACTATCTCGCCAGACAAGACTGTCTCGCCAGACAAGGCCACCTCGTTGGACTGTGCTCCGGCAGTCTCGTCAGGCGGTCCCATGAGACAGTCTCGTCAGATAGTCTCGTGAGCTACTCTCGTCAGACAGTGGCGCAAGACAGTCTTGTCAGACTGTCGCGCAGGACAGTTACGTCAGACAGTCCTGTCTCACAGTCTTGTGAGACTGTCTTGTTAGTCTAGATGAATATTTGTATGATTGTCCTCTATGCGATCGCCAGACACCACTGTCTCCCGAGGCAAGACTGTCTCGAAATTCAAGACCGTCTCGCCAGACAAAACTGTCTTGCCACACAAGACCGTTGCGCTAGACAACCCCGTCTCACTGGAGAAGATCATTTCGCCACACAAGACCGTCTCACCAGACAACCCCGTCTCATCAGAGGAGACTGTCTCACCAGACAACACTGTATCGCCACACAAGACTGTCTCACCAGAAGGGACTGTATCGCCTGACAAGACTGTCTCGCCACACATGACTGTCTTACCAGACAAGACTGTCTCGCCAGAGGAGACTGTCTCGCCACACAAGACTGTCTCACCAGACAACACTGTATCGCCACACAAGACTGTCTCACCAGAAGGGGCTGTATCGCCTGACAAGACTGTCTCGAAAAGACAAGACTATCTCGCCAGACAAGACAGTCTCGCCAGACAAGACTGTCTCGCCAGAGGAGACTGTCTCGCCACACAAGACTGTCTCACCAGACAACACTGTATCGCCACACAAGACTGTCTCACCAGAAGGGACTGTATCGCCTGACAAGACTGTCTCGAAAAGACAAGACTATCTCGCCAGACAAGAGGGGTCTCGCCACACAAGACTGTCTCACCAGACAAGACTGTCTCGCTAGAGGAGACTATCCGGTCAGACAAGACAGTCTCGCCACACATGACTGTCTCACCAGACAAGACTGTCTCGCCAGAGGAGACTGTCTCGCCACACAAGACTGTCTCACCAGACAACACTGTATCGCCACACAAGACTGTCTCACCAGAAGGGGCTGTATCGCCTGACAAGACTGTCTCGAAAAGAAGACTATCTCGCCAGACAAGACAGTCTCACCAGACAAGACTGTCTCGCCAGAGGAGACTGTCTCGCCACACAAGACTGTCTCACCAGACAACACTGTATCGCCACACAAGACTGTCTCACCAGAAGGGACTGTATCGCCTGACAAGACTGTCTCGCAAAGACAAGACTATCTCGCCTGACAAGAGGGTCTCGCCACACAAGACTATCTCACCAGACAAGACTGTCTCGCCAGAAAAGACTATCCGGCCAGACAAGACAGTGTCGCCACACCAGACAGTAACACCACACAAGACCGTCTCGCCAGACTAGACTGCCTCGTTTGACGGTCTCGTCGGTCAGTCGACAGTCGCGTCAGTCAGTCCTGTCACACAGTCCGATCTGTCTGTCTTGTCAGTCTAGAATCTAGACTCTAGATTCTAGAGCCTCTTCAAGTCAAATAGCGACAGCATTTCAAGGAAAGTGACTAGCAACTGTTCTGGCGATTTTAGATGTCATTTAGAGACAGTTCTGGAGAATTCAAATATTTTTCCTGATACATTTGCTAGCAGTTGGGTTTTTAAATATCAAAAAGTCTAATGTGTTGCACTCACATAACTTTCTCTACTCATGTACTAATTATTTTTACAAACTCTTATTCGTCTATCTCCTTCATGTTAGTCAAGATAAACATTTACATTTGATAAAGTTCTTGTAGGTACAAGGGAAATACGGTAGGCTTTGAGCGGTAGTCAACTCCTTTAAAGCTGGTCGTTATATGAAACCTTTAAAATTCTGTTCTCTTTGTACGGCCAAGAGATGCAAAAGTGAATAACGATCTTCCATTTGAGAAAAGGTTTAGTATTGCAAAACTCACACAAATAACAAGAAATATCTCCGAAATGGTTCACTCTACAAAACAATTCATTCAGACAAAACTTGTGTGGTTTAACGAGCTTACACTTTTCCTATAGTGAGATTTGGTCTATCTCTTACGGTTTACCAGTTCTGCAAAAGTAATAAAGAGCAAACGGCTTACATTTTATTTGGCATAAAAATATCTTAAACATATGTCATTTTAATCAAAATCGTTGCGGCCGCGCAGTAGCCGATTGGTTAGACCATTCGCTTCTCACCAAGGCGGCCCGGGCTCGATTCCAGGCAACCGCATGTGGGATTCGTGGTAGAGGAAGCGGCGGACGGGTTTTTCTCCGGGTTCTCCGGCTTCCCCCGTCATCTCATTCCACCGGTACTCCATCTTAATTCCGTGTATAATCAGTGTCACCGCCTGCGGTGCCGCAGTAGTAAAAGCGGGCGCTAGACACAAATATACATAATCGTTAGAGCCATTTTCGAAAATTTTTCCATGTAAAGTGTAGTTTAGGGTGAAGATATTTGCTTCAAGTTCTTTGTGCCGCATCGTTGAAAGATATTAAACTGAAATACCAACTTTGGTTTTTAACCGACTTTTCGTTTTTGAGTAATGTTGTCCATAGACAGACAGACTGACAGACAGACACCACACACATATACACACGCTCACACACACACACATACACACACGCTCACACATCTGCGCGAGCGGATCTTTTTCTAAAAATGCTTTTTTTATTCAAGGGGCCTGAAAAATATATTTCCGGTGAAACCCGACATCGAAATTTTGGCTGTAATTTTTTTTATTGAGATGGGTTGTGGTCGGATGCTTCAAATAAGTGATTTAGAGATTCAGAGACGTAACTTAAATGTTAAAAGGCGCGAGAACATCTTCAGCACAGTGGAGTTCTGGATACTTAAATAGATTGTTACAAAAATGCGGCGGCATCAAACTCTTTAAAGAACAGGTCCATTTGGTAATCATAACACTCTCTCTCTTCTACACTGCATTGGGGAAGAGGGAACCAGTGGCTATTGTTGTAATTGCAACCTAAGGCTACATGTTATAGCAGGCATGCCAAACAGCACTCGCCAAGTGTGAAAATATTCCCCTATTTTTCCTCCCTTCAAATCGGAACAAAGCGAAAACCGGTTCTACGAGCGCGTGCTACTGCAGTTAAGGAGGGGTGGACTCCTCTCTTCACACCCTCGGAGTGATGTTTGACATGCCTGTGTTATAGGGATAAACCATCATGTATTTCAACTAGAATAATGATAAAACAAGAGATAGATTTTATCATCCCTGATGTTGACATTTACCTGGTCGAACAAAGTGGACGGAACACCGTGTATATATCTATGTTATATTTTAGGTTAAAGAAAAGCTTTTTCAACACGGTACCAAAGTTAGGAAAGCATTTTTCATATCGTGTAGCCAGTCCTCATCTGCAGAAGAGCGGTATCCATGCACGATGAACACCGTTGTCTTTCGAGCATCGAAGGAAGTTCCACGCAGGTCAAGATTAATCCAAGGCGAAATTGTCACAGCTTCAGCCGGATTTTTCCTGCAAACACAAAGAAAAATACATTTATAAACACTTTTTACATGGTCATGAAAAATTAATGAAGTGATAATTTTGTTAAAAGATGTAAGAAATATGTGAACACTTTTTCCAACCTCTTCTGTGACCAGGGAAGACGACATCCGAATGCACACTCCTTGCGTGGGACTTTGCATTACGGCAATACCTGATTTCTTAACATGTCCCCTCCTTCTGTTACATAGGGGTCGGAAGTGGATACGCCACTTAGGCGCGTCAACCCATCCGGGAAGACTACCGAAATACATTGGTCGGGCCGCCGGACGTTTAGCTAGCAGCTACCAGCTCTCCAGATTAGTACTAGAGGACATTGATAGGTCCCACGACCCCGCCTGAGTATCACCGCTCAGACGTGCCCAATTTCCCATGGCTATCGGGAAACACTGCCCGGCCGAGACCAACCCAATCGGAACAACGGCATACTTCTAGTAACTCAGAAGTATCACAAGTTCTAGGGATCCGCCCGCACTACAGCAGCTGAAGGGGTATGTTTTTATCATAGTTATAATTTTCACGAGAAATAAATACACTTGAATTTAAGGGGCTATGAACATACGAAACCCCGGAAAACAGTGTGCTTCCTGGTGCCAAGTAAATTCCCGTTATGACGACCATATCTGGAAATGAAGGCTCTGTACTTACACAATAGTTTTGTTTCAATTTGTTTTTCACTATGTTTGTTTATGATTTTTTAACCATTTGATAGTTATATTATACACTGGCTTACATATATTGATGCTATCCCTAATATCTTGGTGTTTATCAGTAGGGATATTGAAGAGCTTAGAACTAAATACGATGAAGTGGGGATAATAACTGTTGGAGATTTTAATGCTAGGATAGGAAAACAACAGGTTAGCCCCAGCAACCCAACTGACGAGTATGATAAGAAATATGAAATAGAAAATAATGTTTAGCAGAGATACGATTACAAATATTAGAGGAAGGAAACTTATCGACTTTTGTGAGGAAAATGAGCTCATGATTTGCACTGGATGTAAAGGATCAGAGTTGGAAATGGATTTTGCATTTCCTAGTTAGAGTGGTAGACTACATAATATATTAACTAGAGGTTGAAAAGTGAATTTTAGATTTTGAGATCATGAATATAGTAACATCTAACTTCCATCTCACTCTGAGATTAAAATCGGGAGAATTAAATACTGATAGGAAGGGAAAAAAATCTGATGTGTTGCACTCACATGACTTTCTCTACTTTGTACTAACCATTCTTACAAACTCTTATTCCTATATCTTCTTCGTGTTAGTTGAGATAAACATTTGTACAAATTATCTTATTGATTATTTCCTTGTAGGTGCAAGGGGAATATGGGAATACAGTAGGCTTTGTGCGATAGTCAAATGTTTGAGATTCTGTTGTCTTTGCACACTTAACATATAAAAAAATGAACAACGATGATCCATTTCACGAAAGTTCTGTTTTCCGAAACTCACACAAATAACAAGTAATATCTCCGAAATGGTTCACCCTACAAGAAAATTTATTCAGATATAAATTGTGTATTTTAGCAAGATCTACATTTTTTGTATAGTATGATTTTGTCTATCTCTAACGGTTTACCAGTTATGCAAAAGTCGTCCAGAGTAAATACGACTACAGGGGCTATAGCCAGAAAATTCAAGATATACATTTCATTCGTCATAAAAATATCTCAAACATATGACATTTTAATCAAAATCGTTAGAGCCATTTTCAAGAAAATCAAAATTTTCGAAAAATTTTCCATGTAAAGGGTAGTTTAGAGTGGGACTATTTTCTTCAAAATCTTCGTGTCACGTCCTTGAAAGACATTAAACTTAAATACCAACTTTGGTTTTTAACCGACTTTTCGTTTTTGAGCTATGCTGTTCACAGACTGACACACAGATACACACGGACCTTTTTCTAAAAATGCTTTTTTTGGATTCAGGGGGTCTCAAAACATACATTTCTGGTGAAATCTCGACCTCGAATTTTTGGGTGGAATACAATACATCCCCTACTTACCAGTAGAGAAAGTAATAATATATAGGGTCCTATAGATTTGTACAAGTTTACAGTTGGAGGGAAGAAAAGTATTAAATATTTTATAAAGAATTAAAGCCAGGAAGATAAAATAGAGACCTTACTAAATATAGGGAAACTTGAGCAAGTTTTAGAATTAGCTTCAAACATGTCGGTGGCAGAATGGAAGTTTGGAGTTAAAAGGAAGAATAAACTTCCCCATGATATATAAAATAAAATGCTAAATGTAAGGGGAAGTATTACAAATAAGCAACTCCAAGAGAGAGGAATAAATTGAGGCGTTGAGCGCAACAGTGGCCCAACCACTAAATCTACATAATGGAGATAATGGAGTGTAAAAAATATCTGTGAATCGAAAGTTTTATGTTGACTTTAATAACTAAGCAAGAGTCATGATATTTGGCAATTTTAATCAATATAGCACTGACATTGTGATACATAGTTACATACATACAGGAAGGTTGGGCCACTGTTTCTATCCAGGAAGTCAGATTCAGTTCCATGCAATAACACACTTCTCATGCCATCTGTCGGTGGTTGTAGAAATGTGGTATAGGCCACTACTGCTCTCCTAGATTTTAATATGGGGAACATGTCTGTGCTAATAACTCAGTTTCTGAATTTTTGTGGGTTGGGCCACTGTTGTGCTCAACGCCTCAATTGTAATATTGGTAGCTGTGTAATTATAAGAGAGGAGAAATATATATTCATTCATTCATCTTGGTATTTGATGAATATATTGCCGATTGCTACAGTTGCTGTTATTGGATCTTTTTCTCAGCACCAGTTAAGTTGACTGATAATTTAATGGCGACTAATGAAAGCTAGAAGTTAAACATCACTTTGGGAGAAAGTGTCAACTGAGCATTAACTAAGAATAAAAACCTTATCACAGACTAACAGATGTCTTCTTTCCCTGATTACTCTCCCCTTATGTAGGACTTAACATGGTCAGACGCCTGTCGGGGAGCAGAAGGACCTCTGGACCAGACAGAGTGAAGACCTGGAAGCAGGTGGTCAGCCAAGCTCCAGGTATGAGAGTGAGGAAGAGGATGATATGAAATGCAGGCGAAATCGATAATTGGAAAGGCGATAATGGGAAACCGGAGAAAACCCACTCAGAGATTAAACTTCCAGACTCAGGGAAGGAATAGGAATAATCTTACCCTCTGCCGGGAATCGAACCCGGGACCCCCTGCACAGCAGGCAGGTGCTCTACCAACTGCGCTAACATGAGAATAAATATATATTTAGGGAAATTGAACAGTTCTTACCTTGTGTAGAGCATAAATGACGTAGAAATATTTTCTGGATGTTGTGGTGGTGGCAGCGGGCGTTCCAGACTTACCCAAGGGTGCTGCTGTGAAAAACACCCCAATTCTCCATAGCATACCTCCGCTGATACTGTAAACCAGAGTTTATAACATGATGTTTACTTTCTTTGCTACTATAACAGTAGAGCAAGTGTTGTATTCCATCCAAAACTACGATGCCGAGATTTCATCGGAAATATATGTTTTGAGGTCTCCGGAATAAAAAAAAGCATTTTTTTAGAAAAAGGTCCGCGCGCGCGGGTGTGTGTGTGTGTCTGTTTGCCTGTGGACAGCATAACTCAAAGACGAAAACTCGGTTGTAAACCAAAATTGCTATTTCAGTTCAATATATCCTTATGGGAGATGAAGATTTTGAAGAACATTCCCCCACCCTAAACTACCCTTTACATGGGAAACTTTTCGAAAACTTTGATTTTCTCGAAAATGGCTCTAACGATTTTGATTAAAATGTCATATGTTTGAGATATTTTGATGACAAATGAAATGTATATTAGAATTTTCCGGCTATAGCCCCTGTAGTCGTATTTACTCTGGACGACTTGTGCATAACTTGTAAACCATAAGAGATAGACAAAATCGCACTGTACAAAAATGTTATTGTTGTTAGCTTATGCTGGATTTCTGACAATGAAGTCATTAATCCTCTTGCTCTCCAATATTTGTGCAAAAATGTAGATCTAGCTAAAGCACAATTTGTCAAAACAATTTTTTGTAGAGTGAACCATTTCGGAGATATTTCTTGTTATTTGTGTCAGTTTCGGAAAACAAAACTTTCGTAAAATTGGAACATCGTTATTATTTATTTATGCCAACCAACTTACCTACTGTTAGTGTTTTTAAACACACAAGCCGTGTGTGGGCAACGTTTGAGGTCTGTGGTTCAAATCCCAGCTGTGGCATTGAATTTTTAAGTTCCAGTTCTACCTTTGCAACATCGTTGTTCATTTTTTTTATATATTCAGCGTGCAAAGAGAATGGGATCTTAAAGCTTTAAAAGATTTGTATTATAATTTTCCCTTTGCACCTACAAGGAAATAAGCAATAAGATAATTTGTACAAATGTTTATCTCAACTAACACGAGGAAGATATAGCAATAAGAGTTTGTAAGAATGGTTAGTACAAGAGTAGAGAAAGTCACGTGAGTGCAACACATCAGATTTTTTTTTAAGAACAGACTAAGGTGAATGAGAATGTTTACTATAATCATTTGACCATGTCTGTACGTACACACGAAGGAAAGCATTAACTAAACAAAGCATGCTAAAATACTTACCAATACAGCATTTCCATATAACACAAGAGACAATGAGATACGTAACTTGTAACTTGACCATGCTGTTCGGAGGTTTACGTGCATATGATCGCTAGATAATGAGGTGTTTACTTATTTGAAGAGGGTGGGTGACCTTGTCCATTAGTCGACCTTCCACTTCCGCACTGCCACATTATCCCTCACTTTCAACTGTCATCAAACATCACCGAAAATACGCGCAAAACATCTGATGTCTGAGTGATGAGAAAGAGATAAATAATTTGAAGTGTTGCACTCACATGACTTTCTCTACTCTTGTACTAACCATTCTTACAAACTCTTATTACTATATCTTCTTCGTGTTAGTTGAGATAAACATTTGCAGAAATTATTTTACTAATTTCCTTATAGGTACAAGGGGAATAAGAGAAGGTTTTGGATGATGCTCAAATCTTTTACACCTGGTCGCTATATGAAGGCTACGAAATTCCGTTCTGTTTGAATGGCCAAGAGATATAAAAGTGAATAACGACCTTCATTTTGAGAAAGGTTAATTATTGCAAAACTCACACAAATAACAAGGAATATCTCCGAAATGGTTCACTCTACAACAAATTTCTTTGGACATAAATTGTGTGATTTAGCATGATCTACATTTTTTGTATAGTAAGATTTGGTCTAACTTTTACGGTTTACGAGTTATTCAAAAGCCATCCAGAGTAAACAGGGCTACATAGGCTACAGTCAGAAAATTCAAAATATACATTCGATTTGCCATAAAAATATCTCAAACGTATGGCATTTTAACGAAAATAGTTTGAACTGTTTTCGAGAAAATCAAAATTTTCGAAAAATTTTCCGTGTAAAGTGTAGTTTAAGGTCGAGGAATTTTCTTCAAAATCTTCATGTCGCATCCTTGAAAGACATTCAATTGAATACCAACTTTGGTTTTTAAAATATTTTTCGTTTTTACTTTCTCTACTACGCAGGGGAAGTAGGTATTGTATTCAACTAAAAAATCGATGTCGAGATTTCACCGAAAATGTATGTTTTGAGGTCCATGAATCCAAAAAAGCTGTTTTAGAAAGAGGCCTGTGTGTGTCAGTGGATAGCATAACATACCAATATTTAAGAGAAAATATGAGTATAATATGAAAAAGACAAGCAAATTACTTAAAACATTAAAAATCCAAAATATGACCCATGAGAATCGCATAGTTTTTATCACCATTGATGAAATCGTGCTTCGCTCATATTTTCCATGGAAGAGAAACAGAAACAAAAATCATGACATGCCAAACATCCGGTCCCTGGTTACGAGCCTCGAAATTAAAGCACCTTGCTAAATAGATCAAGATTTGTGGTGTCCAAAATATTTATTTCCAACTACAGGTTCCTGAGGTCAAAATGCTCAGTATAGAAGTTTCTATCACCTGTACAATTTTGAACCTAAAATTTGGTTTTACCTCAATATATGTATTGTGACTTTGGTGGATGTAAAGTAAAGAAGACAGATGTAGTCGAGATAAAGAAAACACTTTTATTTCCGTAAACAGTAACTTTGTACACTCGTTGCAACAGCAAGAAAGTCTTTACCGATTCACCAACAGCACGGCTCTGAACTCGTAATAGCGGTAAAGTGTGAGAAGGGACAGTTTTTAACTCCCAGGCACTATTCTGGAAACTTCAGGAAAGTTAAGTTATTATTGCGGTGAAATACAAAGCAGAAAATTCCAGAAGTCTCTATCCCTTTCTCTCTTTCGGCAAGCGCCCCAACAATGCGGCCATTCTCTGTCTCTTCCCTTCGGCTCCTTTGCGGTAGTGCCGACAATAATGCGATGGGCGACAGTACTGTTCTGGGCCATCTGCTCGCAGAACGCTGAACTATTACAAAGAATGCTAACAGCAGATGTCACAAGTAGCGTTTAGTTAGTTGGTTTCTGGAAAAAATGTTAGGAATAGAGTGCGCAGTAAGCAATATCAATTATAGTTAGCATTAGATAACTATATTTTACTGTTGAAAATAGTGACAGTGTTGAGTAAATACAACTGTCATTTTTTAATCAAGGGTGACAAAACATATAAGCATAAGTTGTCCGTGAAGACTTTATATTGAAATATAAGTTAGGAGTGGAAGGTAATAGGAATCGCGAGGAAGTTGAACTTCCAAACCACCTGATGTTTAGTGCAGCCACAGAAGAGTTAAATTTATTTTATCCTTGTTTTATTTACTATCTCATACATTGTTATATTATAAAATTCTTTGATTTTTATAAATTTAGTTATACATGTTTCTATATTATGATTGTGCAAAATGAACTGTTGCTGTAGTATTTGTATTTTTGTGAGAGTGATGTTGGTATGTGTGAAATGTTATAATTTGTTTTTTATTTTGAGAACATTGTTGTAAACTTTTTTTTTTTTTTGCGTATTTCATTTATTTAGTTATTTGCCTTTATGTTATACTACTTTCTCTACTTGTAAGTAAGGGAAGTATTGTATTCCACCCAAAAATTTGATGTCGAGATTTCACCGGAAATATGTTTTGAGACCCCCTGAATCCAAAGAAAAAGCATATTGTCGCCCATCGCATTATTGTCGGCACTACCGCAAAGGAGCCGAAGGGAAGAGACAGAGAATGGCCGCATTGTTGGGGCGCTTGCCGAAAGAGAGAAAGGGATAGAGACTTCTGGAATTTTCTGCTTTGTATTTCACCGCAATAATAACTGAACTTTCCTGAAGTTTCCAGAATAGTGTCTGGGAGATATAAATAGCGGTAAAGTGTGAAAAGGGACAGTTTTTGTGTTACGAATTCGGAGCCGTGCTGTTGATGAATCGGAAAAGACTTTCTTGCTGTTGCAACGAGTGTACAAAGTTACTGTTTACGGAAATAAAAGTGTTTCTTTATCTCGTCTACATCTGTCTTCTTTACTTTACACCCACCAAAGTCACACTGGTGTCAGAAGCGGGAGATGACGATGGAGGCTACATTGGTGAACTTTTCACAAGAGCTGAAAGCAGAGATGAAGACGGCAAACGACAACCTCGCTGCCCAGCTGAAAGAGATGCAGACGGAGCTATCGGCGAAAATTGCCGAGCAACTGACTGGCGTAAGGAAGGATGTGAAAGAGCTCGGTGGAAAGGTGGAAGAGCTCGGTGGAAAGATGGAGGACCTCGGCCAACGCGTTGACGCCCTGGAGAATGTCGGGGAACGGCTTAGCGTTCTCGAAGACAGGGTCGACGGTAGCGCCAAGGAGCTAAATGCAATGGTGGAAGGGATGCTTAGTAAAAAGCTCAAGAACTACAAGGCCGAGGCTCCAGCACATGACACAACATCGACGCGCGTCAAACCACCGAAGTACGATGGCACGTCAACGTTTGAGGTCTTCCGCCGTCAATTCGACACAGTGGCCAAGCACAACAAATGGTCGCCAGAAGAAGAGGCCGCGCAGCTGATAGGCAGCCTCCAGGGACGAGCCGCAGAGGTGCTGAACGCAGTCCAGACAGCGGCGGCGCCCAAGGACATCTGGGAGGCCCAGGAGAACCGGTTCGGAAACCACCGCTTAGCCGCAGCCTACCGCAGCCAACTGAAATCTAGGATGCAACTGCCAGTGGAGACGCTGCAGGAGTTCGCCCTGGCAATCGAACAGCTGGCCAGCAAAGCCTAGGTCGACCTCCCGTCCGAATTCGTATCCCGAGAAGCCGCCTATACCTTCAGCCGACGGAAGGATGACAGCCTCATCGCGGACGGTTGGGTGAGAGGGAAGCCGTGCCGCGTGCTTGTTGACACTGGAGCAGCCGTGACTGTCATCAGACCTGGCGTAGCTAGGGGCTTGCCGTCGAGAAAACCGAGCCGACCGTACCAACTAGTGACGGCATCGGGTGACACCTTGCCTGTGGAGAGGGAGGCCCTGCTGCAGTTGACCTTGGAGCGAAGTGTCTTGCGTTTGTGGGTGTTCGTCGCGGAGGTGACTGAGGAGGTGATACTGGGACTGGATGCCCTCAGGAGCTACGAGGCGACGGTCGACATCGGCAAGAAGGTTCTGCGGCTTAAGGGAGAGGAAGTAATGCTTCAGCACCCCGAAGAACGCCTTGGAATCTGCAGGGCCATTCTCAGGGAAGACGTAGTTCTCCCCCCGAGAAGCGAGATGGTAGTGACGGCGCGACTGGAAGGCCAGCGCAAGAAGAACATGCTGCTGGACCGGAAGACGCATGTGCACGGGCTCTGTGTAGCCGGGACATTGTTGCCGTGCCGAGAGGAGGTGCCGGTGAGACTGCTCAACCCAACAGACACCGATCACGACGTCCAGGCCGGAACGGAGTTGGGGGCGTGCGAGCCCGTGGTCAGCGTAACACCAATAGACAAGACCCAGGAGCCGGTGCCGACGCAACACCTGGGGCCCCGGCTGGAAGGCTTACTGGAGGGGGCGGCCGACCACCTGACCGCTGAACAGAGAGAGAAGGTCCAACAACTGCTGAGACGATATCAGCGCGTCTTCAGCCAAGGCAGCAGCGATTACGGCCGCACGGACCGAGTGCTTCACCACATCGACACCGGAGACGCCCGGCCTATTCGGCAACCACCTAGACGCGTTCCGTTGGGTAAACAAGCGGCGGTACGAGACATGCTGGAGGACATGAGAACCAAGGGAGTGATCGAAGAGTCTGACAGTCCTTGGTGTTCCCCTGTAGTTCTGGTGAAGAAGAGGAATGGCGAGCTCTGCTTCTGCGTAGATTACAGGAAGCTGAACGCTGTCACCAGGAAGGACTGCTTCCCCTTACCCCGGATTGACGACACCCTGGACACGCTTGCTGGTGCGCAGTGGTTCTCAACCCTGGACCTGAAATCGGGTTACTGGCAGGTGGCTCTAGACCCGAGAGACAAGGAGAAGACCGCATTATCGACAGGCCAAGGGCTTTGGCAGTTCACAGTTATGCCCTTTGGTCTCTACAACGCACCAGCTACCTTCCAACGCCCCATGGAGTCAGTAATGAGAGGATTGACTTATGACGCCTGCCTGTTATACCTGGACGACATCATCGTCGGCAAGACATTCGAAGACCCTCTTGACAAACTGACCAAGATGCTACAGAGACTGCAGGTGACCGGCTTGAAGCTGAACGCCAAGAAGTGCCAGCTCTTCCGCAGGGAAGTCAACTGCTTGGGCCACATAGTCTCACCAACCGGAGTGGCCACAGATCCGGAGAAGACACAGGCCGTGAGAGATTGGCCTCGCCCATAGGATAAGCGAGAACTGCGCAGTTTCCTTGGATTGTGCAGTTAATACCGCCGCTTCATAAAGGGTTTCTCCAGCATCGCCAAACCCCTTACTCGCCTGACGGAAGAGCATCGACCTTATGTGTGGACGGAGGACGCCGAAGGCGCTTTCCGGCAGCTGAAGAGGACGCTCTGCAGTGCTCCTATTTTGGGATTCCCACAACCAGGCGACGCCTTCATTGTGGACACCGACGCCAGCGACCATTGCATTGGAGGCGTCCTATCCCAAGTCCAGAACGGCCACGAGCGGGTGATAGTCTACTACAGCAAGACGTTGTCCAAGGCAGAGAAGAACTACTGTGTCACCCGAAGAGAGCTACTGGCGGTAGTGAAGACCTTGGAGCACTTCCACAAGTACCTGTACGGTCAGCCATTCCACCTGAGGACAGACCACTCCGCCCTTACCTGACTACTTAGCTTTAGAAACCTGGAGGGCCAGACAGCCCGTTGGGTCCAGAGGTTGCAGGAGTACGACTTCAGCTCCGAACATTGCAGAGGGAGGAGCCACGGCAACGCAGACGCCATGTCCCGAAGACCCTGCCCAGAAGAGTGCGGCCAATGCGCAAGAGTGGAAGAGAAGAAGCGTACCGCAACTGTCAGCGTGGTCACGGCAGTGCCTGCGGATGGATGGGATAGCGCGGGCCTGAGGAGGGAGCAGCTGGCGGACGCCAACTTGGGGCCACTCTTGAGAGAGGTGCAGGCAGGGACGAGACCAACCTGGGAGGACATCGCACCCAGAAGCGCTACATACAAGTCGTACTGGGCCCAATGGGACTCGTTGAAGACCAAAGAGGGCGTGCTGTTCCGGGTATGGAAATCACGTGATGGGAAGACCTAGAAAGAGCAGTTGGTACTTCCCCGAAGTAAGGTCCCGGAAGTCTTGGAGGAAGTGCACGCCGGTAACTCGGGTGGACACCTAGGAGCAAACCGGACGATCGACAAACTCCGACAGCGCTACTACTGGCTGAGGCTCCGAGCAGACGCTGAGAACTGGTGCCGTCAATGTCACGTGTGGGCGGCGAGTCGCGGCCCCCAGACTAGAAGCCGGGGTCGCATGCAGCAGTACAACGTCGGAGCGCCCTTCGAACGCATCGCCGTCGACATAGCTGGGCCATTCCCAGTGTCCGATCGAGGTAACAAGTACCTGATGGTAGCTGTGGACTACATCAGCGCTTGCCGAAAGAGAGAAAGGGATAGAGACTTCTGGAATTTTCTGCTTTGTATTTGACCGCAATAATAACTGAAGTTTCCTGAAGTTTCCAGAGTAGTGCCTGGGAGATATAAATAGCGGTAAAGTGTGAGAAGGGACAGTTTTTGTGTTACGAATTCGGAGCCGTGCTGTTGGTGAATCGGAAAAGGGTTTCTTGCTGTTGCAACGAGTGTAAAAAGTTACTGTTTACGGAAATAAAAGTGTTTCTTTATCTCGACTACATCTGTCTTCTTTACTTTACCTATGTGTCCTGTGTAACGATCCAGCAGAAATGAATGAAGACAAATTGAAGACCTGTGAAGCATTAAGATCAGAAGGAACTACAGTTCAAAAGTATTGGAAAGCACGAATGCTAATGGCTTCATTGCCAGATGCAAGGCACTAGAAAACAACAACAACTTTACACCCACCAAAGTCACAATATAGATGATATGCTGATAGAGACAGACAAGACAATTCAAAATTTTGAAACATGTCCAATCTTTTAAAATGCCTAATTTAGGAAAAATGTCAAATATTGAAAAATGTCAATTGTACCTTCTCTCATGGTAAGCAAAAAACGGGTTACTTGTGTCATGGTACCGAAAAACGGGTATCTTCGGTCATGGTACCGAATACGGGTACCTCCGGTCATCGTACCCAAAAAAGGAGTTGCCTTCTGTCATGGTACGGACAAAAGGGGTACCTAATGTCATGGTACACAAAAACGGGTATCTTCGGTCATGGTACTCAAAAAACGGGTACCTTAGGTCATTCTACCAAACAAACGGGTATCTTTGGTCATGGTACCGAAAAAACGGGTATCTTTGGTCATGGTACCCAAAAACGCCTATCTTCAGTCATGGTACCAAAAAACAGATATCTTCGGTCATGGTACTCAAGAAACGGGTACCATCTGTCATGGTACCCCCAAAACGGGTACTTTCTGTCATGGTACCAAAAACGGGTACTTTCTGTCATGGTACGCAAAAACAAGTACTTTCTGTCATGGTACCAAAAAACTAGTACTTTCTGTCATGGTACCGAAAAAACGGGTACTTTCTGTCATGGAAGCAAAAAAACGGGTACTTTCTGTCATGGTACGAAAAAACTGGTACCTTCAGTCATCGTACCCAAAAACGGGGTTGCCTTTTGTCATTGTACCAAAACACGGGTACTTTCTGTCATGGTACGCAAAAACGGGTACCTTCGGTCATGGTACCCAAAAATACGGGTACTTTCTGTCATGGTACCAAAATACGGGTATCTTCGGTCATGGTACAGTTCTCGCTTATCCTTTGGGCGAGGCCAATCTCTCACGGCCTGTGTCTTCTCCGGATCCGTGGCCACTCCGGTTGGTGAGACTATGTGGCCCTAGTAGTTGACTTCCTTGCGAAAGAGCTGGCACTTCTTGGCGTTCAGCTTCAAGCCGGTCGCCTGCAGTCTCTGTAGCATCTTGGTCAGTTTGTCAAGAGGGTCTTCGAATGTCTTGCCGACGATGATGTCGTCCAGGTATAACAGGCAGGCGTCATAAGTCAATCCTCTCATTACTGATTCCATGGGGCGTTGGAAGGTAGCTGGTGCGTTGCAGAGACCAAAGGGCATAACTGTGAACTGCCAAAGCCCTTGGCCTGTCGAGAATGCGGTCTTCTCCTTGTCTCTCGGGTCTAGAGCCACCTGCCAGTAACCCGATTTCAGGTCCAGGGTTGAGAACCACTGCGCACCAGCAAGCGTGTCCAGGGTGTCGTCAATCCGGGGTAAGGGGAAGCAGTCCTTCCCGGTGACAGCGTTCAGCTTCCTGTAATCTACGCAGAAGCGTAGCTCGCCATTCTTCTTCTTCACCAGAACTACAGGGGAACACCAAGGACTGTCAGACTCTTCGATCACTCTCTTGGTTCTCATGTCCTCCAGCATGTCTCGTTCCGCCGCTTGTTTACCCAACGGAACGCGTCTAGGTGGTTGCCGAATAGGCCGGGCGTCTCCGGTGTCGATGTGGTGAAGCACTCGGTCCGTGCGGCCGTAATCGCTGCTGCCTTGGCTGAAGACGCGCTGATATCGTCTCAGCAGTTGTTGGACCTTCTCTCTCTGTTCAGCGGTCAGGTGGTCGGCCGCCCTCTCCAGTAAGCCTTCCAGCCGGGGCCCCAGGTGTTGCGTCGGCACCGGCTCCTGGGTCTTGTCTATTGGTGTTACGCTGACCACGGGTTCGCACGCCCCCAACTCCGTTCCGGCCTGGACGTCGTGATCGGTGTCTGTTGGGTTGAGCAGTCTCACCGGCACCTCCTCTCGGCACGGCAACAATGTCCCGGCTACACAGAGCCCGTGCACATACGTCTTCCGGTCCAGCAGCATGTTCTTCTTGCGCTGGCCTTCCAGTCGCGCCGTCACTACCATCTCGCTTCTCGGGGGGAGAACTACGTCTTCCCTGAGAATGACCCTGCAGATTCCAAGGCGTTCTTCGGGGTTCCGAAGCATTACTTCCTCTCCCTTAAGCCGCAGAACCTTCTTGCTGATGTCGACCGTCGCCTCGTGGCTCCTGAGGGCATCCAGTCCCAGTATCACCTCCTCAGCCACCTCCGCGACGAACACCCACAAACGCAAGACACTTCGCCCCAAGGTCAACTGCAGCAGGGCCTCCCTCTCTACAGGCAAGGTGCCACCCGATGCCGTCACTAGTTGGTACGGTCGGCTCGGTTTTCTCGACGGCAAGCCCCTGGCTACGTCAGGTCTGATGACATTCACGGCTGCTCCAGTGTCACCAAGCACACGGCACGGCTTCCCTCTCACCTAACCGTCCGCGATGAGGCTGTCATCCATCCGTCGGCTGACGGCGCGCAGTGTCACTCGAGGGGATGGTGGTGATGGCGCCGACGTGCCCCTCGCCACGCCGGCCATTACTCGTTTTCCGGCTGCTCTTCTTGGTGCCGGCAGTCTCTCATCAGGTGTCCCGGCTGGCCACACCCCCAACACACGCCACCTGGTCTTCGTCGGCGTCCGTGGACTGGTCTGCCGTCTTCATCGTAGCGGACACTCCTTGTCTTCGAGGTCGGGATAGCCGTCACTTTGGCCGCTTCCATCCTTAATGCGGCCGTTAGTGCCTCGTGGATGGTCTTGTAGTCGCCGAGCATCAGGCGTTGACGTATCTCGGCAACGCGTACCCCGTCGACGAAGGTATAGGCGGCTTCTCGGGATACGAATTCGGAGGGGAGGTCGACCAAGGCTTTGCTGGCCAGCTGTTCGATTGCCAGGGCGAACTCCTGCAGCGTCTCCACTGGCAGTTGCATCCTAGATTTCAGTTGGCTGCGGCTAAGCGGTGGTTTCCGAACCGGTTCTCCAGGGCCTCCCAGATGTCTTTGGGCGCCGCCGCTGTCTGGATTGCGTTCAGCACCTCTGCGGCTCGTCCCTGGAGGCTGGCTATCAGCTGCGTGGCCTCTTCTTCTGGCGACCATTTGTTGTGCTTGGCCACTGTGTCGAATTGACGGCGGAAGACCTCAAACGTTGACGTGCCATCGTACTTCGGTGGTTTGACGCGCGTCGATGTTCTGTCGCGTGCTGGAGCCTCGGCCTTGTAGTTCTTGAACTTTTCACTAAGCATCCCTTCTACCATTGCATTTAGCTCCTTGGCGCTACCGTCGATTCTGTCTTCGAGAACGCTAAGCCGTTCCCCGACATTCTCCAGGGCGTCAACGCGTTGGCCGAGGTCCTCCATCTTTCCACCGAGCTCTTTCACATCCTTCCTTACGCCAGCCAGTTGCTCGTCAATTTTCGCCGATAGTTCCGTCTTCATCTCTTTCAGCTCGGCAGCGAGGTTGTCGTTTGCCGTCTTCATCTCTGCTTTCAGCTCTTGTAAAAAGCTCACCAATGTAGCCTCCATCGTCATCTCCCGCTTCTGACACCAGTGTGACTTTGGTGGGTGTAAAGTAAAGAAGACAGATGTAGTCCAGATAAAGAAACACTTCTATTTCCGTAAACAGTAACTTTGTACACTCGTTGCAACAGCAAGAAAGTCTTTTCCGATTCATCAACAGCACGGCTCCGAATTCGTAACACAAAAACTGTCCCTTTTCACACTTTACCGCTATTTATATCTCCCAGACACTATTCTGGAAACTTCAGGAAAGTTCAGTTATTATTGCGGTGAAATACAAAGCAGAAAATTCCAGAAGTCTCTATCCCTTTCTCTCTTTCGGCAAGCGCCCCAACAATGCGGCCATTCTCTGTCTCTTCCCTTCGGCTCCTTTGCGGTAGTGCCGACAATAATGCGATGAGCGACACTATTTCCGGTGAAATCTCGACATCGAATTTTTGGGTGAATACAATACTTCCCCTACTTACCAGTAGAGAAAGTAAAAACACATTCATGAAGAATTATACTCGGCTGGAGAATTTAAGTGCAGTAGAAATATATAATATCAACAAGATTAAATTCAGAATTGTTCAGCAAATAAATTATATCATTTTAGAAATGCTTAATTCACTCACATGCCTGCCCTCTCTACTTGCAATATATTACTACACTTTAAAATACATCTCTTACAATACAGTGCAATTTCTATATTGAACATCTTCTAAGGGAAAGTCTTTGTATTTAAATGGTGAACACAAATTGCAGCCACTTTGGACCTTCACAGCCTCAGAAAACATACTGAAGTTGCTAATTTCATTCAGAATACACAGATAAGACTGTTTTCTTTTAAACAAATTATTTTCAGGACCGTACTGCTAGATTACGACAATGATTCCCAAGAAAGGTTGGAGAATTTTCATTTTCAACATAATGCCCAGTTCATAAAATGGCATTATAGTGGCCGTTAAATAAAAATGTCCAAAAGCAAGCAGATTACTGTGGGTCATGAAATATATCAGAAGTCGGTACTTCCTTTTGTATTACAAGATTCCTGTTGTGCGTTGCCTTGGAACTGAATTACTCTATTATTGGCATGACGATTAACGCTAATGTGGTTCCAAAGTCAATATTCAGGATATTCAAATAACTTTCCACCACAACTTTCTTGGAACTGCCAGTAAATGAGGGTGAAATAATAATAATAATAATAATAATAATAATAATAATAATAATAATAATAATAATAATAATAATAATAATAATAATAATAATAACAATAATAAATAATAATAACAACAACAACAATAATAATCTGCATTCTTATGCCTTGATGCCTTGGGTCTATATCAGGAATATAAGTCCGCATATCTCCCTTTATTTGGATTCATTTTACAATAAGCATTAACAAATTGTTTTTGCAGATAAAATAAAATAATCAACATAAAATAATTGGTTTAAATATACATTATGATATAATTAATACATTTATATTAGAGGTGTTTGGAATCAGTATGTCTAGCGATACAGCCTTTTGTGCTTGTGACCAGTTTGAAGACGCCGATCACATCTTTTTACAATGTCCGAAAAGCTACCAAAACTAGTCTTTCTTTTATTCACATTTTTGACTCGGCCCTTGGAATATTTGCCCCTCTTTGACATTCTGACATGCGTCATATTGCTCCAGTTCCTCTTCGCTTCCTTAGAAATTGAAGAAAGAAAAAAGAAAAAAAGAAAAAAAAAAACCTGTATTTCTAATATCCCAGTAACATCACATCTCCACACTTAAAGGCCATATTCCACATTTCCAGGTTAGCCACGGTCAACTGTATATTGCGTCATTAAATAAACCAACAACACGTATATATATATATATATATATATATATATAGTGCCAACAGCGATACAATATAATAAGGTACTTACACTTGACGTTATAATGCACACTGGTCCAGCGGCGAAGAAAGCCGAAGTGTTGGAGTCACGTGACTAACATATCAGGAATATAAGTCCGCATATCTCCCTTTATTTGGATTCATTTTACAATAAGCATTAACAAATTGTTTTTGCAGATAAAATAAAATAATCAACATAAAATAATTGGTTTAAATATACATTATGATATAATTAATACATTTATATTAGAGGTGTTTGGAATCAGTATGTCTAGCGATACAGCCTTTTGTGCTTGTGACCAGTTTGAAGACGCCGATCACATCTTTTTACAATGTCCGAAAAGCTACCAAAACTAGTCTTTCTTTTATTCACATTTTTGACTCGGCCCTTGGAATATTTGCCCCTCTTTGACATTCTGACATGCGTCATATTGCTCCAGTTCCTCTTCGCTTCCTTAGAAATTGAAGAAAGAAAAAAGAAAAAAAAAAAACCTGTATTTCTAATATCCCAGTAACATCACATCTCCACACTTAAAGGCCATATTCCACATTTCCAGGTTAGCCACGGTCAACTGTATATTGCGTCATTAAATAAACCAACAACACGTATATATATATATATATAGTGCCAACAGCGATACAATATAATAAGGTACTTACACTTGACGTTATAATGCACACTGGTCCAGCGGCGAAGAAAGCCGAAGTGTTGGAGTCACGTGACTAACATGGCTAGGCGTCACGTGACAATTTAGAAAGTTGAGCGGGAAAGGTAAGAACTGTGGGTAAGAAATACGCACCAATAGTGATATGGAGTGCAATATGGAAGTGAGCCCCAATAAACAATTTATGTGCTCTGAGTGTGGGAGATGCTATAAACAGAGGCAACATTTGCAGCATCACGCTTCCACAGCTCACCCGGGAAGAGAGAATGCCATTGCACCTTTCCAAAAATTTCAATTTAAGTGCAGTCTTTGCAAATTTGAAGCAACATCAGAAAGTACTTTATACGAACACTTGGAAGTGATACACGATAGTCGTGTAAAATTGGAAGAACTGGAATTCTCATCATTTGGAGACTTCAAGAGTTGGAAAGAAGGAACCGAGGCGGCAACACGGTCATTCTTTGGGAAAATTTGTTCTAAAATTGCTTCTCAAAGTGTAACATATTATTATGCATGTCACCGTTCAGGGAATTTTATCTCCAATGGCAAAGGTATTAGACATTTAAAACTGCAAGGGAGCAATAAAATTGGTGCAGTATGCCCGGCAAAGATGGGGGTTACTGAAGATCAACAAGGAGTATGCAAAGTCAAATTTGTTTTGACTCATATTGGTCACCAACATGAATTAGGCCATTTGGGATTGACAGAAAAAGAAAGGAACAGTATAGCTGTAGATATTGCTAACAAAATTCCTTTTCAGCCTATACTTGATAAAATACGAGACTCAGTATCCGCCTGTAATCTAGAACGGATACATCTGCTAACCAGACAGGATTTATACAACATTGAGCGATCCTATAATTTGTGCTCCACATCAGTCAGGCATCAAAATGATGGGACCAGTGTTGAGGCTTGGGTGCATGAAATGAACTCAAATGATAACACTTGTGTGTTATTTTATAAGCCACAAGACACAGTGAACGAGTCCTACCCAGAGCTAAAAAGCACAGATTTTGTGTTAATTATAATGACTAGTGCTCAATGTGAAATGTTGAAGAAGTATGGGAATGACTGCATTTGCATTGATGGAACACATGGGATGAATAGCTATGGTTTCGAACTTACAACACTTCTGGTACTGGATGATGTTAGACAAGAGTTTCCATGCGCCTTCCTCATTTCAAATAGAAATGACTGGCAAGTGCTCTCCATATTTTTCAATGCAAAAAGTCAGAATTTGGAAAACTTTCCCCGAAAGTTTTTATGTCTGATTTAGCAGAATCTTTCTTTAATGCTGGGATTTCAACAATGGAAACCCCTAAAATGAGACTCTATTGTTCATGGCATGTGGACAAGGCATGGAGAAAAAATATTAAGAGCAAAATCCAAGGTCAAGAAAAACAAACAAACGTTTACAAGATTCTTAGAACAGTCCTAGAGGAAAGAGATGAGGCAGCATTTGAAATTATGCTTCATGCCATACTCAAAATCTTGAACAGTGATCCGGACACGGCTGAGTTTGCCTCATACTTCGAGGAATACTACATGACTAACGTAAAAAGCTGGGCTTACTGCTATAGGCTGCATGCAGGACTTAACACCAACATGCATATAGAGCGAATGCATCACACACTTAAGTATATATATTTACATGGAAAGAAGGTGAAACGTCTGGACAAAGCTATAGGTGCACTAATGTCCTTTGTTAAAGACAAGCTATTTGATAGGCTTATTGTGCTTACAAAAGGCAAACTGACCAGCAAAATAAGGAACATTCATAATAGGCACAAATCTAGCTTACAAATAAATAAGGAAATGATCAATTAGGAAGACGGAGGATGGAAAATAGCATCCTCTTCAAAAGTACATGAGATCTACTTTGTATAAGATAATGGAGTTCAATGCACATGCAGATTAATATGTAGTGAATGTAACACCTGCATTCACAGATATTCCTGCACCTGTGTTGGTGCAAGCACATACATAGTGTTTGTCAAATGCAAATTGGCCATAAACTTCCTTTGAAACATGCTCAGGACTCCAATGAACTTGTTAAAAATTGTGAGGGTCCTTCAAGTGGAAGTGAAATCCAACACATACTGCATCAAGTTGGTAAAGACAATGCATCTATATGTGAAGAAACAAACAAACAACTTGAGAAAATAATAGACTGCTGTAAGGCACTTTCCACAACAGTGGAACTAGAGGTGCTGAAGAGAGGTGCAACAACAATAACCTCAACTATGGCAGCAGTTCGCAACCAACGTGAGTTGCCAAAATCAGCAGAGACAAGGAAAAGAAAAATAGAGCCACAAAGGCGGCTCTTCAACACTAAAAAGAAACGAAGTTCCCACAGGAAGCAGTTTAAAAAACCAGAGGTAGCAGAGACCCTGAGCATTGCAGTATCTTTGCTGCAAGAGAACTCGCATGAATAAGTCCTAATGTAAGTTATTTTAAATCATACTATTTACTAAAATTAAAATTGCAGCTAACAGTACCTGAGAGTGACGGTGTAAGTGAGAAAAATATATGTGTGTAATATTGGTATATTCTATTTGAGTGCACCCCGAGCCAGGCCTCCCAGAGAGGATAAAATCCCTATGCTGGTACCGGGGATCGAACCCGGGTCCTCTGCACCAGAGGCAAGTGTGCTACCAACTGCGCTACAGAGGCGGTTTCCCTGTCAGTTCTCTAAAAGAAATGGGGCAAAATTGTATTCACATATGTATGGGCATCAACTGTTGACTCAAAAAAAATTCAGCCTAAAACTGTTTCTCCACTAATGGTGCACCATACACCTGGCGAGCTGACTGAGTTAACACATACGAATCAAACAAATACACATCGTGCAGTAGAAAACAAATACTGAGCTATAATACACTTTGTAACTAATTACAGGACTAAATAATAAAGTGCACTGGTAGTAATACAGCCACACGATATCGTGTCAACTCAATACTGATTGTGAGCAGAGAAAAACAAGTGATGCTCGTGACCTTGTGCATATCAGCTGTTGGTGATGCGTTTCTGTGTGCACAGTGGAAAAACACAGTGTACGGTTCACATGTATTTGGATCTCTCTGTAGAATGGGGTGCTGAGAACCATAGCAGTTAGAGAATCCATAAAAAGTCACTCGTACTCTATAGTTAAACCAGTTTAGATCAATCAATGTTAATTGTTCTTCACATATGCCATACACAGAACAAAGCTGATAACGAGAGTAATAAGATCATAAACTTGCTACCTAAATACTTTTTACAACCACTGAAATTGATTATAATCCATTTAAAATTGTCTATATTTTAAGTGAAAATAGATAATGACCTAGCCCCTAGGCACACTCATTACTTAGGCTACATAAAATACTGCTATTGCATTGTATTTTTATTTATTTCTAGGACATACACAGTGGGAAGCTGGAGTTGTGATTGTGGGAGTAAAACTAACAAGCTGTTGGCCTCCAGTACTGTATTTCATCGCATACTTGCCACACTTTCTCGTTCTGGTTATCGTTGCTCTCACTGATGGTGTTGAACGAGCCTATACTTATTATTTTGTGATGTGAACTTATAACAGTGTCGGATTTAGGAGTTATGTATGTTCAATTTAAATTATTTTGTGATGTAAACTTTTAAAATGTTGGTATTCAGGAGTTATGTATGTTACATTTTCATAATTTTCCGACATAAAATGTTAAAACTGTTAATATTCAGAGGAAGTTATGAGTTCAGAACCCAATTATTTTGTGATGTAACTCAAAAAAGTGTTGGTATTCTGAAGGAGTAATGTGTGTTCAATGTCAATTATTTTGTGATGTAAATTTATAAAAGTGTGTATTCAGAAGTTTAGGACGTGTAAATTATCTATGTAAAACTAGGTAAATAAAGTGTTGTTTATTAAATGGGGAAAAAGTTGTTCATACTTTCTTCATAAAGTAAAAATATACAGCGCAACCATTTTGCAAAGAATAAATTATTTATGAGTAGCTGTGATAACTTTCTGTAGCTAGTGTACAATAACGGGAGTAATTCCGGGATTACAATGAACGAAATGTAATACAATTTCTAGTTTAGCGACATTTCTTACTTCACCATCTTGGCAGTTTGCAAACTGATGGCATCAACATTCAAGAATATATTACAATACGCTAAATACTCTTTCTCTGGTAAACTGAACAGATAGCAATGATGGCATGTTATCTTTAATATTCCAGGTGTTGAGAAATCTTTATTTTATTATGCAGTGATTGCTTGCCTATAAATCAAGTTGGTGTGACTGACCATTATGTGATTATGTTAGCTACACAAACCTGTGTGTCTGTTTTAAGTATACATTTTGGCAATCCATCATTTGTTACTTCCTACACCAGCAACAATTCTTCTTAAGTAAGAGGGATGAGGTAAACTAAGGTCACCACTTTAAGCAGCAGGATAAGTTAAAAAAAAAAAAAAAAACAGTGCATGAACATATAAGTGAATCACAAGGGTATATTTTTGTTTCATTAACAGAAGCTGTACACACATGTTTATCTTCTTCCTGTTACACAGTGGGTTTTACTCTGCATTTCATGTGCAATATACTCTACCTGATCACATACTAACAGTTTATACTGACTTAGCACCTTAATATTCCAGGTGTTGAGAAATCTTTATTTTATTATGCAGTGATTGCTTGCCTATAAATCAAGTTGGTGTGACTGACCATTATGTGATTATGTTAGCTACACAAACCTGTGTGTCTGTTTTAAGTATACATTTTGGCAATCCATCATTTGTTACTTCCTACACCAGCAACAATTCTTCTTAAGTAAGAGGGATGAGGTAAACTAAGGTCACCACTTTAAGCAGCAGGATAAGTTAAAAAAAAAAAAAAAAACAGTGCATGAACATATAAGTGAATCACAAGGGTATATTTTTGTTTCATTAACAGAAGCTGTACACACATGTTTATCTTCTTCCTGTTACACAGTGGGTTTTACTCTGCATTTCATGTGCAATATACTCTACCTGATCACATACTAACAGTTTATACTGACTTAAATGACTCACCAGATTTTCAAATTTAGTCCAATCATTACTGAGATTGAAAGACACTTGTTATACACACACCTTTTTAAAAGACTTTAACTTCTAAAGAAACTAACACTTTGAAACCTACAATGTGCTCAAGCACTGCCATAAAATCACTTTCATACACAAACAGTAAGTAGTTTTCACTTTCAATCATAACAAATGGAGAGAACACCATTTTTAAAAGTTCCCAAATGACAAAATCTTGTTTCACACCATTCTCTGAAAGCTACCTCTTCCTGAAGTCTCTGCTATCACCTTTCTCCAGGATCCTTCTGAATCGATGCTGTGCTGTGCTTAAATATTTCGGTTGGTTCTCAAGGATAGTTGGTGTGCATCTTCAACCTTATAATTTGACTTGCAGCCACATACACAACAGCTCTGAGGCTCTGAAACAACAGAAATAGGTCACCTGATTATAGCATTTGTAGGAAATACAGGTTATTTCAAACCTCAAAAAAATTATAACTTACCTTATTTCATATAAAATGCTGTAAACAAGCCACAGCTCCTTCAATAACAAACAGACAGCCATATTTCCAGCAAGTCAACTTTGTAAATAATCACGTGATGCATGTCACGTGACTCCAACACTTCGGCTTTCTTCGCCGCTGGACCGGTGTGCATTGTAAGGTTAAGCCATATTTCCAGCTATTACTAGTGTTCTGTGATTTCCAGCAAGTCAACTTTCTAAATAGTCACGTGATGCGTGATACTGGACCGGTGTGCATTATAAGGTTAAGTGTTTCTGAACACGCAATAGGGAAACATAGTGCCTCTGTGGTGCCTCCGTTTGGCAACACTGGACTTGTATAAACACCTCAACGCCTAACCTGCGTGGCAATTTCTTTGTCCGTCCTTATTAACCTTCTGAAGAGTTTGCACATTTATCACAAGGTAAGCTGGGCAATTGTATTTCCAAATTAGGTTTTGGACTATCTCGAGGGTTAATTACATATACACATTGCTTAGACAAACCCATGAAAATACAAATACGGGCTTCAACCTTAAAACGCTAGACCAGTGTTGCTAGATTAAGCGAAAAGTCGCGGATTGGGCGACTTAAAACCCATTCCATTAACAAATTTTTTAAGAAGGCCATCTGCGAATTTTGGGCTATTAATATATTTCTGAAAACTATGACATGGTAATGTATTGTAGTTTTTTGTGGCGTGTGAAGAAAACAGCTAATGTCTGTTACGGAGCTGAGGCGCTGGAGGAGGAAGAAGGCGTTGCCAACCTAACAGTCATGAACTCGTTGGAAGTACCAACACTGTGTCACGAAATTGCAGATATACAATTCCTGAAGAAATCCCTGTTTATTGTGTTCATCATCAGTATCTACTATTAGTATTAATATTATTACAATTATTAGCACTATCATTATTAATATTGTGCAGTCCTGTGAAGTGACGCTACTTTATGCAACTAGTGCTACATTTTTTTCGAATTATCATTTCTTCCTCTTCCATTTTTACTTTCTCTACTGGCAAGTCGGGGAAGTATTGTATTCCACCCAAAAAGTTGATGTCGAGATTTCACCGGAAATATATGTTTTGAGACCCCTTGAATAAAAAAAAAGCATTTTTAGAAAAAGGCCCGTGTGTGTGTGTGTGTGTGTGTATGATGTGTGCGCGTGTGTAGGTGGATGTGCGAATGCGTGTGTGCGTGTGTGGAGGGGAGGGGCGGGGGAGAGGAGGAGGTTGATGTTTGTGGGTATGTGCGCGTGTGCGTGTGCACAACTTTTTGAAAAAAATTCTCCACCTTAAACTAAACTAAATGTTGATTTTCTCGAAAATGGCTCTAACGATTTTGATTAAAATGCCATGTGTTGAAGACATTTTTATGACAAATGAAATGCATGTTTTGAATTTTCTGGCAATAGCCTATGTAGTTCTGTTTACTCTGGATGACCTCTGCATAACTGGTAAACCTTAAGAGATCAACCAAATCTTACTATACAAAAAAATGTAGATCTTGCTAAAACATACAATTTATGTCCAAATAAATTTTTTTATCGTATGAACCATTTCGGAGATATTCCTTGTTATGTGTGTGGGTTTTGGAATACTGACACTTTCATCAAATGGATCTTAACCATGCAAAGAGAATGGAATCTCAAAGTTTTAAAAGATTTGACTATCGCACAAAGTCTACTGTATTCCCATATTCCCCTTGTACCTACAAGGAGAAAAGCAATAATATAATTTCTGAAAATGTTTATCTCAACTAACATGATGAAGATGTAGGAATAAGAGTTTGTAAGAATGGTTAGTACAAGTGTAGAGAAAGTCATGTGAGTGCAACACGTCAGATTCTTTTTTAATGTTATAAAGTGCAACTAAGGGCCCAACGTGCACAAGTCACATCATGCAAATTGATGACGGAAGTACTGTCTCTGTTTCCTTCCTTGAAATAAACAAGCCACTGCTAATAATGTAGTTAATCACGTGCGGTCTCTATGTTTATGTACTAAACAGATGTTGGAAACATAACCAGACATTCCTATGGTCTTATAAGTGCGTAGGTGAACTCGATGATACAGCGCTGTGCAATTTGTTGCGTTCCTTTGTACTGGATAAAAGGTAAAGGGTACAGGTACAGAGGGGGACACCTCGCTCACGTCGACCTACACAGGTCTATTGTGGTTACCACCCCCCAGGAGGCAGGAATGAATAAGGGAACCGAAGAGGTGCTACCAGACCCGCAGCCAGACAGGTCCACCAGAGACGCGTGGAAGTCCCTAACCAGTGCTGAGATGTCTTCATCCAAGGCCATCTATATCTAACAGGCCTGTATACGGAAAGAGATTACGTTAATGACGTCATCACGGGAGGCTTATGTTTATCACCTATTTGTTTATTACGGGAATGCAACACATCAGTACGTGGTTGGAACGCTAAGAAGTTGCTTGTGCCTTACGACGTGTCAGTAAACAATTAAGTGAGCGAACAATTAAATTACAAAGTGGTGTAGTTTTCAATACAAAATGCCTAGGAAGTGTTGTGTGCCGGGTTATACCTCAAACTATAAAACAAGCGTAGAAAAGTATGTTACAGTGTTTTCGTTTCCAAAGGATCTACACACAGAAGAGAGCAGTGGGTACGTGCTATTCAAGGGATATTTATGAACCAGGTGTGGTATGTATTAAACATTTTTCTGAACAGCACATAGTGAAGGAATTTCCTGCTACGGGAAATGATGGAAGCGTTTTGTAGCACCCAGAACAACTCCTAAACTTACTGAAAATCCATAGCATTTCGTAAATAACTCGAAGATTAAAACACTGTTGATTTTCAGAGCTTTAAAAATAGAATTAGTGACATGAAATTAGAGGGATTCACCGTCATCATAAAAGAAATAATTTTTGTGAAAATTGATACTGAAGATATTCCTAAAATTGTACCAGCATTAGGGGTTCTAATGACCTAACTGTCGACGGGCCCATAAGCCCCAGTCACTCACTCACGTAGCAGCATTAAAAATTAATTCCAATTTTACTATTTAGGTTCTATAGGGTAAAACTGTAATACCCAATAGTAAATTTAAATGGATTCTCGGTAAACAAATGATATTGGATAAATGGTCTAAATTTGATGCTCTTTTGGTTCACAATAGCAAGTGAACAAACAGAACATAAAGTACTTCAGGCCGCCAAAATTTTAAAGGAATACTGGGAGGACATGAATGAAGATTCCACGGAATATCTAAAACCTAAATTCCTAGAAGAGCAGGTAAAATTGGTCAGTCAAAAGTAAATTAAATATACGCCCGATACCCTGTTATGAACGTGCTCAATTTATTTCTCTCACCCAGCAGCTTACAGATAGTTACGTGATTCCAATGTTCTTTCTTTACCCCATCCTGATTACCTCAGACAACTTTCTCAACCCTCCAGTCTTGATAGAAACTCTTGCATTTAAAATATTTATCAGAGAAGGTGAAAATGCTTGGTGATCACGAAAAAGTAGTAAATTTGTTGAGACATATGAACAAGAATTTCTTAAAGTAGAAAACCAGAGAAACTTAATTCTACATTTAGGTGCTGAGACATGTGACATTAATAATATCGGTGTTGACTGTAATGCTAGTGATTGCAAGTTACTGGGTGCTATTTTGACGAGGAAAATCATAAAAGTAATAACCAACATCCTCTTGAAAAACTACTGCATTATTAAACAAGGCAGTTTGGTATTATCTACAGGAAAAAGAAAGAAAGAAACTGGAGATAAATTCGCATTGCGAACGTAAGAAGCATGCTCTGCCATTAACAACTATGCAAAGCATGTTTTCCACTAACATACTAATAGACATTAACTTTTAATACGAAATGTGAAAATATAAATGAATGCACACTTCTTCCAGCGCAGAAATGCTGTAAAACATGTGTTTATTCCGTATGAATTGCTTGGAACGTCAGCCTCGCGCTGTGACGTCACGAATTGCATATCCAGGCCTGTTACTTAGAGAGGGCCTTGCTTCATCCCAGCGCTAGGCCCTCCAAGCAGCCACCTTCACACCGTGAGTCCAGTTCACTATCGCACTGAGCGTCCCCCCCCCCAATCGACGGAGGACAAAGCCTGCCAAACGCCACCTAGCGCCGAGAACAGCAGTTACTATGCGCAGTCATCCAAGCCATCTGCCCAACACTGCCCACACAACCTGCCTGGAACTGCACCACGTAAAAGATGATAAGGAAATGGAATGAAAGGAAATGATGGAAAGGAAACCGTGGTATGAAATAATGCAGCCCAGGATTCACCTAGTGACATGGGGAAACCAAGGAAAAACACATATCAGAGTGCACGGCCACGGGAATCGAACCTGCAACCTCCCGAATGCGGGCCACAGACGTGCCATCCCGCTCGGTCTACTGGATAAAGCAATAAACCTTCTAGCCTTACTAATGGGTGTTCGTGCTTGAGTCCACATTATTTGGTTTTGTGACAATGGTCCACTGGCTACAGATGTTTTGACCAGATATCAAAGGTCAATACGTTAACCCTTTTGTCACTGTAAGGGAGAATACAGTAGATTGTATAGCACATTAATTAAAATTTGCCTATACTATTCACCCGAACAGTAGATAATAGAAACTATTACATTCAAGTTAAAACAATAAAATGAAATTAAAATAAAAGAGGTCAAGTTAAATGGAATGTTGAGTTGTTGAGAGTCAAGTTATCAGGATTCTACTGTATTGCACAACCATTTCTACAAATTAGTAATAGTCATGTACAGGAAAGAAGGGAGAGCTTTGGGTGTTAACATGATCCAGAGTATGATTCTTTGAAGGTTGAGCGGAAGCAGTAAAGAATAGGAGAGAGGAGAGAATTTTGAGTCTTGTAACAGACAAATCGACCTAGTAATAACAATATTAATAATATCATACTGTAAATAATGTCATCCTAATAATGATCATATTAATAATAAGAAAATAATAATAATAAAATTCAGAAAAAAAAATTATTTTGTTATTTAACGACGCTGTCAATTGCCAGGATCACATCAGCGTCGCCGGTGTGCCGGAATTTCGTCCCGCAGGAGTTCTTTTACATGCCAGTAAATCTACTGACACGTCGTTTTTAAGCACACTTAAAAACCATCGGCCTGGGCCGGGTTTATGGTTTTTATAAAATTCAGAGAATTATAAGAAGGAGGAGAACATCAATAGCAATATGAATAAAAGTGATAGCAATAATATTCAGAAGTCATGCATCTAAAAAGTAGCAAAACGGCCATTAATGTATAGTCATTAAACAATGCAAACAAAAGGTCCACCAATGAGAAACAGAACTGCCAATAGGAGAAGGAAAATCTTGTAGCCATTGTCGGTAACAAAACTGGAAGGCACAACTCAGAAAGTGCACGCTCTGCATCATTCATTGTACGACTCAAGTTGACGGAAACTGCTCGTGTCTCTCCCTGACAGAACATTACAAAGTCTAACAGTCTCAGAAACTTACAAGGATACATAAATTCATAACACATTTAGGAAACACAATTTGTAAAATAATATGGAGCCAGTTTCACAAACAATCTTCACAAGGGCATATGGTTGCAAGAGGGAAAAACCAGTCTGTACATAACAGTGTATGTGGCATGGAAATAAAAGTTTGCAGGAGAAATTAATTCAGAGTTCATTATTTCACCAGTGGTTTTCAACCCACAAGATGAGAGTCGTAGCCAAGGCAACCTTTATGAACTAACAGTTATCCAGCCGCAGTCTTAGATATGATTTAAGGTATGATTCCTTGAAGGAGCAGGAATAAGGGTAAAGAATAGGAGAGAGGGTAGAAGTTTGAGTGTTAGACATGATCTGAGTCTTTCAAGGAGTCATTCTTTGTTGTTTAACGATGCCAGTATTTCATCGGTGTCATTGTTGTGCCAGAATTTCATCCTGCAGGAGTTTGTTTACATGCCAGTAAATCTACTGACATGGATTGATTGATTTGTGGGTTTAAGAGCGCTCAACTGACATGGATCTGTCGTTTTTAAGCACACTTTGGTCTGGGCCAGGTTTGAACTCACGTCTTTGGATCAGTAGGCCAGCGTCTAACCAACTCAGCCACCTCAATTGACAACAGAATTGAGTTATACAGAAGTATGAGAGTTTGAAGAAGGTGGGAAGGGAAACAGACATGTCATATGTGTGCCGAGAATTATGAAATGTGAGAGATGTTAAGCTTCTTTGCTCTATTTATACCCCACCTTCAAGTGCAGTAGCGATAACAGCAGCCTTTTCTTTGGAACATGCTGCCATGTTAGCAATGATGTACAGTTGACATTGTTTTTCTTTCTTTGTGTTTTGTTCATTCCATCACACCACATTCATACTTCCAGTCTCTGTAGAGGATAGGGAATGACCTCGGTTAGAGGAAAACTAGCACCCCCAGACTGGAATCAAACCCGGGCCCCTTCACATAGAGGCACTTGCTGTTTTGACTTAGCTACTGTGCCAGCAGCTGTGAAATGTTTGAAATACCAGCCACCAAAAATAATTACTTAGTTCAGTTCTAATGAGTGAAAGGTTCATTTTGAGCAGTTCACAGAACTGTTTTATAACTTCACATAATATATCTTGTTACAGATACAACATGACTGCACAACCCCATCCTAATCACCAACTTCTTTTGAGGATCGTTGCTCTTGAGGAGAAGGTGAAAATAGAGTTTGATCATATCCGAGCAAATGTAGAAGAATATAGACTCCTCTGTGAAAACAGACACCTCCATACCGAGGTGGCCAATAAAGAACAAAGGATAGCTCTACTGGAGCAAGAACTTGCAGCAACTGAGAAGAAACAAGTTGAGGAATGCAGACACCTCCATACACTGGTGGCCAATAAAGATGAAAGAATAACTCAACTGGAGCAAGCACTTGAAGCAAGTTGGAAGAAGAACAAAGATTTGGAGGAAAAGTTGAAGGGTTTAGAAAAGGGTCCTGAAGAAACTGCGATATTAACTGGAAACATTGCCACTAACAGCAACATTGAGGTGAGTAAAATGCACCAGACATTACAATTTGTAGTCAATCTTGATTCTGTATAATTAACATTACTGGTGCATTCCTAATAAATCATCTTCTAGAAAAAACCACTAAACAAACTGTAGTTGAGGTGGAAATAATCTGGCCCCAGTGTTTGACTCGGGTGAGATGATAGGGAAGTAATTGCTGTTCACCCAGATATCTAATAACCAAAGACTGATTTGTATGCATGGCATGGACTATTACTGATCATTGACTAGGTGCATAATTCTCTATAAATATTACAGTGTATTATAAAAATGTTCTGCTTTACCTATGTAGAACAAGCGGAAATGTACTATGTTCATTGTGCTGCTTGGGGAAATGCAAAAGGGCATGGGATCTTTATGCTGAGCTTTACTCAAGGAGAAATGTACAATAGGTAAGGTGCTGTGATGAGACAAATGTCTCCTTGCCTGATTCAGGGATGTTCAGTACTTACTTATGTGCAGTATAAATCTGTAAATGTCTTGTAATTGATCTAGAGGGAATTAGAGGTCCTGCCAATAAACAAAGAGCTCTTTAATACATGGTGGTACCTGGGATTGGTAACCAGAACCACAAAGTCACAAAGTGCTGTATAATATGTGACAGAATCCCTTATTTAAGTAACAAAATGAAGGTTTTAAGGTAATGGTAACATAAACAATATTAAAAACAGAAAGTAAGCTAGCCCGCCTCAATAGCGTGATGGTTAGCGTGTCTGTCTCACGTTCAAGAGGTCGCGAGTTCGAATCTTGCTTAGGGTAAGTTATCCGGGTAAGGTTTTTTTCCGAGGTTTTCGCTACCCTGAGAAGACGAATGTCGGGTAACTTAAAGCTCCATGGACCTCGGGCTCATTTGAGCATCATTTCATTCATTCGCCCGATATGACACAATGTTGGAGGACGTTAATTAAAAAAAAAAAAAAAAGAAGTAAGTTATATTCCACTATGCAAAGAAAGCAAAACAAATAATATTCCAATGCTGGAGTGGGAACAAGGAATACAGAGTGATTCGCTTGAGATATCAGAAAAGCAAAACATTATATATAAAGGCCAGAGGGAAGTGCACTCGCATGTGATACAGGTTAGCTGGATGCAGAGTATGAATGACATCACGGCCATCAAATGTGCAAACAATTGCCACTAGAAGCAAGAGTCGAAAACAGCATAACGCACTACTCTGCGAACTAGTGAAGCATTGCCTTGCAAGTGTATGCAGGGCCATGGTACTTGGGTAGAGACCGTCATGTATTATGCAGTGCATTACAATAAAATTTTCAATATTATTAGCACTCTATGTAATGCAGATTCATCTGCTATTGTAACTGCTAAGTCTCTGAAATTGCATGAGCTATCTGAAAATCGTCAGTTCGTATCCAACAATTTTGCAGTGTTGCCCAAAGCTATTAAATGTTTAGATAAATCGGAAAACATGCCAGACGAGAGTGGAGTTCTTTACATTTGCACCTCTGACATCGTATGACATAGAAAGAAGTTTTTCACTGTTTAAAAACTGCTTCACTGACAGAAGTCAAAATTTCACATTTAGCTATTTATGAATGTACCTTGTAACCCAGTGTAATGCACTCTGTGTCGACATTATAGCAGTATGTATAAGCGTTTAAGTAAAATTCCAGAATGCATAGTTTATGATGCTTGTAGGTTGTGCTGCAGTGAGGTGGTTTTCATGGTCAGGTGTATCAAGCTGCAGTTGTTCACATGTGCTAGCGATAACTGTAAAGTCCATGAGCAGTATCCCTATGGAAAAACATACATGCCTCTGGCCTAGAGTTATGTGCAAGAAACTATTCTAATTTATTGGTTATTAATGGTACATACATGCGTAGGAGAGTTTGAATTGTTGTGTTCCGGCACTCAGCATGACCACCATTGCGAATGGGTCACAGATCATACTTTGTGTCCATGTTGTACCCAGCAGTTCTGGAGTAATTTGCTGACAGGATCCTGTAATCTTCCTCCGTAGGTCGGCTAGGTTCTATGGTCTTTGTGCATACCTAGTTGATTTGATGCAGCCCACACAAAAAATCTGGAGGCATTAAGTCTGGGCTATTAGGAAGCCATGATATCGGTGCATCACAGGTCCACCATGGCCACAGCGATCATTGAATACCTGGTTTAGTTGATCCTGAACTATGAGAGCCCAATATGGTGGAGCTCAGTCCTGTTGATAGATAATGGCGTGCAATGGTGCATCTTCCTGTCATTGAGGGACCACAAATTGCTCGATCATTCCAAAGTAATTGACGGCAAGAAGTCTCGTTAATCTCTCAGGCTAACAGCTAGGTCAAATTTGGGTAACTGCCCAAGCTTTCAGTGACTAACCCTACCACCATCCTCAGGGGAACTGAAGCTAGACTACTGACGTCACAATATTTATACCTAGCCAGCGGAGGATCACACATAAATTTTTATGTTTTCCTTGTACTTTATTGTTTTGCACTATTTAAAGGAATAAAAAATGTATATTCTATGTGACAAGAATATGGAAATGTGTGTAGTACCCTATAAAAATTTAAAATTTCCCTTTTGCACAACACCTGGCGTATGGAAAGTTTTAAACCTTCATTTGTCTCTCCTGTAAAATGCACTTAAGATGGCTTACCATTATCTAGCTCTAAACAGCTCATTAGATATAGTACATGTACATCAGTGGTGTGTGCTGGGATTGTGACTTGGGCTATCCCTAGGCCTACCATGGCCGCACTGTGGCTGAATGGTCAGACCATTCGCCTCTCACCAAAGCGGCCCAGGTTCAATCTCAGGCGACCGAATTTGGGATTTATGGTGGATAAAACTGCAGGGGCAGGTTTCCTCAGCTATCTTCATTCCATGTATCATCAGTGTCAGTGCCTGTGGTGCCAGTAAAAGCGGGTGTTAAACACTACAAAAGAACTAAGCCTACCAGATCTGGACAAAAAGGGGTTGATTAAATGTTGTTGTTAGCTAATGCTGGATTTCTGACAATGAAGTCATTAATCCTCTTGCTCTCCAATATTGAAGGGAGCAATAGCAGTAATAGTAACCGCTTTTTAGAGAGCACCATATTTTTATGTTTTGGCGGTCACATCGCTCTCTCACAACCCCCAGAATGTCTGGAGGACCACACCTGTCGTTGGTTTACGGGTCTCACAGACCTGACCGGGAGAATTATCAAAATAAATTCACTGACCATATCCTCTGATTACCAATCAGAGGACGTATTACATGCCATGACAGGTCAGCTTGTTAGGGGTTAAGATTTTATAGAGAAATTAGAGAAATGGAGAGGCTGGAAAAATAAAGACTCCCTAGCCCTCGGGAACCCTAATAGCATCAGGGTCGGAAGAGAACAAGAGATGACCAAGGTAAGGTCAGATAGAAAAGTTACAGTGAGGAGCAAAACACCAGTAAGTGGAAGTAATGCTCTGCTCAGCTTGGGTACCTTGTGGTCACTATCCACATATCCCCTAGATGGAGATATAGTAACTGCAATAACACACTGTCATGTGCATAAAAAATGCTCGAGACTATTAAGACAATAGAACAAGTTTCAGAGTCATGTTTTTGTACGCTCCTGTTAAGTCTGGAACGTAGTTTTTCAAAATACAAAAACTTTCTGCGAGTAAATCGGATGCGACTTACTTTCCATAAATTTAGGAAATATATTATTGTACATTGCAATAACCGCTCACGATGATGTCTCTAGCTAAAATTCTAGACATTAAAACCTTAATAAAATGAAGTTAATTACGCGCTTCAAATGGGTAAACATTCATTATTTGCTGCCTAGTAACGCCCCTTAACCCTGGTATTGAAGCAGGGTGTACTCTGTGCTGTCTTCCAGTCTACTTGTTTACAAGAGCACTGCAAGGTCGCCGGCCGATTAAATGTTAACTTCAGGAACAGTGCATTTAAATAAATTTTTATTGAAACAAGCTAAACAACTATTATAAAAGTAAAATGAACAATTTTACTATACCTGTCCATATATACATAGATTCCAAACGTCTTTCTCTGCTGGTAAACTACTTTGTCATTACTGTCACCGCACCCACCTGCGTCTAATTACCTACACTAGGGAAGGTACCCAGCCAGGCGCTTACCTGCCCACAAGACCTGACCTCTGACCACACAATAGAGCATGCGGGGACAATAGCTATTATGTGGCAGCCCAGTGTCTGGACTGTTCTACCAGTCACTCCCGAACATTCTACTTCCAGAACTTTTCCTTTGTCTAAAGACCTATATAAGCAGCTGCTGAGAACCAAACAGTAGGAAAAATGTCTACGAAGCGTTCGGTGGACAGCACCTGTGTATTGTGCCGAGTAGCAGTTCAGTGCGAGTTGTAATCTGACAGCTCTTTACTGTGATTCAATTCAACAGTTGTTCTGTTCCCTGGGTTTGTACAAAAGTGATCTAAGTGTAATGTTAGCACTATGCTGACTAGAAGGCAATAAAGTTTGATTAGCAGTAACTGGTGTTTTCTCATTTGTTACAATACTATCAGAAAACAATTCCTCGTGGTGTCTTCTCAGCAAAACAAATGTCTTTTTCCGCTGTTAGAAGAGCCAAGTTGCTCAGACAAATTTGTCCTTGTGTTGACCGTAAATCAAATTTTATTCACTTCAAGGCTGAAAAACTCCTTTCTGTACTTGCAGTAGAGGTAGGAAATGTTGAAATCAGTTCACATAGTTTATAAACTTCACTGTACGCAACATCAAGTTCATTTGATTTCATATAATTTGCAATGGCTTGAACAGATTTGTTAGAAAATTCTTGAAGTAAATATTACACCTTCAGTTCACTTTTCAAAGACAGTATATCGAAATAGGAAACACATTATTCTCTCAGTTGGATATATATTGTTTAGAAAAGCTTACGCAAGCACTTGGTCAGAATTTCGGCAAAGTCCCACTCGGCAGTGTGTACGAATGGTCACGAAAGTTGCCGAAGTTGTCGTGTTAATGCAGCGCTGCCAACAGCAGAATGTCCCTAGGAGTTTGTTGCCAATAGTAAGTTTGAATGTTTTTGCGGGAGTCGGCAGTATGCTGCTGACCTTCTTAGAAGCAACTAGTGCAACGGATCGCTTTATCAGTATATTAGATTTGGCGCCTCTGTGCTTTAATGAGGAGTCATGCATGCAGTTCCTGTACGACGAGGGCCTGCTGAGGATTCGAATGCTATGCAGGGAATGTGATGTGCCCTAGTGCGAAGCCTACAGTCCCCCATCTGTGCCATCCCAGCGCATGGGGCTCCGTAAATGGATTTTTTCTCCACTCGAAAATTAAAAAATAAATAAATAAAAAAGAACTATAATTAATAAAAATAATATAAATATAATAATATAATACTATTAAATATAATATTATATATATAAATAATATATATAATATATTAAATAATAATAATAATACAATAAAATAATATAATATGTTGTTTTCTAGTGCCTTGCATCTGGCAATGAAGCCATTAGCGTTATATTATAATATAATATAAAATAAATAAAAAAGAACGATAAATAATAAAAATAATATAAAGATGATATATATAATATAAATCTAATAACATTAAAAATAATAATATAAAATAAAATAAATAAACAAAAAAAGAACAATAAATAGTAAACATAATAAAAATATAATAATATTAAATATAATAAATGTAATATATATATATATATATATATATTTAATGTATATTTAATGTTATTATATTTATTATATATATATATATATAATAAATATAATAACATTAAATAATAAAATAATAAATATAAGTATAATATATAGTATTATATATAAATAATATATATAATATAAATGTAATAATCATCATCATACGCGATAGCGGTATGTCTGTAGTGGCAACGACGCGAGTGAGTGCATTTGTGTTTAATGTGTTGGCAACGAAAACTAGTGTAGTGTAAAAAGCAATGTTGGCAGATGTGAAAATCGTCTGCTAGTCATGCAGTGAAATCTAGTGGGCGATTGTGAAACTACTGTCGGCGCATGCGCAGTAAGTAAGTTCGGACTTGGAATCTGGCTGGCAAGTGGAAAGTGAGCTGTTCTAAACTTGAGCCCTCTCAGTTTACATAATACTGTAATAAAGACTGCAGAAAATATGAAGTTCTTTTCTTTTCTAACCCTTTTATTTCCTCTAAATCTTACTACAAATGCACAATTTCCTTCTTGTTGCTAACACAGTTTATAGCTTTTTTACTATTACTATTCATAACTGTTCTTCCAATAATCTTTCTCAGTCTTTCAATGTCTTTCTCCAGTTTCATTGTCTCTTATAATTTTGCTATTACAATACATTCACTTGATGACACATACATGCTCACAAACAGGCTGGCTGATTCACTCTTGTAACTAAAACTAACTGTACATGGTGACAAATATCATTCACTCAACTGCTCATTGTCTGTCCTATTTATACTGGAGCCAGCATGACATAACTTCATTTGAGTTCTTTCCACTGCACATGTGCATGACTCAGCAAAGAAGTGGCCAGAAGTTTCTGGTGTTATTGCTGTGCGATTGCATACACACAGTCGCTAGTTGTCCTGTAGCTTCTGACCTCCTTTATGTTTGCAGCCATCACCATGGCCATGCACACAATTAGCTGTTCACCATATCCAAGGTTACCCGGCCTGTTCTTGTCCGTAAATTGGAGAACAACACAATGTCACAGTATGTTTGTTGGAAAAATGTTATAATAACTCACAAAATGTCTAAAATCAAGTAAAGCCAGCTTTTGTGATTCAAATCTTAGTTTAGTTTGAATTATTAATGTGTCCAGAACTTCACAGAAAAGCCTTAAGTACAAAGAACAGGTTTTATCTTCACAAGTTTTCTCTCTAGGCCTTTCTTTGTCCCCTTATACACTCTGACCATATTTCTTCAAATCCTTTGTTTTTCATTGTTGATCTCTTATGTTTGTCCAAAGCTGTGAATACATACCTAAATTTGTGAAGCCTGTCGTATTCGAGGGTGTTTCCTCAGTTGTCAGCAATAAAGTTTATTTAATTCGCATGAACCAGTCAGCCACACCTGCTTATCATAATTGTTTATATTAAAATATCTTTCGTAAGGATTCTTATTTCTTTCCTTCTTCCATTGCAAGTATGGAACAGCTGGAGTAGGTCTCCTCTGTTTTACTATACCAGCCTATCCTCTTATTTCAACTGCAAGTATGGTCGTTTTATTACACATTGTTCATCCATTTCGAAGAAATAGTACTAGCAACTACCTTGGTGCACTTACACTATAAAATAAATACTAAGGCTCAAGTTTAGATTAGCTTACTTGCCACTTGCCAGCCAGATTCTAAGTCCGAACTTACTTACTGCGCATGCGCCGACAGTAGTTTCACAATTGCCCACTAGATTTCACTGCATGACTAGCAGATGATTTTTACACTACACTAGTTTTCGTTGCCAACACATTAAACACAAATGAACTCACTCGCGTCGTTGCCGCCACAGACATATACCGCTATCGCGTAGCTATTGTTGTGGATTCTGTACATTATTTTTTTGCTCATTGTGTACATTATTTTGCTCTTATACTATTGTTGTGGATTCTGTACATTCGAATTATTGTGTACATTATCCTTATTGCCTTGTTACTGGGTCCACGATACGCTGGCTCGTTCTTTATTATTATATTATTTTATTATATTATTATTTTTTAAAATTTATTTATTTATTAGGAGGCATAAAGTTTACATTGAATTTAAATATTAACTTTGCATGCCTTGATGATTTTCTTGTGATATTGTTGATCACCCAAAGCTAGCTGAAGGTTCTCAGGAACCTTATGATGATGATGATTATTATTATTATTATATTTATATTATATATTATTATTTATATATAATACTATATATTATACTTATGTTTATTATATTTATATTATAATATATTAATATTATTATATTTATATTATGTTTATTATTTATCGTTCTTTTTTTGTTTATTTTATTTTATATTATTATTTTATTATTTAATGTTATTATATTTATTATATTATTATATTTTTATTATGTTTACCATTTATCGTTCTTTTTTGTTTATATTTTATATTATTATTTTTAATGTTATTAGATTTATATTATATATATTATATTTATTATATTAATATATTTATATTATTTTTATTATATTATTATTTAATATTATTATATTATATATATTATTTATATATATTATATTTCATAATATTATATTATTATATTTATATTATTTTTATTAATTATCGTTCTTTTTTATTTATTTATTTTATTTTATTTTTTTAATTTTTGAGTGGTGTAGCACGGCATCACATTTCCTGCATAGCATTCGAGTCCTCAACATGCCCTCGTCGTACAGGAACTGCATGCATGCCTCTTCAGTTAAGCACAGAGGCGCCAAATCCAATATACTGATAAACCTAGCCATTGCACTAGTTGCTTCTAAGAAGGTCAACAGCATACTGCTGACTCCCGCAAAAACATTCAAACTTACTATTGGCAACAAATTCCTAGGGACATTCTGCTGTTGGCAGTGCTGCATTAACACAGCAACTTCGGCAAATTTCGTGACCATTCGTACACACTGCCGAGTGGGACTTTGTCGAAATTCTGACCAAGTCATCGCGTAAGCTAAACTAAACAATATCCAATACTAATACATCTGTTGAGGACCGTAACAAATGCACAATATTAAAAACAGGTCATTTTTGCCTACTCCTACTCCTTGGAGACGCTTGGATGGGCATAGAGACATGGGATTCTGAAACCTTGGCGTGCTTATTCCTGCACTCCTTGCCCACAACGCTGAAGCCCTATTCTCTCCTCTGTTCAGTGGTAGAGAGTGCGCTAATTTTTTATGAGGGAAACTGGCTAGTATTGCAGTTATTATTACTCTTGCTTGTTAATTTCTAGTATACTTTTGATATCGGCTTCGTTGATAGCTTTGATAACCCACAGCATACGCCACTGATGTTTATTCAGGATTTAATTGTATTCATAGCGATGTCCTCACTGTAGAATATTAGCATGTCTTGCTACTGGGAATTTAATTTAAAATGCAGTTGTAATTAGTGATTGTATGTTTTCTTCCATTGCAGCCTCAGGTAACAAATGTAGACACTACAGAAAATGCTGCTGAAAGAGTTGAGCAGCTGTGTCAGTTTACAAGAGATGGAAATATATCAGAAGTACAATCCATCACAGCATTAGGAGTAGATGTGAATGTTGTGGATCGTCGTGGCTTCTCTCCTCTATACTTTGCAGCTGTATGTGGGCATGTTGCAGTTTGTGAGCACCTTCTGGACAAGGGGGCAGATCTTAATGTTAAAGATCGCTGGAATTCCACTCCACTGCACGAGGCTTGTCACAAAGGACATGTTGATGTTGCAAAGTTACTTATTGCCCGTGGTGCTACTATTACAGTAACCGACACCTACGGATACACTCCTCTACATTATGCATCACGATATGGACATGTTGCAATTTGTGAATGTCTTTTGGACAAAGGGGCCGATGTTAATTTTAAGGATTACCATGGTCAAACTCCCCTTCTCTTGGCATCTTACAGTGGACATATTGACGTTGTGAAGTTACTTATTGCACGTGGTGCTTCTGTTACAGTAACTACCTCAAGTGTATCTACTGCTCTACATCTTGCAGCAGCACACGGACATACAGCAGTTTGTGAATACCTTCTGGACCAGGGAGTAGATGTTCATGTTAAGAATGACACTGGTAACACTCCCCTCCACTCGGCATGCGATAATGGACATGTTGATGTTGCAAAGTTCCTTATTGCTCGTGGTGCTTCTGTTAATGTAAAGGATAATGATGGTAGACTCCCCCTCTATCTCTTGCACAGATACCAGATCACACGCTCTGTTTTAAATATTTGAAGAAGAACAATATTTACAAGAGTTGTCCATAAAATAAGGTTCCAATTTTTTTTCACAATGAAAAACATACTTATTGACATTGAATAATACATTTTTGGAAAGCTTACTTTTTCCTATTGTTAGACATTCTGAGCAATGCATTTTTGCATGTGGTGTACCATCTTTTGTATGCCTGCATTGTATAATTCTCCTGCTGTGCAGCAAAGATAACTTAAAACAGTTTCAGTTCCTTTCAGGTTCTGAAATACATCCCAGGTAGGTGTTGTTTCAAGTCAGGAAAGAGATGGTAGTCACTTAGGGTTGGGTTCTGGGCTGTAAGGAGGGTGTTTGACAGTATCCCATCCCAATTAGTTGATGAGATGTTGCTAAAATATACAATTTACATATAGATAAACTTTTTTTGTTGAGTGCTCTATTTCGGAGATATTCCTTGTTATTTGTGTGAATTTTGAAGAACTTATACTTCTGTCAAATGGAACATTGTTATTTATTTTTTATGTTAACTGTGCAAAGAGAACGGAATTTGAAAATTTTAGAAGATTTGACTATCCCTCAAAGCCTACTGTACTCCCATATTCCCTTTATATCTACAAGGAAATAAGCACTAAGATAAGTGTACAAATGTTTATCTCAACTAACACAAAGAAGATATAGGAATAGGAGTTTGTAAGAATGGTCAGTACAAGAGTGGAGAAAGTCATGTGAGTGCAACAGATCAGATTTTTTACATTTGTGTTGATCTAAAAGACAAAATTTCTTGTCTTGCATTCTTATAATTTCTCTATATCAACAAATCTGTATGAGTTTAACAGTGAGAAAACAAATGGTATATTCAATCAAAAGTTTTACCTTATTTCCTTTGCTGCTTGTAACTTCAGACTGTGTGAATGGACAGTGTTATGAATAAAGTATGTTATATTTTTAGAAAATGCCAAAATAATGTGTGTTTGTTATGACAAATAATCACTCGATGGTATAAATATCTTACAGCAGTGAGTCGACTGTCAGAACATCGGTCATGTGAAATGTTTATGCAAAAGCCCTCGATCATGATTAAATTCAAATTGCTGCACTGAACCAAAACTGTGTTACAGTATTGTATGCCATAGGTTGGTCAAGCTGTTCTACCAACCTAGAAACGGAAATGAAGTGGGTAGAACTGCAAGAAGGATGTGATATCTAAGGCCCGGATTTTTAGGTTCTTAAAAGTAACGTTTTAGTTATTTTTGTATCTCAAAAAAGTTGTTTTTAGTTCTTTAAACTTCTGAAATAGTTTTTATATTATTATTGTTTATTAATTTTATTATTAATTATCCACTTTTTTATAGTAATGTTGCTGATATGTCCTGTAGATCCTTTGTGCTGTGAAAATGCGATTTTGGCCAGAGGGCACCTAGAAAATACGTAAATAAAATTATATTTTATACGCTATGTGCATTATAACAGGTGTTTAATCCTTACCTGCATTCCAGTATTCGAGAACAGGTCGTACAGGTTCTCCTGTATGGTATGTTTTTCTGCACAGCACCTAGCCACTCAATGCGACTTTGTCTGTGCAGTATTGAAGGTGTTCATATTTGTTCAAGCTTTTGTGTCTGTGGGCATGATTTCTTTCGCTTTTGGCAGATTTGGCAAAACGTTACTGTGTCATCTGTGGTGAAGTTCAGATCGTTACCTATCCACTGACGAATCAACCACCTTCGAGATGAGTTGACTTTAAGCATGACACTGTCTCCTTATATTACCTGCCTAATCTAAGCAAAATTGACTTCTAACGATGTAGTAATTCTATGCATTAACAATACACGATAGTCGACTGAACATAACGGATACTGTTTTTAAACTGATTGACTTGAGTTTATGGCAAGTTCTCCTAATGACTCCTTTCCCCTCGACAACAATCCCCACATTGCTTGCTTGCAACAATACAGAGCTTGGTCCCACACAGCTAAATACAAGTCACTTGCCTCTTGCATTGTTTTCAATACTCCTCTAAGCATACATAAGCAAAAAGACGTAGCAAAGACGGAACAGTCAAAGTCCATTCATAATTTCATAAACATTTCATTTTCCCATTGTAAAATAGTTTTTTTTTTTTTGTTTTAAAATAAATAGTTGATTTAGCCTCTTTTAGGTTTTAAAGTCTCATTTAGCCATTTTTAGGTTTTATAAGATTCAAGCATTTGGCTTCGATGATCATGAAACAGATAGTTAAATTAAACCACTGCAGTTAACTATCAAGGATTAAAATAGTTAAAAAACTAAGAATCCGGGCCCTAGTGATATCTTTAAAACTCATGAGAGATTTAGCAGCAAAGAAACGAGTCAAGACTGAAGCAAAAAATCATTTCAGGTTTTTTTTTTTTTTTACTAAGCCAAATTTTTATTTTACACTCTTGTGAAAAGAATACTTCAAAATTTTGCAGAGTATTTTAAGATATATTAACTCAATTTAGAATACAAATTTATGTTTTGTAGCACAGATTACTTTATTTCTGCACCAAATCTTCAAAACACTAATTTGTTTCCTGGATGTTCAGCTTTCCAAAGACACCCAATCTGCAATTGCTTTGGCAATCAAAATGCTACTGTATGTGTGTATTTAAATATAAGAGAAAAAGGACTACACTATAGCATACATAACACATTTAGTCAATGAAGTGCTTATTATAATCTTTTACACTAGAGATTGAAGATCAATGTTATTCAGGTTATTTAGTCAGATGTGGATAAAACAAAAAAGGAGAAACTACAAGTGTGAAAATAAATTCCAGTCAATTGCAGTTCTCACATCTTACATCTTGAATTGTATGGGAAAACATGAGAGAAGAATGTTTTAAAGAAAATAAAACTAAGTTACTTAAGGGGAGCCATCGGTGAAATTTGGACAAAAATGACAAAAAATGCAAGTTTTCGTTTTTTGCCTTAAAATTATGTCTGCACCTTGTACTTTCAGAATCTACCATCGTTTACTCCCTATAGCTATTTAAAAGGCCATTACGCCCTGATTTAAGTGCCTATGCACGGGTGGGCATGGCTGGTGAAATGCATTCATTACCCCATTGCAGCAAAATCGCATACAATTTTGAAGTTTAAATCAGGTGCTCTGATTCAGTTCTGGTAGATACAAACAGAGACATCTTGTGGGATTTTCTGCAAACATTAATCCCAGTGAAACAGACCAAAACTGTTTCCTGTTTTCTGCATGTGTGTAGCACGTGGTTCTATTTTTCTGAACTTTATTCAAGATTACACAGCCTAAAGAAGAGAGAAGTCATCTTTATTGTGGTCTACATTTAGATAAGTCTAGTGTTCTAAAATTATTGGCATTAGAGACAATCCATACTAGATTTCCAGAACACGAATGGCTCCATATTTATACTGATGGATCATTGGTGTCAAACCAAGATGGAGCAGGTGCTGGAGTCACATGTCACCTCTTTTCCTATTACAAATCTTTAAGTTATGGAACTACAAACTTCAATGGAGAAATTGAAGCAATTCGAATGGCCCTACAAAATCTTTTGTACAGAATTTCACAACTTCAGCAAGCATTATTCTCTCAGATTCCAGGGCAGCAATTATAGCAATTACTTCCAAGTTGTCACCAAAAAACCAAACAATTATAGAATGTTGGAAGATGCTTAGCCATCTAACAGCACTTCAAAAACACCTAGTCTTCCAATGGATACCAGCTCACTGTGGACTGAGTGGTAATGAGAAAGCTGATTTTCTTGCAAAAAAGGGTACCAGCGGTGTACAAAAATCTATAGTTAATCTACCATTTTATGCAGCTAAAAGATTAGTCAACTCTGAATTCAAAAAAATTATTGAAAAATATTACTATGAAAAATCAAAAAATAAAAGATGGGAACTACCAAACATTCAAACAGTAATTCCTGAGTATCCTCGAAAAACAGCAGTTGCAACCTTCAGGTTGATTACAGGACATGATTGTCTGGCAAAACATTTAAAAAGAATTGGGATATATTCTTCACCACTCTGTCCTCTATGTGATCTGCAAGAGGAAATGGATCGAGACCACCTTCAAATATGCCTGGCCACTTCTAGTGCGCTTCCCATCCATCAGTGAAAAATATTGGAGAGCAAGAGGATTAATGACTTCATTGTCAGAAATCCAGCATTAGCTAACAACAACATTTAGATAAGTAGAGTTTAGAATAAGTATAATGTATGATAAAATAAGTGAAGCTACTCTCTATGTAAAGGAAAGCCACAGCTAGTAAAGCAAGTCCAATCAGCAAAAGAATTAGTAATGTTAGGGATAAGGGAAGATTAAAGCAGAGTGCACTAAGTACATTATATACATTCAAATCAGCAAACAAACAGTTAAGAGTAGCAAAAATTAAAGAAGAAGCTAAACAGTTAGCTGAAGGAACTTCACATGGTCCAGGGAAATTCTAAAGCATATATGTTGTCATGTACTTAAAACTTAGGTCATTTTTCTTCGCTTTCTATTTTTTCACATTTTTCAATCTTCAAAATACATCTTCTAATACAGTTCTTAATAGACTTCTTTTAAATTTTTTACACATGTTCTTAGATGCTTGCTTCATAAAACTTGGTATTTCAAATGCTCTAGTCGGAGTAGTTTAATTGTTATTGAATTTTTATTTTGAAAATTATTATAATTTGAAAAAATAAAGGACACTGAGGTATTCAATATTTTTTTTCTCCAAAACTGTTTGACATAGCTAAATGAAAATACCAGGTTTTGTAGACATAATCTAGGGAAACATGTTGCCAGAGTGTAGCTCATTTATAACAAATAATATTTTATAAGAAGCATTGGTTATAAGTACTACCCTAAAATTGCAGCAAAAAAAATTGTTTTTACAAAAACTATCTTACATAGAAAAGTGAAATTTGGTAAACCTTCTAGATATGCTGTGGTGCACTTTCATACTAATTTTCACATTATTGTAACAAAAATTGTGGATTTTGGTCACTTTCACAGATGCCTCCCCTTAAATGTCCCAAGTGACGCTTCTTTATTCAGCACATAAGATAGTAAGTGCCTGTACATTTGCTAATGCCAGTCTTCTCCTGATGCTCCCCACCAAGTTGTATTTAAAAAAAGATCTAAGTCTATGTTGGGGCTGGAAACCATACTCATGAATGACATAATCAGGACGAAATGGTTTCAGCCTCCCCACCACCTTCATTTGCATATGATTCACATGTGAAGATACAGTGTCATTTATCTTTAACCCTGGATGACAGTGTGAAGTTCACAGTTCCATAAGTGGATCCTTGTCAAAATTCCTCTGCGCAAAATGCTTCTATTGATTCACTTTTGTTGTGCCCTTGGCTTGTAAAATAATTAAGGACTTAAGCCTGCTTCATATTAAATGTGAAATTGACTGGATTTCTGCCCCGGTAAAGAATACGAGCAGACTCTGAGACAGTACGTTATTGATAGTGACAAACTATGTGGACCAGTTGCAGAAATTGCTGAAAGGGAGTTTGTTGTGATCCTACCCCATCCGGGTAGCCCTACACAAAGTGCTAAACTCATGTAGGAGAGTTGTCCCCAACCCAGACTTGACAGTCTGTCAAATCAGGAAATAGTCCTGTGCCTCTCTAATCAATGAGTGTGTTAACCATGTGGGCAACTCGCTTTATCTTATATCCTTTTTATACATATAGCAAAATGTAAAAATACAGGGAGTAACAAAAAAGAATGTCAAAACTATGGGAAAACATTCCTTGCATATATAGGTTACAAAATATTACATGAACATAGGTCTGAAAATTGCTTATTTTGATGGTAGCATTTCGCGAACTACTCGCCACTCATGAGCTCCGAATGCCTGCTGTAGAGCGTTTTTCCTTCTCCCGCTCTCCCCCTTGGCAACTTCATCGAGCCCGGTTTGACCTTGCGCTTTCAGGCTGCGCTAAGGTGGCCACCCCCCAGTCGGTGTTTCGTCAACTTTTCACCAAAGTACTGGGACGTTACCGGACTTACACTCCGGTATTCACCGATGGTTCCCAGTTGGGTGGTGCTACGGGATGTAGTTTTGTCTATAACGGTGAGCCACATCAATACCGCCTCCCGGACTACAGTTCTGTTTATACGGCCGAGCTGCGTGCTATATTTTACTGCTTACTTTTTATTTCCAACTTAGCCCCTGGAGGTTTTATAATTTGCTCCGACTCTCTGAGTGCAGTGGAGACCCTGCAGCAGTTCCTCGGCACGTCTACACTCGTTTTTAAAATTCAGACACTCATATCTCAATTGCTCTCACGCGGATACCAGTTAGTGTTTACATGGATCCCAGGCCATACGGGCATTCCGGGTAATGAAGCTGCGGATGCGGCAGCTAAATCTGCATGCCGTCTGCCGCAGTCTTCTACCGACACTATACCCTATAGAGATGCTCAGCGGTACTTCCGTCGCCAGCTTCTATCGGTTTGGCAGCAGTCTTGAGAAGCGTTGACTGGCACACAGCTGCGGATAATTAAAGACAGCGTGGAGCCCTGGCTGACCTCCTACCGGGATTCCAGGCGGGCTGAAGTTATTCTTACCCGCCTGAGGATAGGTCACACACGAGCCACTCACGGTCATCTTCTGCGTAGTGACCCGGCACCTGTCTGTCCGACATGCGATGTTCGCCTCACCGTCCCACACGTGCTCTTGGATTGTCCAAGACACGCTCGTGCGCGCCAGTCAGTTGGTCTGGGATCTACAGTAGCCTCAATTTTGGGTGACAACCCAGTGTCTGTGGCCAAAACTCTGCGGTTCATTGCCGAGATTGGATTTGCTACGCAAGTGTAACACATTTTTAATTCCTTTTTGAGGTTTTAAACCTGTTTTTTAACGGGGATACATTTTACCTTTCAATGTTTTAACAATTTTGTATTTTAGTCTTTTTTTAGCTTTCAACTTTTACCTCGTTTTAGTGCGTTGCTCTTCAGGGTTTTATTTTATCGTGTTAATCTGTAAGCTGAGGTTTTTAGCTGTTTACGATTTTTAGTTGTTATTTTAAGGCTCAACTTTTAGCCTGAAAAGTTAATGAGTGTTTTTAAATTTTAAACTTTGACCTAGGGCCCAAATGACCTAGCTGTTGACGGGCCCTTAAACCCCACTCACTCACTCACTCACTCACTCACTCACTCACTCACTCACTCACTTGATGGTAGAGCTCTTTCTCTATAACTCTGGTGAGACGTGTAATACGTAGCTGTAACCCCACAACAGAAAAGTTAACAGTAAACATTTGCTTTTTCATCTGGTTGAATTGGTGGAGATGACATGGTCATTGTGTTATAGTACAGTACTGTCTTGTTGCAAGATACTCCATTAACAATACGATGAGACATGCACTTGATGCATGATGGAACTCCTCATTTCAGTCTTTCTGTCCGTCACGATCTGAATAGCAGGTTTCCCAGTAGATGGACCAGTTCCTTGGCCTCCACATTTGCCTGACTTAAACCCATTAGACCTTTATTTGTGAAGACATTTGAAATCTCCTGTGTGTGCAAGTGCAGTTCCAGGTTAGAGACTTTTCATGCTTGTATTATTGGCTGCCAGACAATACAAAATTCTTGAGGTCTAACTCAGCACATTAGGATATCTATGCTAGGGCAGGTTGATGATGCATTGGAGCTAATGGAGGCCATTTTGAACATATGCTATGATTTCCGGTTTCCCCACAATTCTCTCGAGTATTCATGTATGAAGTTCAGCTGTAGAAAAGGTGATCTAAAAAGGAAAAAGTAACAATTATGGATCATATAACATTTTTGTATCCTCTATCCGCAAGAAATGTTTTCCAAAGTTTTTGACATACCTTTTTGTTACACCCTCTATACGGTGTGGCTTTTGCGTGTTGACGCATGACATAACCCAATTCACAGCGGGGATCACTGGAACGATTTGACTATCTATAAGCCCCTAAACCTGGACCTTGAGTGGGTACCGGACCCGTTGGTAAGTGGTGGATAGCCGGAACCTGACAGACGCAGACAATACTGTGCGACCTGTCTCTGGATAAATAGTAATACCCAACCCCAAGGTGTTAAGTGATCTGTGACGAAGGGGTGCGTCGCATATGGGTGATGTGTCGTTAACGGAGCCTCTGGGATACCTGACGACCCAGGTGTGTCGGGCTCTGTCTGGATGGACCTTAGTTAAACCTAGCTGTGTTGTGGAGCTAAATATTAAGAAGTCTATACGCAGCTTCACAGGTATTGTGACAAGGTACAGTGATGCCAGATGTTCCTACCAGAGATCTGGTGGCCTCCTGGTAAGATATGAGGAGAACGTACATTACCGTCACATATTGGTCTACTTTACCTACTTCCCGATGACTCCAAAGAAGTACATCCTCCTGAACAGCTAAAAGAACTTGAAGTACTACAAGGGATGAAGTTTCCATTTGTTTACTGCCTGTGACTAATATGCATCGTTGCATAGAATGTAGCACAGACATCACGAAAGAGGAGCTGCAATTCTCGAAGAGTTGAGCGTAGCAGATCCCGATTCAAGGAAATGTTCGAACCTTCGTTTCCAAAGAGAGGAAGTCCTAGAATATAAGACACCAGAGTCCTTTGGAATTCTTAAAGTTGAGAACCGGAGAGTACACACCTTCCTTATCTGATCACACACACACACACACACACACACACACACATATATATATATATATATATATATATATATATATATATATATATATATATATATATATATATATATATATATCTGTGACTATAGGAAGGGATCATCTGCATAGAAGCCCTAAGAGAACACACCTGACACACTGGAACAAAGCTACTTATAATGGGACCGACAGAGCTGTCGGTTATGGACGAACTGCTATCTACGTGAGTCGTAGGTTTAACATCACCAGCTGTTCGTTTCTCCAAATCCCAGCCTGGAAGCCACTGGGATTCATTTGGAGACAAAGAACCTCCAGGGTTCTTCCCCGTTTACAGCCCCCCTAGTCCCATTATTGACACGGAGTTAGATGCAATATTTTACACCAATACGGTAACCATCGCCATGGAAACCGAACGCAAAGAGCCCAGCATGGAGCTCCAGGATCCTCAACCATTGAGGATGACGGTCGCCGGTCCCCGTCTGGCTAGACGTCGCCCTAGTCAAGAACACCAGATGCCATCCGCAAGTCTTCTCCCTTCCAGAGCTATCCTCTGAACACTGGCCTATCCTTCTGCTATTCAAATCCCGACGCATTCTCAAATCACATTGCTCCTTCCCCATTCCTAGTCGCGTCCACTGGCGAGAGTTCACAGAGATACTGGCAAATATAGCAGCAACCTTCGATGCCTGTTCTACAGAACAGGATGCCGAAGCACTGGTATTAGAGCTCCACTCCTCGTAACTGCAGCCGTAACACAGGCAGCCCTACCTAGCTGAGGGTCAGCCCAGGCGGTTGGAAAATTGCCTTATAGCGGCGAAGAGTAGAGCGCGTCGTCGACCCCGGCTCAGTGGTTCACCCTTGGATAGAAGGGAATTCAACAGACTACAACGTGTCCTAAAATTGAAACTTGCAGACTACTGCAATGATGAATGGGAGCGAGGACTATCTTCGCTCGACAGGGAGGCACATTTGCAAGGCATTGTTGCGCCTACCTGCGCAAGACAATCCCCTAAGGCGCAATCAGCCATAGAGAAGGTGGAGTTGATGGCAGAATTCCTGCATCAAACATTTCAACCGGTGATAACCTGTGACAATGATCTTTTACTGTAGGTCGAAAGCCAAGTACAACTGTTTCCATCCATGGCCATTCATACTGAAGACTGTAACCCCCACAACCAGCTACGGTCACCCGCTACAAGGTGAGGGGGAACGACAACATACCCTATGCGGTGCTACAGGCTCTCCCACAGAGCTGGTTTGAGCTCCTTGTGCAACTTTTCAACGGACTTCTCCGCATATCATGCTTCCTGAAGACATGGAAGACATCCGAACAGGATACCCTCAAGAAAGCGTCCTGGACGCGTTTTTCTTTCTGGTCCACATTAATTCATTGTCATCCTACCCGGTGTATCCACTCTGCCAGTTCGCAGATGGCACCACTATTGTCACTGCCTCTGTTAAATATCGTAATTAATTATTTTCTTGTTTAACGACGCTGCCAATTGCTAGGATCACATCAGTGTCGCCGGTGTGCCGGAATTTTGCCCCGCAGGAGTTCTTTTACATGCCAGTAAATCTACTGACATGGAGCTGTCGTTTTCAAGCACACTTAAAAACGATCGGCCTGGGCCGGGTTTGAACCCGCGACCTGTTAAACATCGTATAGCAGCAAACAGGCTCCAGAGGTATGCAGACGACTTAATAGCATGGTTCATCACCTGGCGTTTAAAAATCAACCCAATGAAGTTATCTTCATTAGAAAACTAGTGCAGGTTGATCTTCCTGAGGTACGGAGCGTTGGTGGTAGAGTGAACTGCTCCACCCAAGCAAAGTATCTTGGAGTCACCTTGGACCACAAATTAACTTCGAACCCCCACATTGATAACAGAACCAACAAGGTCAACCGTAGGATTGCAATTATATAGCCTCTTTACAATAGACAATCAGCTATGTCCGTCCACGGCAAAGTGCTTTTCTACAAGTAGGTGCTTCGGCCTGACCTAACCTACGCATGTCGAGTCTGGGGCACTGCTGTCCAGTCACACATTAAAGGTCTACAGACACTTCAAAACCGCTTCCTTCGTAGCGCTGTTGAAGCACACTGGTACATACCCAACAGAGACATTCACCGTGACCTTTCCACCCCAACACTTTGATCATATCCTATCCCTGTCTCAAGAATTATTCTACAGTTCTCTACCGGACAGCTTCAATGCCCTTATCCGTGCAAGACTTGTATTTTGCCCAAATTAAAAAATGGTTAAAAAGGCCTCCTTCCCATAACTTGGAGAAGGTTGAGGGCGTCTCCCACTAGGGGAGGATAATCCCTCAATAACTCCCAAACCAATAAGCAAGTTCCTCCCAACAAAACCACCGCCTTTACCATTGTCCCTTTTTGCAAACATCATTCTACCAGTAAAGGACCCAGTCCTGGAATGGTTCATGTCGGGAGACTCCACGGTGGAATCACCTCTCGTGACACCCTCCATCTAAAAGCATACAGGAACACTAGATTGAATGCAATTCTTTTTTAAATTCAAGTCTATATTTCGGGAATGCTAATACTTACAGATCTTTGTCTTTTAAA